>OX453275.1:25573717-25628717 GCA_949710005.1 Ricordea florida | reverse complement strand
AACAGGCATGTGATAAAGAACGCAGATTACAAGTAGTTAACGGTCGTTCTAATGGTGGGTGTTACAAGTGTAGCGTGAGTTAAATTGATATACAAGTTCCTTCAATAGCTTAGTCCGTCCTTAGATGACTGTCTTCATGTTCAAGCACTTCTTGACTAATGTTGTTGTAGAATAGGTGTGGAATTTTCCTTCGGTCTGTAATCGTGTGATAAGAATGAGAAGTACTAGAAAATAAGAAAAAAATGTCGTATTATATCGCTCCTCATAGTTGAACGCAATTACACTTCCGTGTACAGAGCTTTGTTGGCAATTCCTGCTGTAGATGGACAACGGGAAATATGTCCTTAGCCTCCCAGCTTCGACTAGATTGTTCACCATTAAAGTGGTTGCTGTTGGCATGTTAGATTTCCGTACACCATTTTTACATTTTGCTTCTGGAGAAGCGTGCCTGCTCTTCTCGCTTTTACACGTGAAAATTTTAAATCCTTGCGCAATTTCATTCGAAGTTCTCTCGAGGTGTGATTAAACGAAGAACAGTTGTTAACTGTTGCGGTTGAACGCTGTTATGAAGTTGAAATACTCACGCAGCTACTTTCGAGAGTTGAGGTCCTCGTGATACTTTTTCCCGAAATGTCAAACCTGTTGTGATAAGCAAATGAAAATCGACAGCGTTAAATGTAGTCGTTAGATCATAGTTGGATGAACGAGAAATTGTCCTGTGGTATGAAGAGGAAAGGGCGGCTTGAACTACGAGTGGAGTCGAGGAAAATTGTGCAGAAGCACTGGCTATATTTGTCATCTAGTTTGTATCCTCACCTAATGGAACGGAAATTATGACTGACAAACAACTGATATTCACTTAGCTTACTCAGTCAAGAACCGTGCCACTCATGAAAACCTCCCTGTAAGAATGATGAGGTGTAAAAAGTGTTCGTTTTTCCAAGGACATTTTGAAATTAGTATAAATTGAAATGACAAAAGTGAAAGTCACTTACGGAACCCTGCTCTCATGAAATAACCCAACAAAAATGTAAGCAATTTCGACTCCTCTGAACACTGGAAGGCTGTAGGGCATTCAGGCTTAAGCTAGAAAGCTTATTCTTTTTTGAAAATAGATTTTATACCAGTAGTCGTGGAAAGCTGTTTTTCTTTACCTTTTCTCTTGGTTCTCACATCTCAATCAAAGAATGGCTTCTCTTTCATCGATCATAAGTTTTGAACAAGCACCCGTTTAGCTGCGCGCTGTTGGTCCAAGAACAGAATGCGAAGCAGGCAACAAATGATCGTTCGCTTCAATATCATTTTGTATTCTATCTAAACAATAAATGTGCGAGCTCGTCTTGAGTCATATGCTGGCCCAGGGACAGACATATCGAGTCTGAAAAATCGGCGCGAATTCAGTGAGGGGTCTTTGTTTTCAAGATACCCTTTTCGCAGCCAGGTTCGGGGCACAGTCCAAACTATAGCTTGGCAGAATTCAACTGTTTATAGGACTTTGCAATCAATTTCTAATCATAGTATTTTCAATGGAAATGTTTACTCGAAAGGCGTGCACAAGTTGTCCCTCCCGGGTTATGTAAAATTCCCATGCCTTCAGTTTAGTGTTCGTTCTAGTAGAAATTCAGTTTCCTGTCAGGGCAAAGGACCCCATTTTTCCAGAAGTCTTTTTAACCATCGTTTTGAGGGTACAAGTGAAGGTGCTCTTAATTCGTCCAAGTCCGAAATTCTTACTCGATTAATCGCTTATCTAACCCTTGATGGTAAGTGTACTTCCTATCAATACGTCGATTTGTATCAGAGATTGTGAATGACGAGTCAACTGTCAGAGAGGGAAAGCACGGAAAACATTATCTTCACCAGGAGGGAGGCAGTGTGATTTAAGCGGGAAACTAATCGTTTGAGATCCTGGTCTGTCTTCAGCTATTCAGCCGTTCCGATTTGTGTCCATGTTTTAAGCACTGGCGATTACTGAAAAAAAATAAACGTGCTTTTAAAATCTGAAAAAATGCGGCGGCTATTTCAAAGGTAAACCTAAGGAATTTGATCGCAGTTACATAGGCCAGCTGATGCCTGGTGTTTTACTCGCGGTTTGTCTGTTTGTTTATTTTCGTCCTCAAATTGGGCGCTTGTAAGCATCGCCAAATCGACTCATATGCTATCATAATTAGGAACATGTTACAGCAATTTTCACCTGGCTTCTAAGCAAATATTATTCTGCTAGATGTAGTTTAGATCGGAGCGGCTGAATTCATGCACGCTTTAGATACCTACGGCTCCCCTTGGGATAGCTCTGACACATGGACAAGCTCTGAGAATTCGCGTCGAAATTCATGAGCGTTTTTGGTTCTTAAAAGGGACCATTACTGAACAGGGAAAACCTACTGAGGTATAAAGAAAGAAGCGAACTGCATACTTATGAAACTGATACCCGCTAGAGTTTTGTCGCGCTTTCGAGAATGTTAACGCAATTCTCTACCAAAGAGTTCGATATCTTTATTTATCGCACTTTCTGTTGCTATGTTTCCACTCTTCGTTCTGTGTATTCTCCAGTATTTCCTCCTTCCCTTGAATTGAACAATCGTATAGGTTGATTTCAACTTTCAGCGCTGCTACACATAAATGTATTCGCGGGCCGACTAGCTTTGCAGTGTGCAGTGTGGCGGAAGTGCAATTTCGAGAAAAGTTGCTAGCCACCATTTTTTTGGTTCGCTGGCTTTTGTCCCTTCCCTTGACTCGTTTCGTGATCGTGATTCGTGATTGTGAACCCAGTGTCAAGCTTCCGTATGGATTAGCAAGCGGGTGTTTTTTTTCCCATAGGATATCATACATTGGTGTCATTTGGTTAGCGCTTTTTTCATGTATATAAATCATAATTATATTCGGTCGTTTACCAACGAGACAGATTATAAGCTTTCGTCAATATTGTTGCTCGATTTGATATCATTTCTGGATAAATACCACAGTATTTCCAAGATCAGCCCTCAAGGGAACCCATCTTGTCGAATCGTAGGCCTGTGCCAATTTCTCACGGCGCAACTTTTCTAAGTCTTTGGTTTCAATAGTCTGACTTCAGCCGCCAAAAAATGCCGCTTTAGCTGGGGTTACTTATTTGTCTGAATCGGCAGCTAAAACGCTGTTACATCTCGACCGCTTAATCTTTGTAATCCTTTCCTTATAGTTCACTCGCTGCTGAGTCGTGATAGCGTATCACAAGCGCTCATTTATACTCAATCAGAGAGTGGGTGTCGATCGATCTATGTTTTTCAGACAACTACTTGGCAAATCTGCACGCGCGTAGCTTAACCCTTAACCAAATAAATACATGCAGAAATACCAAATTCGAAACCAGTGCCACTTAGAATTTCCGTTCGTAGCTTTCCTGGTAACAAATGATAAAACTTAAAAGTATATTTATAATGTGGTTAGAATAGTTAAACTGTTCCGCTGAAAGTATTGTACTGTTCAGTAGCTTTCCAATGAATGGTCACACTACGTGGTTTGATCCACAAATGAACGGGCTAGAACGATACTGTATAGTAGAACGGCTATTATCACTTTATAGTACTGATCAGTAGCTTTCCAGTGACACTGCATGAAGAAGTTAGAACAACACTGCTTAGAACGATAGTACAACAGTAAAGTGCTTTTTAAGCTAGTCGCTGTCCAATGAACGGTCCCACAGATGAAAAAGCAAGAACCACACTGTATAGTAAAACAAATAGTACCACAGTACAGTACTGTTCAGCAGCTGTACAAAGAATGGACACACTGCATGGTTTCTTCCGCAGATGAATAAGTTAGAACCACTCTGTAAACACACGATACTACAGTGCAGTACTGTTCAGTGGCAATTGGTCCCGCTGCATGGTTCGATCTACATGATTATAAAATAGAACTAAATCGTGCAGTAATGTAGTACTGACAGCAGCACAGTACAGTACATTAGTTGTCCTGGTAGTCGTGCTGCGTGGTTCGATTTACAGAACTACACTCTGTAGTGCTGTGGACAACGTGTGTTCTCTAATTTTTAACGGCTGCAAATTCGGAAATAATGTTCAGAAAAGCGAATATAGACTGCCAAAGTTGAGGTATTTAAATTTTGCTAAAATAGACCCTAGGGCTGAGGTTATCGAATGTTTTCAAAACCGGAAATACAGTCTTGAAACTGACCGTTATATTTTCAGTTTCATAGGGTCTGCAATGACATGCGAGGATAACAACTGATAGATGAGCATGGATTGCAAATTTAAACTTTTTTTGAGAAATATCGTAGGATACATTTTGTCGAAGCCTGCTGTACTTTCCTTGCCAGCTTATTAGCGAGCCTACGGGTTGGACCTCGGACTTTGGAAAAAATAGAAAAAATCTCTCGACTATGGTATTGTATAAAGTAGAACCAGCAAGGCTTTAGGTGGACTGCCTTTAGAGGAATCTACTCTACTGTTTCTCAAAGTCTTCATCTAAAGATAACAGTACCACAGTATAGTGCTGTTCAGTAGCTTTCCACAGAACAGCGTGACACTGTATGGCTTGATTCACACTGGGATGGAAAAGTTAGAATCACACTCCATAATAAAACAAACATTACCTCATTACAGTGTAGTGTATTGCTTAGTGGTCTTCCTCAGAATAGTCACACTGAATGGTTTGATTCATAGGTCGAAACGTTAGAACCATACCCTATACATTTCACAGACTGTGTAGCACTGTTCAGTAGCCTTTCAAATAATGGTGACACTGCATGGTTTGATTCACACATGAAAAAGCATTAGAATCGCACTGTATATTAAACCAGACAGTACCAAAGTGATCACTGTTTAGTAGCTGTCCAAAGAATAATCTCCAGAGTTTATAGGTATTTAGTTAAAGGCTTTACTTGCCATTAGAATATGTTTGTCAGTGTTAACAGCGACAGCACAGACGTTTGAATTATTTTTTCATACCCGGTACCTCGGAAACTGTACTTTTTTCACGATCAGAGAATGCGACCAAAAACATGAATGTAAATTTACGTACATTTACGTATCTAAGTGTGAAATAAGTATTTGCCCAGTGGAAATAATTGACGCGTTTGTAAGCTGTGTAATTTTTGATTTACAAAACAAACATGCTTTCCTAAGATTATGAACTGTGATTTCTCTTTGCAGCGTGAGGGTATTACAGGATACTGCCATTCTGTTTGCATAAACAAAAGCTCTGTACTTCAGTACTTGTAATCCTCAGCAACAGCAATCACAGCAACATTGTTGAGTTGCACCAAACAGAATCTCGCTTCCTCTTCAGTCAAGTCGCTTGCTTGATCTTTTGCAATGTCTTTTTTTTCATGATGTTCTATTTAAACCGACGTTTACTCTCTCCGAGTAATTTTTTTATTTCCACTTAACTGAACGAGATTCCTTGTTTAGTTTCTTCATTTTAGCCATCGCCTTTTAACGCGGTGCAGAATTGAAATCGAGGAGCTTCACAGAAGACACGCGCCATGCCATGAAACTACCCCTGATAAGCGCGCATTGGAGGCATGCGCGCTGCATGATGAAAACATATTCCTGGGGAGGAATAGCGGTCGCTTTGACAAGTTTTTACGATGTTAACTCGCGCGATTCTTGGTAAACTACTGTACAAAAAGCAGGAGCCTAAATATACTGAACGACATCTCGGAGAAGAGCAAGCTGTTTTGAATGAAAGGTGCCTTCCTGTTCCCTGAGGCTTGTTATCACAATCGGCTCAGTATCACTTTCGGGTAGGCAATTTGTTTTCCGTTTTTCAGCAGCGGCGTTCATTTCAGCAGAATTGTTGGAGCTATTATCGTAAAAGACTACCTGAGGAAATTTCTTAAAATTAAGTGTAATACGTGCAAGTCTGCGTATAACAATTCAACATGGTTATGTACAAAATATATACAAAGATTTAATACTAAAACGTCCCTTCTTCATTATTTTACAAGATTCAGTACTTTTTGTAATTTTTAGCTCAAACGAAAGCAAACGTTTCTAATAATTTTGCACCAAAACTGAAGTTGAAAACATAATTACAAGTTTAACCTCTAAATATTATTGGAATTGCGGTATGAAAATCGGGCGCGTTTAGAGACTCTAGAATTCTTTCCATCGCCTCCGTTTAACCCTTTCACCTCGAGCTATGGAATTGATAAAAATTAGCTGCAATTTTAAGTACAGCTCAACGTTAGTTCTTGCTTTTGAAATAAAATTTGATGCTCTCTTGGCGTGGCCTCAGAAAAGGCACTATTATTTTACGTTTCTGTGGTAAAGTTGAATTGAGGGATTAATCGATATATTGTGTCGCGAACGTTGGCCAATTTTAAGAAATGTCTGCATACATAACATTTTGTTGACTTTTACTAGGTCTCTGTAATTATTTAGTCTAAATCTAATTATCGAAATGCTCAATGAGGAAGCTTTTGACTTAACGTGCTATAGACACAAACCAGTAAAGTTAAATTGAGGGATTAATCGATATATTATGTCGCGAACGTTGGCCAATTCTAAGAATTGTCTGCATACATCACAATTAAATCACTTTTACTAGGTCTCTGTAATTATTTAGTCAAAATCTAATTATCGAAATGCTCAATGAGGAAGCTTTTGACTTAACGTGCTTTTGATACAACCCACATTGTACAGTTTTTGAAACTAGACCAGAAGAAAAGGCGGGTTTTGATGCAAAAGCTTACAGTCAACAGTGTAGTTTAAATTGTTGTTTCTTGGTGATCAAGAAATCATAGTAAATATTTGGAAAGCTGCTAAAGGTTGTTGAATTGTGGTTCTTTTTGTTTGTCTGTGTGATGTGGTTGTCATGGATTTAAACTATACAATGTGACCATGTCAGTTAAACAATTGTACAGAATTCTATTGAAATGTATTAAATTCTGTTATTCCGTAACTTTTTCGTCTGTGGGTCAAACACTCTTTGGAAAGATGCTGTGTTTTATTGCTGTTTATTTTAGTATGCAATGTGTTTTTTAACTTTTTTGTTTGTGAAGTTATGCAGTGAAACCATTCTACGAAAAGCTTCTGAAAAGTGCTGCACTGTGCCACTGTTTTGTTTTATAGTGTGTTTATACATTTATAGCTTTTTCATCTGTGGATCAAACCATGCTATGCGACCATTCTTTAGAAAGTTGCTCAACAGTGCTGTGGTACTGTTTGTTTTACTGTACAGTGCGGTTCTAGTAGTTCATCTGTGGTCAAACCAGTCATTGTGATTATTACTATACAGTGTTGTTCTGGCGTTTTCCTCTGTGGATGAAACTATGCGGCAGTGTGACCATTCTTTGTAAAGCTTCCGAAAAGTACTGTACTGTGGTTCTGTTTGTTTTACTGTACAGTGCATGTGGTTCTAACTTTTTCATCTGTGGGTCAAACCACGCAGTGTGACCATTCTTTGGAAAGCTACTGAACAGTACTGTACTGTGGTACTGTTCGTTTTTCTATACAGTGTGGTTCTAACTACTTCATCTGTGAATCTGCTGGATAGCACAGTACTGCACTATTGTTCACCGCTAGACAGGTAGCATAAACCGTAGTTGAAATGATAAAAGTTTTGACTCTAGTATTTTACTGCTTGTGCTTGGAGTTGAGTCAATTACTTTGCAAAATCCTTCATTGCTACACTATTTACCTGCGAAAACAAGTTAAATTATTTTCTATTGCCGTTTGTCTTTTATCCTGATATCAAATTCAACCAGCGTTGGGACAACAGTTTACGGAGTTCAAGGACGGGCGACCATCATAAGAACACTTTTTCTAGATACATTCTATTTGCTCCTGGTTCTGTTCACATCACTTATTTTTAATGCCCTTTTTAATAGCGGTAATTCCTTTTAAAGAAATACTTTTTTATACTTACCAAGCCAGATAATCCGGAAAATCCATTTTATTATATATATGTATGCAGACAGGCGGCACGCCGAGTGATTTCTTAATTACGTATACTTCGCCGTTCTAAATGTGTTTATTGGCTGTGATCCCAAAGCTTTTGAATGGAACTTAATGTTTTTGACGTAAACATAATACTTTCTCGAGTAAATATAATACTTTAGGAATTAAACGTTCAGAGATTACCTGGCTTATAGAGACACATCACACACATGGGGAGGGGAGATTGTTTCTCAACCATATTGCAACGAAATTATGACGCGGTTGGAACAACACGCGTTTTCAATATTCCTGCGATTGTGGGTGTAAGTTTTAAACCTACATTGATGGAGTTTAAGTGAGTGGGATTTGCTGACAAGTGCAAACGTGGAAAAAAATTTTAAACAACACGATATCCTTACATTGAATTGCAACTCTGCGATCTGTCTTTGAAGAGCATACACGGCTTCCTGTTGCAGAGTTTTAACATATCAAACCCTTAACCCCAGCAGTGGAACTTAATTGAAGCATAACTTTTCCGCTGTGCGAAATAAGTCGTATGAGTTTGAGAATATTCCAGTCTCTTTCGCAGTTCGAAAAATGTCTCTAAATGAAAGCGTGAAAGAAATGTCATGTTGCTGTAGATAATAACGTTACACGGTTTTGTCCCAACAGCTGATGAACTGTTTGAAATAACCATGTACAGTGAAACAACAACAGAACCACAATGTTGCTACTACGGTCTTTAACTTTATTTGCATTATTTTACGAAAAGAAAACTGAAGTGATAAATAGATAGAATCTACTCTTGTAGTTTCGGGCGGTATACTCTGAAGTACAACAGTTTTGTCCTGTAGGGTCCCAAGAAAGCGAACTCTGCGTGGCTTTTTAGCAGATTACATTTTAAAACATCTGTCCGTGGTTAAGTTCCACCAGTTAGTGAATGGATTTAAAAATGGAGTGCAAAGCTCTTTGCCTGCTTCCTTTCTTTGAATTCGAAGGGCCGCTTACTTGTGGTTGTGTTTTGTATTGGTTGGCAATTGTGTCTGCTCTCTTTAGTCTCGTTCCTCGGAGTTTTGACTTTAATCTAAATAGACTTCGGACCTGAAGGCGAACTTACAACATGGCCAAATTCTAAGGGCAAGTGATAAAGCAAGAAATATATTTTGCGCAAC
This sequence comes from Ricordea florida, assembly GCA_949710005.1. NCBI lineage: Eukaryota > Metazoa > Cnidaria > Anthozoa > Corallimorpharia > Ricordeidae > Ricordea > Ricordea florida. The sequence goes on along the minus strand of OX453275.1, from coordinate 25,619,668 downwards.
AAGAATTGATTACTATGCAATCGTTAATTTTGATAAATTCTTCCAAAATATTCCATCTCCAGTTTGGTTCCTTGGGAATTCTGGACGTCAGTATGAGTTTGTACTGCACATGACTGAGGAAAAAACTCTTGAATACGCTTTAACTCAAAGTCTGTTTTTTAGAACAATACTGAAGTTTGGACCTATATCGTACAGTATCAACCGTCTTACACTGTATTGCTAAGAATATCAAGGACATTAGTAGATCTGAATTGCGCTTTGATCAACATTGGAAATTTAAACTTTACCAGATAAGAGCCGCGAAGTTCAGTATAGCTTTCTAGCGAATGATATAGCGTACATGACATAGTTTCATCCACAGATTGAGACCTAGGAACTACATTTTTAGGCTGTATAGAATAGATTACTTTTCTGTAAGTGAATTCGTAGAGAGGAAATCTCGGCGTGTATTAGAGATGGTTAGCTATTTCATTGCTTTTGAACTCTACAATCTGTCCCGTAAAAATCCCAAATGGCTTTTCATTGTTGGTAAATATGTGTCGAAAAATTCATTAAAACCCCTATGAAGTGAGTTTATTTTCAAATATTACACTCTAAAGAATACTATTAAGAAATTATTGCAGATCTTGTTTTAGGAAAAATAGCTGCAATTACTGCACGTTTAATCATTAGCATTGAGACAAAATACTCTCAAATCTATGTCGAGATGTTGCATAATTGGGCAAAACGTTTCAGTCAAGTCACTTCATTGGCGAAATTTAGATTTCCTTTTAAGAAAATTTAGCTTCCTACCCGGAGTGCTATGTCTCGTCGACTCATATTAATTTTTGTTATATACTCAAGTGATTAGCTATGATAATATAATGTTGTCATCTGTGATATTCTATAACCTTCTCGGTTTGAAAAGGTGCCTATCAACAGAAGCTGATATGTTTTATTCAAAGTTAATCTTATCTGAATAATATTTGTGTAAGCACAGCGTCATAAAAAAAGAAAACTTAATAAATCTTTCCTAGACGTTCGACTAAACGACACAAGCGACGTCGTGTTGAAATGTCAATTCAGACTGCAAGACAAGGTCACCAGCGGGAATTGAAGATATTTTTAGTTTACAATTGTTGAAGCAGATGTTTGAAAGCAGTGATATCGGTGCGTGACAGCTTCGCTTTGCTTTGTCGTAATAACAATTTTGTTCTCACATCATTTTTGATAGCAAAACAGATTGACAGATTGAACGCCTTCAAGGGAAAAGATATTTTTCAGTCGACTTCATTTCCCGGTCCACTGAACTCTTTCGATCCCGGGTCTTTTAGAAGTGAACATTTCTGTTCATGAATCGTTTTTGACTTTATCATGGGATAGAGCTAGCCATATCCAAGTTTAATTATCATATTAAAATGTTTGTATTCTCTTACGTCCTGTAGAACGTATTATTATTATTATTATTATTATTGTTGTTTCTAGTTTTGTTTTGTACGCTCGTAGTGGTCCTTCAAAGCCTTGAAATTTTGTTCCTTGAACTCTCAACATTACTATGAAATCGGATTTCATAGTAATGTTGAGAGTTCAGTAAGTTAATCTCGTCTTCAGTTGTCAAAGGCGAGAGTTCTTCCGTCTATCGTTATAATTAAACTACAAAGTAAAACCACACATAGTGTTACGATTCAGTGACACCATTCGGTGGAGATCTTATGCACAGCCGTGTTTAGTTACCGTCACTATTTTGGAGTATTTCCCATTTTCTCGTTCGACAAGATTTTCGACTTTTTGCCAAAGCGTTCATGTATACCACAGCTTCTAAGCCACACAAAACACACGCTAGCCATTGAAACGGACGACATCTACTTGAAGGACGATAACTACTTCAGACCCCAGGCGTAAAAAATAAACCGTATCAAGTCCTTTCTCGAACAGCTAGCGTCAAAGCCTTGTTATCACTTGCTTTTTATGAGTAGAGCCTTAACAGTCACATCGTATAATGATCTCTGATGCGGAAGTTCAGTAGCTGAACAAAGAGTGGTAAACCATTCAGTCTGCTATGAAAAGTAAAGTCAAATACAGACGCCACGAGCTAACAGGGCGTTGGCTCCTCTAAAGTACTCGCATACAGCTCGTTATTTGCATTTCTAGTCGGTTCTTGATTGAAGGCCTCTTTGCTCAACCCCAATAGAGTTGTATGTTCAAATGAGCTTATTGCTAAAACGTCGATCCATGGTTAACAAAATGAACAATGATTTCTTTGTAATGGGAGGTATTCTGAAGACTGGGACAGTTAGGGGCGCGCCGGTTTAATTTCTAAGATCAATAAAATTGTTTGAATTTTCGGCACTTTGTGTTTTCCATTTTCAATTTCGTACTGTCTAGTCAGTTATTAAATGTTAGTTAATTGAAAAGGTAAATGATTAGAGAAGAAATAGAAAACTGTAAAAACTGTTAACGATGATAGTACTTGCGCTTTCGTTTACCACGAATGACACGACAAGGAAGCGTTTCATCTTGTTTCAAGGTAATGATGATCTGTTTTCTGTTGGCCGTTGAAAGCATCTACTTCATCTCTATAAGATATTCTCTTGTACCACCATTCACTCATTTTTTGAAGATGTTTATACGGATGTTAGTCCAGTGTTTTATCTTTGTCAATCCTTAACCTCGTCAAACTAGAACTTGATGAATTTTGCGCTCAAAGTCAGCAATTAATGCTCAACCCCAATCTGTTGCATCAGTGGATCAAACTATGCAGTGTGACCATACTCTCTTGGACCAGTACTGTACTGTGGGGCTGTTTGGTTTACTAAACAGTGCGGTTCTAATATTTTCATCTGTGTGTACCGATTTTTTGTTAAGCTACTGGAAAAAAGTACATTTAGGAAGGACTGTCACCCAGCGTGGTCCATATAAACGTCTCTTTTTCAAAAAAATATATCGGCCAATCTTTGTCAGATCAGAAACATGTTGGTCCTCTACGGCATTTAATGAAGAGGCATCGAAAAGCAGAATGTTCTCAAGCGCAAAATAGAGTCCTTTTTCTCTCCAAGAAGACGCAGAGTAAGAACCTTTATAAAACGGAAATCTCAATGACATAACCATACCCTTTTTCAGTATGTTTTAATGCATAAGGTTGCAATGTGGCTTTGAAGGAGACTCATTCATTTGTAGAGTATTTGAAAATTTTCCTTAGCCGTAACTTTCTGTGGCCTACCACTCGAATTGCTGGAGACACAAATACACAGTAGGGCAATATCGATGTTGTCACCACTGCCTATCTATCGACTTTTGCGTTAACAGTTCACAATCGTACGATACAAACCCACGTAGCCAGGCGTGCGAAACCCGGATAACTCAAGTTTTCGCGTTGCTCTGTTCACCAAAGTAACAGTCTGTTTTTGTCTGAGAATTGGTGATTCATTGGGTCGTAAGTGTTCGATAGAACTGGAAACGTTTTTGAAATTTCCTGATAGTCGGTAACTTATCAATAGCGCAAGAGTTGTTCCACCGCAGTTCATGAAATTAGCTAGTGTGGTTGGATCTGTTCGGTTAAGACATAATGGTTGTCTAGTTTTTAGTCTGTGTGTTCTGACACTTCTTGAAGGAAAATGCGGTGTAGTCATATCGAAATGTAATTTTTTTGGTCATTTGGTACAGCTGAGAATTGTAACTTCGCATGCTTTCTCGTGAGTTTAATTCTGCATGTGATTTTGCTTATTCTGCCTGCATGGTGGTCCTTAAGTTTACCATTAGAGTCCCAAGTGCAGTGGTTGACAAGCTAAAGGAGAGCTATTATATAGTTAATGTTACTGATTGCTGTGCACTTGTGTGCACTGTGAATGCAGCTCACTGCACAGTTAGGGCCTTTGCTATTCGTTTTGTGTTACATAGATGCATTTCGTATCGCTTCTTGTAACAAATTTAGTTTTCTCTGCAAAGCTTATTTTTACTGCAATTTAAGAATAAGACGCTGTTAAGCCTCGCGACTGTCGAAGTTCAAATGAGACAAAAGAAAAACCGTTTATGAAATAAATAGTGTAATTACGCGAATTCATCTTAAAGTATTTTGTATTAGAAATTTCAAGGTGCATTTCATATATTCCAATTGATGTTAGTACACTTGTGAGAGTCCAAGCTACAATGGAGTGAATGGTCTGTTTCGTTTGTTCCTCAGGCGTTTTATTCCCTCCCTTTCTCTCTCAGTTTTACACTCTAAAGTTTCTTTTTCCCTCCTAATTCTTTTATGTCTCGTACCGTACCTTTTGCCGGGAGATATTACAGGCTACGATATTCGTACATTAGCGTTGGGTTTTCCTTGCCTTCAGAACACTCATCGTATATAATCGTATATAAGAGTTTTTTATTGAAGCACTTACATTTTATACTAACAGGCCTACTGTAGAATACAAAATCTTGTACGTTCTAGTAAAGAATGACAAAAACTGTCAAAGCCAGGAATACGTATTGTGTTTGTCAGACTTAAGAAATGGACGCCATATATTCCACGTGTCATGTGCTAGCGCGATCTTAGACTATTAAACTTTGGGGCATTCAAGCAGTTTAACAGAGAATCAGTAATATACGTTTGATTTTCTTCTCTGGTCAGTTTTCTTGTCTTTTCGTCTTTTCATCTCCTTTTTCCGTTACAATGGCGCGTTTCTCGAAACCGGGAACATTTCAGCTCAGTTTCCTGCGCCATACATAGTGATTCATCCATTAGCTCGTTTCCTTCCATTAGGTTTTAACTACATTTACCGTTAAAAGAACGGGTTTATGGAACAATTTGTTTATATTTGAACGAATTCCTGTATGGGCCGCAAACGTTTTCGGGGCTGCCAGCTTAGGCCAAACTCTAACCCTTCACTTGAAAGCGATGCAAAGAACGATAAAATGTGCGACAATTGGCTATCTCAAATTATAAGGGTATCAGATTTTGCAAGAAAATCTAAGTTTCTGCGTAACTTGCGATACGTGTCTCTTGTTAAACCCTTGCGTTGTAAAACGATTGCTTTGGCTAAATTTGATATCATTGTTACATGGGTTTAGATGCTTCTTCCTCGTTTGACACGCTTAAGCTAAATAACTGGTTCGTTACGCAATAAATCTTTCTTTCTCTTGCCCTAAAACCTCTAAGTATTTGTTTTGTTGTTTTAGCTGTTTTTATTTCGTGGTAAGATGAATCAATCTGTAAACGTGTAATGATCCATTATGTTTCCATGGTTTGTGTGCCAGTTTTGTTTGCCCTCTTCAAATTATGTACGCAAATCCTCATTTGCCTATTTACGAATTGAAGAATTAGAATTATGTCGCACAGGATTTTCCGTATTACAAGACCGCACTTTCATCGCTTTTAAGTTGTAAACAAAGTAATATTTTTATTCCAAATTTAGCCGACGCCACAGAGTGTGTGTTCCGTAATGCATACAAAACGGATGTACCTTGCAAACGGGTTAAGAGCGGGTATTGTTCCGACGCTAAACACATGCACGAAAGATTGGAGGCCAATTTTAAAGTAAAAATATTTTTTTTTCTGTCCGTAGACACTAGCAAAGCCAAGGCTTCTTCTTTACAAGCGAGTGCTTGTAGCGTTATTCGCCGAGTCAAATATTTGGATTTCGCCGGTTTTTTTGTGCTTAACTATCTTTCGTATAACCTCCAAAAAATGTGCGTTTATTTGTATTCTGTTGTGGCATGTCTACATAAATAAGGTGTATGGTTTGAATTGTTAACGTCTGTATTATTGAACTATTATATTGTGTAGCCTGTTCTGTCCCGCTTGGTCGCTACTTGTACAACTACAAAGCCATAATCGACTTCCTTCTATTGAGTGAAAATGTAACTTTTTCCGACATACCACGGAAATGGTTCATATTTTCAATGGCTTAGCGGTTTGCAGCTCTGTTTGGCGAGACGTTACCGGAATCGTTAAAACCCTGCAGCTCGTAGTCCGAAAGGTTTAAAGGCTTTGAGACAGAAGGATCCCGTAAACTATGGCGCACGATCCAAAAGTATGCCTTGTTGCCTTGAACCACGCAAATATCTTGTTTCATGTCTCTGTTAGTAGACAAACATGCCTTTTTTGGGCAACTTTTTTTTTCTTAACCCTCTGACATAAAACGTGGGATTTATTTTCCATCGCTGTCTTCTGAATTTTTGAAAGTTTCTTTACAATAGATCTGGAGCCAAGATGTCTAGACATTTCATACCTCGCTGTGCTCCTGTGAACAGGAAAACCACATTCGAAAGATATACCTATTCAGTCGCAGACGCAAATTTCCGGTGTACACGTTACAAACGCTTGCGAAACGTTTTCATGGAGGTGTTCGTTTGCATTCGAAGAACGTAGGCCGACATGGGTGGGGCATGGCTTGTCCGTGCATCTGTTGGGTTTAGTTCTGCATGACTGGTCACGGAACTGCGCCAAATGAAGCCAAAGGGGTGGATTTGCATATTGAGCTGTGCACTCTTTAGCTAATTTAGACTTTTTTTTTCTGGGATTACATTGCAAGGGTCAGTTCCAATGATAGGTATTTTTTATCATTTCTTACTCTGTCAGAAGTCAGTCAACAATCAGTTTGTAGTGTATTCCACGGCTTTGGATTGTTTCTTCCTCTTTCTGTGCTCTGTACGAGATAAACTATAGGCTTACTACAGAGTTCTTATAAGGGCGATAACAGACGTTGAGGGAAGTGACTTTGTTGGTGGCTTTCTTTGGTCTTGAGAATACGCGTGAAACTTTGTCCCGCATCCGCAAGGAAAATGTTGTTGACCCTTAACAACAACAACAACAACTTTATTTAAATGTGGAAATATAACAAAAAAAACATTGGGACTGGCCTGCAGTTAGCGAGGCTATTCGAGGCAGGCCAGGCTACATAATTTACTACAAACTAGACAAATACAAAGAAATTAGACGCGATATAAGTATATATATTTGACATTAAATAGATACTATTCTAGTTAAGTTCAAGGACAATATTAAAGTGAAATTTTAAAAATAAATTAAATAAAAATAACGGACAAGAGAATTACTTTTTCATTTTCACGATGATCGTATCCACATCAATATAGGAGTCTTCAGTTTCAAGGATATCGAGTAGCATTTCTTTTAGTGATCTTTTAAAAGCTTTTTTCGGTCTTTCTTTAAGAATTTGAGGTATCCCATTCCAAAGTTTGACCCCAACACGTGAAAAAGCGTTTCGTTTGACATTGAGTGGAGATTCTTTGGTATAAAAATGTTCAGAAGTTGAGGCACGTGTGTTGTAAGTATGAACACTAGAAATTCGAGAGAAGAGTTTCAAAATATTATCCGGAGGAGCTTACAGATTTAGATTTTTCCCAGCATGTTACATTGTATTACGTAGGTAATGAGAATATACGCCAATGATCAGCAATGATGAACTGTGTTGATGTTCTAGTGCTTTCTTCTTAGTAGTACTGTGTGAAATGTTCAGGGAACGGTAAAGAGAATTTGTATATTGACATTGTAAAGCGTTGGAGTAACCTTTTGCAGTCCTAGAAGTGTTCAATATCCAGCTTCACTCTGGCAATTATTGTTGATATCTTTTCAAGCAACGGGTGATAGAAATTCTGTAGAGCTGGCACTTTGTTGAGAGAATTTGTGCTTAGATCTTAGGAACGACGAGATTTTTTATAAAGTTGTACTTCTAGGCTCCCCCAGAATCTTATTATTATTGAAAGTATTGAGACAATGTCATTTTACAGGCAAGCTTAGCAAATTCAACTGTGCATCGTATCATCGTCTATGCCTCGTCTACAGATTAGTTTAGTATTTCAGCACAGTTTAATCATAGATAACGTAAATATTTTCGTTTTGGTAATGCAAAGAGCAGCTTAAATGACTTAGTTTCACCGAATAACCAACTCTTGTTGAATGATAAATACAATTGAATATGACCTGTTTGGCCTCAGGTTTGGTTTCAAAATCGGCGGGCAAAATGGAGGAAGCGAGAGCGTTTTGCACCGGTCCCAGTCCCCGTACGAGCCATTACCGTGGCTCCGATGTACGACCCTCACCCCCAGGCGCCAACGTGGTCACGGCCGTCCAACAGCTGTATGAATCCAGCAGGGCCTGGACCGGGTGCTTTACCACATCATGTGACGCATCCAAGTTATGCACCTGTAATGCACATGCGTCATCAAGTCCCAACGAATAGAAATTCACCAAGATCTTCGTCACCAGGTTCTCCTTCACACTGCGCCAGCGTTGGTGCTATGGCAGTATCGACATCCGGGATTATGCGCCCATCGCTTGGACATCCAAACGTAACTATTTCACAGAGAGGCCCCTCAAGTCAATTGCAAGCATGTGCGCATGCTCCTCCGCCACCCATATCTCATGACGAACGCGAGCAACCGATGCACTGCGTTCAGCGGCAGACGTCAAGCATTGCGACATTGAGGATGAAAGCGAAAGAGCACTCAGTAGTTGTTGACGTAAGAAGAGATACGTAATATCAGTACAGACTTGTACAGTGGTAGGACTGGTATTCATGCCTACAACAGTTTTTTTCTTTCCGTTTCATTTGAAGAATCTAATATAGGTACCATTGTGTCTTTTGTGGTCGTGGTATGCACTGAAATTGAATTTGACTTTTAGCTTGGGTTATTGAGTAACTCAAAGCGATTTTGAAGTGACCAGAAAGACACCCAAGCCAGGTTATTCTAACTTGCACATGTTATGTTTTTGTGTTTCGGGAGGCGGAAGGGGGTAAAATTGCGCCAATGCATCACACCCAAATGAAACTAAAGCGTCCTGTAATGCTCATCCGAAAACCGTTTTTTATGTTATTCGTAGTAGTATTATTATTACTATAATTATTCCGCATAGTTATTATTGAAGTTTTTCGTTATTCTGACATTGTATTGGCTATATTTTGAATGAAAGATATTAATGGCATTTATCAAAGATATAAATTTTTGCCACGGTAACCACTGAAGGTTCAGCCTTGTTCTTATCTAAAATTTGTGGGTGTCTGTTGTTGATTCGCCAGCGAATCACCATAACATTTTTTTGTATCATTCCCTTAACGTCAACGATACTGTACTGCGTTACTGTTTGTGTTACTATACAGTGTGGCTCTATGTTTTCATCTGTGGATCAAACCATGCAGTGTGACTCTTCTTTGTAAAGCTACTGAACAGTACTGTACTGTGGTACTGTTTGTTTTACTATACAGCCGGTGTGGTTCTATCTTTTCACCTTTGGATCAAACCATGTAGTGTGACCATTCTTTGGAAAGCTACTGAACAGTACTGTACTGTGGTACTGTTTGTTTTACTATACAGTGTGGTTCTACCTTTTTCATCTTTGAATCGAGCCATACAGTGGTACAAATCACTGGACAGCTACTGAACAGCACTGCGCAGTGAAAATATCCTTTATACTATACAATGTGGCTGTAGCTGTTTCTCCTGCAGATCAAAGCATGCAATGTAACCATTGCTTGGAAAGCTACTGAACAGACTGTACTTGCAAGTGGAACTGTTTAACTTTTCTAACCTCGTTGTAAATAAACCTTGGAGTTTTATTGGTTACGAGGAACGCCAATGAACGGTCTGCTAACTTCATCAGTAGCAGTGTGACCATTCTTTGGAAAACTACTAAACAGTACTGTACTGTGATACTGTTTGTTTTAGAACGCAGTGGTGGTTCTAACTTTTTCATCTGTGTATCAAGCCAAATTAAACTCCCGTCTGTGCGGTTCTTTAATTGCTAAAGTGATGCATGTAAATCTGTCTAGTAACAGCCCCAAGCAGACATTACCTTGTAATTATTCAATCTTATGGATTAGCTGCATATATTATAACAAAGATTGGGGCTGTGCTACCGAAACTAATCCTTTGATTTTATTGGTATTATGCAAGATTTATTTTATTGGTTACACCTGGAAAACGGTTCGTACCATAATGTTTGCCGTTTTCATTTTCTGCTTCGCTGTACGTTTCGTTTCTGATTGAAGTCTTCAACAATTTGTCACACCTGTTGGGTTAGTTTCGTTGTCTGCAGAATTGACGGAATATTGCGTTTCCAACGCACAGGCTCTCGCTATTCTACGAAACGTATTTTTTTTTAAGAGGAATGATGCAGTTCTCAGTATTTATGCAACGGATCATTTCATAACTATTTATTTACACCATTCTAGAGGAATATTTGTTTATGATGAAGGATTTTATAACGTAAATTCAAACCGTTATGTTCGAAAGAGCGACTGACTGACTGATGCATCTTCTAACGTTTCAGCTCTGCATGAACTCAGTGTTCAGAGCTGGTCAGAACATAGGAAGTGGTCACTGAATAATCCTTTCATGCTTAAATACCTCTTACTAACCGAGTTCTCGGTCCGTACTGTAAGATACGGACCGAGTTTTTTTCGCTCGAATTTATGGCTCAAGCGCGAAGCGCGTGGGCCATTAATCCGAGCGGGAAAAAAGAGAATCGGTAACTTACAGTACGGACCGAGAAAACGAGGTTTGTAAGATATTTATTATATCTCAAAACAAACTTTTGAATTTAGCGGGCCATACAGTGAAGTACGGCCCGCTAAATTGACCAATCACAACGCAGCGGGCCATACAGTGAAGTACGACCCGCTAAATTGACCAATCACAACGCGCGTACCAACTGAGAGATATAGTAATAGCTAATTATGTATCTTTACAGTAAAATATTAGAATAAAAGAAACTATACAGATTCTGGCAATCAGAGAAGGGAATGCAACGTTAAAATATATGAAATATAAGTTTATAAATGAGCAAAAAAAAAAGGGCTAGGAAAAATTTTTCACCTGAAGGTCGCGAAGTGATGCAGTGGGTTGCCATAATAACAGTGCGTCTCAGTCGGAAAGCTGCTTAAAACTACCGTACTGGTTTGTACTATTTGCTTTGCTGTGCAGTGTGGTTCCAACTTGCTCTCCGGAAAATAAAGTAGCACGACGTAGTACTTTGCTGCTGTGCCGGTTGTCTTCTGAAAAGTGGGATGCTGAAGCTTTCTTCTTAATGAAAACCATAAATTCCGAGTTCCCTTTGACCAGCATTGACTGTGATCCTGTTTGTTTGTTTTTAATTTTTGTTGTAGTTTGTTAATTTGTTTAACGACGCAGTGAGGTTCTAACGTTTTAATTGTGGAGAAAACAACACAGCGTAACTACTCTCTGAAAAGTTGTTTGTTCTTTTTTCTGTATAGTGTCGTTTTAACTTATTCGCTTGTTGACTAAAACTACGATATGACCACTCGTTAGAAAGCTGCAGAATAGTTTTTTGATGAAGTTCTTTATACGACCGTTTCTCCACTTTATCGCAAGAGGTTAATTGAGTCGACTTGTGTTACTTTTAGATTGTTAATTATTTTTATTTCTGCGAGGGCAAGAAGAAGGGGCGCAAGATCCATAATAAACACTCTGCGGGGAACGAGAAGAAATGAAAACAATAAATATGTGCTCTTTTCGCATCTTTGGTGTTTTTGTGTGTTCTGATTTGGCTCTCGTGATTAACAGGATAAGAGTCGCCCTAAACGGTCCGCGTTCAAAACTGAAAAACCGAGAAAATCTCGTACTGCTATTTTACTGTTAATGAAAAAAAAATTGATCTAGAATTCACTCGCCCCTTTAAAAACAATGTATATGTTATTGAAAAACGTCAAGTAATGGACAGCGCATGATTGGTGGCTTGTCCTAGATACCTCCCGTGTAACAATTACCATACTGGAAAGCAAACTGTGCCATCGGAATGTTACAGAAATGGGCTTGCTGTACGAGCAAAAGAGTGAAATAGCGCTTTTAACAAAAAATAAAAACGGTCTTTTTCGTCAAGCCTCTGTATTCTCATACACCATCTAACTTCTTGCACTAGCAACCTGAAAGTAAAAAAAGTGAGGCCGAAAATAAGGTTACGAGTATCGTATTGTTTTACTAATAAATTTTATTACTGGGGTATTTCTCAGTAAAACCTGTCTGTCATAAAATGCAGTTCTTACTTTATTTCTTCAATGTGACTCTTACTTTTCTCTTTTCACCCCTGTGGTCAAATCCTGAGCCTTACCCCTGCAGAGCGCGAGCAGACTGTATTTGCTCCACACCCATCATGATCCACGATGTGGACGTTGGCACTGATTATGGAAATGGTTAAACGAAGAGAGGGATGAAAATGATCGCGTGAACTATGACTTGGCGTATCGCGCTCAGAGAATCAGTAGGAGGCAAGAGACGTCTCGCATTTTATAAACGTTTCACTCAACTTTCATTGCGCTTCTCATTTTAACCATGAAACGTTCAATGTGATTCCGTTTTGTAGATCTTTCTATTGACTAGCCGTACAAAATGATCGTCCTTGTTGATTTCTTGGAAACTGCGGAATTGAATTGTACCACCTGCGATACCATTTGAGGCTTTAAGGTCTCCGCTGAGTGGGTAATAAATCATTCTGCGCGATAATTTTCCGAAAGACCAATTTTAGTTTTAATTTTAATTGGACTTAAAAGTTCTGTATGATCACCTAACTTCTTTAAATTCTATTGTACTCTCCGTATTAAAGCAACGATTATATAGAGGTATATCTATGACAAAATGCAATCCTCTTCTATTGATATGGTAATTTCCAAATGGGGAACATGAATCATCGAGCCGAAGTTGAATGGCAAACACCCGTTTCAGGTGTCATGTACATTGTTAAGATGCAGAAAGGCATGATGGTAAAACTGAGTCATCACGAAAATAGGCATAACGCGAAAGGGCATAACGCAAATAGACAACGCGAAAAGGCCTAACGCAAATAGGCATAACGCGAAAAGACATAACGCGAATGGGCTTAACGCGAATGGGCTTAACGCGAATGGGCTTAACGCGAATGGGCTTAACGCGAATGGGCTTAACGAGAATAGGCTTAACGCGAATAGGCATCACGAAAGAAAACAATCACTTTCGAAACCGTTTTCTTCCTCGCGTACTTAATCAGTAAGAACTCTCAAATATTGAGCCAAGACATTTTGAGTGGAAGAAGAAGGTATCGCCCGCTCAAATATCATCTCAAAAAGGGTACTCGTGAAGGCTCAGTCCTTCCTATGACCGCTGATTACTTCGTGTTCTGATTATTTCGTATTGTGATTATTTGCGTTATGCCTATTTGCGCTATGCCTTTTCGCGTTATGATCTACATGATACTTAAAACTTGTGTTTGCCATTCAACTTCAGCTCGATGCATTCACGATTTGGAAATTTGCATTTTGTCATAGATATACCTCCATACCGATTGCAGTCTGAAGATACTAAAACAACTGTCTGGAGGAAAACGGGGCCGGACCTTTTTGTTCTGAGCAGGGAAATTATCAGGAGTAATATATACTAAACACGCTAAATCAAATTGCCTGCTGCAACATTAAAAATATTGTACTGTGCAGGTTGCAATATTAAAAAATATTGTAGTTATTCTGTTTTAGCAAGTTTAATGTGTGTACAGACCACTATCCCTGACAACGTAGAAGTCTGTAAACAGTACCGTTTCGGTCTAACTCTCGTTTATCGCAACTCAATCTTTGTTTCGAAGTGCCACTTCAACTAAAACTTTTGAACACTGAGAATTAATAAACGAAATCAAGGATACGGATAGAATGGAGCGCAGTGTATATTGTATTAAGACGTATTCTAGTCAGAAATTCTTTTATACGAAATAACAATTTTAGTGCTATTAGTACTATAACAACAACTGACTGATTACTTGTCGAATTTTTCTAGCTTTACGTCCCTATCCTCTTATCATGCAGTGCAGTTTTGCTTAGCACCATTTTCGTCATTTTTTTTCCACATCAATTAGACTTTTTTGAAACACAACCCTGCAAAATTTCGCTCGCTTCCCTTTTAAGTGTCGATGACGTAGATTTATCTGCTCTGACTCCATCGGAAGATCGATGAGCAGTAGTTTCTTGGATAACTTATTTTAGGACATCATACAATCGTGTTATTTGCACAAGTACGCTGAAGAGAATGATTAGTGTCAGTGTGCCCATCGAACCGCGCTTTTTTCATAATTTTCTATACCAAATTCCCTGCCGCCTTTTTGTAGTCCCAGATTTTTTCATTTGGCTTTGGTAATGCTCGCAAATAAAATGCGTTCTCACCGACTTCAGTCGGGAACTGAGGAGACATGTACATTTGTTACATCGCAACAGGACAACGCTCTACTGACATGAGTCAAATTCTTAAATGCCCGAACAACTTTCGTTTTGATACGCAAATGTCTCAAGCCCTCATTATTAGTCTTACTAATATCCTTGGTATACTGCAAAATTTCACGCTCCAATTCATCACCCGCTAAAGATAACAGTGAATTTCTTAGTCTCAAGTTTCTGTGTTCTTGCCCAGCCTTAAGAGCAAATTGACCGCCAAAAATCCAAACCAACTTATAACAAAGCAATCCTGCATTTTCGCTACCTAGAAAATCGTTTTCCCCCAAATAGTTTTCTTGCTCTTGAGTTATTTAATATGAGCCTGCTTAACCATTTACCTTCCAAGGGGCCTCCCTTTGACGAGTACAATCGTCTGGCGTTAGCCAGAGTAAAATCTATAAAGTCACTCTTGGGAGTGAAAAGGTTAACAACCATCTTATACCTTGCCCTGCAGCCAGGAGCCCCTTATTTTATTACGAAGTTTAAAGCAGAATTCACATTTCTAAATGTAAAACCTTTCTTGAGGGTCTGAATAGGGTTTAATGTTTGGTGTTATTTTCGTATAATTTTTAGTGTTTGCTGTTAAATTGGCCATTTTTTTAATGTTTACTGTTTCCGAAGAAAATATTGTTAGGTGTTCGGACGATTCTTCGGACATCTTCGGCTATGGCGGAACGCTTCGTTAATCTTCGAAAATGTTCGACAGTCTTCGGAAATGTACGACAGCGTTCGGAAATCTTCTGGAATAATCCGGAATCATCGTAAAATGGCCAAAAACCCCTTGATAATATTGAAAACTAATATTGGCCTTTTCGGAGCCGTTTTTGCTTCTTTCTGGAAAAAAATTACTGTTTGATAGAATTTTTTAATGTTATTGTTAAAATGCCTAAAATTTAACTGTTTCATGTTACAAAGCCAAAAAATAAGTGTTTAGTGTTATCGAGGTACCCCCATTCAGACCCTCTTTCTTGTCGACCAAAGTTAGGTCCAGCTTACATACACCGCACACGTAAATACATTTGAATACTACTTAACATTTCATATAGAGTCTTTCAGGATACTCTTGGCCATCTTCCTTTGTCACTTCTGCAACAAAACGAGCCAATTGCCGGACACCTCGTCTAAATCTTCCAAAATAACTGGCTTGCCGCTGTAATCTAGTTTCAAAACCGCTTCATTTCTCTACTTCCTCCATTGCTCAAAAACTTTCAAAACCCACGCCCATTTCCGACGGCTGGCGTCTGTGCAGGATCTCCTTATCAGACTGTTAACAATTTCCCGCTTGTAAGAGCACTTATTACCGCCTGCAAATGCTCGTAAGTCTTAAAAAGAATACGCATTAACCAAATGCTTTACCGGTTTGAAAAGGTCCCTTACCTGTTTTGGTGAAAACTAGGGAGAACACTGCTGATACCCAGCTTTTCTCAAACGTCTCGCGTTCTAAAGCTGTCATTGGCGTTCTAAATCTTTGATTTATTTTAGAAAGGAACTGGAAATGCCGCTTTAAGAGATCTAGAAAATTAAAGCATTGACAAAAATGACTAAACATTACAGGCGTTTACCTTTGATTTCTGCTGACATGTCAGTCTTCGTAGAGCTCTGTGTTACAAATAATGCGGCGTCATACGAGAATTCCATTGCCTTTCTAAACTGAGGTCTGCACTGAGTAAAATGACTTAATTCTCCGGTTATAAAGTATGCAAATATAATTTGCAGTGTTACACGCCTTGTACGTGACGATTCAATTCTAACACAAACGTGCCACTAATATTGAAGATCCCAACACAAACAAAGTGCAAAGGGTTCGATGAGAATCATTTATTATAATAGATAATTACTTGGCGTTATGAGAAATATTGCAGTCAGGTTCGGCCTTTGGCAATTACTCATTAACTATTGTATAGACAACCATTATTCTTCGACATTGAGAAAAATATTGGCAGAGTATTTCAGACTCAACGTCAAAGCCGAGAGAGGTTAATATTTCTATTGCCACAACTAACTGAGATCGAGGATGATTGTTTTAGTATACACCATTATTTTACGCCGGCCGTTTCTTTCTTTCTTTCTTTCTTTCTTTTTTTTTTCTTTGACCAAAACTCATTTGCAAAAGGTTTTGCCTGAAGCCCCGCCTCTCTTCACCTGCTAGGATGTGGATATATTATGTAGAGTTGAATGACCCGAGATAGGGAGCCAATCAGATGACTCAAAATGCCAAGGTTGCTGAATATACTAATGCAAGACATCTAATGAATGTTGGCACCAAGAATTCAGTAAATATTAGCGGGTTTTACGGTACGAATGAATTCATTGATCTTGAACCTACAACGCGCACGTACGGGCGATAACTAGATGTGACGTAATTAATGCGTAATTTTGAAGGCCGCTAATTTATTTGATTTTATTTTTCTTTCTATGAAAAGTTCATTTTATCATGTGCCATTTTACCTCATTTTTGGGAAATACGTGACTTAAGAAATAGAGCGCATTTTCCGTGTTTCTATCGAGTTATACATGGAAACACGAGTAGAAGTTTGGAAGAACGAGAAATGCTGTGGGATCGAGAGCCGATAGGCGAGTGTTTCCACAGCTTTTTCGAGTTCCCGCAAACTTTCACGAGTGTTTCTATAACTCGATAGAAACACGGAAAATGTTTTCTATTTCTTTTAGAAAATAGCCCAATGCCCGTGACTACGACAACTTTCTTGTGTTTCTATCGAGTTACAGAAACACGATTTCTAACCAATCAACGCGCGTATTTTCCTTGGGATATTTTCTAATACGATATATTACGTTTGCACAGGAGCGAAGGGTGATTCTCCCCTGGTTTTCAGGTTGTATTTACTTATTACTCTAGTTACAAAGATACCTTGTCAAAGTCTGTCGAAGCAGGATAGAAATTCAGAACGATACTTTTGGGGTTCACTTCGGTGTAAAAACCCGTTTTCACAATTATTTTCCTAGTCTTTAGTCTCTATTGTTTTGTCTTCTTTGTTTTCTTTGTTCTGCATCACTCGTGAACGTAACAGGTTTTTACACCGAAGCTGGGCCATCCTTTGCGTCAAACGATAATGATAAAAAATGTTTGATGCTCGGATATGAAATTAGCATGAACGTCTGTGCTAAATTAAATGCAGAATAAAAAAGGTACAATTTCTTGACACCATGGTGTCAAATAAACGGTTTGTTTTTTCTTTATTCCTTCTATCTACAACTGAAGGGCGTATTTCGCCCAACGTTCCAGAAGCCTTGAGTTTGGTAAATACAGTGTTTCACTCAAGATTCCTTTTTATTTATTTTGGCTTTTAAAGAAAACGCCACTTTGACAGTCGAGTATTAATTTTCGCTATTTGTAATGGAAATTTATTCTGACGCAAAGAAGCTCGGCGAATTGAGCTACGGACTTTGTTGTTACTGTGAAAGGTTAAGTCGGGCGGCCCACTGCTTGCCCCGCTCTTCAGCTTTTTCGCTCTCAAACGATTTTGCGTTAGCCAGTTTGTGGAAAGCCAGTTTTCTTTCTTGTTTAGAGTAAGAAGAATCCAGGGGGCTCTTTCTTCGTTGTTTTCTGTTTCATTTACGTTATTTACCCAGTAACAAAATGAGCCCGATCGAATATATCGTAATGACATTGGTTGTCGCAGTTTCACTACCTCCAGGTAAGTCTATCGAAACATTTTATTTTTTTTTCTTACTTTATTATCTTAATACCAACTACAGGAAAATTCCCTCTATCCTCGACAACGATTGCGTACATACAGACCAAAAGAACAACCAAGTACAATTTTGCTCTCGAATTTTCATTAAATGTGATTTCTCATAACAAAGTTAGTTATAGTTACCGACCATTTCAAAAGGATAATAATTATGTGTTCTGTTGCCTCGTTCGCTCCTTTAAAAGGCGCAGTTTTAACAGCTTAATTATGATTTCATCGAATTCGTATCTTTTAATTTCGCCGATGCGCAGCAAACAGCGAGCAGCTTAGAGTATGAAACAGTCAAAGCTTTGATGCAATCACGTTTTTTTCAAGACAGATTTTAACCTCGAGGATACAAAAAATTGGAAAGTAATTAACTTACTAATTTAGTGACCTTCCATTTTTCGTGGAAATGCTTCGGTTCTACTACAGTATTTACAATTATGCTCCACTATAATATTGTCCTAGCTTGTCCTCGGCGAGTTTGTGTTGTCGAAAGCCGGTTGCCGACGTGCTATTTTAGTTAATTACATGGGACGGGAAAAAAAGGAAACAGTCAAATAAGCTTAAGGCGATATATATGAACAACGACGTCTCTATAAACATAACTTCAAAGCTGCTTTCACGTTTTTCTTTTCAACTCTGATTACGTCTCCTCCTTTGCCTAAACAATTCACTTGTCACGGAGCCTGTTCAAGTTTGTATTAGTCGCTTAAAATTCTTACTACTAAACAACTGACAGATTTAGTACAGTGCAAGTTCGTTTTGCTGAGAAGCTAGCCAAAATAAAATGTCGAGTTAAATTTATGTTTATGTGATGTTAAGACCACAAAATCCTATTCTTCTCACTAATATGTGCTTAAGAAGTCCGGTATTTTGCTTTGTAAGATAATTACAACAGGAAAGCCAATCTTTAAGTGTCAACCGAAAAACTAGCCAGAAAAAATGAATTCGTCTATGAATTATACGCATCACTGGATTTTGTTTAAATGCGTATCATTTAATATGAAGCGAGTTATACCGTACAGTTTTAATCTAACTGCTTTTATTTCTAGGATGTAGTTAATTCGAGAATATTTTGCTGTTGTCTCAGCGTATACGGCGTGTAACCATGGCGCTCGCTGGTGTTGCGCAATTAATTTTGAAACTCTTAGCCGAAACTAGGGGACTCAATTCAATAAAGTTGCTTTGCATAAAATTAATCTATTCCTATACGCGTTGGTTTTACATGAGATAAGAAATATTTGTCGCTTAATGTCAAACACGACATTTTGCATCAAACGGCAAAAATTTGCAATTGAAATATAAATGTGCATGATTTGATATATTTACCAAAAACTGAACATATTAATTAATGAAATTTTTGGTAGTTGTAATAAAACCATCATCAGCTCCCAGTCTAACTTTGACTCACTCCACTCCGTGATTTCATACGAGTTGCACAATTTTCAGTTTCACTCGTTGACTATCGACTGATTAGCAAGACGGATCAAACAGTCTTAAAATTGTTCAAATTGTCAGAGATTAAAACTTTAGGCTTTTGGGATCAATGTAATTATCTGGGCAAATGTGTAACTACCCCTCCCCTAACCCAACATTAGTTAACGCCAACGTCTTGGCTTATAATAACTTGTTGGGTTAGGGGAGGGGTAGGTGCCCAGTTGCCAAGATTCATACATTGATCCAAGCCGGCTTTTGTGATTGACGACTTCACGAAGTTAAGCAGTCCTTTATCCCTCAGTAGCAATATTATAGAAATAAAAAACGCGCCCGAGTGCATTGTTGAGTTATATAAGCACGCGGGAATTTTTAAGAACACGAGAGAAGTGCATAGAGAAGCACGAGGCGCAGCCGAGTGCTTCTCGCACTTTTTGAGTGTTCTTAAAAATTCCCAAGTGCTTATATAACTCAACAATGCACGAAGGGCGCGTTTTTTTATTTCTTTTATAAAATGTAAACCACCACATTAACATAAAGACATATTAAACAAGAAAAGGATTGCGAATTTTAATTAATCACAATAAGTATTCTCCTTACATGTACATGCTTTCTTTTTATTGGCTTAAATGCTGAATGAAAAGTAAAACCGTTCCCTTTGTGGCAAGAAACAAACGTTTTCTTATTTCGTGACGTAGCTTGCGTGCATATGTTGAGTTATAATGCACGCGCGTGGCGTAAGCAGAGTGCTTTATGGAGTTATAATGAACTCGAACTGACCAATCACAGCGCGCGCAATTACTCGAACATTTTATAATAGTAAATATGGGGTCCCGAAGCAATGTATATTACATTTGAAACGAGGTGCTGTTATTTGCCCAAACTGAAAGGAAACTTTTAAACTGTTCATCACGGGCTATATATCTCGATACGAAACTGGTATATCAAAAGTACTTGATAAAAAGAGAGTCAGTGGTCTAAAGCTTTAAACACCGGCAATCCTTAAAAGTTTACTTTATCAACCATTTCTTGTGTGTTTTCATTTTCCCACCGAAGCAAAACCAGTTTCTTTAAAAACTAATTCTTTTATATCTCTTTGTGCATTTTTTAGCTAGTAGATCTAGTGGATTCACGAGTAAAAGGGATGGTCGGTCAGAAATGTCACGGATAACGGATGACAAAAGAAACATCGTAGCCAATAGTAACCTTGGATTTCCCGTTTTATTAATAATCGTCATTCGGGTGTGAGCAAAGTACTCCAAACCTTGTTGCATTAAACGCCTGCAAGACACTTGTGCACTTAAGAAAATACTAACCATTCCTTGATATTGCTAACTTTTAAGTTAGCATTTTATCCACGAGCTCAAGGTTGGGTACCTTTGATTTCAGTGAGCACGTGTTTAATTCTGTTTTACTGACTTATTGTGATCGTGAGCTCAAAGCTCCATAGAATTTAGCGTGAACGTAAAACCGACAGTGATTGCAGCTGCGTTTGGCAGAGACGTTCCTAGGCGGCATTTATCTGTAAAAGCAACGTCTATCGATGTTACGTTCTATGCCTGAGTTGAACTTAGAAGTCGAAGATAGAAAGCCATGCTAAATTGCTAACGATGTCAATTACTTCAGGTATTAAGTCTTGCGGAGAAATGATGTTAATGAAACAGTTGCCACAAAGATCAGATGGCAATACCGAGGAATTAAATTTGAAGTATTTCGGTCAAGCCTTTTCTTTTAAGAAAATAAATTAAAAATGTCAACAGGATTAAGACGGCAAGCCTTGGAGATTAAGTGTAAAGCCAGAAAAAATGTGGAGGCACAGTAGTGTAGTGGTTAGCGTGTCGGACTTCCGAGCTGGAGGTTTGGAGTTCGAGCCCTGGTGCTGGCACTGTGTTGTTTCCTTAGACAAGAACTTTACTCCACACTGTCTCTCTCCACCACAGTGTATAAATGGCTACCGGCGATACAATGCAGGGGGTGACCCTGCGATGGACTGGCATCCCATCCAAGGGGGAGTTACAATATACTCCCAGGTGCCTCATACTACTGAAACTGGGATAAGGTCCGGCCGTGTGGGCCTTTGGCTCGTGTGCCTCTTTACCAGAAGAAAAACAACCAAAAGTGCAAAAGTCACTTACAAGAGAATTAACTGGTCCATTCTAAGGAACTTATAGATCTAGTTCGCCAATCCATGGTTGTACACATTTATTTTCTAAGCTCCATTGATCAACCAATGAAAAGTTATTAAATTGGGGTTTGGGTCGTATAAGGCATCGCCTTTGAATTCCAGTCGGGTGTTTTCAGTCGCGCAGAACGCTGAGACGAATAACATCCGGCGATAAATACAGAATTTTTCATATGTTCGATGAGACCCATGATCGGTTTTATCATTCAACCGTTCCCTACCCTGTTTAAATTGGCTGAAACCCCATCCTTGGCCTGCAAACAACGGTCTGCTCATGTGCATCATTGTCTTAACACGACCTGCGTTCTCTTTACCAGCGGTTGGGTTCGTTTCCGACCGACGCGGGCTCTGGTAACGAGACTGTTGTTGACTTGTTGACAGGAAATTTGAATGCGTTCTAAAATAGTTTTGTGTGGTCAAAAGAAAAATTAAAAGTTGTTATCAAGAGGATTTTTTGCGAATTAAGAAAACCCTTCAATTAGCAGTCTGTACAACCCGCTAACTGACCCGAATCAAAACGAGCATAATAACTGAAAGATAGTTTATGATAAAGATATTTAATTTCCTTTTTAGTATGGTTGTATACAGAAATGTATCTTGAGACGTGACTGGTACTTTTCAGGGGATGTTGCGACTACAGGCACAGTGGCGTCTTCAAGCTCGTTGGCCACGAGTGATTCTGGTAACATTCAAGTTTCTCCGTCTCTTAAGACCCCCGAAAGTAGCATGTCTTTTGTGGCTAGTGGTGTAACTCCAACGAATTCAGCAAGCGGACACCAAACGGGTCTCGCTTCGACTAACCAGGCTTCCTCGACAGCTTCTACAGTTGGACAGTCCATTTCAGTTGTACCAACGGGCGCAAGCTCCCTCGATGGAAGCTCCTGGGTTTATACGGTTGTGCCAAGCGCCAACAAGTCGACCTCTGTAGATTTGACTTCCCGCTCCCCAAGTTCGAGAGACTCTACTACACGTTCTCTCTCCTCCTTTCCCCCGAACTCCAAAAGTAGCATGTCTTCTGTGGCTAGTGGTGTAACTCCAACGGATTCAGCAAGCGGACTCCAAACGGGTCTCGCTTCAACTAACCAGGCTTCCTCGACAGCTGCAACAGATGGACAGTCCATTTCAGTTGTACCAACGGGCGCAAGCTCCCTCGATGGAAGCCCCTGGGTTTATACGATTGCGCCAAGCGCCAACAAGTCGACCTCTGTAGATTTGACTTCCCGCTCCCCAAGTTCGAGAGACTCTACTACACGTTCTCTCTCCTCCTTTCCCCCGAACTCCAAAAGTAGCATGTCTTCTGTGGCTAGTGGTGTAACTCCAACGGATTCAGCAAGCGGACTCCAAACGGGTCTCGCTTCAACTAACCAGGCTTCCTCGACAGCTGCAACAGATGAACAGTCCATTTCAGTTGTACCAACGGGCGCAAGCTCCCTCGATGGAAGCCCCTGGGTTTATACGATTACGCCAAGCGCAAACAAGTCGACCTCTGTAGATTTGACTTCCCGCTCCCCAAGTTCGAGAGGCTCTACTACACGTTCTCTCTCCTCCTTTCCCCCGAACTCCTCACACACTTCCAATCCTTCTAGCCCCTCCCAACCCGGAATAGTGGTTTCACCGAAATCGCACAACATCTCAACTACGCAAATCCCCTCGTCTTCTTCAGAGAACGTGTCTAGAGCATCTTCCCTCTCTGTCTCTAATAACGCCCGGACTCCGCTACCCTCGTATAACACTTCATCAACTCCTATTGATTCCTCCTCAGCCAATCTGGCCGTAACCTCCTCCAGTTCGAAGACCCAACAGGTATCTTCCAGGTCTTTGTTTACTCCAGTTGGTGAGACTTTAAATTCGGAAACATCCGCACGGAGCTTCACTTCTATTTTATCCATGCCTGAGCCCTCCTCGACGATGGTAGGCCCTATACAAACTGTGATGCCCAGTGCAACAATCACATCATCTGCTATCCCGCATCGTTCAGGCACTTCGAGCGTAGCTGTAAGCAAATCAACTACATCGTCTGTAATGGAAGTGGATGGAAGCCCTTCAACGTCCTCGACCTCATTAATCGGGCTGGCAGGTTCTTCCAGCTCTTCGATTTTGCCTGTCGAGTCCTCAAGCTCATCGGTATTGTTTTCAAGTTCTCCCAGCTCATCAAGCTCGACAGGTAGCAGCTTGTCGGTTACGCCGCTTCCAACCATCCCACCCTCAAGGATAAGGTATGTTGGTATGGAAATAACGATCAACCAGGAGTTCAAGAAAGAATACAATAACAAAGAAAGCGAAGAGTACAAAGCGCTCGAGAAGAAACTCATTCAAGAATTAGAAAAAACCTTTTCGGGCCTACCGGGGTTCGCCGGTGTTCGGATTATTTTCATTAAGAAGGGAAGCATAGTGTGTAGTTTCCTTGTGATTTTGGCTAAGGATTCAGAAGTCGGGAACGACAAGTTAAAAGACCTTTTGCAGAAGGCGAGTGATGAAGGAAAGTTTGGTTTCAAGGTGGCAAGCGTAACAGTTGATGACAGTGATGTAAACGAAGTGGAAGAGAAGCTGCCAGAATGGGCTTTGATTACAATGATCGTGCTGGGTAGCCTTGCATTTTTGTTAGTGGTGGCTGTGATGGTCCTTTGGGTAAGTATTCTAGAGCTTGTGGACCTTGCTTTTCTGATACCAATAAATTTTATTAACAATAACAACACAACACCACTAACCATAACCATGACCATGACCATAACCATAACAATAAAAATGGCAACAATAACAATCAAAGTAGGACTATGGTGAACTCGTGGATATGTTTACAAAACAGAGAAAAAAGAAATAATTTAAAAATTACCGAGGTGTTTTTTCAGAGTTGTGATTGAATGAACTTGAAGATAATTTTAATAATCTATAATCACAACATAAAAGTGACCAGAGAGCTGAGTAGCTTTTTGAAATAAACATACAGTGAGTACATGACGCCAATCATTTGACTACACTAGGCATCAGTTATAAGGCAGGTGGCAAGCATACAGTTGTTAAAAAATTTGATAACTTAACATAAGGGTAAAGGATTAAATGGCACCGAAACCAAATGTAGTTCTGGTATCCTGCTACTCACTGTCTGTGAGTTCAAAGTTTCTAACACATGTAACAGGGTCCTTCTGAATAAGGTCTGAATTTTGTTGCCATGACATTGCCAATTTTATCATCATTATAGTTTTTGTTGTCTACAAGTCTATTCAATGTATTCAACAGAAATACCCACCTTGATTCTGCAGCTGATAATGAACAAAACCATGTAGGATAGCCCAGCTGACGAATCATACCAAACAAGTCTTTCTTGCATTTTTGCAAAGTATGTTAGTGATGATCTTAAAATCCTTAAGACTCTCAATCCTTTATCAAGTTGAATTAGTTTATTTACATTACCATCTCATTTTAGGTTATTAGTGGTATATATATTCAGCGTTGCACTTAAAAAAAATCACACTTGCCATCATTAATACAGCAATACATATTTGTTTTTATCCTTATAACTTCTTGTTTTTACAATGTAAATATGAGTCACACAACAGTAAGCAAAACAGGTAAGCCTATTTTTCCAACATGTCTACTTCAACACAATCTAGTTCACTTCAAGGTAAATTCGGAAATCAATACACAGAAAACTTTTCATTGTAACGGCTTGTGGTGTATTGTATATAATATAACACTTAATACATTTTCTACATGACTTACTGTTTTCGAACCCTTCAATGACTTTCTTACATTGTAACCTTCGTGGTTCTCCGTCACGGCAGCCGCCTCCATATTTACAAGTAAATGTTGACATACTTCTTGGCCGTCCCAATACTTCTACAACTCCATTCCTGTTAGTACTAACACTTAAATCAGTAGAAAAGTCCTACATGCGATGTTTCTTATCCAGGTTGGCCACAGAAGTTCTTCGGTTTCACATCATGGATTCGTCAATTTATTCTGTTTTCAGTAGTAGTTTCGTTCAATAACGAGTACTCATTTCGCTCATATAAGTTCTCATTCAAGTGCTAATTTCGCTGTATGAGTTCTCACCAAAGCTTACTACATTAGCAAGAGATTTTCTCATCTTCAGATCACTTTCGAGCCAACTGAAATTCTTATACTGTTTGTAATCTTGGGGGCGGTCGATGGCGGTCGATGTCGGAAAAGCGAATAGTTATCATCTGTTCACGTTTAGCGCCTGGCCGAGTAAAAGGCTCATGAAATTAAGTCTCCAATTTGGTCATTGTCGTAACTGGAAACATTTAAACTCCTTTGGATTTTAGTAAGACCGCTAATGAGGCCCTGTTAGTGAGGTTCTTTATGTCGCGCATCTGAGTTTCAAACCTTTTCACGTCGCAATTTCGGAAGGTCGAAGGTCGCTGTCGTAATTTCCCGTGAGCGGCTCGTCGTTCGTCGCCATTTCAGGTCCTTTATGTCGCCGTTTCAAGGCCATGTTGCTTGTCGAAATTTACCCCTAACAGGGCCTCGCTAATCGTCCTCTTAAGCTACAAAATCATTACAAACTCTGGCAACGGTACGATACACCTTCAGCGTGAACTTTCATCAACAGACTTCTGTGACTTCGGTCACGACAATTGTCGTCTTCATATCGGTGCCCCCGAGTTCTATCCGACTAATTACGAAGTGTGTCTACACTGGAGTGAGTGAGTGAGTGAGTGAGCGAGTGAGTGAGTGAGTGAGTGAGTGAGTGAGTGACAATTTGCATATCGGAGTCCCCACAAAAACTCGCAAATACGCTTCGCGTATCCACGAGTTAAAAATGATGGCTGTATTTAGTAATTAATATCGATAAAACGATAACAGTGACAGAATAGCAATAAAAGAAGCAATAGCAATAACAATAACAACAACAACAACATCAATGTTAACAACAATGACAAAAACAATAACCTTATTAATCAGTAATTTTGTCAATTTCTATAGCGCATTTAAGCTTGACGAAATGACCGAATCCGGTTGGAACAAGACAAGCAGATCGAACTGAAATTTGGAGGTTGATTTTTATGTAATAATAGGTCAAACAAAAATACATAGTTTTATCACAGATCAAAAATCGAAAAGGGAACTGAAAATACGACGCTCAGCGGAGCATTTTTGGCGAAATTCGAAGTGTTTGAGATGTAAACACGAAGCAAAAACAAGCCGTGTTTCATCTGACATCCAAACACGTCACGGTGCTTGATTTCCCATGTCTTACCGTTAGGGGTTATTAATGAGTTTTAGAAGGAAAGAGGTGAACGTTTTCGGGGTCTCACTGGCAGGGCTCCATGAGTCCGACTCTTACTTTATTCATCATTTGATAAGTAACTGTTAGTGCCTCTTATATCATCAGGTCAAATATCGACGATATCACAGAGGCGATGACAGCCCTTCGTACTATCTGCCCACAGGAGAGATAGGGCAAACCTCCGATACAGTTCCTATGAGTGATTACAAAATGAGAGCCAAAGAGGTGAAAAAAACGGGGGAGAATGCGGTTATATCGCACACTAACCCGGTGAGTACAGGCAATGTCAACGCCAAGCGTTAAATTTTCCTTAGCACAATCGTTAACTGACGCCTAGTGGCACAATGACCGAATTTATACTGCTCGATAATTTTTTCCTCTAACTGGCGATTTTAGTTTTGATGCAAACCATGTAAAACAATTGTTTTTCCTTCTCCCTTTTCTAGACCTATGGAACAAACGGGATGGCAGCGGACTAAGAAGAGTAAAGCGTTAAGGCCTGGGATGAGTTGTACGACCAACATCTGGGTCACTGTAGGTCATAATGATTAACGCCGACCTGTAGAAAGACATTTTATAAAGCAAATTAACTTTTTCGGGATGCTATGTTTCCAACAAGAAAGTACTCAGAACCAGTGCATATCAGGAATATAGTTACTCGGAGAGATCAATTCCCATAATCCTCCCTTTGACTGAGCATTTTCAAAGACCTCAGTACAATAGTACGTGGTTGCGCCAGCTTGGTTACCGCTATCCAATCAGTGGATGACATGTCCTATACCCATAGGGAACAACAGACTGCTTATGCATAGGAATGTAAAAATAAAAGTGCTTTCTCGGGTTATAGTCTTAATGAGTATCCGCTCCGGATAATTAATAGGATCCTATGCAGGTTTAGTAAATTCGATTGTAACAAGAATTTAACTCGCTTATTATAAATGAAAAACTTGTAAAGCCCACGACAGCCGTAAAATAAGAAAACAGAAACGGAAGCAAAATAGACATCGACCAGAGAAACAATAGTCTCAACACTTACAACACTCTTAAGTAAGTCATTGCTGACATAACATAGAAGTTCAGAAAAAAATCCGGAATTTTGTTGTATAGGTTTCTGGTTGTACATATTGATGATTCATATTATTACTTGTAATCTGTTATTATAGAAAGCGCTTTTGAAATGAAGATCTTAAATATAAAGCAAGAAATTTGTGCCACCCATCACAAAAGATGTAAACACTACTGCTATGATCCAACAGAAGTCAAAGCAGATTCTTGTTTTGTACTAAGCCCGAGTTTTATCAAGAGAGCATAAGGGAGAGAAAGAGCAAAACTCCCAGTCCAGTCCTTGGGATATGAAAACTTCAAAAGTTATTTTTGGACACTTAAGTCTGTTTTCCGCATGCCTCATTGGATGCTGATGGCGTACCAAGTAGGGCTCTTCTTTATAATTTCCGACTGAATAAACCATTATTAGAAAAACTCGTACATATTCAAGTCAAGCGAGCGGCCATTAAACACAAACGGCTAGAAGGACTGGTTTACAGTGGAGTCCTGCGGACCTCTCGGAAAACGTACTTCCGTTTCTGAGTAATTTTACTGAAGTTCTCATATCGTAGCCGACGGCCCGAGTGTCCTTCACTTTCCCTTACGTTCTCTTGGTTTTATTTATTGCGTATAGAACTGAAAGACTGGGAAGAAGTAAAATGTAGTATTAAGTATAACGTGTTCGGTTTATCTATGTGGCCAAATCAAAAGCCGCTGTTCGGATGAATGAGCCCCACCCTTCCAAAGAGAGACCTCTTGCATTGAGCAAGAGAGAGGAACATGGATCCTACTTACCCATGGGACCCCCTTTTTAGTTGGCGCCTGGTTCGTGCAGCACCAAAAGGTGTGGTTCTACAATCGTTTCAGTCAGCGATGGTGTTGGTTTTGCGCTCCATAGGAGACGAGTAACGCGTCCTGACTTCGGCTTGTTATTTATCACTTAGCTTCGAACCTATTGAGCTTGACTTGTAATTAATAAAACAACTTCATTTTGTGTTATCCGTACACGTTTGAATTATGTTTTAATCATGATTGAACTTATGGTCAGGAACCCGATATTATTAAGGGCATATTTAACAATTATTCTCAGATGTCGAGCTGAATAGTGGCAGAGTATTACCGAGCTGCGAAGCATTAAGGTAAATGTTCCTGGGGCCACTATTCACCAAGATCGAAGAGAGTAATTGTTTTAGTATATACAGGAGCCCATCACCTGGTATATACTAATGAAGCAACTTCATTTAGGAGCTTAAAGCAAACACCACGGTTACGCCGAGGACAACGTGCACCAAAACCGGTGAAAAAATCTAATCGCTTAACTATTGTGTAGCTGCATATGGCGACAGGCGTGTTTCATGATAATTTTGCTTCCTTTTCCCTTTCGAATGGTAAAATATTACAATTGTTACAGTTCGAATTTCATCTAGAATTTTGCGAGGTTTTTGCAGTTCAACACAAGCGTCGTGGAGAAAACTTGAAATATTCGCATTTACCCGGGCCGACCGTGTTACGGAAAAATATAAGCCTGTTTTCAGTGCGTACAGAAAAGACAAACATACTTCTGCTACCAAAGCAACTATTTATTTAAAAAACTGAAATTTGAAATTCGAGCGAGGGAGCGATCGGTTAATTCAGTCTCTTAGCTATATCTTAACTTCAGTCTCTCGGCTATCTAAAGCAAAAATTGACGCAAACAATATCATTATTTTTTTATTCGATGCCATTTTGATTTCTTTGACCAATATTCACTTAGAAAAGGCTTACCCAGAAGCCTCGTCTCTGTTTACCTCCAAAGGGTGGACCGCATCAGTGTTGAATATCCCGAAGTAAAGAGCCAATCTAATTGCTCAAAAAAACAAGGAAGCTGAGTTCGTATACAAGTAAGATAAAATGGTTTATTACTTGCTCTTCCCAAAGGGGACCCAAGGTTAAAAATGCCTTTCGTTCTAGTTTTCTGCGTTCAGTCACAGATTGCCGTCTGGGCCCTAATACGCATGCGTCCCTTCTTATTGTCTCTGCGCATGCGTATGTTTAGAGAGCACGCACATGGTAAAAAAAAATGGTGGATTTATATCAAGCGTTGCCCTTGAAAAAAAGGCTCGGATACTATGATTTTTTCTCCGCTCAAACTGGATACAGCTGTGCACACCGTTTGGGGTAGACCCACACTTAACGTTTTTCAGCGTTGTTTGAAACGGTCGCTCCGCAGACTTGACGAGAGTTCAATTAACGACTGAACATCTCTGAGGGAATCTATCGAGAACCATGCTATATCAAATGGGCGATCCGATGTTAATCATGGAAAGAGGCATCTGCACAAGCATTATCGTGTATTAAGACGTAATCGTGAACCCAGTAGAATACCAATACGAACTCTGGATCGTTTGAAGAACAAGAACAGAAAAGAGAATTTGTTTATTATGGTATTCGTCCATACACACTAGCTCAAGTCCTCCAAAGTTCATTGTTATGTGAAAGTTAAAAAACAACGAAATAAAGCGAAGTTTTTGTTTGAAGGCGGTAGTGATATTATATAAAAGTATAATTAAGTTAAGAAAGAGAGCTAATTGGTATTTGTCATTGTTTCCTCCAAATAAACTGTCTTTAAAGAGTCAGCCCCATGCAGCGAATTATTGTAAATTTAATTGATTTCAGACATGGAAAAGGACCCTGGTCCTACCCCAATGCAAGTTGACTTTAGCAAAACGTTACAATAGATTGCAGCACCATATAGCCAAGGTGATGAGTTAGTATTTGGACAAAACGTAGGGCAGCAATGTGTAACAATGAGTTTATGTTCTTTGATTTACAATACCAGAGGACGCATTAGATCTGCTCATAATCTTATCAACTTTAATAATGGAAATCAATTGTATTCAAGTTTGTCTCAATTAGCAAGACAGTCGCATTTAATGCAGACAGAATTGCCACCAATGTTAAACGTGTTTCAGGCTGCCATGATTATCAACTAGAATACAGTGATAGCTATTCTGGCACTGTGGATCGAGAGACAATAACAGAAGGATATCAGTACTGCACCTTTGTACCTTAAAGAGCCTTTGAATCACTCATATCTGGCGATTGCACTAATTTCATATTAACAGTAGGATTCATTGGTGTTGCTATCTTCTGTAATGGTAATATGGGGTTTAGAATATTTGATTCTCATGCAAGGGGTCTATATGGCAAAGGGCATCCTCAAGGTACATGTGTACTGCTTGAAATACCATCACTGATTACCTAGGTACATTATTTTCAGAGTTTACATAATAATGAAATATTTAGAATAAAAGGGGTACCCATTAATCAAGTTCAAAATAGCACACCTTTCTCAAACCAATACTTTTGGAATTAATGCAAAACTGCAATATCAGTTCTGCAGTTGTAGCTATCTACTCTCTCTGCAACTGTATAATAAAATCATATAGTTATCGAGATTCAAATACTTTAACAGTAATTTTGGACAATGGAAAAATATTATGTGACAATCTAAGCTTAATAATAAATAATAATAATACATAATATTTTAAGAGGAGGCCTCCAATCACCTAGAGGTGGTTTTCAGGAGGGTCCTCTGAGAAAATAAATGTCAAACCTTGAAATACATTAAAATCTAAGAATACAATAAAAAGGACAAAACCTATGTAGAAATAAAAATTTAAAATATCTAAAACTGTAGCTAACTAAGATTAAAACTAGAACAAGAGATTAAAATACTACTAACTAAGGTTAAAAATGGTTTAATAAAAACTGTTTCAGTTTGTATTTAAAAATAGTTTTCGGCATCAGTTTCTTTAAAGCACTTGGTAGCGTGGCCCAGTCGTTAATGGCTTTATAATACGTTTTGCTTTTTCCCCATTCCGTTCTTGGCCTACTGACTTTGGGCATGTAGCCATTTCGGGTATTATAACCGTGTTGTTGGCTCATGGTGGATCTGAATACACCGAAATGCTCGGGAATGCTACCTTTCATTGCATCTTGTACAACACAACACCGATGTCCGAACCGCCTCGCATGTAAAGACACCCACCGCAACGACGTCAGGGCCTCTGCTGATGACACTTTCGACTTCACGATCTTCTTCGCAAAGCGATTTTGAAAAGATTGTAATTGTTTCATCTGCGTTGTAAGACCAGGCTGGTCACCCCAGAAAATATCTGCGTAATCTAGGTGTGGTAGGACAAGGCCATTAAAATATGCTGTGAGACTTTTCTGATCCAGCATATGATAGATTCGATTGAAGACTGAAAGGCGATGTCCTAATTTTTGTAAGAGGCTATTGACGTGCATCTTCCATTTCCATTTCTCATCCAGTAATACACCTAGATACTTAAAAGATGAAACACAATTTATTTGCCCTTCATCAGTAGAAAACTGAAAGTCACTAAACGGAGACAACATTGTCTTGCTACCCGAAAGCATCAATTTGGTCTTCTTTACATTAAGCGTTAATTTGTTGTCGGTATACCAGTCGGAGATTAGGGTGAAGTCTTGTCGAAGGGCATCATTAAGCTCTTGGGGTGTCGACGCAGCAACCATTAAAACAGCATCATCCGCATACAATATGAGTTCACTCTCCGTTACAGCAGCTGACAAGCTGTTAATGTAAACATTAAATAGAAGTGGGCCTAGGATACTTCGTTGTGGAACACCCAAGTCAATAGGGCGAGTCTCTGATACCTCCCCGTTTATACACACGCATTGCCGTCTGTCTGCAAGATACGATTTAAACCACAGTTTCAGACTCCTTGCTGCTAGCCCGATGTGTTCAAGCTTTCCCAGGAGTATCTTATGATTTATAGAGTCGAATGCCTTGGATATATCGAGAAATAGCATACCAGCGACTTTTCCTCCATCAATGGCATCAAGCACAGAGTTGTTTAGTTGACCAACCGCTTGTGCCGTACTATGCCCACGTCTAAATCCGTACTGATGCTTGTATAACCAGCTCAAGTGATCTAGATAAGCACTCATTTGTGTGTGTATCACTCTCTCTAGAACTTTACTTAGAACCGGCAGCACAGAAATAGGTCTATAGTTTTCAACCAAAAGTTTGTCCTCAGCTTTATACAGAGGGGTTACACGTGCAACCTTCCACAAGGCAGGGACAGTTGCGTCTGTGATCGATTTATTAATGAGATATGTTATTGCTTAATACAGCTTAAATGGGAATATTTCACCAGCTGATTTGCCAAAGACTGTTGAGGTTTTTGGAGTTGAAGTAATTCTACAGTTTCTCAGTAACAGCAGTGAGGGAGTGTCTAATTCACTTCAAGGCAAACTTATGCTCCAAAATATTATAGTAACTGATAATAGTAAATGCACTGGGTTTTTAATGTGGTTTTCCTGTTACTGTATTAGTTGTATCTTTAAACCTACAAAGATATCAGGGTATTTGTATTGTCTCTTGGCTTAGGATGAAAATCATGTAACACCAATTCAGCGTACTAAGGACACTAAGGGAACAGCTTCAGTTGTTGAGGGTATCGGCAAAATTCAAAAGAGATGTAAGCCTTCTGGATATTATAATTACAAAATACAGTTTTTGACATGCTCATGTACATACATACATACATACATACATACATACTTTATTTGGTCACGCAGGTTAAAAATCTGGCAGCCATAGGCTGATGTGGACCTGCGTTACTAAGTTGCAATATTTACATCTAATAAAAAATAAAAGACCAAATATATACAGTATGAGAGTAATAAAAATTAAAGTAAAAATTAGTGGTTTCAATAATAGTAAAAGTGATCTAATTTATTTGTAATCACAGAACTCTCCTTTTCAAAAGTGAAATTGTTAATAAATTTGGAGAATTGTTTTAAATTACTTTTAAACGAAGTGACATATTATCATAGTCTTTAAAGCTGCTGGGAATTGAGTTCCAGATCATAGCTCCTCTGTGGCGGATAGAAAGTCTACCTATTTCCATTTTGGGTCTGTCCAGTACCAGTTGTTTTGATCGTCGAGAGTTATACGTTTCTGCTTTCACAGAAAACAGTTCGGTTATTTGTGCTGGGCCAGCTTGATAAAAGGCTTGGTGGACGTGTTTTAGTATAGCTTTTTTATACATGTATGATAATGGGAGCCAGTTGACTTTTTGTAAGATGTTGGTGTTATCTCGGTCTCGCGGTAGATCATGAATAAGCCTAGCTGCTTTTGTGTGGATCTCCTCTAATTTATTTAATAGCGGTGCGGTGCATCCACCCCATACAGGAATACAATAAATGACTCCCGGTACAACTGTTTTGAAGTAGATTTCCTCGAGTACTTTGGGGGGAAGGCGTGGCATTCTTCTCAGAGCTCCAAGCTTTTACCTGTAACCCTTACATAATTTATCAATGTGAGGTGACCAGGACAATTTGTTGTCTATTTCCAAGCCTAGGCAGCAGGTGGAGTTTACAAAATCAATTCTGTTGTCTTCGTATCGGAGTTCTTGAAGGGGGCAATGTGAAAATGGGGACCAAAATAAGAGAGAAAAAATTATAAAAAAATCAGAGACAGAAACAAAACTATGAGACAATGGAACAATCAATGAAGAGAGTGTTATTAGAGAAATGACAAGTAAGGGATTAGAGCAGGAATATACAATGCTTACAATACACTTGCTTCTACTAAGCTAGAGCTGTAAAACAATCGACAAAAGACACCTGAGATACCATTCACGTTGACTTTCTGGCATTTACAGCTGGATATGACAGGAAAGAAGCCCACGTTCACGCAGATATGCGTCTTGTTCTTGAGAAACAACACAATGGTATTCCCTGGGCTTACTCCAGACAGCCCACAATGTCAGTATAAGCAGTTTCATAACAACTTATTATAAACATTTAAAGATACCTAGAGCAGTATGGCTCTTGGCCTTAGGCCTTAACTCCTCCGCGCGACAACGAGTAGAGAATGGGGGAGAGGTAGGAAAAAGACTTCTTTACTTGTGCCCGCGTTTCTCGCGTCTCGCGTCTCGCGGCTTCGGCGCTTGCCGCTTGCACTGGAAAATTTGGACCATTTACAGACTTCATGAAATGTCTATAAATCAGTAATTTACAGACTTGATTATTTTACTTGTTCAAAGTAAAATCTCTGTAAATGTATTTTACAGAAATTTTATAGAGTTTTTATAGAGTCTTCGGTTTTAGGTCTCTATAAAATGTTTGTAAAATGTTAGCAAACTATAAGAGCTGTGATGAGAAGAAATACTTACAATTTACAGATTTTATAAAATCTTCCAAAATCTACTTTAATTTGTAAATCTACTGTTTACAAAGATTTTACCGTAATTGTACCTCTGACATAAAATGTCTGTAAATTACACTGCTGTTAATTAACACAAACTGGGCATCATAAAATCTCTGTAAATTGACGCAAACGGGGTATCGTAAAATCTCTGTAAATTGACGCAAACGGGTATCGCAAAATGTCTGTAAACTGACGCAAACGTGACATCGCAAAATCTCTGTAAATTGACGCAAACGGAGCATCATAAAATCTCAGCAAAAGATGTAATAGCAAACAGGGTATCATACCGTGTATGGGGTTCGTTCGAAACGTCAGCTTTTTTCTCAATCCCCTACGGTGGTAAATCTACTTTATCAACTCAGTTTGTAAAAGCAAACAGGGGCACCCAATGAGAATATAGTTCAAAACCACTTAAACATAGCATTGTTAAAGTGTTTTAGCATTTAAAAAGTAGATATAAGCATATTTTTATACCCTAAAATTTTTTAATCTGTTCAGATTTCCTAGCTGAAAGTCTTGTGATCCGAAAATTATAGCGATCAAAACTTACCTTTTCGAAAATTTCAGCCAGGATAAAGGCTCCCGAAAATTCTAGGTGACCTTTTTACGTTAAAAATCCGTTATAAATGGGCAATAATACCATTTTTTAGATGTTCGAAAATCCTAGGAGAGGCAAACAAGGAAGAAAATTTTTTAACAAATGTTCCAAAAATTCTAGATCTCGATCGTCTTCCGAACAGATATTTTCCGAAAATTGACGTTGGGATCCCCTCACCAAATTCCTGTATTTCACTCCCCCACCGACCCAACACCACAGTTTCCTTAGAAACTTAATCCTTCATTCTATCATACGGTGTAGTTTACAAAGGTAACCAATTTGCGCTTAAATTTAGAAACGTTTCAATACAGCAATGGCGTTTTTTAGCATCTGAGAGTATTGCACTGTTCCAATAATCGTGAACAAGCCTCCATGGATTTTATATTGGTACAGAACGTGTCCCATACTAATTGGCAAGCGAATGAAGCGAGCCAAGCGGGGGACTAGGGAAAGGGAAAGGACGCCGTCTCTTTCCCTCCCAAGTCACCCGCTCGCTGATTTTTTTTTTTTTTGTGCTTTCCATCCTGTTTCTTGCTTTTCATCCCACCAAGGAGCCTGGTCCTAGGCTACGGAAGAAAGTAGATAGATACAACTTATGCAGCAGCAAAAAAAAAAACCTGAAATAAAATTCAGGCATGTACAGGATTCAAATATTTTACCTAGGTAAAATATTTGAATTCTGTGCACCACCTGCATCTTCCCCCTAGATCCGCCCCTGCCCCATTTATTAGAGTTATCTTGACTCCTATTTCTAGAGTTATTTCCATTAAGCTAAGATGGCTCTGATTTAGGGTAGATTCGGCTCTTATTAATAGAGCCGGTAATTGGTCACAGACCTAGACGAGCTGCCACTAACAAGAGAGGTTTACATATACCTCGGCTGGTTCGACAGCGTCGGCCGTAAAAATGAGACCGTCAACGCCGGCCCTTTAAAATTTGTAATTCTTTTGTCAAACGTTGATATTGCTGCGTTCTGAAGTTTCTCTCGACTTGTAATTTCTATGGATATCAAGGATGGGCTAATTTTTTTAATCTACCCCCATCTATTAAAAGATAATTTTACAAAGAAATGTTTCCCTTAGCATGAATTTTCTGTTTTCCAATGGATGTGATTATTCTACGTTTGAGCGCGTTGCGTGCCTGTTTGCTCTGACCGAGTTACTCTGGGAACAAATGGAACATGCGCAGTGTAAGTTATTCCCGGCGTCCCCTTCGGTACTTTTGGCGCTCGATTCGTAGAACGGTATGGAACGGTTTCGAAGGTCGCCCTTCATCATTGGAGTGATTTTTACTCGATGTTTTTCATCTCACAAGGCGCATTTGACAGTTCAAACAGCTACATGAAACCTTTATACATCGGATGCTTCAAGCATTGTTGACAAAGGTAAGCTCATGTCCATTTGCACCGTGATTCCTGCATTGCCTTTCAAGGTAGGCAGCAGCTGCCAAAGGAAGATTTTGCAACATGCTAGTTTTGAAAAACGTTTATCAATGCTTGGCTTAAATTAAATCCTTAATTTAGCTTAATATATTTCGTTTCACTGTAACAATATTTTCTGCTCGTAACTACATGCCTTTCGTACTGGCAAGGAACTGTATGTACATGTATAAATTTGAACCAGGCAGTACCTGGATAGTTCTAAGGGAAAACAGTTTTACTGATCATGTGCCCTGTGTAAATAATAAATTCTCAGGGCTAGCTTATTGTACAGTAGTATTATCATTAGGGAAATGCACATCTTATGATCCACATGTTTATGTCTGGTTTATCTGCTATGACATTGCAATTATATACATGTACAGTTGTATACAGGTAATCGTTAATAATATTTAGCATAAATTTATATATTTTGGCTGGTGCAGTGCTGCTTTATGGTGCGATGAAGGTATACAGTATGCCAGGTTGCCATGCTTGGTTTATGCGAGGAAAGTTATACTGTTCAGTGCAATAATAATTATATTCTGAGCCCTTTCTCTTTTGCGCAGTACTGCTTAAAATGTATGGTGTGATTTAGGTATATGCCAGGTTGGAGTGAGGCTTTAAAGCTGAGGTATCCTGTCCTGTTAGGCATTGATAAATCTCACTGAACTGCATCACACTGCACAGTAGCTATGAGGTGCCCTTAATACATGTACATAAAAATATATTCTTAGCTTTTTACCTTTGGTGCAGTAGTGCTTTAAATGTATGGTGTGATTTAGGTATATGCCAGGTTGGAGTGAGGCTTTAAGCTGAGGTATCCTGTCCTTTTAGGCATTGATAAATCTCACTGAACTGCATCACACTGCACAGTAGCTATGAGGTGCCCTTAATGTGTGTACATAAAAATATATTCTTAGCTTTTTACCTTTGGTGCAGTACTGTTTTAAATGTATGGTGTGATTTAGGTATATGCCAGGTTGGAGTGAGGCTTCAAGCTGAGGTATCCTGTCCTTTTAGGCATTGATAAAACTCACTGAACTGCACAGTAGCTTTGTGTAACAGCCACATATACAACTGTACATGTATTTTGTAAATGACTGTTACAGCGTCAACTGATCAATATGCAGTGCAGGTTAATTTACAGAGCAAAGTGTTTAATATATAAAAAAAAACATCTTTGCACATGTGTTTAAATATTAAAAAAATAAATTCAATATGGCATGTACTGGACATAGTCAAATAGCCTTAGACAAAAACCTGTTTTTGTGATGATTACTGTACTCTCTCTGTCTAACTTTACATGTATTTTTTCATTGATTAATTTTGTACATTGAAATACTTGGTAATAGATGCAAAATGATGTAATTGCTTGTTATTTTCAGATGAAAGAGTTGGATGGTCAAATGTACCCAGTAAGTAGAAACCAATATTTTGTTTCCTACACTTAAAAGCAATCTGCATGCAACATTTTCTGTCTGGTGGTTTTTTATTTTTATTTTTCTTTAGCTAACTGTTCAATTTTGCACAAAATAAAACTAATTTTGTTATACAATGTTTATTAAAATAAATAAATTGTTCACAAAATTGATTTATACTGTAACTACTACTACAGGTTCTCAATAATAGCTTTTTGGCAACAGTTTTTATTCTGATGTGAAGTATATGAAATAGTTCAAATGTAAATTGCAGAAGTCACAGTTTCAAATCCTGATGAAGCCCTGAATTTTTACCTGGCTTTTTTAATCCAGTTTACTTCAATTGGAAAGTTTGCTGCAATAATTTCATTCTGATCCTTTTGGTGATTAGTATTGTTTTTTGTGTGATTTACAGCGGATTCAGGTTGAGGCTTAACAGCCTCAGTTGTCGCGTTCATTATTACGGTTGAATTGATTGCGTTGCGAGGCAAAATGACAGATGTTGCTCTAGAGGTAGGAATGATGATGTTCTGTCAGGAAAAAGCATGTTGTAGTTTTCCCAGGCAGAACGTCTGTCATTTTGCCTCGCAACACAATCAATTCAACCGTGACAACGAATGCGACAACTGAGACCGTTAAACACTCAACCTGAATCCGCTGTATGTAGATGTATACATGTATGGGCTTTATTAGCTGTGTTTAGGTAACCAACATTGAAAATCATGCCATGGCATCGACAGCAATATGCCTTCATGATTGCACCTCATTTTGTTTTTTTGCTAGCTTGCCTTTTTCCAAAAATTAACTGCACACCAGCAATGCCCTTATTCTTCAACACATAACATGTAACTGCACTGTGCAAATTGTTGCACTGCAGCTAGTTAACAATTATCCTGTGAAATTATACGGAATATCGCCTGATACTTAGCTGATGAGGTCGTAGGCCGAGTTGGCTAAAATCAGACAATATTCCGCAAGATTGAGCAGGATTATTATTCATCAAATTATTATTCAACAAATTGTCAACAAAATGCTTTTTGCAGTGAGAAAAACTTTGGTTGTACAGCACTTTGCAAGATTTCACTCAAATCTTGGCCAGCTACGTATATTGCAGGATATCTGTTATGACTGTACGGATAACAATGATTTTCTGACCATATATAGGCATTGCGCGAATTTGTTGAATAATAATGTATATTATCTCATCCATGTGCATGTATTGTTTTTTGGGGGGGCTAAGAAATACAGTAGACAGTGCAGCTTAATTTGCAGTATAAACACATACAACATGTATTAGCATCAAAATGCACTGTGGTGTACACATGTACACTGTAGTTGCTTGGCAAGCCTCAAAAATAGACTTACAATGTGCATGTACATGTACATGATTGTAGTAATGTTCATTCTACTCTCTACATTGTGTTGCTGAAATAAAAAGTAATTGCTTTGACAGGCAAAACATGTCTAAGTTAATTACTTCAATTTTTTCTATGTTGTCTTAAACCATGAGAGCTATCATGACAACATGCTTGAATACAAAATCTAGTGACAGTAAATCAAGAATAAACTTGCGAACATGCATGTATACAGCTAGGCTAATATTATTGATCAGATTACTTTTTCAGTGGATAGAGTAACATCCTGTAGTAAACAAACTGTCTACTTGTAGCCACCATATGAGGCTTAGCAAACTTGTTTTGTACAGACTTTTTGTTGTTGTCCACTCAGCTGCCATCAGTAACAAATTCCCTTTTCTTTGAAGGCTTTTTTATCTGTATACTTAGCTTCCAGTGCTAGCTTCTATCCTCGTGCTATTACTTTCTTACTATGCACAGTGTAGTAGGGTGACTCATCTTTTGCTTTTGTTTTTAAATAGAAATTCTTCAGTTGATGATGACCTTGCCATTTTTGTACAACCATTTTTATGCATGCCAATAACCATTTTAGTCCTTGTAATAGGGCTATTTCAAATACTTATGGCCCAAAACAGCCCTTACACAGAATGTCGTTTAAGACGTGATGATGCTAATTTAGTCATTTAAAGTACTTTTGTTTTGGATATAAATTGGGCTAAATTGGCCACGAAATGGGGGCCAATTTCCTCTCTTTCTGAAAGCATGAAACGGCTCAAGAAGGGCTCATTTGGCCATGCAAACGTACCATTTCAACCCTTTTAAAAAAAAAAACTACCCCCCATTTTTCCAAAACAGCCCTTCTGTGTATTCGTTTCGACCACCTGTTACAGGGCTATTTCTACCCTGCTCATTGGGGCCAAAACGATCCCGTTCCAAAAGAGTTAAATTAGCCCCAAAAATAGTACTGTATTTTACTCACCGAAACGGCCCCATTTTTGGGTCTAAAACAGATCTTTTCGATTTACAGTGTATGCAATTAGAGTGCTGCACCAATATCAATCTCAACATGTCGTCTACACTTGTGTGTAATATGCAATGTTGCCAGCTCAAACAGTTTTGGCAGGAAACAGATCTATTGTTACTGTCATAAAACCTCAAAATAACAGTGAATTGTGCTCTGTAGAGGACAACAGTCCAGCTATACAACAATGATACTTATACTATGTATTGTCCACTAATTAACTGATGGATATACACGTATGTACATTACATTCTGACATGCATGCATTTTTTTCTCTTTCAGATTTCTCATACCTTTGCGTCAATAACCGCCTTGTTTTTCCTTAATGCGAAAAAGCTTAGTGATGTCACTGTCATGAATGTTAAAAAGGCCCTTACACAATTGGGTGTGACTGTCCCTAAAGGACAGTCATATGGCATAGAATCATTAGTGATACTCCTAGGTAAAGAACTTTTTTGCAAGGGTAAAGTCAGGAGAAAGGATGAAACCAAAGTGGTTTCCAAAGATAACCTAGTACTTGCTGAGTAATCCATTTCTTAGGAAGTAATAAATTATAGTTATATTTTGTACGTGATTTTTTCGAAGAATTAAGTTGACTTTTAGGAGGAAACATGAAAAAGAATTGAGGACTCACTGTACACACATATGTAGAGTGATTGTACGAAACCCGTGAAACAGTATCAAACAAAAAGTGCCAAATGAGTGTAGTGAACAGAAGAGTTTAATGGAATTATAGTTTTGCAGTGTGTAGTAATCTGTCTGTTTCACAGGTTATGTAAAATCGCTCTAAAGGTTGCAAAATAACATAATATATCAAAATTAATACTATCAGTTTCTATGAGCATATTATTGGAGTAGGTTTATTATTCGCTATTACTAAACTTAACTGCAACTTGACGCTTAAACAGGCAGCAGTAGCAACAGTTGAGATTCTATTGAAAGGACATGTAATATACACATTATTTTTACATGGAGTTATATTTGCAATAAAATTATATACATTTACTGATATATGAACTCCTTGGTCATTTTACTAACATTTTATGCAGAGTTTTATTTACTTTTTTATAGAGATTTTATCAATATTTTACACTGTCCATTTTTGACGCTTCCCATTTTACGTGCTTTATTTACAGAGAAAACATTAACATTTTGCTCAGATTTTGTGCAATAAAACATTTACATTTTACAAACATTTCATGTACTTTACCTAACGATTTTGTGGAGTTCTTTTGGTATACATTTTACAGACATTTCATGCACTTTTCTTTCGCTCACTTTTTACAGAGATAACGTGGAGATTTTATACTTACGGGTTTACAGACATTTTTTCTCCTGTAATTTTTACAGAGAAAGTAAAGAGATTTTACAGACATTTGTTGTTTTTGACGTAAAATCACTGTAAATTTTAAAACAAATTTACAGATATTTTAGTAAGATTATATACACATTTCATGCAATCATAGTGAAGAAAATGTGTTAAATTTACAGACTTTTTACGGACTTACAAAATCTCTGTGAATGCGCGCATTTACAGAGTTCGTAATTTACAAAGGAAATCTAGACATTTTACAGAGATTTCACCAACTTTTGTGAAGTCTGTAAACAGTTCAAGTTTTCCAGTGTTGTTTGGTGACTTCACGCGTCGCGCTCTGCGCACAAAGATTTAGGTAGGAATTCCGAAGGGAAAGAGACTGCACGCAGTCGGAGAACCAAGTGGAAATGAACATTTACAAGAGAACAGGTTTTTGATCGGCCACACTGCTGCGCCATCACTCTGAAAGATGACCAAGGTATTCTAAGCTACTGCAATGAATGGGTTAATCATTAATCATTATAATGGGCTCCTATTTGATCATCTGGGTTTTTTTCTAGCCTTACAATGCGACTACTCGAACCAACCAAATAAAATTTCATACACATTTTGAATGTCTGTCTGACTCAAAACAACAAATTTGTGGCAACTTTCTACCGACTGATTCTTTCACAATCTTGATATGTTTTATACAGTTTTGAAGCAGATTATTTGTATGTGTTTCTTAGAGAACGTACCTGCAAAATTCAGGTAAATGTTTTTGTCTAAAGTCGGGCCATGCCCGGAATTGGGCCTAGCAGGCGTTGTCCGTTTGATGGGGGAGAACGGCTGTGATGGTGCCAACGAACTGTTCATACCCCGTTCTACCTTGCCATGTTGTCTTTGTCAGACTGGTGCTCTTGTTTCGTCGGGGGTAGGGTTAGGGAATTTTAATTTTAAGGTTAAACATCTGTGTTATTTAATTTCACCTCTCAGTTGTTTCAGTCTGTAACCAGAGCTT
Source organism: Ricordea florida (assembly GCA_949710005.1). Lineage (NCBI taxonomy): Eukaryota > Metazoa > Cnidaria > Anthozoa > Corallimorpharia > Ricordeidae > Ricordea > Ricordea florida. The sequence goes on along the minus strand of OX453275.1, from coordinate 25,576,524 downwards.
GCGTATGGTACTTTATTTTGCATGTTAACCCTAGAGAGAGTTAGTGACGCTACAGGGGGGGTCGGGTGGGGTCGGCAGGGGATAGGGCAGGAAAGCAGTCAGGGGGGAGGCCAGGGATGGGGGCAGAAGGGGGGTCTAATAGGCTTTGGTTTATGTCTGGTAAAGGTAATTGGTCTGAAATGCTAAGCTTAAAGCGCTTTGATTTTTCACGTCAGGTGAAATTTCTATAGGTACGTTTTCTCAGAAACGGCTTTATATGCATTTTAAGCGAAATATAAAAAAAATTGGTAGAAATTCTATTGTTTTGATACTCGATCGTGATTTCACAATTTTGAATGAATATTTGTTGAGGTGGCTTTTGCTCGAATGCACTGTAAATTACTGGTACTAGACTTCATTCCCGGGGGGTCTACTTTAGGAATTTCTGGGTGGGGATGTGCCGCCGTAACCCTGGAACCCTTAGCCTATACCAGAGCTGGTTCAGCTGAATTGTGCTACACTATACTGCGGAGTAAACCCCCAAAATCACTCCTATCCTAGAGCAGCTGTTTGTAGCAATGCCAAGCACGCACGTACGCACAGACAATACATTGTTCAATTTTAACCAGTATTAAAACCACCGATTTCCGTCTGCATCCCGATTTTTGACAGTTAGTAATATCCAGTAGTGTTCTATGATGGTCATCTATCGACGCTGTTGAGGCTGAGTTGCGAAAATTTGAACTTGCCGATTTCATTTTTTCTCATATGTTTGAGTGGCAATTCCTGCTTTCCTTAGTCTAGATAAAATCTTCAACCAACTGGTTAGTTTCGTGAAAAATGATACCCTATTCTAGACCCAAACGCTCTGATTTATATACCCTATGCTAGAGTAAACTGCTTGAAAACCATATCCTTCGCAGCAGCACATACCTGTATTGCCCATATACGGCAATCAAACCCCACCCCCCCCCTCCCCCCCACCGGGGCCAAACTACACATATATAAGGAGCAATAGATTGTGGGTAACAGTTTTAACTGTTTCAAGCTGTGATTATGAAATCCTCAGAAAGGACTCAGCCGTATTGCTTTGCATCTTCAATTTCTATCCGTAGTGTGAATATAATTCATATATTCCAAGTTATGTATGTCTTGTTAACAAACTTATCCAGAGGGATGATCCAATTTGACAATTAAAGCGTATACTGGTGTTGAGAGAATGCGGAAGCAAGACGAACTTATTGTTTGCTCAGCGAGATAGCCGATGCAATTTGTATTACTAATGATGCAACAACTACTAAGGTTGTATTGCTTGGCGTCCGTATCCCAAAGAAGTCAATTATTATCGTTTTACATAACACATTGTTTTTTTAGGCCAGTTCTTAAGTAAAATGTATGTCAATGGCCCCAATTTTTTTTCTTTGAAAGCTCAAGTTAAGTGTACCAAAACAAAGACCACAAAGAACATCATACACTAGTGGTAACTTCAAGATTACAATAGTTCAATTTTCGATTTGCATTGCAAATAGTTAACAAAGCAAGGTAAAACTGATAGAGTCGAAATGAGGAACGAAATACCAAAAAGTAACCTATCTGAAGGCAGCAAATAATGCGCCACGATATTTTTAGATCTGACGTTAGCGGCATACAAATAAAACGGTTGTCAATACCGTACCTATTGTTCTTACGTCAGACAATGATACATCTGTCATTTGAATTATTATATTCAGTTGTCTGTATTGTTTGCTCGTCAAATGCCTGCCATGCTAGGAGAGTTCTTGTGGTAAACAACTTTTTTAGGGTTGCTCATAGCTGAAGTTTGACTTATCCTTGCATATTGTCCGTCACATTTCAGAGATTAGACTCCATCGTTTCTACAAAACGTCTATTTACCCTGAAGGAAAATTATTTTGTTCCTCAGGTAATTGCTAGCAGCCATCTTGAAGTGAAAAGTGTCGAGCGAAACGGTTAGCGGTAAGCCAATTCTTCACCATTGATTTTCTTGGACTTCCAGAATTTGTGCTAATATTTCGAAACACATCCTTGCAAAATCCCTACTGTATATTGAATGTTCTATAATCGAGAAAACGATATGCAAAACAAAACGAGATTATTAGTGGTGAGGCGAAATGCAGTTGGTTTGTTCATTGACCTTTTGAATTGGTCTTTTGTATTTGTTCGTAGGCAAGGACAAGAACCAAATATGGCTGGCTTTGTGTTGTACATCTTCGCTGTGTTTCCATTCGGATTTTCCCTCCTTCCTGCCGTGGATGGTAATTCGTGTAAGTTAAATACTGTCTTGTCCTGTCAATACTGCGCTGTTCCTTTGAATAATTACCACTGAAGATTTAACATTCCTTCAACATCATTTGTGAGCTAACTTTTTAAAAATCCTTATAGGCTCGAGAAGTGAATTCGAAATCCTTCGATGTAAAAAAAAACCTCATTCTTGTTGCACGGGAATTTCATTCAATTCAATTGTATGCATTTTTAATTGGGAAAGATTGGTTCCTCAAGTAACGCAATTAATCGGAATGATTTCCGCACAGGTCCCTGCCTCATTATGCATGCTGTAGCCATACTGTTTCAGTCTGCAAGAACAAGAAATGTTAACATGTACATTACCCTAAACAATCTGCTGCATGCATAATGAAGTAGGGACCTGTGCGGAAATCTTATCAATTAGTCTCCCGGAGAACACTGTTTACACTTTTAGCCTCTGTTGATTTGTTTTCTCAGACAGAGATGTGTTGAGTTTTCTTGGATAGCGTTTCCTTCTTGGTTTTCTTGAGCTGCTTTTAATTACGGTCGAGAGAGAAGGAATGGTA
>OX453275.1:25561217-25568717 GCA_949710005.1 Ricordea florida | reverse complement strand
AGGTTTCTATGTTTTAGTCAACGTTCCAAAGATAAAGTAGAACATTGTAAAGAAAAAAGTCTGAATTAACATTCCACCGGCTATATTTACTGTTCAGTATATAAATCAGTTTAGAGAACGTTAGAACACACTGTATAGTAAAACAAACAGTACCGCAATACAGTACTGCTCACTAGCTTTCTAAATTTTTGTCACTTTTCATGGTTTGATCCAGGGAAGACAAAGTGAGAGCGCAGTTTACAGTAAAACGAACAGTACCACAGTACAGTTTTGTTCAGGAGCTTTCCACAGAATGGTCATGCTGCATAGTTTAACCCAGAGAAGATACAGTTAGAGAACACTGTATAGTAAAACAAACAGTGTCACAGTTGGCTTTTCAAGGAATGGTCACACCGCATAGTTTAACCCAAAGACTAAGATAAATTTAGAGCACTGTATTGTAAAACAAACAGTAGCACAGTATTGTTGTGTTCAGTAGCTTTCTAAAGAGTGGCAATACTGTGCATGGTTCGATTCACAGAAAGGAAAGTAAGAATCTCACTGCATAGTAAAACAAACAGTACCACAATGCAGTACTGATCTTTGACTGTTCCAAGGTTGCTGCTATTTCATGTACAATGCACGTAAAATCAGTCGTAGCTGGTACAAAGATATGTTCACTGATTAATACTTAATTAATTCACTAATTATTACCTCATGTCACCGATCGGTTTTCTCGTAGTACCAAAACCAAAGCGGTGACTTAAACAGGTGCACGCAATCCAATGAACTAATCAGAACTCAAAACGAAAACCTGTCAGCACTGAACGCGGAAAAACGCGTCCCACGTTGTCGAGATTTGTTCTAGTCTTACTTCTGATTGGATGATGCAGTGCGAGATTCTTTGAAGAGCCATTTAGTATTGCAAGAAATAAAAAAAAAAACTTTATTTAGACTCGGAGGGATTTCAGGAGTAGCTCAGAAGAGTTAGTATCTCCGAGTTTTAAGACAGAATGAACTTTGCTAAGAATCCCAACGGGCGGGAGGAGGACAAGTTAGTACCAGGATCCGAAATTGCGACTGACTGGTCGCCAATGCGACCAAAAATCAGATGTTGGCGACCAGAATTTTAGAACTGGTCGCCAGCAGGCGACTAACCTTTTATCCCCTCGGAATTTGAAATTCCACGGTAAAAGTGCTTTTAAAAGAAAACATAAATTATAAAGTTCCCGTGGACAATTTTACGACTATTTTACGATCGCCATATTTACCTGGCGCCATATTGTTTCAGCGGCTTCTCCCAATACGGATATCGCGGGCGAAAAACCAACACTTGTTTTTGGCGACCAGACCCTTCCATCTAGCGACAAAAAAATTTAGGTTAGTCGCCAGTTGGCTCTCTTAGTAAAAGGTTAATTTCGATCCCTGAGGTTGGTTATCTACAAGCGTGGCCGAGGATCTGAAACCCGGGATTACCGTAATTATACATATCCAGGTAGTGGTCAGGACGGGAATCGAGCCCGGGACCGTGACCAGATTACAAGTCGGGCGCCCTAACCACTAGCCTACGGTGCCTCCCACAAGACTTAAGCAATCGCATTATTTTGATCTTTTTAATTCCCCCAGTTACAAATTCATCATCTGTATCAAGTGCGAATAATAGCATTGGCAATGGTAAGTTTTCACTGTGGAACCTCTCTTTATGCACTGTACTTTTCGGTGGATATAAACGCGGCATCTCTCCTCTATTCCACTCTTATTTAAGATTGACTGCAGGTATAAATGTTAAGTCAATTATCACACGACAGTACTATAATGATAATTGGTCAGTCACCTGAGGCTTTAGTGTCTCATTGAATCAGTTATCAATCAAAGAATGGAAGACAAAACTTTTTTAAAACTTGATCACTCCATTTCAGAATTGGTACCCCTAAAAACTAAAAGGTATTGGGGCCAGGCCCAGAAAAAAGAGGTTGTGGTGCCATCAGGTTTCTTTTGAAACCAACCAACGAACACCCTCGTCGCTCATATATGGGAGTCCGCTTGTCACAACTACAAGACTCGAGGGACAACAACATTAAGTAGTTTCCCGAGGGAACATTCAATAGTTGCGCTGTTATGTATTTCAACTTTCCCTTAGACAATTGTATAGCAAAAACAAACAAACAAAGACGGCACAACTGGCGCGCGGGCAACAACTGCCCGATGTATCCCGGTCGGGATACATGTGAATTTGATCAGGGGCACGTGACCAAGTATCAACCAATCACGGTGCTCGTTTTGGTGAGTGAAAGTCTAGATATATAACAATGTCTATTGTGTTTTTATTCTACAACTACAGATACAATATCAGTGGCAGTGTCTACCGTCAATCAGAGCTCCCAAGGTTAGCTTCAGTCTATGCCTATAACATTTACTCAAGATTTCGCTTTTGCGTTTTCTTCTCCCGTGAAAATAACAATAATAAGACACAACACAGAAGTGTCGAAAAGTTGGGTCGATGAATTGTTACTTTTTAGGTTACATTCATTTACTTAACCATCGAAACGTCAAACTATGTCTTACGTTCTAGCGAGTTTGCCAGTGAAAGCGTTAATAACTTTATCCAAGATTTAGTTGTGACATTGTGTGGTCTTTTTTGTACTCAAGGCCTACCACTTTGCATGTAAGTCCGATGTTGACTTATGGTGCAAAGTAAAGTTGACTTGTATTTTAGCATGGTAACACATTCAGTCCAGTCGCTTTCCTGGGGGAGGAATCGAACCAGCCAGGTGGCGAAAACACGCGAATCCGAAGAATCAAAATGCAATAAATCATTTCCAGTGCTAGATAGTTACATTTTGTAAAACACGGCGAGGATGTCGACATGCCAATCTGGTAAGTACCCTGCGTGTGACACAACGTGACCCACCCTCCCCCCCCCCCCCTGTGCTCCGGTTAAATTCAATGTGAACGGCCGCGATATAAACATAAGCACTGTTATAAGAATCTCAAAACCTTGTGTTCTTACTGTGCCTAGTTTTTATAGTTATGTCACCAATCTGAAGCTTCTTATACTTATGTTTACGCATATGATTACGTGGCAATTGAGAAGGACGCCTTGAGCTCAAATGCTGGTATTCGCAGACGCCCTGCGCCTAAGAACTTGAGCCTGTTAAGTATCCAAAATATGAAACGCTTGGTCTTGTTGTATTATTGTTTCCTCGTACCAGGGACCTCGCCCTCTTGCCATCTTGATATAGCTACTGATCTATAAGCCTCATAAATTGGTCATAATACCTGTAACAATAAACCTTACTTGGGGTACCCAGGCCCGCACTACCGATGTTTAGTTATTGTATGCGCGGCTTAAAACGTCGATTCATTTGACACATTCGTTGTTGTTAGTTATATTATTTTGCTTGAGGAAAGTAGTCGCTGAATCGCCTTTCCACGGGATCAAAACATCCGCTAATTGATTTCGTTTCCTACATCTCTGCCGTAAGGGACCGTGTAGAAGGCACAAGTGTAATAAATGGACCCAAGCGTAATAAAGGTCCCATCTGTAATAACTTTTGGACCCAAGCGTAATAAATTTAAAGGTCCCATCTGTAATAACATTTGGGCACAAGCGTAATAAAGTTCACATCTGTAATGAACTTACATAATATGAGACATGTCCACAATAGTACATCTATAATTTTAAACTTTAAATTATATGGCTGACGTCACAGGTCACGTGACCAAGCTATTTGAATGGAAAAATATAGGCCAACAACTCTTGTAGTGGCCCTCGGGCTAGTTTTCGCAATTACTGACCACGACTGAACATGCTTTAAAAAAAAGGTCAGAGTTTCAGAACAAGCAAATATGTCGCATCTTTCCCGTTCCGTTCGCTTTGATAAACTGATATGTTAAACAGTTTTCAATACAGTGGAATTGTGTTCATTTTCCCCCCTCTGTATTCATTTCGGTCATTTTCGCATCTTTTCACTCACGGCTGAATTTGGCCACCTTTAGTAACATAGCTCCCTCAAAAGGTGAGGTATAAGTATTACGCTTCGCCTCGAGTTTTTTAACCTGACAATACACTCGTGCTCGTTTTTTGAATAGCCCAAAAATCTCCGATGTAGATCAACTCATTCTTGCTCTAATATCTAGACTTGGGCTTACTTTGCTCAACAAAATTGGAAAGAAAGTCTAGCCATGTTTTTATCAGGTATAAAGACACTCATTAAACACTAATTTCTTTTGTTTTTCCTTTATGAATTATTAATGAGTTTTTAAACACCATGTACAATATCAGGGGCCACTCGTTAAAATCTCAATTTCATTAATATCTTCATTGTTTTAACATAAGACTCACCCTCACTGGCCATAAAACATCGGAGCCAATCAATAAGTAGGAAATTCATGGCATGGAACAGAACAGGCAGAACGTAACAGGAACTGTTACATTCAGAAGAAATCAAATCGTTGCATACTCTAGAGTGGGGCTTCCATAACAGGACAGGGAAACAGCACTGAGCACTTTGGTTACACTTAAATTAATGATTGGAAGTGCAAACAGCCTTATTTTTCAATAGCCAGCGCCGTTTAGCTAATACTTTTCTACTGCCTCACTACTATGTTTAAAATTCAGTTTGACAGCTGGTAATGTGGGACCCAAGAAAACGAGGAAGATAAAATCAGGTGACTTTATACCTTTTACCTCTTATTGGTCATAATTTGTTGTTGGCATATTACCAGTTTAAGTATAAAGCTAATTAGGACCTTTATTACGCTTGGGTCCAAATGTTATTACAGATGGGACCTTTATTACACTTGGGTCCAAAAGTTATTACAGATGGGACCTTTATTACACTTGGGTCCAAAAGTTATTACAGATGGGACCTTTATTACGCTTGGGTCCATTTATTACACTTGTGCCTTCTACAATCCGTTCATTTTTTACAGGGGAGGGGTGGCTGGTAGGATTCGGGAAGCACCAAGTTATAAATTGCATGACCCCCCATTGAAGTGGTAATGTTTTCGGATGACCCCCCCCCCCCCCCCACCCAATTTCTAATACCACAGAGAGCTGTTTATCAGAGAGCACAAATCAAAAGATCGAAAGAGAAGTCAAATTCGGATTAAGACATTGTGACATAAAAGTATTCCTAAAATATTTTACGTGATCTCCCTTTTTCCTACCTTTTTTGGGATGGCCCTCCCTCTAAAGCAGTTTTTCTTTTTTTGGCATGCATGAACAGTCCTTAATGTGGGATAAGGTAAAGGCGCACGCGAGCCACGAGGTCCACACAGCCGGAGCTTATTCCGGTTTCAGTAGCACGAAGCACTTTGAAGTATTGTTACTTCCTCTGAATGGGATGCTAGTCCAACGCAGGGTTACCCCCACCATTATATCGCCGGTACTCATTTATACACCTGGCTGGAGAGAGACAGGGTGGAATTAAGTTTTTTGTCTAAGGAAAGAACACAGTACCATGCACCAGGACTCGAACTACGGACCTCCTACTTGGAAGTCAGAGGTGCCGACCAGTACAATACCATGATGTACAAACGTTTATTTTTGTTTTTGTTTATTTCCGAAACCATCGCTAGAGTGAGTGCTAGAGAATTTTTCGCCTGAGTGAAATATATAATTAAGATACACGATTGGGGAGGGTTTGCTAAAATACGTATTTACACTGTGTGACTCTCTTGCATCCGAAGCCCAAACGACGACGATAAGACCCAGTCCTAGTCAATCAGTACAAGCAACATCAACTGTAATCCCTTCCGCAAAACCAAGCACTGAGGGAACTGCTATTTGGGATAAGGCAATTGATCTGGCCACACCCATGGGTACATTCATCATCGTTATCGTGGCGCTGGCTTTAGTTCTTATCCTCCTCATAGTGCTTATATGGGTCTGCGTAAGTATGCATTGTCTACGTCTTGTTATTGATTTGATCAGGGTTTTCCTTCTAGATCCTACGGTGGCCCACAGAGGACAGCACTTCAAATAAAAAACACACTGCAAATAGAAAGGAAACACTGCAAATAAAATACATCGCACACTGCAAACAAACTAAATCGCAAACTGTTAATAAAATACATCGCACACTGCAAACAAAATAAATCGCACACTGCAAATAAAACTCGAAACACATGCGCACGCATACCACTGGTGAAACTTCGGGCGCACATACATTTTCCCGCCTTTTATTCCAATATTATTGAGATGGCGAACAGTCGACCGAGCCCGACCGAGTTGCTCCTCTGCTTCGAATTAAAATCAAAACAAAATGGCGGCTAACAGTCATGAAGAATTGCCTCATGGCTCTGAAAGGGAATTGATCGAGCACTATTTTCATAAAGGATTTCGGTACAAGGATATCATTCTTTTTCTGGATAAGCATCACGATATAAACATCAATATAAGAACACTTAAACGACGATTGAGTGATTATGGTCTAAAACGTCACGAAGAGTTTGACGAGCAGTGCGTCAAGGAAGTAATACGCCGTGAAATAATGAATGGACCCGATAGCCTCAACGGTTGGAAATAGCAAGGAGTGACAGGCCTGCACGACTTCTAACCATGGAAACTTTTGTACCATGTAATATTTTACCCCTTTAGAGTTTTGCTCTTACGAGCATGTCTTTTAGGGATTTTCCTCTTTTATTGAAAATTTGCCGTAGAGAAGGCTGATTTTGTATCAAGTGTCATTTCTCCATTAAACCATTTTTGAGCTTTGGCACTGATGGTTGATATTGTGTTACACTGATGTCCGCCGATAGCGGTTTAGGTTTGGATTTGTTGTTTAAGCCTCTCTCTGGAGTGCCTTTTCGGAGAGTTTTTCCTTTTTCTTTGCGAAACTGAATCTTTTGTTTCTGGATGCGGCGGTAATTAAACCTAGTTAGTGCTGAAAAGAAGCCATGTTCTGCTTTTTGTTTGACCTTCTGAATGTCTTTTTTGAACTGTTCATCCGGCGGGATATTCGCCCGCGCATTGTAACGCAACGACTTCGTACAGGTCTTATTGTTCAAGTGTGTCTGTAGCTTATTTATTTATTTTTATTTTAGCCTCCAGCGAGTAAAGGTTTTCTGGTTCTGCTTTTCTTTTCTTTTGTTCTCCGTTTCTTTGGTTCTTTGCTGTTTTCACTGTGGGTTGATAACTCGGTATGTCGTCCTCGGGTTCTGAGGCGCTATCAATGTCGTTGTCGTTTGAGCACCCAGCCAGTTCGTTCTCATCCATTGGTGTGTTCAAGGGGCTCGTTTCCGACAATAGGTTATCGTCAGTGTCCATGATTAGAACATCAAGCAATTTGTGGTTTTTGAAATTTAGCCTTTTTTTTGGATTGAAATCATCTTGTCGAGCTCTTTCCCTTTTCATATAGAACTCCTCGAATGTCATGGTGTCGTTATGAGTCTTGGTGGAACTTGAACTATTTGGTCGAGTATTATTATCATTATTCTTATTTAAAGCACGGGATATCTCATCTTGGATGGTCTTTCTCAACTCTTCGGCCCACAAAGTTGAAGAATTCGAAGCAG
>OX453275.1:25418717-25556217 GCA_949710005.1 Ricordea florida | reverse complement strand
ACTTTGTACCGTTTCTCTTTGCTTTCAGGGCTAGGGGTATTGTGTATGGTTTTAAGTGGGTACGTTCTGTTTTGTTGTCCAATGATAGGAAGCGCTGAATTGTTTGTCGACCAGTGTCACGGAGGTATGCTTCGTTCACCAATGATAATTAAGGACCGCTGTGAGCTTTTTGTCTTAGGAACGCTGTATGTTTTGTTGACCAAAAATATAGAGTATCATATGTTTTGTCGACCAATAATTCGAGTGCTGTGTGTTTGGTTGACGAGTGATAAGGAGCGCTTTAAGCTCTGTTGACTAGTAATGCGGAGCGCTGTGCCGCTCGGTACAAAAAGCACGTCCACCCCAACCGTCTCTCGTTCTCCGGTTAGCAAGTTCAAATCCAACACATCTTTCTAATTGCATTATCAGCAAAATTTCTGATGGGTCGGCTTACTGTGAGCATTGAAGTCATATACACCGTTGTTCCCCATTGGTTCTTGTCAACGTTGTCTTAGGTCAACATTAGAGTTCTACTTGTAGTTCTGCAGTTTCTATCGGGTGTCATCAACTGTCTCACGTTTGTAAGTAAATCTTGCGAGGTCTTTGTGCTCTTAACTCACAGCACAGTTTGACATTCCTCGCCATTCACGAAGCCAGGGTTATCGCATAGGTTATCTTCATTGTTTGCGTGAATAGTGTCCTGGAATCAACACAGCACTCCTGGTCAAATCATGCACCAACGTTTGCCACATTAAAAGTAAAAACATATGTGTACGAAAAAACATTTTTCATTTGTCTGGAGCTCATCATGCACGTCTGCTTCAGGTGACAAAGTTTATAATCTGCCAAAGTTTGCTTTGCGCTTTGCGGCACTCAAACGCGTCTTTGGTTTGCGCTTTCACAAGTGGTTATGGTTTCTTTATGACACAAACTCGGGGGTAAACACAACTTGTGCGTATTTCGATTCAAGTATGGTACTCGTTTGGCACTTAGCCATAGAGCGACTCATTTGCGTTATTTTTTTCATAAGGGCAAGAAGAGCTATAACCATAGATTTATATAATTTTTCTTAGCGTTGGTTATTTTCTTACCGTTGAGACCTTATAGCTGGGCTTTCTGTCTCTGAATTCCATAAATGTGGCATTGGATCTTAAGATAGAGCCACCTTGTAAGTTTTTGCTTTTATTTCTAACCTTGTACTTGCCTCCTCTTCTCACTTTGATCTGAAACACAGATATATATTTATGATGTCAGAGATTCAGCAACATAGACACATACATTGTAGTACTTATAGTATTGACACGCGTTGCTTATTGCTCATCTTAAAGTGATTCCCCCTTTTAGCTCGTGGAGCTTTAGCTCGTGGAGCTTTAGTTCGTGGAGCTTCAGTTCGTGGAGCTTTAGTTCGTGAAGCTTTAGCTCGTGGAGCTTTAGTTCGTGGAGCTTTAGTTCGTGGAGCTTTAGCTCGTGAAGCTTTAGTTCGTGGAGCTTTAGCTCGTGGAGCTTTAGCTCGTGGAGCTTTAGCTCGTGGAGCTTTAGTTCGTGGAGCTTTGGTTCGTGGAGCTTTAGCTCGTGGAGCTTCAGTTCGTGGAGCTTTAGTTCGTGGAGCTTTGGTTCGTGGAGCTTTAGCTCGTGGAGCTTCAGTTCGTGAAGCTTTAGTTCGTGGAGCTTTAGTTCGTGGAGCTTTAGCTCGTGGAGCTTTAGTTCGTGGAGCTTCAGTTCGTGGAGCTTTAGTTCGTGAAGCTTTAGCTCGTGGAGCTTTAGTTCGTGGAGCTTTAGTTCGTGGAGCTTTAGCTCGTGAAGCTTTAGTTCGTGGAGCTTTAGCTCGTGGAGCTTCAGTTCGTGGAGCTTTAGTTCGTGGAGCTTTAGTTCGTGAAGCTTTAGTTCGTGGAGCTTTAGCTCGTGGAGCTTTAGTTCGTGGAGCTTTAGTTCGTGGAGCTTTAGTTCGTGAAGCTTTAGTTCGTGGAGCTTTAGCTCGTGGAGCTTTAGCTCGTGGAGCTTTAGTTCGTGGAGCTTTGGTTCGTGGAGCTTTAGCTCGTGGAGCTTCAGTTCGTGGAGCTTTAGTTCGTGGAGCTTTGGTTCGTGGAGCTTTAGCTCGTGGAGCTTCAGTTCGTGAAGCTTTAGTTCGTGGAGCTTTAGCTCGTGGAGCTTTAGTTCGTGGAGCTTTAGCTCGTGGAGCCTTAGTTCGTGAAGCCTTAGCTGGTGGAGCTTTAGCTGGTGGAGCTTTAGTTCGTGGAGCTTCAGTTCGTGGAGCTTTAGTTCGTGAAGCTTTAGCTCGTGGAGCTTTAGTTCGTGGAGCTTTGGTTCGTGGAGCTTTAGCTCGTGGAGCTTCAGTTCGTGGAGCTTTAGTTCGTGGAGCTTTGGTTCGTGGAGCTTTAGCTCGTGGAGCTTCAGTTCGTGAAGCTTTAGTTCGTGGAGCTTTAGTTCGTGGAGCTTTAGCTCGTGGAGCTTTAGCTCGTGGAGCTTTAGCTCGTGGAGCTTTAGTTCGTGAAGCCTTAGCTGGTGGAGCTTTAGCTCGTGGAGCTTTAGTTCGTGAAGCTTTAGTTCGTGAAGCCTTAGCTCGTGGAGCTTTAGTTCGTGAAGCTTTAGTTCGTGAAGCTTTAGCTCGTGAAGCTTTAGTTCGTGAAGCTTTAGTTCGTGGAGCTTTAGTTCGTGGAGCTTTAGTTCGTGGAGCTTTAGTTCGTGGAGCTTTAGTTCGTGGAGCTTTAGCTCAAGAGCTGTTGTGATGGATGGGGGAATTGGGATGTCAGGCGTAAACAATAGAATTTTCGGAAACCAATCGTCTCAAGATCGTTAAAAAATTCTTTTTTCGACAGTCAATCAAAATTTAGAGTATGCCACGTGATCTTTTCGTGTTTGACTCAATTTCGGAAACGTGTAGCGGGACATGACACGTGGCCCTTTTTGCGCCACGAGCTCACCGTATGGGATGCCTTTGATTAATTAACAATTATTCGCCGAAGGCGAAGTGATTATCGGTGAATATTCACCGAGACGAAGTCGAGGTGAATATTCATCGATAATCACTGAGCCTGAGGCGAATAATTGTTTTAGTATAAATACATAGGTGATTATTTCAAAAAAAGAAAAAAAAGCATTGTACAAAACGAAAAAATTATATTTCATCAAAAGCGCGCGAACGACTGGCAGCCATTTTGTTCGTTGAGGTGATTATCGGCTGATAATCCGAGATAGCGAACCAATCAGAGCGCGCGGTTTTGTATAATCACCTGAGTATTTATACTAATATATTTTAGTACAGTGCTGACACTATTTACGTACATACCTACACTGCAAATCACAACCCATTCTGCTAACTGTTCTTATGTGAAAAAAAAATTGTTTTTGTCGTCTAATTTCGAAGAGCTTTAGTATGCCGCGTATAGTTTTCAAATCTTTTGCACCCTGGTAGTATAAACGAAATTTTACACAAATGATCTAATTAAAGAGGAACGAACCATTGAGCAACCTTGGAGTTATACCCTATCTGTCTTAAGTAAGAATCTATTTGTGTACCAATGCAAATGCCGCAATCTGATTGGCTGAGGTACTGCAGACTATCAGCCATTAGGCTGCAGCACTTGGTTGACGATTGTTTTCAAAACGGCGACCTGTTCGCGCTTTAGCGAATTTTCGCAGGAAGATGTAGTATTTTGGTATTTTTTTGCTCCGACATATTATTCAACCATTTCTATTAAACAATTAAACAATTCTTGTCACGTTCGAGACACGAACAATGATTTTTTTTGTAGTCCTAAGTAACTCTTTGTTCGTTCCTGTTTGTGCCTTTGTTTTCTTCTTTCATATGATTACCGGACATCCGTTCTTTTCAGCTACCACAAAGAACTTTCTTTGTTTTTTATTTAGTTTACGTCTAAAAAGCATGTTATTACTATTTTCCGAAGGACACGTTAGTCAGTTGCGAGGAGTTACCCATACTGTAAGGAGTTTCACGGAGTAGTCGGAGTTTTTAGTTTAGTTTAATTCACGGAGCAACATTTTCTTAACCCCGGAGTCAAGATCAGACGTAAGTCACGCTTACAATGTATCCTGTATGTTTTATTTTGTCCTACGGCATTCCTTCCCTAATTTTTCGTTTCTTTAGCTCAAACAATTACTGTTTCTCTTTTAGTTTTTACCGCGGGTGTTGTATATAGTTCGATTAGCATGACCCTAATAAACGCGTTAAGTCTTGCTGATCGTCTCATACTTCACTGAGGTTGAACTGGCGAACTCCAGTACTCTACACCCCGTGTTCGTGGTACTGGGAACGCGACAGTAAAAAGTCTGATCTTGACTCCGGGGTTAAGAAAATGTTGCTCCGTGAATTAAACTAAACTAAAAACTCCGACTACTCCGTGAAACTCCTTACGGTTTGAGTAACTCCTTACTGTTCCTTGGTGTACTGAGGCCTCCAATTTGTTTGGCGTATCGGCTTCTTCGCCACTCATTTTCTTAACCCCGGAGTCAAGATCAGACTTTTTACCGCGAGTGTTGTATATAGTTCGATTAGCATGACCCTAATAAACGCGTTAAGTCTTGCTGATCGTCTCATACTCCACTGAGGTTGAACTGGCGAACTCCAGTACTCTACACCCCGTGTTTGTGGTACTGGGAACGCGACAGTAAAAAGTCTGACCAAGGACAGATTGAGGTAAGCCGTAAACAGTAGAGCTAACAGCGCCGAAAATGAGTGGCGAAGAAGCCGATACGCCAAACAAATTGGAGGCCTCAGTACACCAAGGAACAGTAACTCGGAGTCCCGGTAGACGAGTTAGAACTCTCTCTAGAAAAGCGTTAGAAAACGAAACTGGTCAGAAACGTCGTGAATTAAATGTCTTGCATAAGATGCTCAAAGACGTTATCCGATCAACTGAGGAACTGAAAGAAGGATCAGATCTCGGTAGAATCTTGCGTGACCTCGAAGGAGTCTCTGAAGAATTTACGACAAAACTTCAAGAATTAATGAGTCTTTTAGAGCAAGACAAGCACGGTTATTTTGGAGACGTAGACGTTCTTCTAGAGGAAGAGGGCCTAACCCTCGACCGAGCTATAAAGTTAATACAAGAAATAAAAGGTAGACAATCCGACAAATTGTTGGAGACAAGCTCGCGTTCATCTCGTCGCTCGCGCCGTAGTAAATCTTCAGTAGGCTCGTCCACAACGAGCAGCGCAGCCAGAGTGAGAGCGCTCGCCGAAGCAGCAGCGGCACGGGAAAGCGCAGAGTTCGAGAGAATGATCGCCGAAAAAGAACACGAGCGCAGAAAACGCGAAGCGGAAATTGAGCGGACACGTGAGCAAGAACGCGCGGAGCACGAAAAAGAACTGGCAATTATCGCCGCGAATAAGAAAGTCGCAATCGCAGACGCGAAACTCAGACGCGAAACTCAGAGCGATCGAACAAGCACTAGATGCGGAGGAAACTGGAGAAAAACTAGAAATTGCCGGGATCCCCAAAACTAAAAGCGATGAAAGAACATCCACATGGGTCCATTTGTCCTCACCACCGGAAATTCCTGAGCCCAAACGCGACTCGGCAGAGCAAAGCACCCCTCTTACGCGAGACCCCAAAAGACAAGAAAACACCCTTCTTAGGAGAACTTCTAAAATTCCACCAACAAAATCTTGTGCGACCACAAACCAGCAGGGGAACTATGGGGAAAATTCCCAGCGTATACATCCACAGTCGTTTGTCACGTCAACCCCAATTAACATAACCGGAAGTCAGCTTATTGAAACATTAACCTCTGCAAATCAACAGATAGTTACAGGATTGGCCAAACAAAATCTTCCTAAATGTCACCCCGACACTTTCAGCGGAGACCCTACGCTCTTTCACCCGTGGAAAGCAGCCTTCAAAGCAATGGTCAGGGATGTTGACGTTTCGCCCGTCCAAGAAATAAATTATCTGCGCAGTTTCACCAGCGGAGAAGCTCAAAAATTGGTTGACAATTACCGGAAACGGAAACAGGGTGACCCCAGCGCGTTGCTGAACAGTTTATGGGGGGAGTTGGAAAGACGTTTCGGCAGCGCGGCCGTAATAACTAAGGAACTGTTGAAGCGTATGAACGGAACCGCCACCTTCAGCGAAAATGAAAATGCTAAGCTGCAAGAATTTGCCGATCTTTGCGCCGATGTCGAAAGCCAATTGACTTACTTGCCCGGTCTCGCCTGCCTGAACTTCCCAAATACAATTCAGCCGATTGCGGAGAAATTGCCCCCTTCGTTACGCGGGAAATGGGAGAAGGAAGTCGCCAAGTACTCGGAGAAAAATGGGGACGACTATCCCGGCTTCCAGATATTTTCCTCAGTAATTCAAAGGCATTCAAGGATTAAAAACAACCCGAATATCCTCGCAGGCACCATGCTCACCTCTATCAGGGCGCCAACCTCACCCAATCGGAGAGTTCAAAGTAGGAGAACGCTCAAAACAAACGCACGGCCGGCAAATGTCAAACCGGAGTTTCGCCAAAAAAGCGAGGAGACTAAACGGTGTCCATTTCACGAACGAGACGGTCACAGTTTAGAGGAGTGTAAGGCCTTCGGCGCCAAGACCTTAGAAGAGAAAACCGACTAGATCCTTAAAGCCGGACTCTGCTACCGCTGCCTGTCCGAAGGCCACAGGGCCAGTAACTGTACGCGAAAAGTAGAGTGCAGCATATGCAAAGATAATCGCCACAGCGCACTCCTCCATAGGGAAAGGCCGGAGAGAACCGTGGCTAGCGCAGAAACCGTAGACACTAAGTGCACACTCGCATGTAGACCTATCGAGGGTGGTGTATCCTGCAGCAAATTGCTATTGGTCGATGTGAATAACATGGAGAAGCCGAATGTTTTTCATCGTATTTACGCTATCATTGACGATCAAAGCAACTCATCCCTGATTAGCAGTGAACTAGCCGACGAACTGGGAGCAGTCGGCCAGGAAGAGAAATACTACCTAACAACGTGTAGTGGCGAGAAGGAGCTCAAATACGGACGGCGAGTGACAGGTGTAACCATACGATCCCTTAACGGAGTGGCGTCAGATCTGCCCACCCTCATTGAGTGTGACAGCATCCCTCACGATAAACGCGAGATCCCAACACCTGAGATGGCGATGAGGTTTCCACATCTTCAGGCGATCGCCGACGAAATCCCACCCCTGGACCCAAACGCAGACGTACATCTGCTCCTCGGAAGAGACGCTCCGGAACTGCTCAAGGTTCGCGAGTCCAAAAACGGACCCAAAGGAGCCCCCTGGGCACAAAGGCTTTCTCTCGGATGGACGATAATCGGACAGGTGTGCCTTGACATCGTTGGAGGCCCAGCACACGTGCTCGCTTGTCGCACCAGTCTCCTCTCGGCCAATAACGGAGAACCCTGGGAGACAACGATGGAACCAGAGCGCTACGAGTTCGTACCGTGCCCCAACCACTTTAGAATCAAGGAGAGCTTCACGGAACGAGGAGTTTCGGAGAACGATGTCTTCCGTACCACACGAGAGGATAACGACGTCAGCCTTTCCTGTGAAGATCGAAAGTTCATCGAAATAATGAAGACCGGCATACACAAGAACGACAGCGGAAACTGGGAAATGCCACTCCCCTTTCGTCGCAAGGACGTCAAGATGCCAAACAACCGAAGTCAGGCAGTCAACCGCTTGAATGGTCTTATCAGGACACTGAGAAAGAAACCACAAATGGAGAAAGACTATCTGGAATTCATGCAGAAAGTCCTAGATAAGGGTCACGCATCCCCTGTCCCATCGGAGGAGGTTACCAAGTCCCAGTCCGGCAGGGTATGGTATCTACCGCACTTCGGAGTTTATCACCCGAAGAAGCCGACTCAAATACGAGTGGTGTTCGACTCATCCGCCGAACTCGGAGGAGTATCCCTCAATAAAGAGCTGCTTTCTGGTCCGGACCTGATGAACAGCCTCTTGGGAGTCCTGATTCGTTTCAGAAAGGAGAGAACAGCTGTAATGTGCGACATCGAACAGATGTTCCACTCCTTCCACGTGGACCCCGGCCACAGGGACTTCTTACGCTTTCTCTGGTTCAAAGACAACACACCTGGGAAGCCTATAGTGGAGTACCGGATGAACGTGCACCTTTTTGGTAATGGTCCCAGTCCGGCCGTAGCTACGTTTGGCCTCAGAAAAACGGCGACTGACGGCGAGGAGAAATTCGGTGGAGAAGCCGCTCGATTTGTTCACCGCAACTTCTATGTCGATGACGGGCTAACGTCGCTACCTACAGCTAAACGAGCCATTGCACTTATCACCACGACACAAGCGATGCTGGCTACAGCAAACCTAAGGCTTCACAAGATTGTGTCCAATTCCGTTGAAGTAATGGAAGCCTTTCCAGTGGAAGAAAGGGGGAAGGGAGTGCGTGACCTGGATCTACACCGAGACAGCTTGCCAGCACAGCGCTCTCTCGGAGTCTACTGGAATCTTGAGAAAGATTCCTTCACCTTTCAAGTTTCCCCACCCAACAAGCCTTTTACACGGAGAGGAGTGCTTTCGATCGTGAACTCTATTTACGACCCTCTAGGCCTTGCAGTACCGGTGCTGTTGGAAGGGAGGTTGCTACTGCAACGCCTAGTAGCCATGGGGAAGAAGACAAACAACAGACCATTGGGGTGGGACGATCCTTTACCAGACGCGCTCCTAACAAAATGGCAACGATGGAGAGCCTCTCTTGAGGAATTGGAGAAAGTATCAGTTTCCCGCTGCTATCGCTCAGTCAACTTCGGTACTGCTGTTCGGAGAGAGATTCACGCGTTCTCAGATGCGAGCGAGGACGCAATTGGAACCGCAGTCTATCTGCGTCAAGTCGACAACAAGGGAAACGTCTGCACAGCGCTACTTTTAGGCCAGTCTAGAGTGGCCCCCTTACAGACCACAAGTATTCCCCGTCTGGAGCTATGTGCTGCTGTTCTGGGTGCGCAAGCAGGAGCGAAAGTCGTCAAAGAAATTGACATGCAGATCGATAGTGTCACCTTCTACACGGATTCGAAAGTCGTCCTCGGTTATATTCAAAACGAGAGCCGGAGATTTTACGTTTATGTTGCAAACCGCGTCCAGCTTATTCGCAAGATCTCCAGCCCCAGTCAATGGAGGTACGTGGACACTAATGAGAACCCCGCAGACCTCGCTACACGTTGTCTAAGCGCACAAAATCTTGCGTCTTCAGAGTGGCTCACGGGTCCACGCTCCTTACAAGAAGACACAGGTGCGACGAAGGAAGAACAAGAGAAGATCCCAATAAATGAAGACGACCCCGAAGTTCGCAAGGAGGTCTTCGCGTTAAACACACAGGCCAAAAAACGTCATGGCCTCGGGGCTGAGAGATTCTCGCGTTTCTCAAGCTTTTCCTCACTGCGGCGCGCTATTGCAAACCTAATCGTTCTAGTCAAGGAGTTTAAACAAAGTAAAGCCAAGGAAAGAAGGGAGCGAAAACCAGTAACGACAATGAACGAATCGCGGCTGCGCAACCCCACAGCAATGGAGCTTCAGCAAGCCACGACAGTCATAATTCATGCCGTCCAGGCAGAGGCCTTTGGGGAAGAGATACAGTTACAGAATTCTATTGACGTCAGTCAGGAGACGGAAAATCTTGCCAGTCGGAGAGAAAGGAAACAAACCCTAAAGAGATCTTCCCTGCATCGCCTGGACCCCTTTATCGACAACAATGGTATACTACGCGTGGGTGGTCGTTTGCGACGCGCGAAACTGGAGCAAGCAGAGAAACATCCCGTGTTCCTGCCTAAAAACCACCACGTCACTAACCTACTAGTTCATCACTACCACGAGAGAGTCCACCACCAGGGACGTCACATAACTCGAGGAGCCATCCGTCAAGCTGGCTACTGGCTCATTGGAGGTCATCAAACCATTGCAAGAGAGTTAGGCAAGTGCGTGATCTGTAAAAAGCTGAGAGGGCCAGTCCTGGAACAGCGTATGGCCGACCTACCGCCTGACAGAATAGAAGCCACTCCGCCATTTACCAACGTTGGTTTCGATGTCTTCGGACCCTGGACGGTCCACACAAGAAAGACGCGGGGAGGGTTGGCAAACGCAAAGCGTTGGGGGCTCGTTTTCACTTGTCTTTACAGCAGAGCCGTGCACATAGAAGTCCTAGAGTCCATGGATACGAGCTCTTTCATTTGTGCACTGAGGAGATTCTTCGCACTCCGCGGTCCCGCAAGCTTACTCAGGTGTGACCGTGGGACAAATTTCGTTGGAGCTAAATCAGAGCTAGACGACGCACTGAGAGAAATGGACCACAACAAGGTGGAGAGATATGTCCGTGAACAAGGGTGTGAATGGCTGTTCAACCCGCCACACGCTTCGCACTTTGGTGGCGCATGGGAACGTCAAATAGGTACGATCCGCCGTGTCCTGGACGCCATGTTAGCTGAACTTGGAAGTGCTCAGCTGACACATGAGCTGCTCGTTACACTAATGGCAGAAGTGACCGGAATTGTCAACGCACGCCCCATAGCTGCTGTGCCATCCGATGTAGACGAACCGCAACCACTCTCACCTTCTATGCTCCTAACACTGAAGACACGTCCGCTTGGTCCCCCGCCTGGAAACTTCGTTCCAACTGATCTCTATGCTCGCCGTCGCTGGAGGCGTATCCAGTATCTTGCAGATCAATTCTGGATAAGGTGGAGACGCGAGTATTTACAAGCTCTGCAGACCAGACCCAAGTGGGAGGAGCCAAAGCGGAACCTTAATGCTGGTGATGTAGTCCTCGTCAAAGAGCAGGGAGCCCATCGCAATGACTGGCCCATAGGTAGAGTAGCGGAGGCTATTAAGAGCGAGGACGGCTATGTCAGAAAGGCCCAAGTGGAGATGTTTAGAGAGGGCAAAAAGAAAACATTTCTACGTCCAATCAAGGAGCTGGTCTTACTCGTGCGTGCCCCAGCTGATAACCATCTACCCTGTCCTCAGACAAGTACCCCGTGACACGCCCAATCAGAGGAGAAGTGGAAAACTTAAATGGAGCAAGGATTAGAAATCCTTGGGCGAGGAGTGTCACGTTCGAGACACGAACAATGATTTTTTTTGTAGTCCTAAGTAACTCTTTGTTCGTTCCTGTTTGTGCCTTTGTTTTCTTCTTTCATATGATTACCGGACATCCGTTCTTTTCAGCTACCACACAGAACTTTCTTTGTTTTTTATTTAGTTTACGTCTAAAAAGCATGTTATTACTATTTTCCGAAGGACACGTTAGTCAGTTGCGAGGAGTTACCCATACTGTAAGGAGTTTCACGGAGTAGTCGGAGTTTTTAGTTTAGTTTAATTCACGGAGCAACATTTTCTTAACCCCGGAGTCAAGATCAGACGTAAGTCACGCTTACAATGTATCCTGTATGTTTTATTTTGTCCTACGGCATTCCTTCCCTAATTTTTCGTTTCTTTAGCTCAAACAATTACTGTTTCTCTTTTAGTTTTTACCGCGAGTGTTGTATATAGTTCGATTAGCATGACCCTAATAAACGCGTTAAGTCTTGCTGATCGTCTCATACTTCACTGAGGTTGAACTGGCGAACTCCAGTACTCTACACCCCGTGTTCGTGGTACTGGGAACGCGACAATTCTATCGCGTGACATTGCGCCCTCGTCAGCTATCACGCATAGAAATCGAGAGCGAATAATCTAATTGTTTTAGTATAAATCTACTAGTCCTTCAAAACTTTGTCTTTTCTGGAACAGCCTCGACCGTTTAACTGTCTAAGTCGTCTTCACGGACACTTGGAAAACGTGAAAAAGGGACCGCCATTTTGTTAGCAAGGGCACACTACTACGCTACTCACTATCTATCACAGATTAGTATAAATCTACTAGCGTTCTATCACAAATGGCGCGCTCTGATTGGCTACGCTACCCACTATCTATTCTGTGATAGATAGTGATTAGCGTAATGGCGGCCGCTTCTTCACGTTTTCGAAGTGCCGTGAAGAAGATTTAGACAGTTTACTGGTCGAGGCTGTTCCAGAAAAGAGAAAGTTTTGAACGACTAGTAGATTTATACTAAAACAATTAGATTATTCGCTCTCGATTTCTATGCGTGATAGTTGACTCGGGCTGCGCCCTCGTCAACTATCACGCGATAGAAATCGAGAGCGAATAATCTAATTGTTTAATAGTCAGTGGGTAGTGTAGCCAATCAGAGCGCGGCATTTGCGATAGAACGCTAGTGAACTATCACCCCATAGAAATCTCGAGCTCATAATCTAATTGTTAAATAATGCTTGACTCTGGAGTGGCACCCACGTACAAGGGAAACGCTGGGGAGGGAAACCCTATTAAACATGAAGGCACGCGAGGTTAGTAGATTTTAAAGGAGAGATGGCCACCGTGCCGCGATGCAAAAGGTTTTCAGTACGCGAAACAGGGTCAGGTGGCGGGTTCAAGTTGAAGCCCTGTGATTCAATAAAAACTCGAAGAGGATTAACTAGATAGTATCTTAGTATGTCTATAATGCTAAACATTCACTTGAAAATGAACTACTTACCGCTAAGAAAATTATCACAACCAAGAGCAGGAAAACTATAATGCACGAGACGATAAGAACGATCTTCCACAACTCAAAAGATCCATCATCTGAAGACGGAGAGCTGGGAGGGTTAGTCGAAGACGTCCGTGGTACTTCCAAAACATGTATCGTCTTGAGAGGCAGTTGTAGTGCACTTGTGGTCTGGCCTTCAATAACTGCTCTTTTCAAAGTATCTTGGCTGATGTAAGCAGTTTGTATAACAAACACAACTAAGTCAACGCCAACGCTACTCTCCCACAAACGTTGTACTTGCACGAAGAGAAAACCCTCGATCGAAGCATTTAACACCTGAGTAAGCTGCGTTTCGATTTCAGAAACTAGAGCCTGATATTCTGGTGTGAAAACTTGAGTATACTGGGTTTTCCATGCCATGTCTAATATCAATATAACGTTAAACTGCTTGGGGTCTTCCGATGGTGAAAGGGTTTTTAACACGTTGGATGAAGTCATCGACTTTGTGAAGTCTCTTTTCGTTTGTGATGGCTCATGTAAACTGCTGACAAATTTGTTGTCTTGTGTCACTGTGTTGGGGTCGACTGCTAATGGTCGGGTCTTTACCAGGGAAAACGATGTCATCGACTTTTTTACATTAATTTTTGTTTGTGATAGTTCTTGTGACGTACTTGTGATGATGATGTCTTTTGCCGAGGTTTCTGAGTCACTCACTAGTGATGGTGTGTTAACCGGGGTTAATGAAGTCATGGCCTTTCTGATGTCAGTTTTTCTTTGTGATAGTTCCGGTGAACTATTGCCAACGATGTCTTTTGTCAATGTGTTTGGGTCTTTCGGTAATAATGAGTTGCTTACTGAGGTAGATGAAGTCGTCAACTTTCTGAAGTCAGTTTTCGTTTGTGATAGTTCTTGTGAACTACTGATAACGATGGTGTCATGTGTCAGTGTCTTGGAGTTCTTCGGTAAATGAGTGTGCACCTGGGCAAATGATATCATCACCGTTGCAAAGCCACTATTCGTGTACAATTGTTCCTGCGAACTGCTGCCAAAGATTATGTCTTTCTTCGAAGTTGTCGCAGTTTTACCCATAGAAATGAAAGAAGAGTAAAATCCGGTTGCTTGAATTGATCGTAAGCCTTGTGAATGCATAGATCTTGACCTCAAAACGACAAAGAAGGAGCGCTTGATGCTTCCCCCAGATTGTGAAAGTGAAGGTGACATGGATTCCGCAAGGTGACTAGATTCTGTGGAGGATTCTAAATCCTTACTCTCATTGATTATTTTGGTTCTTGAGGCTCGGTAAGAGTCAACCATCAAAAATTCTGGAGTTGTCGTGTATCCTTTAACTACAGATGACGGGATCATCAGAACTGTATTCCTTGCCTTTCTGCTACTATAGAGTGAAAGACCAGTTAGTGACAGTGAAGACGTGTCTTGTGAAATTTTAACGGTTAAAGCGCGTGAGGACTGTAGAGAGACGCTCTGAAGCTGTGAGGATGAATTGGTAGCTGGAAGCAGCGTCAGGGAAACCAAACTTCGAACTGTTTCGGTAGTTTCAGGAACATGACTAGTGCACGTGGCCGCGCCAGCGCAAGCTCCAGCAGAAATAGTGCTTTTATGGAAAGAACCGGTGTGACTACCATTTATGCCCTTGAGGCTGGGAAATGCAACAATGGCACTGGTAATATTGACGGTTCCTGACTGAGTTCTTGAATTTTCAAGTGAATTCGACGTTAACAATGGATTTGAGTGTTGATCAATAGCTAAGGAAGATCCTGGGGACTTAGACCTATAGCTTACTGACAAAGGTGCACTTCGAGATTTTCCGAACGCCGAGTAAGTAGTTGTTTGATTAAATTGTTTGCTATGAAGGAAGGAACTTGCGTGGATGTAACTTTGCATGGGTAAATCTTTTGTGGCCGTCAAAACACCAATCACACTTTGGGATGGCAATCTGTCTGCATCGGTTGCTAGGGCCCATATAAAGTTGGAAGTGGAATTTGATGAGACATTTTGTTTAAAAGAAGTCCCAAGCGCTGTACTGAGTCTAAACGTGGAACTCGCCCATGCTGTTGCAAAATATCTCGATTCAGAAGGAGCGGTCGAGTTTAAGATCGAAGTAAGAAATGCAACAGTCTTTGTGGGTGCCACAAGGATACTAGACAAGCTTGTTGATGTCCATAGCAGAGGGTAGTGCGTACCTCTTAGCACAGAGCTTGGTTGTCTTCGAGTCACTTGCAAAATACTGTCAGATTTCTCTGAGGATGTGTTTAATGTACTAGGAGTTATTAGCCATGTTTTCGTTCTTGAGTGTTCAGAGCTAGTTGCACTGGTTTTATCAAAGGAATGTGATGCTGAACTGCTTGCGATGTGAGTTGGGGAGGTTACTACCATTGTTTTAGTTAGATCATAGGTCTCGGTTGTCTTTGACAGTACGCTTTTTAGCTGAAAGTGTACTTTGCTCATTAAGTCACTTAAGATCGTTCTCGTTTTCACTGGGACTGTTAATAAGACCATGTCAGTAGCGAAACGTGACGAATCGCTCATGGATGTTTTCATTACCTGATGAGTGGATGTCTCCAATTGTGTGCTTCTTGTAGTGGATCCTGTTTGGTCAGACGTCACATGAAGACTATAGAACCTACTCCCTGAGCTATTGAAATGCAGCAATCTGGTAACTGAGACATTCGTTGTCTTGTTCATTGCAATTTGTTTAGACGCTTTGCTTTCTGGTAAACGTTTCTTGCTTGCATGGATGTCACTTTGCATGGGTCTATCTTCTTCTGTGGCCATCAAAACACCAATCACACTTTGAGATGGCAATATGTCTGCATCGGGTGATGGGGCCCATGTTAAGGTTGAAATTGATTTTGATGAGACATTTTGTCTTAAAGAATTCCCAAGCGCTGTGCTCAGGCTAAACGCGGAACTCGCCCATGCTGTTGCAAAATGTCTCGAATTAGAAGGAGTGGTCGAGTTTGAGATCGAAGTAAAAAATGCAACAGTCTTTGTGGGTGCAACATAGATAGTAGACAAGCTTGTTGATGTCCATAGAGGAGGGTAGTGTATACCCCTTAGGACAGAGCTTGAATGCCTTCGAGTCACTTGCAAAATACTGTTAGCTTTGTCTGAGGGTGTGTTTAATGTACTAGGAGTTATTAGCCATGTTTTCGTTCTTGAGTGTTCAGAGCTAGTTGCACTGGTGGTATCAATGGAATGTGATGCTGAACTGCTTGCGATGTGAGTTGGGGAGGTTACTACCATTGTTTTAGTTAGATCATAGGTCTCGGTTGTCCTTGACAGTACGCTTTGTAGCTGAAAGTGTACTTTGCTCATTAAGTCACTTAGAATCGTTCTCGTTTTCCCTGGCACTGTTAGTGAACCCATGTCAGTTGCAAAACGTGACGGATCTCTTATGGATGTTTTCGTTACCTGACGAGTGGATGTCTTCAATTGTGTACTTCTCGTTGTGAATTCTGTTTGGTCAGACTTAACATTAAGACCATAAAAACTACTCCCTGAACGATGGAGACGCAAAAGGGTGTTAACTGAGCTCTTCGTTGTCCTGTTTATGGTAATTTCTTTGGACGCTATGCTTTCTCGTGAACTTTTTTTGCTCGTCTTCCCGATCTTTGATGTTTGATACAATTCGGTCGTTGCTGATTTTACTTCTGATTCACTATGAAACGTGCTACGAATAAAAAATGTAGAGAAAACAGTTTTCGAACCTATTTTTGAAGAATTAGGGTATGTCGTTAAAGTGTTCAGCGATAAACTTGAAGGCGTGATGAAATCTCCATATGCACCTCGGAATGCACTAGTTGTTGTCGTTACGCGACTCGTTAGTGGATTAAAGATAAATATAACGCCCTGTGTTTTGACAGAAAAAGAAACTTGACTGTTAGATGAAGGTCTGAGCGACGATTCAGTTGCAATTTGAGTCTCTTGATAAGAAGACAGAAACGTTATATGGAGTGGGTTGCCCTGTATGCTAGAGAGCCACAGAGTCGGCGGCCCCTTTAAAGACCCAGAGATCTTTTCACCTGCAAAATAATTTTCTGAGCTCCACTCTGTTGGGGTAGGCCTGTATACACTGCTTATGTTGGATTCTTTCGTTGTGGAGGGCAAACTTGAGGCTGTTGTCTGCCCTTTATTGACCAATCCCGAGTGTGTCATCATACTTGTTGCTTCCACGACAGTCGGTGACAGTTTGGATCGCCATCTTGAAAACTGAAGGCTTGTAGAAAGGTTCATCACTTGATGTGTCGTAACGTTGTTTGTTCGCTGATGGCTCCTAGAGTCGTGAAAACTTTGCAGAACGAAAAATGTTGTATAATTTTGAACACGACTAACGGAACCTTGCGAAGCCGTGTTGACCCTTGGAGTGACACAAACTGATGATGTCCCAATGTTCATTTGTTTCGATTCGTGTAAATGGTTTGCGTTCGTGTAGGTTTTTGGGGAAGAACTTTCATCCAAACCTACAGGACACGAGAACGTGAAGTTATTTCCGTAATCAAGGTGAAGAATATGAAAATATTCCTCTAATTTTCCCTGAAGATGTTCCCATAGAAAAGGTTATAAAAACGCTTCTAAACAACAACGGCTTTCTTGTCATATGTACGCTACAAAACCTTTACTTTAGCATTTGTTTTCATAGACCAAACATTTCTTTTTCCAGATTCACGAAAGAAACAGCTTCATTGCAAACTTACGACAAGACTGGAATGCCATGCGTCCAGGATTAGTATACCAACTCAGCAGCCTTGGCATTTTGAGCAATCTGATTGGCTCTCCACCTCGGGATATTCAACACTATCAACCTCCTAGGAGATGAATAATGTAGGGGCCTCAGAGTAATCCTTGTACCAGTAAGATTTTATTTGGGAAAAAAATGGCGTCCAAGCTACTGAAATATGGCTGCCGTCGATTCACGCTTTTTAGCTTTTTCGGAGAGGTTTTACTAGGGAAATTAAGCAAAACACTACCACGATGAAACGTTGACCAGGGCAGGACTAAATTATAGCGCGAATGAACGACACAAGAAAACTGCACGTGCAAAATGAAGTTCGGTAAGTCTCTTTGACGTACGAATTATTCTTCAATTAAATTTTTTCACCGGTTGAGTTTTCCACGGCGTCGTCGTCGTCATGTTTGGTTAAGCTCCCTACTGATTTTGCTTCATTGGTTTATACCAAAACAATTATTCTCTTCAACCCAGGTGGCCAAATAGTGGCCAAATATTCAACGAGATATAAGGGAATAACTGTTTTAGTATTTTCTAAGTAATGAAGCAACCTCAGTGACATCTCTCGGAAACAGCCGTGAAGCGAGAATTGAAGGCGGCCTTTTTGTTTTTCTCCGACCAAAACACACTAAGGATTTCCCAGAATCCCATTCACCTTGTAGCAGGTGAATAGTATACACTTAACGTATGGCTCCGAGGGAAACACAAGAAATTGGGATAATCAAACGAACTTATAACGCAATTTATACCACCGTAAGGTAAAAGGGAGGTGCTGACGTTTCGAGCGTTAGCCCCTCGTCGGAGCGAGGAAAACATTTTTGATTTCCCGATTCCCGAAAGTCCTGATGTTCTCGGGAAACATCGGGACTCGAGGGAATACATTACAAATGCATTTTATACATTTGAATTTGATCAGGGGAACTTGACCAAGAATCAACCAATCACGGTGCTCGTTTTGTTGAGTGAAAGTCTTGGTATAACAATGTCGAATATCTCTAGATTGTGGGCCAATCAGATGCCAAAATGTCAAGGTTGCTGAATTGATATATACTAATGTTAAATGGTCTAGACATGCAATGAAGTGGGACTCAAATTAAAGAGGAATGAATACACCAAACTGCATGTTGTTCATCTTTAATCTACAAAGTAACCCAATTTTACTTTTCCTAGAAGCCGTTTCTCAAAAGGCCGGGTGAGTTGTCGGGAATGGAAATCTATCTTCTGATGGCCTTGCTTGCAACGGGAATTCCAATTTTGTTCGTTTTCAGCCGGTTGAGCAATACAATTCTGGGTTAACGTACACGTTAACTTGGTTTGTACGCTAGAAATTGAAAAATCATTTGGTAGACTCCCTACTAAAAATGGCGCTCCAGGCCTGCAAAGTTATTGGGATTTGAGAGACACGCCCCTGAACTACAAGAAACACACTTGGACCGCGGCAGATGGAGCTTTCATAAAAATCGTTTGTCAAGATTTAAGTTTTAAAGTTTTAAAGCGAACTTTGGTCAGCGATTTAAACTTGCAATTTGATCGTTTAATATTACTCTATTGCCTATAAATTCAAAACTCGTTCGTTTCCTCTATTGTGTCTCAGAAACGTCATTGCCTAATGGATTTTTTGTCAGTTGTACTCTGTAAAACGCTTACTTTAATTCCTATTTCTAACTTCAAGTTTTGTACCCAAGGTGAAAAGGTCATTTCCGAGTTTTTATCTGAACTAAGCGTAAAGAAAAAAATAGCATGGCTACATATGTTGTGATTCAAATTTCTCCTTGGTTTAAATTTTATTTTCCTTTGTTTTTCGGTATGGTAATGTTTATAATGAGAGACAACAAAATTAAAACCAAGGATAAAATTGAACCACAATATACATATGCAAACTGAACTGACAAACGTTGAGAGTAAAATGTATAACTTATTCGACCTTAACTAAACTGGTAAAATCGATCTTGTAATTATACTTAGAGACTTAATTTTCCTATTCATGAAAAAGTGTAATTATGCCACAGTCCTACTCCGCTGGCTTATATTTATCCTGCAGTTGAGACAACTCTCTACTAGATCTTATTAAATTTATTGTTTTTCTAATTATAACCATTTTGTAACCATTTTGCACCTCAAAAAGATAAAGACCGCCTTATTCTCTTAAAGCTAATGTACTTTGCTATAGTTCTAGATAATTAACTGAGGCGCAATCCTGTATTTATAGGGGTATAAACGAACCTCGAATTCTATGTTTTAGCCTTGAACCTCTGGTTCTCCAAAATTTGAACGGTCTCAGTGTCGTGGATTTTAAGAATTGGGGCCTTAGAAACTCGCAAAATAGTCATAACCACAATGATTATTCGCCGGCTGATAAGTAAAACTACACAGCTAAGATTCCAAAACATTACACCTTCTTTGGGAACAAGTGTAACTTACTGGCTATTTCTCGCTATTGAGTCAAAAATTTTAAGCAGTGAATTGTCTCGAGTTTAATAAGAAATACTGGCTCAAATAGCCATAGAAGCAAAGTCTCGTATTTAATACTCTAAAAGCACTAATGAACTACGTGCTTCTTGTTTACATTTCCACATACTTTATTGGCAGAAACTTGCTGTGAAATCGAGCCAGATGCAAATTATTAACATTGTTAGGTTTATCTTTCATTTCTTGGATATAAAGTGTAGAAACGATTCTTGAGACTTAGGACTCTATTCTCGTGACTTTGGACAAATTTGTCAAGCTTCCGAGACTCAAAAACCTATTACGGAAAGTAAAGACTCTTTGAAGCTTAATTTAATTGCAATTGAGAGCGAATTTTAGGTTTGAACTAGTTTTGAAAGCAATATACCAAACAGTTTCGTTTTTGGAAAAGAAGAAAGGTCAAGCCAAACCGTAAAAATTCAGTGCTTTCGTCTCAGAAAACGTGTGCTGTAAAAAGTGGATTTATGAGCTGGTTTTGAAAAGCAAGAATGTTAGATATTAATTTTTTTTGAAAGGAGGAGAAATAATCAGGTCTGCAACAATTTTGGTATTTTCGCCGCAAAGAAATGTCGCAAAACCAGCCTATTTTCCATAACGTTTTTTTGTCTGTTGAGTCGTTCGTTCATGTATCTTACATTTCCTGCATAGATTAAATTGGTGTAGCCAAATTACAAGCACATCACTTGTTGCAAAACTTCTACTTTGTTTCACAATGTGTTCTACTCATCTATGAACTAATTAAGAACATCACCCTTACCCAAAACCTTGCCTCTGGACGCAGCCAATATGAAGACCACAATGGCGCAGAAAAGCATTTTCTTTTCAAGACAGCTCTTACGCGCTGGATTATTTTGACTCGACTTCTACGTCAAGTTAGTCCCACTATTCAGCTAACTTGTTATCTCAATTGACACCTCATGCTAAATAATTCATATTTAACAAAACCGACGCTACAAGCTTGCGCCATTGTTGTCTCCACCTGCCAAACTTGTTTCCAAACTTCTCATTGTCCAATTTTCAAAAAGCGAAGAGGGGAATATAAACAAATACGGTATCTGCTTTTCGGGCTAATAAGTTGGTAACGTTGGGTAGACTTCAAAATGTGTTGCGGTATTTTCGCAAAATCTGTCCCATCAAGCTCAGCGAAAAAGTTTTTTTATGTGTCTGATAGTCCTATCTGTCATCCGATGAAAGTTGTCACAAGCCAGTTACGGTCACATGCAGAATCAGTGAACGACACAAACTGTCCAGAAAAGTAAACCGAACGACCCAGAAAATAACTTTTTTTTTCACTAACAAAATCAACCATTTTTGCAATTGCATCATTTTCACAAAAAGGAGCTTAAGCAAACACAATCACGACATCGACTAACTGCGTCAAACAATGTATGCATCAATATTCAGGAATTTGTTCATCGTGGAAAATGTGATGATGATATGATTCATCTTTTGTCGCACGATGTCGTCACTCGGTGTTGATCGCGACGTTTCGACTGCCTACTGCTAGTTTTCTTCAGGCGATGGGGTCGAATGATTCAGGCTTACCATTATGTAGCTGTGTGGTCTGCTCCGATTGGTGCGGATCGAAACGCACCAATCAGAGCAGACCACATTGGAAAATTCTACATTTTGAAAGAAATGTGGAAACAAAATGAATTGAGCCTGCCGCCCTTGTAACAGGAGGAAAACAACTTCATCTTTTCACTGGTGCTGTCCTCGGCGTCATCTTCGTCGTGTTTGCTTAAAATCCCTTATAGCCCTGGATTAGTTAACTTCAGTTCTTACTGAAAATATTCTTTAGACTCTGAAACCTTTAAAGAAATACACAATTCGGATGTCTAGCATTGTTAAAGAATATCAAATTTGTTGACTGAAAGTACTGAATTATGTTTTTCAATAACAGTGCAATACAACCTTTATTTATACACGATATTAATTCAGAGCTACAAGCTTGTGGGTTGGTGTGCAAAAAATATGCAAAAAGTGATAACACGAACATTTCTAATCCTTGAAAATAAAATCGTCCAATCATAAAGTTACCATAAGGAAGACACTCAAAGTATACAAATTGTCAGATCTATTATTGATTGTTTGTGGAGATAAAGCGTTTAAAATTGAAATTGTTAAAAGTGGCGACTTATTTATAAAATTTTTCATGTCAGAACAATCTAAGTTAGAACCATTTGAACGACTTAAGGCTTTTTGGAGGACATCCCCTCTATATGCCATAACATAGTTTGACGTAAACCTCGGAGTTATTAACCCGCGTGCTCTGTTCTAGACTCAGGTCTATTACTGTGAGTTATCAATTGTTCAGCAAGAGTGTGTAGAAGGCCACCATGGTACATCAATATAAAATTTCTTTGATTACGGTATTCCACTTAACGGCGGTTGAAACGTCCGCTGTTGGAATATCCGACGGGAAATCGAATATGATCCTAGCGGCGCTGCAGTGTTCTCTTTATTGCATGCATTGAATTTTGGACATTTTTATTGCCCAACCTTTTTTTGAGTTTATCGCTATGAACCGGAGGCTGAGCCCAAGAATGACGACGCGGCCTTTACAACTTTCCTTTCCATCATTCAGCAAATCCCCCTCCCTCTTTGGGTATTAAAGGGTTGGTATGTGATTGCCTACAGTTTGGGGTTAGAATTAAAGAATTTCACACTACTTTAGTCGAAAGCGAAACGGGCTACACTGTTCTTATGCACTCTCTGCATTAATTAAAAAAAAAAGAAAAAAAGAAAACGTAAATCGCTTGATTATCAATAGTATGGAGAGACATTCCAAAATTCGTTTTACCACCTTTATTCAGGACAAGCAGTAGAGTAGTTCTAAGCTTGTTGGTAAAAAATAGGACTCTTTAACAAAGTATAATTCTTAGTTTTAATCTACCTTGCCTTGGCAAATGAATTAAATATTAAATACTTTGGTAAGGTACTTTCTTAAGAATATTCTGTGTTGCTTTGCCGGCAAAGTAAGAATACTTTTTTTGTGAGAAGGCTTTCCCAGTTCCAGAGGTTTCCTGGGCTCCTCAATTATCTTTCCTTCGCTTTTGCCCTATGTTGGGGCCAGAGAAAAATGAATGGAGTTTCCAAGCAATTGATCTAGTCAGAGATGGAAGGAAACCTCGAGGAACAGGGAATAATGAGGCAACTTTTAACTGCCGTTGGAAACAAGAGAAGCCTACCTCTCCAGCTTTTACGAAGGATCAATATTTGAAAGGCCAACAGTCTCAAGCTTTCAGCGGCGGTTAATCTAACTTTAAAAGGCTTCATTTAATAACAATCTTTAAGTGAAATAGTTGTTACAGTGCAAAAATAACCTACAAAATCTCTGCCAAAATTGATTAATTGATTAATTTGATTGATTAACAAAATTCGTTGCCTTCTTGTAAAGTTTGAAATTGCTGAACATAGTACACTCCCTATCCAAATCAAACATTGCAAGACTATATTTTCAAACGCGATACCTTGGGGTGTCGCACCGGTTCCACAACAGTGCCGTAGCAAGGATAAAATAAGTGGGGGGGGGGGGGGGGGCATGCGAGATGAAATTTTATTTTCGACATTTTATACAGGTCTGTTTTTACTTCAGATGGGAGGGGAGGTGGAGCATGGATGGAGTCATAAACACTTTCTAAGTGCCTGACTATTCACAATTTTTTAGGCAAAGATGACATGTATTGATCAAACTTATTTTCCAACATTATCTATTTAGTGTTGTTTAACAAAACCTTTAGACAATTCTCTCCTCTTAGGACTTTTTAATTAAAGAATTCTTGTTAAGAAATATAGGGAGCAAGTAACACAAAAATAAATTATGTATGTGCTAAACAAGACAAGATCACACTCGTCAATTTCCGTCTCTCCACCACCACTTCCGTGAGTAAATTACCAAATATTCGTCTTACAGAACAAGTGATGCGAGCTTAATATTTCCATGGTGAAATTTTGACCAGCAAAAAATTCAACCTGATGGGCTCCACATTCAAACCGAAAGCTAACTGGACCTAAGTGGACTATCAAACTACTTTTAGTCCTTCTGCCGCACTATGAATAGAGCGTAAGGGACTTTATTGTGCTCCCTTGGCACTGTTGAGTACTTTATTTCACAGCGTCGGTCACACAAATTGTTTCTGATTTAGACGTGTCAACTGAGGTCAACATTTTCTGATGCTGCAAATGTTTCTGAGCTAGATTTATGGTATAAACAATTTTCGACTTAGCCACATATCATGTTTTTTGATACAAACCTGAGTGGTACACCGATTGGTAGCAAATTGATAACAATGATATCATACATGTCAGTGATATAAGTGATATCTGCAAATGTATGATGTAACTGTCGGGGTAGAGTCTTCATCGATTTGCTGCCCCTCGTTACTCAGTTGTACCACTAAATTTTGTATAATTCACAGAAAATTACACGGTCGCTTGGAGATACGAAAATGTCTCTTCTTCCTATTTCGACAATGGGAAGAGAAATGTCGTATCTTCACGTGGCCATCTTCGGCGCGCCCGCTGGGCGCGATTTTATTAAGAAACATAAAAAGAAAAATCGCCGTATGAGGGCCGCACGAGTTGGTTCGAGCAGAGCTGGAGAAAAAAGGGAAGGCCCAGAGAGGTTCAAGTGCTACAAAAGAGGCGGTCATGATATAAAACTCTTTGTGAATACGAGAGGTTGGGCCGGAAACGAAAATATTTAGCTCTCGGCAATGACGTACGGAGCCCAGTTCGCTTCACTTGGGTCTTGCGTCATGACCGAGAGGCAGATATTTTCCCGTCTGCATGGTCCTCCCACTCATGTAATAAGTACGTGTTATTATATAGACACGGAAAATACAACGCTCGTATAAAGTTCACATTCTCACTAGTGAGGATATTGATGTTTCATGACTATGCTTGTTTGAGAGAACAGTCAATATGTATATAAGTAATGGTAATAGAACTGAGTGGAGTTCAATTCGGTCTGTGATCATACCGTATGATAACAAAATCGGACCTCCGCGCTGCGGGCGTTCGATTTGTTTATCACAAGTATAATTACTGACTAAATTGGACGACACGAGGTTCTACTACCAATTTATCCCAAAATTACAATTTCCGAGAAAAAAGGAAGAGCCAAGCTACGAAAAAAAAGGAAAATTTGAATTTAAAGACTTACATTTAAAATCTGTACACTGTTTCTATGGTGATAGAAACCAAGAAACCACCTTTGAATGTGATTGGTGATTCAAACTGCAACTTTGAATGTGACTGGCTTATTAATATTGAACTGTCCGATAACAAGCTGTCCGATGACAACTTGGCAAGTTTAATTAGTGATAAAAGGAATTCTTTTAAACCAATCACAATCGAGGAAATTGTAATTTTTATAATTATAATAATTAAAAAAGGCAATTACATCATGGCTTGAAGATGTGTTAGAAACAACGTTTTTCAACTGGAAAAAGAAAAAATTCTTATCTTCAGGTCATCATCCATAATCATTTACGTGAAGTCACGTGATCTTGTAGAGAACCCTGTACAATGGCACTTCTTCTTACTGTACAGGATGTTGTTTCCCTAGTCTGTCCTCTTCCTTTATAACCTCGAGCTTGCAGAGTTAGAGAAACCTTTGTTGTCAATTCCATTACTTTCAGGCTGACCGTTTCTCAAGTTCCAAATTGGAGGCTGTCATGAAAGAAAGAAAAAACAAAACTCGATGATTGCCAATCATTGACAGGATCGATTGCAAAACTTGAGACTAGATTGCATTTTTCTTTGAATAAGACCTTTGCCGTACTAACTAACTTCTTACTTCTGGTCGGAGTCCAGCAGACAAGGATGTGAATACCGACGCCACACTTTTAACATTGCCTTAACCAGAATCACGTAGAAGTGCGCTGATGTAATTGTTGGTTGGTCGTCCGCGGTTTTATCCGTAAAATAATTTAAACGCACTCTATCCAGATTATCGTTCAACCCTAACAGTCTTGCACCCTAAGCCTGTTACTTTCAACTGCTGAGAGGCAACCCGACTTCGAGAATGCTATATGATATAGCATTCTCGAAGGTGGGTTACCTGTCGGCTCTTGTCTTCAGGCTCAGTATACAAATGCGTCATGTGGTATACTGCTTTATTAAAAGACCAAGCGTGGGGTGGCGACGGCTGGATGTTGGCCCAGTTCTTTTTGGTCAGACTATACTTGCGCCGTAGTCAACGCAAGACACGTTGTTCGAAACACTTCCTACGTGATATTGCTCTGGCTCCTTCACAGACTGAAACACCTATGCTAATGAGCGAACTTTGTAGATATATATTAAAATTAATTCCCTTTCTCTCGCTAAGCCAACAAACCGTTCCTACCTGCATACTAATCACTTCTCCATTTGAGTTTCCTATGCCATTGTGGTTGGCATGGGCTCGTAGGGTTCCGTTCTTGCCCTTCACGTAGCGATCAAGATCATCTACCCAGGCGTCAGTTGAAGGAACCAGATTGCGGTCATTTGATCTGAGAGCTTTTCTGTACTTTATCTGGACATAGAAAATGACGACAACACTTGAAGACTTTCTCTGATTAATTCTCACTTTCAATCAATTTTAATAAATTCTAATTCATAAGCTGCATATGTTATACGCTGACATTGCTCGGAGGCTCGGTTCAGACGTCCTACTTTTCACTGTCATGATGTGCCGAACGTAACTAAAGACGGCAAAAAAGCGACGTCTGAATCGATTCTGTTCGGCGGTTTTAATGTGGTAGAACAAAAACATTCAGTTCAATAGAGTCTGTGGCATCACTTCTCAATACGAGGTCACGAGGTACCAGGCTACCTGCTTGGTCAGAACAGAATCAGAAGTGAGATTTTACACCTTTAGAGGCTTGAAACGGCGAAAAAACAAACGTCGAAATATTTCGCTGTTCTTAGTAACACACCAAGGAGAATGCAATGAGAAAATAAGTTTCACATATAAACGAACGCTAAGGCGCAATGAGGCTACCATGCGACAGTCTATATGCGCTTTTACGATGCATGGAAGTTTTACCCGTCTTATTTGTAATAAAGTTTCCAATCAAAAAAGTAACATTGGATAAACTTGAACAACAATTTCGAGTGTATATGCAATAACTAAGTATCTGGGAAACAGTGCACGTACCCCTCCCCTAACCCAACATTAAAGTTAAGGTTTTAACTTATTATAACCTGTTAAGTTAAGGGAGGAGTGGGTGCTCAGTTGCCCAGATACTGACATTGATCCCAATAATTCATTTTTCTGCACTGCGCATCGAAACGTGAGATTTGACCCTGCAGCATTAACGTAATGTTAGCAATTCAGCGAGATTCAGTCTGGAAAAAGAACAGGATGGAATGAAAATCGAATCCGTGAAGTCACGAATACCGGTGCGACGTTCAATCAGCTGAACCAAAATAGCTGTCTCACTTCACCAAAATAGCATCGTCTTGCCCCCCACCCCTTCCCTGAGAAATAAAAAACTATTACATGATAAAACCGTCAATGCTGACACTTACCACTAAAACGAAAATGACGATAAGAAGTAAAAACACCACCGCTCCTGCTACAATTGCTACTATTTCCCAGGTCTCCAGGTTGTTTGTACTGGAAGCAGGTGGCGGTGTTTCTGTGATATCTGTCGCAGTGACCTTCACCAACATGATGGAGCCCAGATCTTCAGTGTTGTTGGCTTCCTTCAATTTTTCAATCAGCTCTCCAGTGGTGACGGGCGATGTTTCGTTCATACCAACATGTGTCTCGGCCACCACACTCCCTTTTGAAAATCTTATAACAGTGACAAATATGAAATCGATTCCAAAAGCTTTTCTGTAGATCACCCTGATGCGAAGTTTGATCGTTTCCGCCAGATCACGTGATTCCCGTGAGGTGATATCGTTGTAAGCGGGAATGAAGTCTCTTCGAATAGTTAGGACGACTCTAAATATTCTGGATTGTTTTTCTATGAAAAAAGAAAAATAATAAAAATACAATGTATTGGCATTCCTGAGCTGTTTACTAGTGAAGTCAATATGTTCAATAATATCTTTTGGAAGATAGATCACATAAGGGCTCGTGACCAACTACTGATAATGATCCAGAATGTTTTACAGTAACCATATTAGGTGCCTTAGAAGAGTCACTTTGGGAGCATTAAGACGCCACTTTAAGAGGGCCTTACCGCGACCACGTTAATAGGTCTTACAAAGGCCACTTAAAGAAGGTCTCACAATCTTGCATGTGTTAAGAGCCGGCCTTAGAGGAGTCACTTGGGAGCCTTCTCAAAGAACCTACTTTTAAGACTTTCAGAAGGCATAACGGCACTTTAAAAATCTTCAAGATGTTCTTGTATTTAAACATGAATATTAATTCCACAACGGATTATGTATTACACTCTTGACTTCTTTCTAGCCAGATACATAATCACTGTATGACATATTCATGACCTACCATATGCAACATTCCTTTCCTTTGTCACAGTTTGTATCAAAAGAAAAGTAAACTCCAAGAAAGATCAATGATTCCAAACTATCTTATTTAAAACGTTTTCCAAATAACGTTGGTAACAGAGTAGTGTTGATGCTTTCCACACCAATGCACAAAAATAATCTCACAATCTATCGTTACATTAAATGCAGTACTAACAGAACAGCGTTTCAAGTCATAATCACTAACAAAGATCTAAGTACATAAGGCCTCAAACTGGACTATACTTATATATAAAAGTTACATGTATCTACAAAAACTTTCACAGTCCTACTCACAAATCTAGTAAGCCAATATCATTCTCACGTTATTATGGTTCTTTTCTTACTACACCTCCTACTTAATAAAATTTCTTATCATCCCGCAGCTGCGTGGTCTTGAGAGTTTCTCTCTCTACTGGCCACAAAAAACACACGAAAACAATAGCCTCGTCGCCCTTCCTTCATTTTCTCTCTGACGTACACCACAGTTCACTGAGAAACCCTTTGCCACTATCCAAGCGACACTTTGTTTCTTTTCTTAAATAAATACTTCAAGAACGCCGAAACAAAAAAGTTAAATGTAGAACATCGCTTGAATTTTTTAGTATCTTCTCTGCACAGACTCCACTCAGTACGACATGCAGCAACCTCGTTCCCAGGATCTCTCCTCTTCCCTACCCCAGGAGCGAGAGAGGGGGCGGGAAGAGGAGAGACCCTGGGAACGAAGTTGTACGAGATGTTTTTATTAAAAGAAACTGGTCTCCAGACCTCTCGCTCGGCTTGTGAGTAAATAATCAGCCTGTGATGCCAATGGAAAACATTTTACGGCTTCCATTACAGCAACAACAGCACTTTTTCCAAGTCTCTCGTGAACAGAAAATCTGTGATTACGATGGAATCTATTCGCTACTGATGGGCGATTGGATTCCATTGGAGAACATTTCACGGCTTCCATTGCAGCAAGACCAGACCTTAATTTTCTAAGTCTCTCACAAAGAGAAAATCCGTAATTCCGATTGAATCTAGTCGCTTCTAATGGGCGATTGGATTCCGTTGGAACACACTTCACGGGTCCCATACAACAAGACCACAACTTAATTTTCTAAGTCTCTCGCGAAGAGAAAAGCTGTGATTCCAATGGAGTCTATTCGCTTTGAATGCGGTGCGATTTGATCTCGTTGGAAAACATGTCACGGCTTCCCATACAGCAAGACAAGAACTTTTTCCAAGTGTCTTGCGAAAATCCGTGATTCGGATGGAGTCTAGTCGAGTGTACCGGCACGAATAGACTTCGGCTTTTCCGATGGAAAATAATCACTTTCCAATGGAATCTATTCGAGTGTATTGGACAACCCTCCGTTACTTACTTTAAGATCCTCTTCCTATAAACATTTTATAGGAATTCTACAATGGATTATGTATTACACTGAATCGGGGTTCACATTTGGATACTCAAATTTACTTAGGGGAAATAACAAGTCGCATAGTATTTCCTACCTTTGTTACATCTTTCACCGTCGTATCTCTCTGTACACTCACAACTGTAACCAGATACTTCTTGGTTATCATGTTTACAAATTCCTCCATTAGCGCAGGGATTAGGGCGGCACACGTCTACCTCTAAATGTGAACAAAAACGTTTTTAAGATGTTGCATTTTACTAACCACAGGCAACACAAAACAAAAAAAAAAACAAAAAACAAACAAACAAACAAAAAAACAAAGAGACAACAACGACAAAAAAACATTTATAAAAAAAGGCACCATTTCCCAAGCATTTATAAATAGTTGATAATAAAAACGCATTTTTTACAAGTTAAGTTAAAAGTACCGTTTTAGCCGCGGAAGTATACTCGAAACTTGCTCAGCACAAAGATGTTTGTAAATCGTCGGTAAATTATTAACTGTTGAGTTTAATTAATATTTGTGTAAAGCAATATATAAGGAATTTCTTCAAGAGCTTAAAGAAATGCGTATTCTCTTCAGAACATACCTTCTTCACAGCGAGGTCCAGTATAACCTTCATCACATATGCAGCTTCCAGATTGTGAAAGTTGGCCATTGTTAGAACAATTTATATCTAATAAGATCAAGAAGAGATAGTCGTCTCAGTTGGCAAGTATTCTCTTTAGTAAAATCATGCTTATATATAGTATAACGTGACCATAGGCTAAGTAACGATGAAGGAGATGGTATTCGACTTTTCAAGATTAAAGCAAGTAAAACATCCGACGTGCCAATAATACGTTTCTAAGCAATCATTAAAGGTGAGTTAAGATCCCTCCAATGTAGATGTCAGGGTTCTTTCTTTGAACCGACACGTTTGGTACCGGAAACATGAGCCAAGAAAACGTACTTATCGCCAACCTGGTGCAACTTCTCAATGCATATTCAAAGAACAAGAGCAATCAAACATAGCGAAGGGTTAACAAAGATATCGGATCGAAAAAGGTTCGTTTTACCATAAATCGATTCCTCGTTCCAAATGGAAGACCTATATCAAACTCTCGATAAATGTATTTGAACTCTCATTGCCATGAATTTTCGGCTCTTTTCTCCGTATTGGTTATGTGATTTAAGACTAAATCATGTGTTTGATATGTTACTCGACTTATATACAACACTAGCTCTTACGTTTTAAGCAGTTCACTCCTGAATAGCCTGGTGAACAAGTGGGCGACGATGATGTCGATGATGGTGTTGGCGTAACCGTAACACTGTCTGCATTCGGTAGTGAAGCACTAGTGGCAGGTGAGCTACTAGATAACGTCGGTGTGGGCACAGGTGT
This sequence comes from Ricordea florida, assembly GCA_949710005.1. Lineage (NCBI taxonomy): Eukaryota > Metazoa > Cnidaria > Anthozoa > Corallimorpharia > Ricordeidae > Ricordea > Ricordea florida. The sequence continues at coordinate 25,525,265 of OX453275.1, read as the reverse complement.
ATCACTTGAACCCAGTACTGCAGTGGCGGTAACTGAGGACTGCTGTTCAAATGACGATGATGATGGTGTGGTTGTGGTAACTGGGGCTTGTGATTGAGATGCCGATGATGGATCAACAGGTACTGCAGTAGTAGTGACTGAAGACTGTGATTGGGAAGATGATGATGATGATGATGAAACAGGTACTAAACTAGTGATAACTAGAGTCTGTTGTTGGGATGATGACGACGGTAAAATTGTTACTGTAGAAGTGGTAACTGGGGAATGTTGCTGCAATGATGATGCTTTAACAGGTACTTCCGTAGTAGTGACTGAAGCCTGTGGTTGGGAAAATGATGATGATGGTTCAACAGGTACTGCAGTAGTGATAACTGGATTCTGTGTTTGGGATGATGATGACGATACAACTGGTACTGTAGTAGTGACTAGAGCCGGTTGCTGTGATGATGATGGATCAACAGGTACTGCCGTAGTAGTGACTGAATCCTGTGGTTGGGAAGATAATGACGGTACAGTAAATACTGTAGTAGTGGTCACTGGCACCTGTTGTTGGGAGGATGATGACAGTGCAATAGGTAATGTAGTAGTGGTAACTGAAGGCTGTAGTTGAGATGATGATGGATCAACAGGAATTATAGAACTTGTGACTAAAGCCTCTGGTTGGGAAGATAATAACGATGATGAAACAGGTACTGTAGCAGTGATAACTGGCGTCTGTTGTTGGGAGGATGATGGATCAACAGGTACTATAGTAGTAGTGACTAAAGCCTGTGACTGGGAAGATGATAACGATGATGAAACAGGCAGTTTTGTAGTAATAACTGGCGTCTGTTGTTGGGATGATGACGATACTGCTGATACTGTAGTAATGGTAACTGGAGGCTGTTGCTGAGATGATGATGGTTCAATAGGTACTGCAGTAGTAGTGACTGCAGTTTTTGGTTTGGATGATGATGACAGTACAACAGGTACTGTAGTAGTGACTAGAGCCTGTTGCTGAGATGATAGGGACTCAACAGGTATTGCAGACGTGGTAACTAGAGCCTGTTGCTGAGATGACGATAGTTCAACAGGTGCTGCAGACGTGGCGACTGGAGCTTGTACTGCAGTTGTGGTTACTTGCGTCTGTGGTTGGGATGATGATGATGGTTCAACAAATACTGCAGTTGTGGTAAAAGGCGCTTGTTGGGATGAGAATGACGTTGCAACAGATGCTGCAGTAGTGCTAACCAGAGATTGTTGCTGAGATGAAGATGGTTCAACAAATGTTAAAGATGTGGTGACTGAAACAAGTGGCTGAGTTGATAATGATGGAACAACCGAGGTTGTATTTAAAGCTTGTTGCTGAGATGATGATGGTTCAACAGCTACTGCAGTAGTGGTAACTGGCGACGGTGGTTGGGAGGATAATGACGGTGCTACAGGTGCTACAGTAGTGGTATCTGAAGTCTGTGGTTGAGATAATGATGATCCAACAGGTACAGGTACAACAGACGTGGTGACTAAAGCCTGTTGGTGAGATGACGATTGTTCAACAGGTGTTGCAGTTGTAGTGACTGAAGCATGTGGTCGGGACGATGATGATGATGGTTCAACAGGTAATGCAGTAGTGATAACTGGCGTCTGTGGTTGGGATGATGGTAACGGTACAACTGGTACTGTAGTAGTGACTAGAGCCGGTTGCTGTGATGATGATGGATCAACAGGTACTGCCGTAGTTGTGACTGAATCCTGTGGTGTGAAAGATAATGACGGTACAACAGGTACTGTAGTAGTGACTAGAGCCTGTTGCTGAGATGATAGGGATTCAACAGGTATTGTGGACGTGGTAACTACAGCCTGTCGCTGAGATGACGATAGTTCAACAGGTCTTGCAGACGTAGTCACTGGAGCTTGTGGCTGAGATGATGATGGTTTAACAGGTACTGCAGTTGTGGTAACTGGCCTCTGTGGTTGGGATGATGATGATGGTTCAACAGATACTGCAGTTGTGATAACAGGCGCTTGTGTTTGGGATAATGTTGAAAATGCAACAGGTACTGCAGTGGTGCTAACCAGAGCTTGTTGCTGAGATGAAGATGGTTCAACAGATGTTAAAGACGTGGTGACTGGAACCAGTGGCTGAGTTGATAATGATGGAACAACCGAGGTTGTATTTAAGGCTTGTTGCTGAGATGACGATGGTTCAACGACTACTGCAGTAGTGGTAACTGGCGACTGTGGCTGAGATGATGATGATTCAACAGGTACAACAGACGTGGTGACTAAAACCTGTTGCTGAGATGACGATTGTTCAACAGGTGTTACAGTTGTAGTGACTGAGGCATGTGGTCGGGAAGATGATGACGATGGATCAACAGGTAATGCAGTAGTGATAACTGGCGTCTGTGGTTGGGATGATGACAACGGTACAACTGGTACTGTAGTAGTGACTAGAGCCGGTTGCTGAGGTGATGATGGATCAACAGGTACTGCCGTACTAGTGACTGAAGCCTGTGGTTGGGAAGATGATGATGACGGTTCAACAAGTACTGTAGTAGTGGTCACTGGCACTTGTTGTTGGGAGGATGATGGCGCTGCAGCTGGTACTGTAGTAGTGGTAACTGGAGGCTGTTGCTGAGATGATGATGGATCAACAAGTACTATAGTAGTAGTGACCGGAGCCGGTTGCTGAGATGACGATGGTTCAATAGGTTCTGCAGTACTGGTGACTGTAGCCTGTGGTTGGGATGATAATGACAGTACAGCAGGTACTGTAGTAGTGACTAGAACCTGTTGCTGAGATGACGATAGTTCAACAGGTCTTGCAGACGTAGTCACTGGAGCTTGTGGCTGAGATGATGATGGTTTAACAGGTACTGCAGTTGTGGTAACTGGCCTCTGTGGTTGGGATGATGATGATGGTTCAACAGATACTGCAGTTGTGATAACAGGCGCTTGTGTTTGGGATAATGTTGAAAATGCAACAGGTACTGCAGTGGTGCTAACCAGAGCTTGTTGCTGAGATGAAGATGGTTCAACAGATGTTAAAGACGTGGTGACTGGAACCAGTGGCTGAGTTGATAATGATGGAACAACCGAGGTTGTATTTAAGGCTTGTTGCTGAGATGATGATGGTTCAACGGCTACTGCAGTAGTGGTAACTGGCGACTGTGGCTGAGATGATGATGATTCAACAGATACAGCAGACGTGGTGACTAAAACCTGTTGCTGAGATGATGATGGATCAACAGGTACTGCCGTAGTAGTGACGGAAACCTGTGGTTGGGAAGATGATGATGACGGTTCAACAAGTACTGTAGTAGTGATCACTAGCACCTGTTGTTGGGAGGATAATGGCGCTGCAGCAGGTACTGTAGTAGTGGCAACTGGAGGCTGTTGCTGAGATGACGATGGATCAACAGGTATTATAGTAGTAGTGACTGAAGCCTGTGATTGGGAAGATGATAACAATGATGAAACAGGCAGTTTTGTAGTAATGACTGGCGTCTGTTGTTGGGATGATGATGATACTGCTGTAGTAGTGGTAACTGGAGGCTGTTGCTGAGATGATGATGGTTCAATAGGTACTGCAGTAGTAGCGACTGCAGCCTGTGATCGGGATGATAATGACAGTACAATAGGTACTGTAGTAGTGACTAGAGCCTGTTGCTGAGATGACGATAGATCAACAAGGGGTGCAGACGTGGTGACTGGAACCTGTGGCTGAAATGATAATGATGATAGAGCCGAAGTTGTGACTGGAGATTGTTGCTGAGATGATGATGGTTCAACAGCTACTGCAGTAGTGGTAAATGGCGCTTGGTGTTGGAATGATGATGTAGCTGCAACAGGTGCAACAGCAGTGGTGTCTGAATTCTGTGGCTGAGATGTTGATGATGATGGTTCGGCAAGTACTGTAGAAATGGTGACTGAAACCTGTTGCTGAGATGAAGATGGTTCAACAGGTGTTGCAGACGTGGTGACTGGAGCCTGTGGCTGAGATGATAATGATGGTACAACTGAAGTGGTGACAAGAACCTGTTGCTGAGATGATGATGGTTCAACAGGTACTTCAGTTGTGGTAATTGGCGCTTGTTGTTGGGGTGATGATGCTCTTGCAACAGGTGCTAAAGTAGTGGTAACTAGAGCTTGTTGCTGAGATGAAGATGGATCAACAGGTACTATAGTAGTAGTGACTAAAGCATGTGGTAGGGAAGGTGATAACGATAATGAAACAGGCACTTTAGTAGTAATAACTGACATCTGTTGTTGGGATGATGACGGTACTGTTGGTACTGTAGTAGTGGTAACTGGACCTTGTTGCTGAGATGATGATGATGATTCAAGAGGTATTTCAGTAGTAGTGACTGCAGCCTGTAGGTGGGCTGATGATGACGGTGCAACAGGTGCTATAGTAGTGGTAACTAGAGCCTGTTGCTGAGATGATGATAGCTCAACAGGTGTTGCAGACGTGGTAAGTGGAGCCTGTGGTTGAGATGATAATGATGATACAACCAAAGTGGTGACTAGAGCCTGTTGCTGAGATGAGGATGGTTCAACAGCTACGGCAGTGGTGGTAACAGGCGCTTGTTGTTGGAATGATGATGACGCTGCAACAGGTGCTACAGTAGTGGTGTCTGAATTCTTTGGCTGAGATGTTGATGATGATGGTTCAGCAGGTACTGTAGAAATGGTGACTGAAACCTGTTGCTGAGATGAAGATGGTTCAACAGGTGTTGCAGACGTGGTGACTGGAACCTGCGGCTGAGATGATAATGATGGTACAACTGAAGTGGTAACTGGAGCCTGTTGCTGAGATGATGATGGATCAACAGCTACTGCAGTAGTGGTAACTGGCGTCTGTGGTTGGGATGATGATGACGGTGCTACAGGTGCTACAGTAGTGGTATCTGAAGTCTGTGGCTGAGATAATGATGATTCAACAGGTACAGCAGATGTGGTGACTAGAGCCTGTTGCTGAGATGAGGATGATTCAACAGGTGTTGCAGACGTGGTGACTGGAGCCTGTGTCTGAGATGATGATGGTTCAACAGGTACACTGGAAGTCGTAACTGAATCCTGCCGTTGGGATGATGTCGGAGTGACTGAAAGTGAGGTTCCTGAGGCCTCACACTTCTGAAAACCTGTGTATAGACAATAATTATGGTTTAATATCTATGTCTGTATTTTCGAAACAGAACCCATTTACGTTAGAGGAAATCTTGGTTTACCTCCGAGTATCAAGACAGAAGCAGCCAATAATCTGAGTAATAATGAGTTCCGTGGGGCCATGTTCATAAGGCGTCTGTTGGTAGATGTTTAGTAGAAATAACAATCAAAGCCTCAGAAAGGATAAAACAACTGTGGAAGAAAAAATAATTAACAGTTGTCAAACATTTATTCCCGAGACAATGGATCATTTGTTCCTCAACCATACATTTTTTAACTGGCTGAATATCAATTATTTTACACGCAACTTTAGGAAACAGAAGCTGTGATCATGATGCACAACATACCAAGAGTGTAGCGACGGGGAAAGGATGCCCGTGACCCACCTTGGTGAGGTAATATTTTGATATACCATGAGGCTAGAATTGCATAAAATAACTCATATATGAAGCTATTTTTTGGCTTCTCCTCACTGCTCCTCCGACAAAAAATGCCACTTTCACTAAAACGCAGCGTGGAAGTGACAACATGGTAGGTAACTTGCGTGTAACAAAGTTTGACCGTCACCAACCCTCCTACTTTTGTATAAATCCCAGCTGCGCGCCCGTATCTACTAAAAGAAATAATTCTATCGAGAATTTTTCAACGTTCCCTAGTTAGCGTTCGAGCAAACCATGCACGGTGGATTCTTATCACTGGTTTAGCTAGCAACGTAATAATCTCTGTAGCTATTCACTTATTGTGACAGCAACATTATATTCGACAGTAACTTAATAACGGCTCTCATAAAAAGGGACAGCTAAGACGTTCCTGTATTGCTGTTCAGCAGTTGTTTACTTGCGAATGCTCACGTTAAACGCATTTACAAATATTTGGGATAGTGATTTATATAGTAATTGGAAGAACGCAGTGTTGATTCCTATTGGGAGAATTTGGAATTACTTTTTTCCGAGTTTGACTATAACAGCGCCGAATCGAAAGGAAGACCTTTTACAAATTCTCTGTGGTTATAACGTACCATTCTCGTTATTTCACTATTCATAAATAGTTCCCAATAATTCAAGAACCCACTTATTTGGATCACTGATCACAATAAAGGGCCGAGATAAATGAACATATTAGAGTTATTTTAAGCATCATCAGTAATTAATTTTTGGACGTCATGCTGTTGCTAAAGGTTTTGATTTGAAAGTAAAGTGTGTAAAATCAAATATTAATTCATTCGTAGTACATGTATCTCACTAAGATTTCAGACACTTTACTCCCATATCAAAACCTTTGGGAACAGCGCGACGTCCAAACGTTAATTGCTAGAGAGAGGAATTGCTAAACAAGTATCAATAGGTATAAAAATGCAAGGCTGGTGAATTTAGTGTCAATCTACTAAATTTACCCCCCTTTTTTCCCCCGTTGTAGACTCATCACGCTTTACCGTGCATCATTAGCTAACTAATTGGAAAATAGTCGGGTGATATCGGTGCAATTAAATTTATGGGCTTCTTCACGTGTGTCTTAAATTGTTTATAAAAAAACACAGTCAGCCAAGAAATGGTCTTTCGCCCGCAAAAAGTATCTAGATTGTACCACCTCTGAATGCTTCCTGTACCTTGAGGTCTCTCTCTTAGATTTTCTGCTAGTTTTATTCACATTTGGTTTGCTTGTTTAATAAAACAAATACCGGTTCCGCTGAACTTATATCCTATGGTTATAACGATTGTTCTTAAATATTGGTTTATAATTGTTCACTGCTTTTGACTCTGACAAAAAAAAAACGTTTGCCTTCTATAAGCAAGGAAATGTTAAGCACTCCATCTAGCGAACGTAGAAAATTCCAGTAGCAAAACTACGACTGGAATTTCCCAGAACGCTTACTAAACGACGTAAGTTGCCTTGCCAACGGTGAGTTGTTTGGCCTGCCGACTTGAACTTGATAGACCAAACAAGGGTCAGTTATATACTGAGAATTTAAACTTATCACAAAGAATGTCCAGTCCTCTAGGACAGCGTTTTCCTTTCTACTGTGAACGCTTCCCGCTGTTAAACCAATGTAAAGTTTTCTTCTCTACTTTACTCTCCCACAACGCAAAATGGTACAAACAATATAACTCGTATTGGAAGTTCATCCTAATAGCTAAACGTTTCGATGACTTGAACGAAAATAGGGTGCAATGATCATGCAATTCTTAAAAACCATTTGGGAAATACTCGATTGCCAGACATGCAACTTTCAAAACAGGACAGTACTCTGTAACTATATATATAAGAAAAACTACACTTCTACTCAAAACCTACTGGGAGAAATCACATTTTAATCGTGCGGCAATCATCAAAGTGAAGAGAAATAGTAGTCTCGCAAACATATATCATAAACCATTTTGTCGTCCGAAACTCTGTGTTTATTCGAAGACTAACTAGTGGTGTGTGTGCGTTATGTGTGTGGTGGGAGCAAACCTCGCAAAGCACTTTGGAATAATTAAGTGTACATTCAGGTCATCATAAGAAAGACTTAAGAACTTAAGGCCCGGTTCAAACGTCGATTCTAATGCAAATGAGGGAAAACAATAGATTTTTCTCATTTGCATTAGATTCGGCACATGTGAAGTTCGACGTTTGAACCGGGCCTAAGAGCCACACACTACCCCCAGGAGAGGTAACTGTACAAGGTTCAAATTACCCGTTACACGTTTCCCATAAAGCTTCGCGGATCTCCCTACTCCAGGCAACAATTCTCACCGTCGAAACTGGTCGTTTACGAAGTGCTATGCCCCCGTAGAAGTTGGTAGACGTATTTCCCTTTCTTTGCGGAAGTTACTACAATCTCATAGAAAGCTTACGGTTATCATAACTTCCTCGAGCCAGTTACGAACTTTGCTTAGAATGCAATACGAAACACAACAAAAACTCAATTATTGGAAACTGAATTTGACAGCTAATATCAGTAAGATGCCGTGGGCCAGTTCTTCTTAACATTTAGGGGAAAAACATGTTAACTGAGTTGTAGTGTAGTAGAACCAAACCAATACGATTTTTTACTTAGTAAAATGATTCATTTTCTATGGTCAAAATGCAGTTGAGCACCACGACTGTATAATTTTAGAAACTTGAGTTAAGCAATAAAACCAACAACATTTTTTCATATCATAATGATAACGAATGTTTGCGAGCTAAACATCGTTTCTAATAACGTTTAATATTTATACGTAACATTTTCATAATCCAAAAAAAGCAAAGAAGAAAAATTCACTTACCGAGCAAAAATTCGCCTTGGTTACTTCAGGAGATTGGTTCATGAGTTAATTGCTCACTCCGCGGTGTTCAAAAAGTTTCGTGAATTCTTATGCGACATCACGTGGTTGGGTAAGACGTCACGACACAACTGGCACGTTCGCAGAGGCGAGAAATGACAAAGGAGCACGTCACACAAGATGACTCATGTGCAAAAATATACAGGAAACTTCAGAATTACTTTGTCTCGAAAAATCTAACTTTCTCTGGTTTGAAATTCACGCTCGGTCGCGAAGGTCATACGTATATAGCTGTAGTAATCCACTGGTAAACTTTGTAAATTTAAACGCTGTTCTGGGATTAGGAATTTTCGCCGTAACCATGGAGTTTTGGAAAAGAAAACTCAAGAATATTTCAGAGATGTGTTTCGTAGCAACCGTTTAGCTATGAGGCAATGTAAGTGGAATGTTTAGATTCCTCTTTCTGTTAGTGACGTCTATCCATAGGCATAGTTTGTTAATCTAAAAGGCCCGTTTCAAACATCGAACTTTTCATGTGCCAAATTTAATGCAAATTACCTCGAACGATAGATTTTCTTAGCATTAGATTCAGCCCATGAAAGTTCGACGTTTGGAACGGGTACGACGACGTCCACTACAGCGGCACCAAACATAAGCGTTGATCGATGAACGAAACAATGAAACTTTACGTACAAAAAAACAGTCTGGTAGGTTTCTTTGCCGTCCTCTGCAAAACAGCAACGTGAAATGAGTATGCACAACGAAAAAATTGCACGTAAAATTTGTAATGAACTGTGAACGGGTTAAGTTGGAAAAAATCGGCGATATGAAAAGTTATGAAAAAAAAGAAGCAAGCCTACCGCCATTGGTACAGGAGAAAAAACAAATCTAATTTTTCGAGCGTGCCGTCATCCGCGTCTCCGTCGTTCTTGCATTATCCCTATTGTGTTTAGTTGCCGACGTGCATGTGGAGTGGCTTAATTCACGCGTAAAATTTCTAAGGATAATTTGTTATTCACCTTGGCGTTGAACCAAAGATGACAGTAGCGAGCATCAGATTAAAGACAAAATCTGTACTCATATTTTCTTGTCGCTGTTCATGTGGGTCCGTGCTCGTGTCTTTTTAATTGCATTTAATTTCAACATATTGTTTTCTTCATCCCATCACTTCATTTAAGAGTCGTGGTATTTTTGCCGTAAGGGCTAAATATACACTTCCCACAGGTTTAAAAATGTGGCAAACTGTTTTAAAAAATCTGTAGCATCATTTTTTGGACATTTCGAAGTTCATGTGATTTCTGTTGGTCGTGTCTTTACTTGGTAGCGGGTTAGGGGAGAGAGGTAGGGAAAATCACATTTTTCGCAAACTAGTGGATGTATGTGATCAACGAAGAAACAAAGTTCGGTTAGGATCGGGAAGGACGGGGCAACGAAAACAATCCGACGAAGAGACGGCAAAAAAATACGCTAGCAGCAGTAAAAATTAAAACCACGCAATACAACAAAACAAGCGAATCGAGAACACGAAGAGACTCGAGCAGCACCACACTTTAACGTAATTATACGATGCACATTACGACGAAACGATAGAGACACAGAGCAACGGAAGCGACGCAGCAAAGGCATGACGAGAATGTTGCCAAGAACAAAGTTTCGCAAGATAAGAAATATTCCCAGCGTCAATACAACTAAGCTTTGATTCTATCTGAGAGCATAGATGATAACTGGCGGAAATTAAATGTGTGAATAGCTACTTGACCCTGTTGCACTCAAGCTCCGAAAGGTACCTTCATCACGTTCGACAGTTTTTCCCTTTTTAAAGGCATAGGGTAAATTATCAACTGGACCAATGGACCATTGGACTATTTTTTTGACTATTTTTTGACTCTTTCTTGACCATTTTTTGGACCATTTTTGGACAAAACGTATTTTGACCTATCTTTTCTTAAGTTGAAAATAAATACTTAGGGAGGGGGGTTAGATATTTTCTGAAGCTGAAACCGACAAAAGAAAAATAAACAAAGAGAGAGAGAGAGAGAGAGAGAGAGAGAGAGAGAGAGAACGAGTGGCCATGTGAATCAAACAAAGCTTGTGCGTAGAGTGTCAGGAACTGACATGAAATTTGGTTTCGTCGCATGTTTTAGTTGTTTTGTTATTGTTCTGTTTAAAAGGAAAAAATGTAATACGCCTTTGTTTAGTAATCGCGGTGTGTACTAAAAAGAGAATGAGAGAATGGTATTTTATAGGATGACTTATGGCAAGCGTAGCTTAATTCTCCTAAGACCGTCACAATAAAATGTTACTGAGGTGGAAATTCAGTGATGTGTATCGGCTGCTATCGTACGATAATAGAAACGCTAACAGTATTAAAGGGAAATGGTCTTATCCACAACGGAAATACCGAGGGAACTAGTAAGCAACTGGTGAGTGATTCGTCATTTCATTGGTCGATTTCAAAGGGAATTTGAGACTGTCCACTATAATTTTTAAAATACAGATTTCTATATATTCATCCTTGCATTTGCTGATTGTTGGTTCAATTTGCAGTGAAATACAATTTGGGGTAAGTTTTTTTGTCACCATTTCAACCACCTTCAGCCTTCCCCTGCCCCCACAGGAGAAAAAAAAATATCTACCCACCCCTCCCCCCACAGGAGAAGAAAATATCTACCCACCCTCTTCCTAAGTGTTTATTTTCGATTCCAAAAATAAAAGTAGGCTAAAAAACAGTTTGGTCCAAAAAATAGTCCAATGGCGCAAGGGTCCATTGATCCAGTCCATGTTTTCCCTATGCCTTTTTAAATTTTCGCTGTTAGTTTGCAGAATATTACGCGATAGAACAATTCTGATCAGTTTTACAATTCCTTTACCGGATTGCTTCCTGTTTTGTTAGGAGAAGATACAGTTTCCTCGGTTCTGTAGGCGAAAGTTTTATTGCAAGAACAAAATGATTTGACTATAATGCTAAAAGTAACAAATGAGGTCTTACCTCAACTCATCTGTGTAGAATGCAGTTAAAACGCAAGTGCGAACTGCATACATGAAGCAGTTAGTAAGTAAGTAGCAGCTGCATGTCGAGGAAATGAGTTTAACGTACCTTATTACACTAGTCATAGTTGTCACTAAATCTGCCCCCGACTTTGTAAAAACTGAATGAAGACTGCATGTGGTTGTCCATGTATTTGTTATGAACCTTTGAAATGTAGTTTTCGTGAGAGAGTTTGCGAGTGCAAATTCCTTGTTGTGTTTGTGTTTTGTCAATTATCACACTTTGTTTCTTGGGTTAATGGAAATCCTCATACATATCGTGTTTAGGATGGGTTTACATTATAGCTTGGAATGAAATAAGAAAGCTTGGAATGAAATCGTGACGACTCGTTGCCAAACTTGCCAAACCCAGTTTGCGCGGTTGCTGAGCCAGGCGCACATGCCGAAAATTAACCGGGACCACCGTGCGCGCCTATTTTCGTCAAATCGAGAAAATTTTCGCATACTAACACTACGACCATACGATACTTCTTATTTACGCGGGGAACATTAGGGTGCCTCCTCGGGTTCCGGCCTCTGGGCCGGAACCCTGCGGGGGCAATTAAATTTTCGCGACATATTCATCTCGCGTTTTTGAATTGCGCATATTTCTCGACACTTAAATTTCGCGATTTTTCGAAAATTTTTCCTTTTGTATCACTTTAATTTCGCCGTTTTTGAGCAAGACACAATTGACGTTTCATTTGGCCGTGATGTTATTTAACATGTCCTTGAATTTAATAAAACTTCCGTTTATTCATAGTTAATGGAGGGAGATGGTTATGAAAGGCGGCGAACTTCATAGAAAGAACTCTTTGTTTACTTTTATGCCTATGTCACCTGATCGCGAAGGTGCACACATATATTCAAAGATGGCGGCTAGTATGTGACTTTCTTCGCGTGCGCGTCTTTAATCTCAGTTTATGAAAAATATTACGACTTACAAAGCGAAATTTATCTACAAATATATTCTTTTGACATGCCTGGTGTCAACTGTGCGGTTTTTGGATGTGGTTCTTGTCGAAGAGCCATAGTTAACTATGGAAGAACTAAAGGAATCGGCATTTTCAAGTTTCCCTTAGCAAAGGACGATAAACACAAGTGATGGCGCTAGAGATGGAGTTAGTTGTGTCTGATCTCTCTCTTTGTTTCTTGCAAAAAGTGATCATACTGTCAGCTACTTTGGTGGATAACAGCATTGCTGCGTTTCTTGATAGTCCGCAGAAAAATGTTGTAGATTTCAAAGGCTGTGTAGTATAATAATTACTACAAAACTTGTCGAGGTTTCCACTTTTTGAGAAGTCATCATACAATGTTTTTAATGTGGTAAACTCTTCAGAACGTTCAGAAAGTGGCGGATAAACATAGGAGTTAAGTTCATTCCTCAAACTTTCAGCGAACACCTTAGCTGTGTTTACATTTCAAACTGCACTGGCAACGATTTCTTTGAGGAGAGTAGGACTGAATGGTGTCACAGAAGCTACAGAACTAACTGGACTGTGTTTAGCAAGTTTGTGGTTTATTAAGGAAAGAATAACATCAAAATTAAGAAAAAACGCAACAGCGGGACTAGACAGTGTCAACAGTAACAACAAAAGCAGTTCTCATAATGTCTGCAAGTACTTCAGGCTTGTAGTGAATTATTGTTTTTGAGTAAACAGACCACAGCAACCATTTACAATGAAAATTTGCCATTGTGTGCCATTTAATTTTCGGATAATGTTATATTCGCGACACTTATTGTTCGCGTCACTTTAATTTCGCGACTTCAGTTTTTTGGTATCACGAAATTAACGTGTCGCGAAAATTTCATGTAATAAGGTACTCAAAAGCCCGCGGGAAATAATGCATAGCCAATAGAAAAAAATAGCATAATACCTACAGCAGTTCGTCTAGTTTGATCGTCCGGGTGAGGGTAGTTCTGAAAAGAACTGTTGTGACGGGAATTATTCCGTGATTAGATTCCTGATTCAATTAAGATAGTGTCAGTGTTGACATATGACAGCTTTGGTGGCTCACCATGGAGAAAGATGATCTTACCTTTCAATCATAGTATCGCGTATCATAAAGAGTTCTTGTTTTAGTGCACGCGGGACGCGAGGAGAGTGATTACGCAGTTGTTATGTAGTGAGTTTGTGAGAGAAATATTCGGCGAAATAAACGGGAAATTTAATCAGTTCGGAATATTGCGGTGGATTACTGGCCCATTTCCGAAACAGTGGCACCTCCGACGGGACACAGGTTAAATTAATCGAAGAACCGGCAACAGACATTCGGGAGTTACGAAACAACAATGGAAGCACTCATTAAGGAGATCGATACCAAAGTCAAACTGTTGGAGCTAACCGAAGCTAAAACCAAAGGAATCCTAGCGGGAGGAAACGTCGAGACGATCGACAGACATCTTGATGCCCTTAGAAAGCTGTCTAAGGAAGTGGATGACCTGAAGCTTCAGGTGGAACAAGCGAAAATCTCCAAAGGAGACACGCTACAAGAGGTCACCACGTGGAGTAGTGAAGTTGAAATGAAACTCGCAAGCGTCGATGAAGGCGTTGTGCGGGGTGGGAAACGTCTGAACGACATCAGAAGGGAGGCCAGCAAAGCCGGCAAAGAGGTCGAAGAAGCTGCATTACATCAACAAAGGAAGGAGCAATTGGAGTTCGAACGCGCGCGACTCGAGCTCAAATTAGAATATGACAAGAAGATGGCAGATGTAAACAAAGGCAAGAAACCAGATTCTAAGGGAGACACAGCGAAACTACCCAAGTTGACCATAACTAAGTTCAACGGGACTTACGAAGGTTGGTTGTCTTTCTGGAACAAGTTCTGCGCAGAAGTCGACTCGGCAGATATAGCGTCCGTTACCAAGTTTGCTTATCTGAAAGAGCTGGTCGACCCGAAAGTGCGGGCGGAAATCGACGGACTACCATTCTCCAGCGAAGGTTATCAGCGCGCGAAGAATATCCTACAATCAGAGTATGGAAAAGAGTCAGAGATCGTCAACGCCTATATCAACAATATTATGGGATTGCCAGTGATCGCAAGTTCTAATCCGAAGAGAGTGGACGAGTTTTACAAGAAGCTGTTATATAACGTGCAGAGCTTGGAAACTCTCGGGAAATTGCGTGACGTGACAGGAAATGTAAGATCGGTATTGGAGAAGTTGAAGGGGATAAAGGCAGATCTAGTGCGTGGTCAAAGTGGCTGGCAAGAGTGGGATTTTGTACAACTGGTTCAAGCCTTAACGCAATGGAGAGAAATTAACCCGGTGGAGGATAGCGAAAGTCCGAATTCGCACACGCGCGCGAATTCCTTCCACGCACATGAACGAGTACGTGGGTGTGCCTACTGTGGCAACAGTGAGCACAGAGAGAATGATTGCACCAAATATGCCACACTGGACGAGCGGAAGAGGTTATTGAGTTCCAAGCGCCTCTGTTTCAATTGTGTTGCTGGAAAACACCGGGCTGCTGACTGCAAGAGTCGCTCAACCTGCAAAAATTGTGGTCAGCGGCACCACACATCTATTTGTGACAAGGCGACCCAGCTGTTGACAGCTACGTGCTCTGGTTATAGCGGCGTTGTGTACCCAGTCGTAGTCGTTGATGTGGAGGAAGTAAAATGCCGTGCACTATTGGACACCGGGGCGGGGAGCTCTTATGCGTCAGCAGCGCTGCTCGACCGTGTTGGTGCGAGACCTGGAAAACGACAAGTGCGAAGAATCGAAATGATGCTGGGAGTCGCTACTCGGGAGGTGGAGATCACAAGTGTGAGTGTGGCAAATCTTCAGCTGACAGTAGAGGTCACACGCGTGGAAAAACCGAAATTGGTGGAACTTGATAACCCAAACTACAGTGACATTCTCGAGCGCTATAGTCATCTGAAGGGAGTGAAGATGGATGATAGTGACACGAAAGCACTGTTACCCGTACACCTAATCCTTGGAGCCAGTGAGTTTGCTCAGATCAAGACAAAGCAAGCACCACGTGTCGGAAGCCCTGGAGAGCCAGTGGCTGAGATGACTAGGTTTGGCTGGACCATCATGCACCCGGGGAAGGAACCAGACCTCTCTAGGATGCTCTTGACGCAGACATCCCAGGTAGACTACGAGAAGCTGTGTCAGCTCGATGTACTGGGGCTTCAAGATCCTCCTCTTGGAGATCAGGAACAAGTGTACCTCGAGTTCAAGGAGCAATTGCAGCGCAGCCCAGAGGGGTGGTACCAAACGGGGCTCCCGTGGAAAGGCAACCATCCACCCCTCCCAAGTAACGAAGGAGGCAGTCTCCGAAGGCTAGATTCGTTACTGCGGAAGCTGGAACGGTCTGACCTCCTGGATCGTTATGACCAGGTGATACGAGAGCAGCATGAAGAAGTGAAATGGCGTCATGTGGGCACTAAAGACAACCCAGCAGACCTCGGAAGTCGAAGCAGGAGCGTCAAAAACGAAGAGTTATGGTGGAGAGGGCCTGAATGGCTACCAGATCGAGAGCGATGGCCAGCCGACATTGAAACAACAGCCACAGCAGAGAGTCAGGCGGAAGCAAAGGTGATACGAGAAATAATCGCTGTGGCGCAGGTTCAGACAGACATCAGAGATGACCTGCTGGCTAAGTTCAGCTTATGGAAAACCCTGAGAGTGTGCGCTTGGATTGCACGTTTCATTCACAACCTACGGAGCGTCAAGGCCAGCAGATCCAAGGGACCACTCACGACAGACGAGATCAACAAACAGCAACTCTTGTGGCTTAAGAGAGTACAGGACAGCTCAAAGGGAAATGAGGGGTTCGAAGAAAATCGTTTACAACTTAACCTTCAGAAGAATGCAGCTGCAGACTACCCGATATACGTGCCCGATTCTCACCCACTTGCAGGCAAGATGGTTGCAGAAGCACATCTAACCACACTTCACGGGGGAGTGGGCCTCACAATGGCAAAGATTCGTGAGAAATATTGGATCCCAAGGTTGCGACGCCTTGCAAAGAGGGTTGTTAAGGCTTGTAACGGTTGCAAGCGTTTCCACACATCAGCCTTCGCCACCCCGCCGCCAGGACAGCTACCAAGATATCGCACCGAAGGGAAAAATGCATTTTAGGTCATAGGAGTGGACTTCGCCGAACCGCATCACTTGGAAGACAGGGATTTACGTAAGCGAGCGAGGTACTTCAAGAGACGCAAGGAGACCGTCTGGAAGCGATGGACGGGGGAGTACGTCAGGGGTCTCCGTGAACGTCACAGCCAAAAGAATTCCGGGATACCACACGCCCCAAGTGTTGGCGAGGTCGTGCTGATAAATTCGGACGAAAAGAATCGTGGGAAGTGGAAGATCGGAATCGTTGTGGAGCTTATAAAGGGGCGCGATGATGTTGTACAGGCAGCGAAGCTGCGCACAGGCGCTTCGCATATAGAGCGGGCAGTGCAACAGTTATACCCACTGGAACTGTCCTGTGATCGACCGGGAAACGGAGGCGGACCAACCGAGCTGCGCATTGAGGCGCCAGAATTTAGGCCTACCCGGGATGCCGCCGTCGCTGCTAATCTACGGATTCGTGACGTAGTGCAGAATGAATCCCAACTGTAGAACGCTAGAAACTCTGTGACAGACAAAGAGCAATGTTCTGCTCTATCGTGAATATCGTTGTTTTTCGTTTCGTTATATCGGGTTCGTATGAACTTTGAACTCTGAACAATTCTTGTGTTTATCTCCTTTGGAGGTAAACAGGGGGAGTGTGACGGGAATTATTCCGTGATTAGATTCCTGATTCAATTAAGATAGTGTCAGTGTTGACATATGACAGCTTTGGTGGCTCACCATGGAGAAAGATGATCTTACCTTTCAATCATAGTATCGCGTATCATAAAGAGTTCTTGTTTTAGTGCACGCGGGACGCGAGGAGAGTGATTACGCAGTTGTTATGTAGTGAGTTTGTGAGAGAAATATTCGGCGAAATAAACGGGAAATTTAATCAGTTCGGAATATTGCGGTGGATTACTGGCCCATTTCCGAAAGTTGTTGGTGACTGACGTTTCGACAACCTGAGCGGAAGTCATCTTCAGAGTCAAGTGAATAATGTTTGTCAGACGATGATGTTATAAGTCTGGTCTATTAAACGTGATTGGTCAGTTTAGCCATGATGGTATTGGCTGAAAGACTCGTGTAAAGTTTGTTACCAGTTATTGGTCGGTTTCGATCCGTCTATTGTTTGTCAAATAGGTCGGTGTTTGGTCCGTCTATAGTTAGTCAAATTATGTCGGTTTGTTAGAAGTCCGTTTGTCGGTTTTGTTTTCGTCATGGATAAGTCGTTTGTAAGGCGCCGGTAGTTGTTGACATCTGTTAAGAGGTGTTCGTTCCAAGTTGGTGTACCAGCTTTCCAGAGTCAGTCGTTGAAAATAGTTTGTACTGTAGGTTAAGCAATGAGTAGAGTCCCAGTCAATGTTGTGGTTTGTCAGTTGATGATGTACAGCAATATGATTGTTGGTATCACCATTTCTCGTGGCTCGTTTGTGTTCAGTCAGTCTCGTGTTAAGGTTTCTGCCAGTCTCACCAATGTAAGAAGCCTGGCAGTCGGAGCATTTGATCTTGTAAACTGCTCCCTGTCTGTTGTTAGGTTCGACCTTGTCTTTTACCTTGGTCAGTAAATGTCGTAAGGTGATTGTAGGTTTGTGGGCTACACGGATGCTGTAGGGCTGTAGGATCCGTGAGATGATTTCAGAAGTGCCCTTAATGTAAGGTATAGTCACTGTAGTAACCGGTGTTGGGTTCCTGTTCGTTGCGTCAGTTTCAGTAGGTCGGTAATTGTTTCGTCTAACAAAGTCAGTGTTGTAATTGTTTTTGTGAAAGACACGCTCTAGGTATCTGTTTTCGTCACGTAAGCTGTCCGCTGTGTCACAAACTAGTTGCGCTCGTCTCGTCAAAGTCTTTATAGTCGTGGCTTTGTGTGAAGTCGGGTTGTAGGATGATTGGTCAAGTAATCTGTCGGTATGTGTCGGTTTTCTGTATACTCTCGTTCGCAGTTCGTTGTTGTCGCGGCTTACCAAACAGTCTAGAAAAGGAAGTTTTCCATTTTCTTCGATCCCTTTAGTAAACTGGATGTCGGCGTTCTGTTCGTTAAGGTGGTCGTGAAAACCGTCAATTTCGTCTTTGTGAACGGCGGTAAAGGTATCGTCTGTCGGTAAGTTGCAAGGGCGCGTTCCTCCACGTGTTGCATCACAATTTCCGCGACAACAACAGAAACAGGCGACCCCATGGCTGTTCCATGTAACTGTTTGTAGTGTTTACCGTTGTACTGAAAGTACGTCGACGTAAGGCAAAGGTTCAGTAAGTCCATGATGTCTTCTGTCGGTAACGGAGGTTTAACTGTAGATTGCTGTATAGCTGTCTCGGTACACTGTAATGCTAGTTGAAGTGGAATACTGGTGAACAGTGACTTCACATCAAAAGACAAAAGGTTGTAGTCGTCAGGTATCTGTGCTGTCTTAATAGCGTCAATAAAGTTCTCCGTAGATTGTAGTTTAGATCTTGATTTGTTAGTTAGGCTCCTTCTCCAGGTACCGGCACAGATGACGTAGCGCATTGTTTCACCATTGTGTGTAAATTATTCATCAACATCTTTTTTATTGTCTGACCTTGTTTTACGTCATCTGTGCCGGTACCTGGAGAAGGACCCGTTAGTTAGGGGTTAACTGAGCAGCTATCAAGACAACTTAGAGTTGATAATTTGTGAGATCGTATTGCACCCGTGAAGGATTAGGAAATGAATATACGTGTATGAAATTTGAAGCCTTGAAAATTTGAATTTTGAGCCCAAATGTGTATCAAATTGTAAAGCTTATAAGACTTTAGCTATGTAATGTATCGATACAGAATTTTGCATGAAGTTGAATGTAGAGCATAAACTATCATGACAATGGGTAACATACCATAATATGCAAATCCTGGCTAATTATTAACAAATTTATTGGAACTGCTGTTTTTGTACTAATTTCACGCCCCCATGCTTTTTTTTAATTCTATGTACATTGGAAGCCTAATGAGCAATTTTGGTTTTCGGCAAATTACGTTGCCATAGCAACAAAATGATTCTACAAAAAGTTTAACGTGGAATAACTTCAGCAATATTTATCAAAATAAAAAAAAGCCTCAATAGGTTTGTAGAGACGCCTCCCATAAGTAACTGAGCCAAATGTGATGGCAAAAGGATAAATATAAAGGAAAAAACATAGGGTGGGCAGCTAAATTCTACGCAAAAATGCTATTTTGAGAAAAATGCGGTTGAACATCTGCAAAGCAAAATCAGTGGTGAAACCATCAATAAAGAAAACTAACACTATGAAATTCATACAAGTAGCCTCATTGCAGTTTTAACAAATCATTTTCTTGTAAAATGTCACAATTTCTATTTCTTTTTTGTTTTCCTAACTGCTGGTTCTGTTGTGACAGTAAGTTCATTGAATGCACCAGGCGCTGTACATATGTTGTGCCTTCCCTTTGTCGCCGCTGTTCCTCGTCTCTTTGTCTTGCCTGCCTTTGCGCAACTCTGTACTTATTATGCTGCTCCTCTGCTTTTTTAATTCTTCCTGAGTCTCTTTTCGCTGTAAATTTTAGCAAAAAAATCGTTCAGACTTTATTGTCTAATAGGTTTTCTGTCTCACGGAGACTAAAAGCAAAAATTGACCGAGTTCACAATTCAACTCAAAATTTCAACCAACCTCAGACTTGAGTGATAATTTTCGGTGGTTATGAAGAAGCAGTTTAGAGTGGCTATTTACCATAGCTAAAAACTGCTATTTTAATGGTTATTATTGGAAGCAAAGCGCGAAGATTACAAGGTTCAAAATCATTAGTCTATAAGCCAATACAACATCTCGAGAAACAGCACAAAAAATATACCTATCTTAGGAAACAAAAAGGCTGCGGCTTTTAAAGGTTAAGCAATATCAGAGCCTTCAAATAGTTGAATATCAGTTACTGCTCTCGTGTTTGTCCTGACAGGACCTTAACTCACAGACGCATTTCACAGACGCCCCCCCCCCCCTTCCCCCCAGCGGCATCCCGCTAAGGACGACAACTGAGAAAAATTGACTGCATCATTGGAGACAAAACTGATAACATGAAACTTGTCCTTTGGGAAGATTCAATCGATGTAGTGGAATGTTGTAAAACATACACATTTAGAGAAAGTCAGAATTTTTCATGATAGCAAATTCGTAAATACCAGACAGTCAACCGTGATTGTCACATCAGCTGAAAAAATTGAAGACATCAATCTGACATCAGGAGAGACAAGTGACTGTATTGTTAAGGGGCTCTGTGTTGGCATCATCATTAAAAAGGCAAAATCTTGTGTCCTCTGCAATGGCACACTCAATAGTTAAACCAAAGAGGAAATGGTTACATGTTTGTCATGTACCATGTTGTCTTCTGAATATGTAACAAAAGTGGTATGCAACTTAGGCATCATGCCTGATCAAGACAAGAAATCGAAAAGTACAGTCTTACACATGCTTTTACAACAGTCTTTAAGGTTTTCTTGCTTCAGTCAACAAAGATGATATCAGCTTTTATTACCGGCATCCATTTTGAAATCACAGGTGATCCATGCAGTTTCATTGGTTCATAGCAGTGTGTTTTCGTGCTTCAGTCACGAATCGCGTTATCTCAGGCTCTAAATCGCATCTTTTTTTTCTCAGCCAATGAGAATAAACACAAAAATTAACACAACCAATCAAATTTACAATAAAATATTGGCACTTGAATAACAAAGATCCTGTATTAGGACTATTAGATTGTGCGATTTCAAAACTGGATGTAATAAAAGTGGTAATTCAACTTCGGGTAATTAATTTTGGTCTGAAATCATACTTGTCATTTGAAATGACGCTTATCATTTCAGATCAAATTGCACTCCACTAAGTTCAATTACCATTATAAATGACATACCTGATAAGCAATGGCAGGAGTTATTATTCAAGAGTGGAGTAAGACAAATGATTGTTGACAATTCGACCCATGTTATTGACCAGTGTCTTCTACAAATTTATAGTTCACAACAAACTGATTACATTTTTGTAATGTACCACTATCAGCTTGTCTTCTGAATATATAACAAAACTTGTTTTAAATGCTGTTTTTGTTTTTGAAATAGGAAGTCATTAAAGGAGAGGGAATAGAACTTATCAAAGACTATGACTCCGTTAACTGAGGATGAAGAGGCGGAAAATACTTCTGTCGGCCTTCGATCCTGACAACGCGAAGTGGGAGACAAATCAGGGCAGTCGTTAGGTTCGATTTGTAAGAAATAATATACAATATACTTCCTATTAGGTGAAGTCAAGTGAACATTGCAAGCTCCGAAAAATTTGTTGCTATAATGTTCACAGTCCCCCAAGTACCCGAAGTTTTTGTGTTGTCCATTGTCATGTAAATGTTTAGATATGTAAGTTAAAGGTAGCACCAAGATTTAACTATAACATATAATCTAATTAATGATGATTTACGGCCGAAAAGTTCCAGAAGTAACGACCCCAGAAAGTAATGTTAAAAAATTGCTAGTGACTTCCATTGAGACAAGAATATTGTTTTCAGTTACGGGATTTTATCTTCTCCATGCCATAAAATCGTGCCCGTAAACAGAGTTTTTCGCGGGAGGGTGCGTTTGAGTCTCGCGAATTGACGTGCTGCGGAGGGACGAGATTCTAGGAGGGTCCTGGGCTAGCTCCGCCAGGAAATTTTTGAAAAATTGGGTTGTGTGAGACTGCATTTTGTGCGTTAAGAAAAAACATTTTTTGGTCGAAACGGAATTTAATTTTTGAGTAGTGTGCCAAGCTCAAGCCTCCTTTACTGCTTTTGAGCAAACAAGCGTGATCTTCGTGTACAACATATTAATTAGGCTTTGTGTTAGATTCCCTTCTGACAAGGTGGACACATGTGACATACCTGTGAAGAGATCTGGACTTTATCATTTGCGTCTTGGAGTTAGATTTCCTCCCCTTCGGGTGAGCTGATGTGATAAGACTGGTGGGCTAGATTCCCTTCGCATGGGATGAGCAGATATGGTGGTCTGGTGGAGAGAAACCTGTAATTGGTAGTTTTCCTCCCAAGGGGTCCAAATCCCAGGGGACAATGTGACGGGTGGATGAGGCTTGAGCTCGGCTAGGCTTGGATCGTTTGTGGGTAGATGTAGGTTTCCTCTCAAGGGGTCCAAATGTCATGGGCAAATGTGATGGGCAGGTTGGACTTTAACTCAACTGGTCTGTATGGACACATGGGGCTTGAGCTCGCCTAGGCTTGGGTCATTTAATTTGTGGGTAAATCTAGGTTTCCTTTCAAGGGGTCAAGATCCCATGGGTAAATGTGACGGCAGGTGGGCCTTAAGCTCGGCTGGTCTGTTTGGACAGGTGGGGATTGAGCTCGGCTAAGCTCGGATCATTTGTGATGGAATTTGCATTGTAATGGTTGGCAGAAGTTTAAATTTCTGTTCTACACATTTAGTTTTTTTTATTGAGCGGGGGATTTACTTGGCCTCCGCGTACCTTAGTCGGTGTAACAGACACCTTCCCCATATCTCTTCGCTTTCACCCGTGAGCCCAAATCCTTTCCTTTTCTTTCTCTTCTGACGCCTGCCAAACGGGCTCAGTATAATTATCTAATTCTTCGTAGATATTAATGTCATTTGTTAATCTTTTCAAGTGAATGCGATAGCTTGTGGGGCGGATTATATGGATTACATCTATGTATTTCAATAGACCGGTTCCCCTGCAAGCAGTCTCCCCATTCCACGTCTTTCGCCTTTATGACAAAGCAAAGGGGAGACTGCCCGCAGGGTATAGACAGGTGTAATAAAGGGAAAGTAATAGTTGAGAGAGTTTCGCAGCATCTAATTTTGTGGTCGTAGGAAGTTTTTATTGTCCTATAATTGCTCTCATACAACCCCGCGAGAAAAGTGTTACAAAAAAAACACGAATTCGGCGGCAAAAAATTTGCAGCCATTAGCATGTCTTTGTCACGCCTCTTGGTCTGCTTTGCTGATACGCAAGTGAAACTATGAACGTAGAATTTTCCAGGCTATTAAACAAAGGTGGATCCCTTCTCTATTCGTCCACAACCTCCGAGCATATAATACCAAATTTAAGACTAAACAAAACGATCTAAGATCGTAAGTCGGACAACAGGTAGACGTGCTGTTATGAGTGTTGACCACTTATGGTGCGGAGTGGTCCAAAAAAGAAATGCTAAGGATACCAAGGTCCTGGTTTCCAACGTGGCATCTTTGTTGTCGTTTCCTCGAATTTCATCGCGAGGCACCTTGTCTTTATCAGCAAATGCTCTTCTTTCACTCTGTCCACATTTTCTGTTCACTGGTAACTCGTTTGATTTCTGGTTTGATTCTAGTGTTACATTCGCTAAATCATTTGATTCTTTTGCTATTTTCAGTTCGCGGAACGACCCGTTTCGAAATATACGCTCATTACACACGCCATCTTTTAGAGTGGGTCTACCGCGAACGGTGTGTGGGTCTGTATGTTAGAAAAGATGACACCATTTGTTTTCGACATATTCGCCATCGACTTCGACATCGTAGAAAGAAGGTTGCGCCCGTATTACGTGTCTGCGGTATTCCCCATTGCATGTGACTGCGATTTGCGATGAAACTCGAGTGTAAACCTATAGTCGGTTGCCCGACTAATTAAAATTAGATTAAAATTAAATTTAATTAAAATTAAACTAAAAAGCTATTTACAATGGTTGCGAGTTTTAGGAACACCGACTTGTATAACAAGCAGAAATATTAAGATTGAGGTTACGTATTACAACAAAGGTCTAAATTACAAAGCTTGAAAGATTAAACAATCAAAGGCAAATAAAAAACTATGGGTAACATGTGAACACAAATAAGGTGAATACAAATGAAGTGACAATCAAACGCATCCTGTGGTGAGCTCGTGGAATAAGATGTTGGGTCAGGGATCTTATTTTGCGAATTATCAAGCGTATAGAGTGGTTTCAAATTTTGTGCAATACACTTAACTGAATTACGATTTCGTTTCTTTGTTCTATTTTGCCACCTTGATCTTGAGACGATCGAGAATCGATAGAATATCACGCATAGAAATCGAAAGCGAATAATCTAATTGTTTTAGTATAAATCTACTAGTCGTTCAAAACTTTGTCTTTTCTGGAACAGCCTCGACCAGTTAACTGTCTAAATCGTCTTCACGGACACTTCGAAAACGTGAAGAAGTGGCCGCCATTTTGTTAGCAAGGGCACACTGCTACGCTACTCACTATCTATCACAGAATAGACAGTGGTAGCGTAGCCAATCAGAGCGCGGCATTTGTGATAGAACGCTAGTAGATTTATACTAAATTCGACAGAAACACAGAACTAGCACGAACTGTACACGTAATGAGGACGCGAGCAAAGAGAATTTACATTTTGGTTATTAAAGTTAACACGTTGTTTTCCTTTTTTCGTCGCGGTGTTTTCAAAAAGAAATGGAAAAATGTTCTTCGGTTTCTATCGAGTTATAGACTGAGACACTCGAGAAAGTTTGGGAGAACAATCTAATATAAGTATCTGTCTATATCTATCTATCTATCTATCTATCTATCTATCTATCTATTTATCTATCTATCTATCTATCTATCTATCTATCTCTATCTATATATCTAATATGTATATATTTATCCCCATTCTCTTGTTAAGCCAACAAACGGTTAATACCAGCAAATTAATGACTTTTCCCTTCAGCACTTTTTTTCAGGTACGCCAAAGTTGGATATTAATTGTCCGAGCAATATATTCCTACAGCATTTCAGGTATGTAGCAATCAAGATCATCTGACCAGGCATCAGTTAAACGAACCAGATTGTGTTCATCTGATCTGACAGCGTTTCTGTACTTTATCTGGACATAAAAAAAAACAAAGTAAAACAGCACGTGAACACTTGCTATGACTAACTCTCACTTTCAATCTTGCAATCAATCAATTTGAATAAATTCTAATTCATAAACTACTTGTGTTATACGCCGACATTGCCGAGGCTCGGTTCAGACGCCGCACTTTTCATGTGCCGAACGTAACTGTTGAATTAAGTACGGCAAAAGAGCGACGTCCGAATTGATTCTGTTCGGCGGTTTTAATTTGGCAGAACAGAAACAATCAATTAGATAGAGTCTGTAGCATCTCTGTATTAGACCTCTCAATGTGAAGTCACGAGCTACCGGGCTACCTGCTTGATCAGAACAGAATCGGAAGTGAGATTTTACACCTTTAGAGGCTTGAAACTGCAGGAAGAAACGTCGAAACATTTTGCTGTTATTATTAACAAACCCAGGGGATTGCAATGAGAAAATAAGTCTCACATATAAACAAACTCTACGGCGCTCTAAGGCCACCATGCGGTACTCTATACGCTTTTACCATACATGAAAGTTTTACCCTTCTTATTTGTGACAAAGTTTCCAATCAAATTAACATAAGCTAAAACAACAATTTTGAGTATATATGCCATTAATTATTTGGCGTTGCAGTATTAACCTAATGTTAGCAATTATTGGGATTCGGCCTGGAAAAAGAACAGGTTGGAATGGAAATCGAATCCGTGAAGTCACGAACACTCGTGCTACGCTCTATAAGCTGAACCAAAATAGCTGTCTCACTTCACCAAAAAAGCGTCACACCCCAAAAAAATGAAAAAAAGGTTAAGTGATAAAACCGTAAATGCCGACACTTACCACTAAAACGACAATCAATATGATAATGAGAAGTAAAAACACCACCGCTCCTGCTACAATTGCTACTATTTCACACGTCTCCAGGCTGTTTGTACTGGAAACAGGTGACGGTGTTTCTGTGATATCTGACCTAATCTGCTCTGTCGCAGTGACCTTCACCAACGTGATGGAGCCCAGACCTTCAGTGTTGTTGGCTTCCTTCAATTTTTCAATCAGCTCTCCAGTGGTGACGGGCGATGTTTCGTTCATACCAACATCTGTCTCGGCAACCACACTCCCTTTTGAAAATCTTATAACAGTGACAAATACGAAATCGATTCCAAAAGCCTTTCTGTAGATCACCCTAATGCGAAGTTTGATCGTTTCCGCCAGATCACGTGATTCCTGTGAGGTGATATCGTTGAAGGCGGGAACAAAGTCTCTTCGAATAGTCAGGACGACTCTAAATATTCTGGATTGTTTTTCTATGAAAAAAGAAAAATAATAATAATGATAATAAAATACACGTACTGATATTCCTGAGCTGTTTGCTGGTGAAGTAAATAAGTTTACTAATAAAGTTCAGAACACAGAACACATTAGGGCTCGTGACCAACTACTGATAATGATCCACAGTGACCACATTAGGAGCCGTAGAGGAGTCACCTTGGGAGCATGGAGACGCCACTTTAAGAGGGCCTTACCGGGACCACGTTCAATACCTCTTACTAACCGAGTTCGAGGTCCGTACTGTAAGTTACGGAACGAGTTTTTCCACCATAAATCCAAGCGGAAAAAACAAGGATCCGTAACCTACAGTACGGACCGAGAAAACGAGGTTTGTAAGATATTTATTATATCTCAAAACAAACTTTTGAATTTAGCGGGCCGTACAGTGAAGTACGGCCCGCTAAATTGACCAATCACAGCGCGCGTACTAACTGAGAGATATAATGATAGGTCTTTCTGAAAGGCCAGTTTAAGAAGGTTTTACAGTCTTTCAGGTCTTAGGAGCCATAGAGAGGTCACTTGGGATACTTCCGTTAGAGGACAGTTAAAGTAGGTCTCACAGAACCCTACTTTAAGAGACAAAACAGTCCTAAGAAAATACGCGCGCTGATTGGTTAGAAAACATGTTGTTCGTATTTCTATTGAGTTAGAGAATCACTCGTGAAAGTTTGGGAGAACTCGAAAATCTGTGGAAACACTCGCCTGCGGCTCGTGTTCCCACAGCATTTCTCGTTCTCCCAAACTTTCACTCGTGTTTCTATAACTCGATAGAAACACGGCAAATGTTTTCTATTTCTTAAATATTTACTTATATTTGAACACGAATAGGAATTTCACAATGGATTATGTATTACACTTTTGACTTCTTTCTAACCAAATACATAATCACTGTAGTATATTCATGACCTACCATATTCAACATTCCTTTCCTTTGTCACAGATTGTATCAAAAGAAGAGTAAACTCCAAGAAAGATCAAAGACTCCAAACTATCTTATTTACAAAGTTTTCCAAATAAAGTTGGTGGCAGAGTAAAGAATCCCCAATTTGAATCATTTACGAAACACGATTGAATGATAATGACATATTTAATTTAATAATTAGATATATTATGATATAGCATACTACGGGGGGTGGGGTTATTTTAAGAGAATGCAAGCCCTGTGAGTTATAATACTTGTCAAGCAAAAACATTGCCCAGAAACCTCATTAAACCATATATATTTATAAAGAGCATAAAATTCTTGTTCATATGAGATAAAATTAAAAACTTATGGGATATATCAAATCACGTGAATAAAAGAGAAAAATTTCATTTGTGTCCAGGGCTTTGCAACAACTGACCTTTCACAAGTTAGAATTCAAAAGAAAAAAAAGGCTGCAAAAGTGCATTTCTAATAAAAAGATTCCAAATCAGTCCTTAAATAAGCCGCATGGTTGACTATGAAAAGGTAAAAATATGAACATTTTGACAACAGAAACAGTTTTAGTCAGTCTCCATCAAATTTATACCATGTTCTATTTCACAAATTTCATTGAAGACATATCAATAGTCCCTAATATATTTAATTTCGTAGTGATCTCCTTCTTCCCCTTTGGAAAGGCCTCCCTCCTCTCTCTTTCAGTCGTCTGGGACCATTGTAACAGTTGTCATCAAAGTAACAGTTCTGTAAGGGACGGACCATTAGAAAAGTGATGTGGGGGGGGGATTTTCAGCTTGCACGAATTTTTTTTCGCTCACTGCTTGTGCAGGAATTTTTTTTCAGGTGAACCCCTCTGCACGAATTTTTTTTACTACGTGTGAAAAAGTCACAATTAATTGGACCTTCCTTCTGCATGAATTTTTTTTTACCTTCTTCTTTGCATGAATTTTTTTTCTTGGCATTTTCCCTTGCATGAATTTTTTTTTCCCTACCCCCGCCATCACTTTTCTAATGGTCCGTCCCTAAGGTATGGTATCTTTGCAAGCAAGGTTCTGGACACAATCTAACTCCACAAACAGCACAGGTGTATATGATCTTCACGTTTTGAATGTGCACCTTACAGGTAGATCTGTTGTCATGACTTATGAGATGATGGAAATGATCACGGTTGAACCCAATGGCAAGCTGTCTGTTAGATTTATAGACTTGCTGAAACTTTCTTCTGCATGAATTTTTTTTTTTACCTTCTCCTTTGCATGAATTTTTTTCTTGGCATTTTCCCTTGCATGAATTTTTTTTGTTGTTTTTTTTTTCCCCACCCCCCCCCACCCATCACTTTTCTAATGGTCCGTCCCTAGTCAGCTGAATCAGCCCTGGGTACCTGGGTGTTGTCTGCAAAATGCAAGTATCGCAAAATCTGGAGGAATCGATCCCTGGGTATTATGCTTGGAAAAAATGGAGAGTTAAGAACAGGATGTGTGCTCCAATAAGAGCTAAGGTTTTGTTTGTTGACTAAACCCATATTTAGATACAGGCTGACCCAGGCCTGTGACCTGATACCAGACAGAACCTTCTTCAGGGCCACTTTTCTGTTCTGCATTTAAATAAGTTTGTTCAACTAGTACCAGCCATATCCGTCTTCAATGAAGAACAGCAAGAAAGAAAAAAATAAAGACAAGATCATGGTTTTCAGAATCAATATTTATGCCAATCTCGTCTTGAAATTCTACAGTAGAATTTCAAAACGAGGTTGGAATGAATTAGTATATCTTTTGATCGATTGATTTCCTCAGACAAGTCATTTTCCTCCACATCCTCATCCATTTCCTCGTCCGTGTCCTGTTCATCAGAATTCTCTTGGCTAGATCCCGACGGCATCTGCCAAAAACTCGTCCTCAGAGACTCGGTGCTCTCTTTAAATGGGCCAAAGGCAATTCGTCGTCATCGACAAACTGAATGTTTATCACCGCTTCGACGACATCTAGGGTCAGGAATCTAGCGAAGCATCATTTCTAAAAGCCGCCATTTTTAAGTCACACACGTACACAAAAATACCTAGATAATTTCCTTAAAATCTACTCAAATTCGACCAAATCTTTTGGAAAAGCTATCCCAAATCAGTTTATTAGTTTTCAGGCCCTAAAATGTGAGCTTGGGGCTCGCCGTAAGTGAGGCTGTATTTATATGGCCATATGTGTCCACTTAGCATGTTAAGGGAAAGAGCGAGGAAATGTAATTTCAGTTGAAAATAAATAAGAAAGGAGTCCACGTTTGTGGATTGCTTTCCGCACCAATCCGCAAAAATAATCTCACAATCTATGGTTACATTAAATGCAGTACTAACAGAACAGCGTATCAAGTCGTGATCATTAACAAAAATCTAAGTTCATAAGATTAGACTTGTCTATGTTTATATGTAAACGTTACATGTATCTCGGAAACTTTCACAGTCGTACTAGCAAATCTTGTAGGCCAATAGTATTCCGAAACATAACAACTTGCACGTTATTAGGGTTCTTTTTTACCATATCTCCTACTTAATAAAAGTTCCTCTCATCCCGCAGCTGTGTCACGGTCTTGAGAGTTTCTCTTTCCACTGGCCATAAAAACACACGAAAACAAATAGCCTCAGCGCCCTTCCTTCATTTTCTCCCTGACGTACACCATAGCTCACTGAGAAACCCCTTACCACTATCCAAGCGACACTAGTACTTTGCTTTTTTGAAATAAATACTTCAAGGAAGTCGAAACAAAAGTTAAATTTAGAACATCGCTTACATTTTTTATAATTTTCCCCGCACAGACTCCGCTCAGTACGACATTTTTCGGTTAAACGGAACTAGTTTCCAGACCTCTTGCTCGGAAAATACTTTACGGCCTCCCATACAGCATGAACAGAACTTTTTCTAAAGCCTCTCGCGAATAGAAAGTCCGTGATTTCGATGGAATCTATTCGCTTCCAATGGGCGAATGGATTTCGTTGGAAAACATTTCACGGCTTCACACACAGCAAGACCAGAACGTTTTCTAACTCTCTTGCGAATAGAAAATTCGTGATTTCGATAGAATCTGTTCGCTTCCGATGGGCAAATAAATTTCGATAGGAAAATTTCACGGTCTCATATACAGCAAGAAAAGAACCTTTTATAAGCGTCTCGCGCATAGAAGAAAATCCGTGATTGCGATGGAGTCTAGTCGAGTGTACTTCCACAAATAGAATTCCGCTTTTTCGATGGAAAATAATCATTTTCATGGAATCTATTCGAGTATATTGGACAACCGTCCAAAAAAGCTTTAGGACACTCTTACCTTAAAACACGAATAGGAATTCCACAGTGGATTATGTATTACACTGAATCGGGGTCCATATTTGGCTACTCAAATTTACCTAGGGAAAGTAAGAAGTCACATGGTATTTCCTACCTTTGTTACATCTTTCACCTTCGTATCTCTCTGTACATTCACACTTGTAACCAGATACTTCTTGGTTATCATGTTTACAAATTCCTCCATTAGCGCAGGGATTAGGGCGGCACACGTCTACCTCTAAATGTGAACAAAAACCTTTTTAAGATGCTGCCTGTTACTAACAGCGGGCAAAAAAACACAAACAAACAAACAAGTAATAAAAAAAAACAGAAACAACAACAACAAAAAACATCTATAAAAGGAGGTACCATTTCCCAAGCATTTATACATCTTTGATAATAAAAACGTATTTTTCACAAGGTAAGTTAAAAGTACCGTTTTAGCGGAAGTATACTCGAAACGCGCTCAGCACAAAGATGTTTGTAAATCGTCGATAAATTATTAACTGTTGAGTTTAATAACTGTGTAAAGAAATATATGATGAATTTCTTCAAGAGCTTAACTATGTGTATACTCTCCAGGACATACCTTCTTCACAGCGAGTTCCAGTAAAACCTTCATCACATATGCAGCTTCCAGATTGTGAAAGTTGGCCATTGTTAGAACAATTTACATCTAATGAAATCGAGAAGAGATAGTCGTCTCAGTTGGTAAGTATTCTGTTTAATAAAATCATGCTTAAATATAGTATAACACTGCCATGGGCTAATTAACGATAAAGGAGATGGTATTCGACTTTTCAAGATTAATACAAGTAAAATATCCGACCTGCCAATAATACGTTTCTAAGCAATCATTAAAGGTGAGTTAAGATCCCTTCAATGTAGACGTCAGGGTTCTTTCTTTGAACCGACACGGTTGGTAACGGAAACATAAGTAAAGAGATAGTACTTATCGCCTACATCAAGCTGCATAGAAAAGGTCAACCTGGTTCTACTTCTCAGTGCATATTCAAAGAACAAGAGCAAGCAAATATAGCCAGGGAAGAGTTTCAAAGATATCGGATCGAAAAGGCTCGTTTTTCCATTATTAATTCCTCGTTCGAAATGATTTTGGGTCTTCCGTCAGTACTGGTTATGTGATTTAAGTCTATATCATGTGTTTGATATATTACTCGAGTTATATACAACACTGGCTCTTACGCTTTAAACAGTTCACTCCTGAAAAGCCAGGTGAACAAGTGGACGACGGCGATGCCGATGATGGTGCTGGCGTAACCGTCACACTGTCCGTACTTGGTAGTGAAGACCTGATGGCAGCTGAACTACTAGATAACGTCGGTGTGGACACAGGTGTATCACTTGAACCCAGTGCTGCAGTAGCGGTAACTGGGGACTGCTGTTCGAATGACGACGATGATGGTGCAACAGGTGCTGTAGTTGTGGTAACTGGGGCGTGTGATTTAGATGCCGACGACGATTCAACAGGTACTGTAGTAGTAGTGACTGAAGCCTGTGGCTGGAAAGATGATGATGATGATGGTTCAACTGGTACTGTAGTAGTTATAGCTGGCGCCGGTTGTTGGGATGATGATGATTCAGCGGGTACAGCAGACGCGGTGATTAGAGCCTGTTGTTGAGATGACCATGGCTCAACAAGTGTTGCAGTCGTTGTGACTGGAGCCTGAGGCTGAGATGATGATGACTTAACATCTACTGCAGTAGTGGTAACTGGCGCTTCTTGTTGGGATGATGTCGCACTGTCTGGAAGTGAGGTTACCGAGGACTCGTTTTTCTGAAAACCTGTGTATACACAATGATTATATCTTTATATCTATGTCTGTGTTTTCGATAGAGAACCCATTTAAGTTAGAGGAAATCTTTGTTTACCTCCGAGTATGAAGACAGAAGCAACCAATAATCTGAGTAATAACGAGTCCCGTGGAGCCATGTCTGCTGGAAGATGTTTGGTAGAAAAAAACAAGCAAAGCCACAGAAAGGATAAAACAACTGTGGAGAAAAAAATAATTAACTATTATCGAACATTTGTTCCCGAGACAATGAATCATTTGTTCCACAGAAACCGTACACTTTTTAAATGGCTTAACATCACTTATTTTACACGCAACTTTACGAAACGGAATCTGTAATCAGAATTTTTAATTGGCTGAATATGACTTAATTTACAGACATCTTTACGAAACGGAATCTATGATCATGATGCACAACATACCAAAAGTGTAGCGACGGGCAAAGGGTGCCCGTGACCCACCTTGGTGAGTTAGTATTTTTGATATGCCATAAGGCTAGAATTGGGTAAATAGCTCATATATGCAGCTATTTTGTAGGCTTTTTCTCCCCGCTCGCTCACTGCTCATCCGACAAAAGATGCCACTTTCACTAAAACACAGCGTGGAAGTGACAACATGGTAGGTAACTTGCGTGTAACAAAGTTTGACCGCCACCAACCCTCCTACTTTTGTATGAATCGCAGCTGCGCGCCTGTATCTAGTAAAAGAAATTATTCTATCGAGAGTTTATCAATGTTCCCTAGATAGCGTTCAAGCAAGCCATACATGTTGGGTCCTTACCATTGGTTTACCTGGCAGCATAATAATCTCTGTTAAGTAGCTATTCACTTATTCTGAAGGCAAGATTATGTTCAACATAAATTAATAACGGCTCTCATAAAAGGCGCCCGGGGGGGGGGGGGGTTACTTGAGTTAATGTTTGCTGGGTATGTGCCGCTGGCCTCTCAGAGCCCCCACCCCATTTTAGTCTATTTTTTGCCCAATTATAGACCCAATCTTCGTCACTTTTTGGAAAATGTAATTTTTGCGATCCCAACTTAGTCACTTTCTATTTATGCATCTACCTTGTCAGTCTTTTAAAAAGCCGGGTCATCCAAAAATGAATTGACACAATTTTTAAAAGTGAATAAAGAACACTTTATTTCCACCTAAATAAACAACTTTCTGATCTTTTTAACCGAGAATCTTCCCATTTTGATTCCCTATTTACCCCCAAAATTCGAAAATTTGCGACCCCATTCAAGTAACTCTATTGAAAATGCGACCCCATGATCGATAGTCACTGCAGTTGTGAAAATGCGACCCCATCCAGCGGCACATCCCCATTAGGCTCCTGTAAGGGAGTACCCCCCCCCCCCGGGAAAAGGCGACAGGTGAGAAGTTCCTGTAATGCTGTCCAGCAGTTGTTTACTGGCGAATGCTCACGTAAACGTGTTTCGATAGGCCGCTGGATGACTCGATAGAAGAACAAATTTAAAACATTGAATCACACGAGGACGACGAACGATGAACGATGGACTACATCAGTCATTAATATGGTAACGCAGGACGGTAACGCAAAGAAGTCACGAGAAAAGAAAAAGAAGTCATTATAACAGTGGCATAACTTATTGATTCACCGGCAGCCGCTCAGAAAATACCATGGACGCTGCGTTAGTCGTCACGCAATCAGTTCTTATGGGCTGCTTTGTTGGGGGCGGGGGAGAATGGCTGACTGAAGCATTACAGTTTCAAAAGACACAAAATGTCAATTTTTTGGATAAAATAAAGTTTGTTCAGTGTATTTCAGCAAGGGCTATTTCATGGGTTCTATTCCGAATTTTAGGCGAACGATACAATATTCACCAACCTCAGCTTCAGGGAAAAGTGCCCTTGAGACGAGGTTTCCGCCACAGAACACATTCCTTTTTTGCGCTGAGTATATGTATATTCATAGTCACGTAAGACAATTGCTTATACCCCTTCATAAACAACACCTCATAATATTTTTAGGATTTTCGACGTGAAGTGTTATTACTCGGGCTACTACCACAGGTAGCCCGAGTCTTGGCGGTTTATCTTTTCGATCTATCAGTATCTATATGCATCAAGTTATTGCACCATCGATGTTGGGTGCGAAAGATTTGTACTCTGCTTATGTTCGGGTTTCTCCTTGGAATGCTCACATTGCTTACAAACGCACACACCGTTCGCGGTAGACCTACCCAAAACTACAACAGGGAGCACTTCGGCCAGGTCGTTCCACGAACTCAAAGAGAACTCAGTGAAAGCCATGAAAGAAAACTATGAAGCTATGACAAACTCTGAACTATCTTTGAAAGCCAATGTAAATGCACATGAATACTACTAACTCTTGTATTGTCAGCTACTGTTGACATTGGGATCCAAAAGCTGAAGTTAATACACGAATTTTGTACAGCGTCAAGACAGACGCGTCGTTGGATGCCTCGAGTCAACAATTTGTGCAAGACAACATTACGCGAATAAAGGAGGTTATAAGGATTTTTTTCATTGCTTCTGTTTGTATTTTAATATTCAAGGTGATAGCTTTCGCAATTGATAATTGTCTATCGAAGGTATGGTTGTTTGCGTCATGCATGTCTTATTCTATGTCATCAGAAGAAGTGATCGCCAAGAAAATTGATCACTCGTGTTATAAACGTAATAATTCTTTACAGTTATCGGTTCGTATTTATCGTCATAAAGAGTCATTGAAAGAATCAAGATCTCGTTATGAAAGGTTTGTACATTGCGAGCTTGTTGGACGCAAGCCTCGAGTTGTTCCACGCGATCGAGAATCATCAGTAGAGTCCTAGTTAAACGACTCGCATGTCTTTTGCACAAAAGCAGAAATATACGAAAAATGGTTCGTAAGCACATTGTCAAAAACGTACCGATGTCCTCTAGAATTCATAGCTTTGTCCATAAATGCAATTTAATCAAGAAGAAAAAAGTGTTATCGTAGGAGTTTTCATTCAAACTTAAAGGGCTTTAAAGGAAGCAAACCTTCTGGGAAGTTTCACGAAGAAAGAAGAAGAAATTATGCTAGAAAAGTATTTCATAGGAAACAGAAATTCCAGAAAAGAGCAGTGGGTATAAAACATTATTATACTTTTTAAGTATAAGGGGGGTGGGATGATTTATGGTGTCTTCAAATACATCCAGTCTTCAGAACAGAAGGTAAGTAAATGTTGTTTCTGAATAGCAAAATCAATTGACAACAATGAGAACTTGTCTTTCTCAGTTTTTACAGATTGCTCTTTGACAACGTTATCTACAAACACCAATCGCCAAAGGAGCCACAATATATGCACGTGCAAAATACAGTCTGGTAGATTTCTTTGCCGTCCTTGTGGTATATTTACGGATTTAACCAAGGATTTTAAAATGAGATTTAATCAGAACAACAACCATGACATTCACACTTCCTGCTTCATACAGAACAAGAACTCTATACGAGGGGTGGGGAGGGTATAAGTATTATAAACATTAACAAACATTACAGTCCTCTGCAAAACAGCAACGTAAAATGAGTATTTTTCAGGTTTTCTGGAAGACGCATGTGATCAACGACAAAATTGCCAAGTAAAATTTGCAAATAAGTTATCGAAGGCGAAGAAGCGACATGTGAGAAAAACAACAATATTACTCCTCAATCGGATATACTATTCCACACGATCATGCAGGAAAAAAACTTGAGTTTGAATAAGAAAAGAATCCAGACATGATTTTGAAAAGAGGCCTAAGGGAATTCGGGCTGACAAACATAGGGTGCGTTCGATTGGGAAATCCGGATTTAGATTTGGAAAATTTGGATTTGAATTTTCCCAATCGAACGCGAAATTCAAAAACGGATTTCACCTCCGAGAAATCCGTCCTCAGGGTTGATTTCAATTAAGAAATGCAAACCCGGATTTTTTGGATTTCCCTTTTTGTCGCTCGATCGGGAAATCCGAAAAAGGATTTGATAAACTGTTCTGGTGAAAAGCGGATTATCTTGCGCTAATTATGTGTACGCATAATTAGCACAAGATAGCTGGCGAGTTATTTCACAAGTTGGAAAGGTAGCCACCTGCTGTGAAAACAATTGGGTTATTTACCGCTAAATTTTATATCTGTAAGTGTAAACAAGACACTACACAACGTTCATTACGAGTTTGCAAAGCTGAAGTTAGGTCCACTTAATTACTGATCAGAACGACTTAGTTAGCTGTGATAGGAAATACGTTTACATGGTTTGATCCATCAAATGAGAACTGAGTTAGAGCCACGCTGTGTATCAAAACAAACACTTCATACTGAAGTACAGTATCATTCAGTAATTTTCCGTAGAATGATGATACAAGTCGTGTGGTTTGATAGAATAATGGAAAGCTAAGACCCATACACACTGCATAGTACAACCCTCAGTATCATGGTGAACGTTTCAGTAGCCTTTCATTCCAAAGGATAGTCACAGTAGTTTATTTGGTTTACTGATGAGAAAGTTAAAACCACACTTTCTTGAAAATTGAAACAAACATTTTCATAGAACAAAATCGTTTAATAGACTTCCGAAGGTATGTTCACACTTGGTGGTTTGATATACAGCCGGATAAGAAATTCAAAAATACACTGTATGGCAAAACAAACAGAGCCACAGTGTAGCACTGTTCAGTAGCTATCAACTTTCTACTGAATGGTCACACCCAAAAGCCTGCTTGGTTTCATCTACAGATGACAATGTTAGAGGCATACTCGGTGGTGGAGGAGCATGCGTGGGTCCGGCATGATCGGACTTGTTTATTGAGCGGAGACTAATCTCCCTTCATTTTCCTAATTTCCTTGGTATTTTCGACCGTCAAGTAATCTTCGAGCGATGCAGTATATCGATAACTTCAATGGAATCGAATAGTCGCAAAAATAAAAGGGGTGCAAGAGGATCAACAGAAGAAGAAAACAACGCTCCGAAACGTTCCAATATGGCGGATAGCTGCGAAGAGGTGTCAGAGTTGGATGCTTCTTCTTCCGAGCCAAGCCTTACTGACATCAAGGAGATGCTTGTTGACATAAAAGCTACAGTTACAATGATACTCACAGAAAATCAACAATTCAAAGAGGAAATAAAGGAGCTAAAAGCCGCCCTAAACGCCAACAAGAGGGAAACAGAGAAACTCAAAACACAGTTAACGAAGGCCGAGAAAGCAAACGGCACCTTGCAGAATGAGCTTGAACGAACAAGACATAAGCTGTATGAACAGATAGAAGAGACGAACAGGCTTGACGAAATTTACGACGAGCTGGAACAATATTCGCGCAAAAATTCTCTGGAAATTGTCGGAGTCCCCGAAAGCGCGTATACATCCGCAGAAGAAGTCGCGATCCGCATAGGAGAAGCTGTAAACATCACTATCAATCCAGAAGACATCGAAATATCTCATAAGCTGAAACGAAAGAACAGCAGACCTATAATAGTAAAATTCTTAAACCACAAAGTGAAGTCGCGACTTTACAAAGCGAGAACCAAGCTAAAGGGCTTAAAAGTGTCTGACATCTTCCCAAGTTACGTCAACGCTTCTCTTCATGAACAGCGTATATACATAAACGAGAATCTGACGGATTACAGGCGAGAGTTGTTCTGGAAAGCAAATCAGAAGAAAAAGGACAACATGATTATCAGCGCTTGGACAATTGATGGCAAACTTTTCGTGAAGACATCGCCAGACGGAACGCCGATTAGAATATACGGTGAGGAGGACTTAAAAGATCTCTGAAAATCAATGGATTACTGAACAAATGAAGGGATAACGGACTGGATTGTTGATAGAAGGAACTCTGAAATAGGTTTGTTTTTTAAAAAAATTTGGTGTTCTTTAACTTTGTTTTGATACACTTTTTTTTATCGCTTATTGTTATTATTACTGTAGGAGAGCGTAAACATAATAGTTCATCAGAGAACTACACTTAAATGCATAAATCACATAAATGTCCGGTAATTTCGTTAAATGTTAGGGGTCTAAGAGATACTACTAAAAGAAGGAGCATTTTTATGTACTTAAAGGATCTAGAGGCTGATTTTTGTTTTCTTCAGGAAACTTTTTCCAAACCAATTAGTCTAAATTCTAAATTAGGAATTTAGTCAAAATTACAATGGATAATCTTGATCTTCTTGATATTCAAAGAACACGCCATCCGAAGCTCAACACGTTCTCCTATGTGTCTAAGGCATTAGGTATTAAATCA
Source organism: Ricordea florida (assembly GCA_949710005.1). Lineage (NCBI taxonomy): Eukaryota > Metazoa > Cnidaria > Anthozoa > Corallimorpharia > Ricordeidae > Ricordea > Ricordea florida. Next base: position 25,486,355 of record OX453275.1, on the reverse strand, counting down.
AGGATAGACTTTTTTCTAGTTGCCAAACACTTAACAAAATTTGTGAAAAAAGTGGACATCCAAACATCAATTGCGCCTGATCACAATACAATATTTTTGTTATTATCGTGGCCAGATGAGCACCCTCGTGGACCGGGTTTTTGGAAATTTAATAACACCTTATTAAGCGACGAGGAGTACACATCCAAAATTCGAGAATTATATCCTGAACTTCGCAAAAAGTACTCTTATTTAAACGATCAACAGCTATTTTGGGAACTGATGAAAATGGAAATAAGAACCACGACCATTTCATTTGCTAAAGGAAAGGCACAAACAATTAAGAAGCGTGAGTCAGCGATCAAAGAACAACTAGACGAGCTGGATAAAAAAATCTGCAATAGCCAAAATCTGGATAATATTGATCCTATCCTTAAACAATATGATGACCTTAAAAAGGAACTCCAACAACACTATGACAATAAAGGTAAAGCTGCAATCTTCAGGTCTAAATGTCGATGGGTCGAAGAAGGAGAGAAAGCTACAAAGTACTTCTTTAACTTAGAGAAAAGAAATTACAATCGGAAAACCATAAATGAAATTCAATTAGCAAATGAGGAAACAACCACAGATGAAAAGCAAATCTTGTCGATGATTAAAACGTATTACAGTGACCTGTACAAGTCCAAAACAACTGAGACACAGGATAACTTCGAAACATTTACAGAAAACTTGGAGATTCCTAAACTTGAGGATGAGGAAAGGGATGAACTAGACGGCCCCTTGACATATGAAGAATGCAAAAAATCATTGGAATCGTTTCAAAACGGTAAATCACCAGGCGTAGACGGCTTAACAGTAGAGTTCTATAAGCACTTTTTTGATTTGATAGGATTAGATCTTTTAGCTAGCCTAAACAGAGCATACGAGCTTGGGAGGTTATCAATCTCCCAGCGTCGGGGTATAAAGTTACTCTTTTACCCAAAGAAGACGCAGAACTACTACTCTTACAAAACTGGCGACCCATTACTCTACTCAACGTAGACTACAAAATAGCATCAAAAGCCATAGCAATGAGAATGGAGCCAATGCTGGCAAAACTTGTGCACCCTGACCAAACCGGCTTCGTAAAAGGAAGGTATATCGGGGAAAATGTAAGGCTAATATTTGATATAATGGAACAAACAAGGGTAAATAACATCCCAGGTATACTTATATCAGTTGATTTCAAAAAAGCCTTCGACTCGCTGGAATGGTCATGTATTCAGAGCACTCTCCAAAAATTCAACTTTGGGGATAGCATAAGAAAATGGATCGAAGTCTTCTACACAGATATCGAAAGTGCAGCCTTGAACAACGGCTTCGCTACGGATTGGTTTAGGCCTTCTAGAGGAGTAAGACAAGGATGTCCGCTCTCGCCTTTTTTGTTTATCTTGACTGCAGAAGTTTTATCAAATAAAATAAGACAAAACCCGACAATCAAAGGAATTCGTATATTCGGCTTTGAGGTCAAACTAAGTCAGTTTGCAGATGACACGAACTTATCCTGTGGTGATTTGACATCGGTCGAACAAGCTCTAGACACAGTGAACGTCTTTGGTAAATTCTCCGGATTAATGCTCAATGTAGAAAAAACAAAAGCCATCTGGTTAGGAAAATGGTCAGAAAATAGAACCAAACCGTTAGGGATGAAATGGATAAATAGTCCAACAAAATTCCTAGGAATTTTTGCCTCCTATAATGAGAAAGGTAACAACCAGATGAACTTCAACCTGAAAGTGCAAAAATTACAAACGAATTTAGATATGTGGAATTCGAGAGGGTTAACGCTATATGGAAAAGTGCTAATAATTAAATCTTTGGGGCTATCTAACTTAATATATTCAATTTCGAACACAAACGTTCCCAAGGAGATAGTTTCAATGGTAAAAGATAAAATGTTTCGTTTCCTTTGGAAAAATAAAAAGGACAAAATAAAGCGAACAAGTCTTTATCAGGACTTTTGTAATGGGGGGTTACGGATGGTTGATATGGAACTTGCAATAAGATCGTTAAGATTAGCATGGATTCAAAGACTTCTGTTTGGAAACAAGGGCAACTGGAAAATAGTTCCGGACCACTTCTTTAAAAAACACGGTGACCTTAACTTCCTACTCCGATGTAACTATGATACTAAATACCTTGGACACTTTCCAGAATTTTACAGGGACATACTTATTGCCTTTGACGAAATTAAAACTTTGTACAACCATGATCAAGGAAGCGGCATTATCCTTTTCAACAATAAGGATATTTTAGTGGATGGAAAGCCTATATTTCTTAGGGAATGGTTTAATAAAGGTATCTATACGATCCAAGAGCTCTTGAATGAAAAAGGTCAATATCTAACCTTTAACGAGTTTCAAACAAAATATCATTGCAAAACAAATTTTCTCCAGTTTTATCAAGTTTTGAGCGCAATCCCTGGTTCTTTGAAAGATAAAGCGCGAACTCTAGGACAAAACCCGATGCTTAACTACAGAGAAAATTGTACATCGTTACTATTGAACCAAAACACCCAAATTAATCTGGAAAAGTTTAAAGCAAGAGACTATTACCGCTTACTTCTTGCCAAGAAACATCAATCACCCCCTACTGGGCCTAAAAGATGGAGTACCGGTCTATCAATGGATACAGAAGACTGGAAAGAAATTTTTAGCGCAAACTCAAAATTATGCAAGGAAAACAAGTTAAAAGAATTTCAGTTCAAATTCATCCATAGGATTGTCGTCACGAAGAAAGAACTCTTTAGATATGGGATCCACACAGACAGTGATTGCACATATTGCAGTGAACCAGATTCTATTGATCATACTTTTATTAATTGCACTTTTACTCGAACCTTCGCTCGTAATGTCATTGATTGGTTTAATGTTCAAAATGGCTCCAGCTTCCAACCGGATACGAAGGAAATGCTTTTTTCATCCTGTAAATACCCAGGCAACCCGGTGCTAGAGAGAAAAGTCAATTACACCCTCCTCTTCATGAAATACTATATATATGCAAGTAAGCTAAATAATAGTTTACTTTGTCTGACTGATTTCAGTAACAAACTCAACCTTAAATACATAGTGGAAAATCTGACACTTTGACACTTGAACTTAAACTATTATGGTCCACTTTTATTTTGTAAAGCAGTATCGCTTTCCCTTTTTCTTCTTTGTTTTTCTATGGACTTAATGTAAGTAGTGTTACTTTCTCCTTCTTCTCCTCAACCAATTGTAATTTTATTTTAGTAATGTAACTGTCCCGTAAGTAGTGTAAGTAATTGATTTGTAAGTATTTTTTTTTTGCCTTGAATCAATAAAACATGTAAAAAAAAAAAAAAAAATACTCGATAGAAAAACAAACAGCACATCTACTACAGTACGGTTCAGATAGGTAGCTTTCTATAAAATGATCACGGCCGCATGGTTTGCTAAAAAAAAATTAGAACCACATTGCATAAGTAAAATAAACATTGTCTTTGCACATAACTCTTCTGAAGCTTCACAAAGAACTCTCACAACGCATGGTTTGATGCATGTAAGAAAACGTTAGAACCACATTGTATTAATAGTAAAACAAACACTATGATGGTAATAACTGTTTAATTAGTACGAAGCCTTCTAACTGAGAATTGTCAAACTGGATGGTTTGAAATACACCACAGAACAACTGATTGACAGAGTACAATCCTTGCTGCGAAATCAAGGTTTGTCTGCTTGTTAAAGCAAGTCTACTGAGAATCTACAATAACGGAAAGCAAAGTGAACTTCAAGGCTGTGTTCTAAGGAAAATTTTAGGGAGCCCTTCGGGCTCCCAACCGTGTAAGCCAGGGTGCCCACCCCTTAACGTTGGTCGCCCGAAAATATTAATTAAATTAATTCATTAATAATAATTATTAACCATGTAATTTAATACTCAGTTTCCTTTCAAATTACATGTAGCCACCTTTTTCGAGAAGAATACTTTTTACAAGATTGGCCAAGAATATACTAACAATGAGGTTTTGTTACTGTACAAAGAACTGTACAAAGTCATTGTAACAAAATATGCCTTCAAAACCTGGCTCTGAGCTCATCAACTTGAACGTTAAAAATTAGAGTTTAATTTAGTGGCTGCTACACCAATGAGATTGCTGCATCCCATTGCATAATTCTACACAAGTTTAAACCACGATATTCCATATTTTTCATTCACACGTGGGATTCGGTAATATTTGCCGCGAAACTTAATTTAGCCATTGCAAATGGTGAAAGCGTCAAAACGTAATGGGGAAATTAATACAACTATGCTATTCCTAGAAATTACATAAATTATTTCTTGCAGTTACCAAGCATTAGCCATTTTATTTTCGAGTTGTGTATTCGAAGGAAATAAAACAAACCATTCCAGGCCGCTGTGCGGACAAATTAATTAAGCCGACAAGAAAAATTTGCATAAACAAAGACTTTCTAAAAACAATAATTCACGTACTGTGCTGTCGAAAATATTTGAAACCCTAATATAAACGATGAAAAAAAACATTAAATGGGAAATTGACGTTCGTGCATTGTGTCGGAGATATCGTTTTACATATTTGTTAAATCACGTGGAACGAAACTTCAGATTCGAGCGTGCGAACGTAAACAAGCGACCGTGTTTGGTTCCAAAACGCTAATTTCAGTGTGCTTTGTTAACACAATAAACTGAAAACAGCATGTCACATATTTTTGCCTTCTTTGCTAAAGAACTGAACTACAAAACAAGAGTGCCCGGCCGGGCGACTGGCAATTTTTTTCAGTCGCCCGAAGCCAAATGTTAGTCGCCTCTGGCGACCGGGCGCCGTTAGAGCACAGCCTTGAACTTACGTTTTTTGCTGTTTTCTCGCGATTATTGACTCTATTTGTTAACGATGCTATGATTTCCGCAACGTGGTATATTTTCCCTTTTTTCTTAACCAAAGAACGTCTACGAACTGACAAATTCAAAATCAATTTCTGCATAATACCTCATTCATAAAGTGGATTTTGTTAGCTTGATCAATATATTTTCATTTTACGCTCAAATGAATCATTTGTTCTTATGCTGTGTTGAAGCTTTTCAAAGAAATTGTTTAAATTCCTGGGCATGGATAAGAAATACTAATTTGCAACTGCGTGAAAAGGAAATGATAACAATGCTTCAAATCGTAAATACCAAGTGAAAGATGAAGACAAAAAATATGAAGAAGAAATATAAGAAGAAAAACATGTAGCTTTACTAAATTAGAGACTTTCTGAGAACGCATGATAAATTACTGGTCACGGAATAGCATAAATCATCTCACACATTTTTTATGAACTCGTCCGAAACGCTTTGCAAAAGATAAGTTTTAGTCGTCTGATGCTTTGATAGCAAGCCATCAGTCGTTCTCTTTATGGGAGAACCCAAAACCAACACTAGAATTGGTCGAGTTAACGCGATTATTATAAGACGACAACTTAACACGCCGATCTAAGAAAAATGGTTATTTAAGCACTTCCGCATCGTGATATTGTACCTTAAAGTCTTGCCGAATCAAACCTCATTCATATTGATTCAAGCTTTTGTTTCCGTACGCGTAGCTCAGTCTAAAGTATACTGATTGAGCAAAAATCGAGGAACTATTTCATTTTATGAGCGGATGTACATTCCACTTGAAGGCGTAGCATAATTGACTTATCATGATTTATATGGCAAAACTGGAAATGGTTGTAATCAACTCTTCAGCCAATGCAAACAAGTTTTTTTTTACCGAGAAATAACAGGCTTACCTTATTTTAGTTAACTGTTATGGGAAGCCTTAAAATTGGACAGGGAAACCGATATTTATGTGAGAAAGCCACAACCATTAACCTGGCTTAAAGGTGAGAAACAATTATGGTACTTTGTGAGTGATATTGTTTGCAACGCTATTTATGTCTGGGACTATGTCTATGGATGTCTGGTTTATGATCGTTACTAAGAAACCTGTTTATCATAATGTTGATAAAACTGATCAAAGGTCAGAGATACAATCATTTGTTAGATATATAAGGACCTTTGCTTTAAGTGAAAGAAAAATTTTATTTATGCGTTTGACATTCTTAAAACTGTTGTTTAATTACTTAGAGCTAGCGAGTTATTTCACAAGTTGGAAAGGTAGCCACCTGTTGTGAAAACAATTGGGTTATTTACCGCTAAATTTTTATATCTGTAAGTGTAAACAAAACACTACACAACTTTCATTACGAGGTTGCAAAGCTGAAGTTAGGTCCACTTAATTACTGATCAGAACGAGAAGATAGCTGTGATAGGAAATAAGTTTACATGGTTTGATCCATAAATGAGAACTGAGTTAGAGCCACGCTATGTATCAAAACAAACACTTCATACTGAAGTACAGTATCATTCAGTAACTTTCCGTAGAATGATCATGCAAGTCGCTCAAATGAATCATTTGTTCTTATGCTCTGTTCAAGCTTTAGAAAAAGAATTGTTTGAAATCCTGGGATATACAAGATACTAATTTGCAACTGCGTGAAAAGGAAATGATAACAATGCTTCAAATCGTAAATACCAAGTGAAAGATGAAGACGAAAAATATGAAGAAGAAATATAAGAAGAAAAACATGTAACTTTACTAAATTAAAGACTTTGTGAGAACGCATGATAAATTACTGGTCACGGAATAGCATAAATCATCTCACACATTTTTTATGAACTCGACCGAAACGCTTTGCAAAAGATAAGATTTAGTCGTCTGATGCTTTGATAGCAAGCCATTAGTCGTTCTCTTTATGGGAGAAGCCAATAACCAACACTAGAATTGGTCGAGTTAACGCGATTTTTAAAAGACGACAACTTAACACGCCGATCTAAGAAAAATGGTTATTTAAGCACTTCCGCATCGTGATATTGTACCTTAAAGTCTTGCCGAATCAAACCTCATTCATATTGATTCAAGTTTTTGTTTCCATACGCGTAGCTCAGTCTAAAGTATTCTGATTGACGCAAAAATCGAGGAACTATTTCATTTTTTGAGCGGATATACAATCCACTAGAAGGCGTTGCATTATTCTGAATTATTCAGTATGAAGCGTTTGTTTTGATACACAGCGTGGCTCTAACTCAGTTCTCATTTATGGATCAAACCATACCTTCGGAAGTCTATTGAGCGATTTTATTCTATGAAAATGTTGTTTTCAATTTTCAAGAAAGTGTGGTTTTAACTTTCTCATCAGTAAACCAAATAAACTACTGTGACTATCCTTTGGAATGGAAGGCTACTGAAACGTTCTCCATGATACTGAGTGTTGTACTATGCAGTGTGTATGGGTCGTAGCTTTCCATTATTCTATCAAACCACACGACTTGCATGATCATTCTACGGAAAGTTACTGAATGATACTGTACTTCAGTATGAAGTGTTTGTTTTGATACACAGCGTGGCTCCAACTCAGTTCTCATTTATGGATCAAACCATGTAAACTTATTTCCTATCACAACTAACTTCTCGTTCTGATCAGTCATTAAGTGGACCTAACTTCAGCTTTGCAAACTCGTAATGAAAGTTGTGTAGTGTTTTGTTTACACTTACAGATATAAAATTTAGCGGTAAATAACCCAATTGTTTTCACAACAGGTGGCTACCTTTCCAACTTGTGAAATAACTCGCTAGCTGTAAGTAATTCTGAAACTACAGTTTTAAGAATGTCAAACGCATAAGTAAAATTTTTCTTTCACTTAAAGCAAAGGTCCTTACATATCTAACAAATGATTGTATCTCTGACCTTTGATCAGTCTTATCAATATTATGATTAACAGGTTTCTAAGTAACGATCGTAAACCAGACATAATGATAATTAATTTATATAGCGCACTTTCTCATATGTGAATATGTTCAAAGGCGCTTTACACTTCTATTGGGTGAGATCGGACGTCAGCATGTAAAGGCGCCTCTGGCTGCCGCTATCAGTCCATATATGATCTCACACACCCACCCAACCCATGTATGAATTGTCAGATGAAACCACACCTAGACGGACCACCACACCGGGAACTACGTCCCCTACTCTTTTCGAGCAGTGTGTGGGTTCTTTAACGTCCCACAGATTATTAGGAACAAGTGTTGTGAGACGGGTCTTACGGTTTATCGTCCTTATCCGAGAAGACTAGAAAGTCTAACCATTGACAGATGTCATTGGAAAGGCAGCACTTTCTCCTCAGTTATTTTCAAGACCCTGAGTGTTGGTCCGGCCGGGGTTTGAACCCGCAACCTCCCGCACGGTAGTACGGTGCTCTACCAACTGAGCTAACCGGTCGGCGGTCCATAGATGTCGTCCCAGACATTTATAGCGTTGCAAACAATATCACTCACAAATTACCATAATTGTTTCTCACCTTTAAAGTGGCACCATGATAAAAATTTACTATCTGGGAATGAACTCTTAGTACTAATAGTTGAAGTAATACCAAGATCCTTATTTAATTTAGTCTGTACTTCAGGACTGAGATATTCAGTCCAAGTTTTCCTAAATAAATCATCACGACGTCAGTCTATTGTATACCCAGTAGATACTTCCGGCATGATTATCCTTAACGAATTGAAACTTCAAGTTAGACATATCAGCTCTCGGGTACCGCTTTTTAAATTCATTAACTAATTCAATACTTTTGTTAACTGTATTTATTATACCCTTCTCCGTATTATCAGGTACTGATTTAATAAGACCAAGATCTGTATCTAATTCACTTTGTATATCACTGGGAAGATAATCAGCCCATTTTTTCCCCGTCAAGTCTTCGTAACTCATAATTAATGCTTATAAAGCTTATATGGCTTCCAGTAGAAATATCCGCCGCTGCTGTCGGAAACAAATTTAAACTTTGACATACCCGCATTTCGATATTGCTTCTTGAATTCATCAAGTAATGTCATATTATCATAATAAAATAAGATCTTTTAACTTCCTCTATCATTTCCTTCCAGACGCCAGTTCTGATATCGCCCGTATCTACTCTCATTTTCTCTGATGCCAAGCTTCATCTTATTTGTATTTTCTTTCTTCCACCAGGATAAGTGTAAATTCTTGTTCAGATATTTTATCGTCATTTAAACATCGCGACATCAAATCCTCAAATATATTAACGTTGTTCGAGCTAATTGGGTCAGTTTTTCGCGCATGTTTTGCTATCTTTATAGAAAATTTTACAACAGATGTAGTACTACCAATAACCCCGAATAAACCACCAACAGCCCCAATCCTGTCAAGGATAATACTAAATCCAGTTATAGAGAGTACTATGGAAATTCCCGCCGTGGCTCCCACCGCTAGATTCCTGAGCCTCTTATATTTCTTCCTTGTACTTTCATAATGCGTGATTTCATGTTCTAGACTTTGTAATATCTCCCGCGCCTGTGCTAGTCTGAATTTTCCTCCATTACCTCTATCTCGTAACTCAGTCTGAAATGTTAAGTTGCCCATTTATATAACTCAGTTACGAACTCTTAAAAATATTATGTGGTAGCTTACTTATTCTTACGTTTAAATTGCTCCATAGCAAATACAAGCAATGCTACTATTAATAGCCATGCATTTTTTGCTAAGAATCCGACAACTTCACCTCCTGTTCTGAATACGAAACTCGCTATGGAACCAATCATTCCGGGTATTATGTTACCAAGCTGTTTTCCACGTAATATGTTACCAAGCTGTTTTCCAATCGCCTATAGCCCGTTACCAACGCCCTTTGCCACATTTGTCAATCCTGTCTTTAGATTTGCTACGATAATCCCAATAACCACACCAACAGCACTAAGCATAGCAAAAGCTGTGAAGCCGTATTTCTTAAAAATCTCCTTTACTCGATCCCTCAATGACATTCTATCTCTTATTTCCTCATTCTGCCTTTCTTTTTCACTGATTTGTTTATCAGTTACATTTCCTTGTCTCTTGCAAAGCTCTTTTAGTTCCTTACATTGCTTTATAACTTTATCTCTTTCCGCCTTAACTTGTTTGAGTTCAGCTTTATTTTCTTCGCTTTTATCTAAGGTTTTTTTGAGTTGGTCAATCTCTTTATTCAGTTTATCTATTATTTTCCTTAGTTCCTTGTTTTGTATTTCAGTTTGTTGTGTTTTATTAACTGCCTCCACCAACCGGCCTTTAGTTTCATTTCTTATGCTTTGCTTTCTTTCTAATTGCTCACGTAACTTAATCAGCTCTCTTTCAACACCCTCTCTTTCAGCTTGCTCTCCATGTAGTTTCTCATTTAAACTCTGCAATTCTCGTATCCTTCTCTGATAAATTTGGATCTATTGTTCACTTGTCAGAACCTGAAAACACAAACTCTCTGCCGCTTGGAATAACCCTTGATAACGTGACTTATAATCTGCAAGTGCTTCTTTACAGCGTTCATTTTCTTTAAGGATCTCCTCTGTTGTTGCGGTCCAAGGGCTGCCATTATCTTTTTGCCTAATCTAAGAATTTAATTTTCCGCGGTAATCCAACAAAGTGTGCTCAAGCAATCTCTTATCTGTACCAATATGTTTCACTAAAACACTACCCCACTCATCTATCCGTGCAGTAAATACACCATTGTTCCGGTCAGCTTTAGGCAATTCGTTCTTAATTATTTCCCAAACTTCGCGATCTGCCACTTGTTCATCATATTTAGCCTCCATCGGCCGCAATTCAGTATTTACAGGAGATAAAATAGGGTGCTGTACCCTCAATTGACTCTGTGTTGTTGATGTTTCTATTGTATTTTCATCTTGGTTGAGTACTTTAGAATCTTCTATGTCTCCATGACCGTCATCCAAACCAAATGGATTGGTATCATCGGGATCTGGAAAATCTAATCCTCCTTCGGTCATTTAATATAATCGGATCATGGAATCTCTAAATTATAAGAATCGACTTGCTAGATAACCCAGTGCTAACATTCCACCGCCAACAGAAACTGCTACTGTGCCTATAATAATCTGAAAAATGAGGCTCGCGTAACGTATAATCAGGGTGTGTCTGGCTATATAATTGCAATGCCTTATCAGTATCTGACATGTTTTGCTGAGCCTGATATTTATTATCTTTTTGCTGCTCGTACCAATCCATCCGTTTCTGTCGCTTTTCCAGGTATTCAATATGATTTTTTTGATATTTTTCAATAGCCTTATCATGTCTCTTCCGTTCCTCGTCAACATTACCACCAGATAGAAATTTTGCGAGATAACTGCCTCCAACGAAAGCAGTAGCATTTAAAATAGCTCCACCAATCATTAATGCTATCGATGCCATCTGTATATTGATTAATTAGATACTTTTAGGTAGAATCTTTTGAGTTTCCAGATAATCTTTTAAGGCCATGCTTGCAGCTAAAACCGCGACCCAATTAGCGTAATTTGTAATGCTACGACTGGGATCATTTAGAAACGATTCCTTCAATAACTTTTCACCAATGAATATAACCAACTCCTGCTGATATTCCAACTAAAACGGACGCTCCATCACTGTTTGTACCAACTTATTCTGTTCACCTGACATAATATTAAAGACTAAGTCTAAATTATGGAATCTTCAAATAGCTTAACTTATAGCATTCCTATTTGAACTCGTTTAGTTTCAGGTTCTGGTTTAGGTGTTTCCGGCTCTACAGTTTTAACTAGTTCCTTTTCCGGTTTTGGCTTTAAGAAATATCGCATAAATAAATCTAATGCTGTTAGACCCATAGCGATTAAAGAGATGGCTGTTGTAAAACTTGTATCCACAATGCGTGGACTTGATTGTGTTTCGCGTATTTCCATTTCTCCTTCATGTTCGGTTCTCTTTTTAAAGCCTCTCTAGCTCGTTCATTGTATTCCTGTAACCTCTTTCCTGCTCAGTTCTACTTTCTTAGGATGTATTTTTTCCAACATCACTAGATTCGGTTCTTTAGTAATCTGCTCAGTCTCTTTAACAGGTTCTGCCATAAATATAATTAAATGCTCTAGTAATCTTTAATTAACCTTCTCAGCCGGCTGTGCTATCAAGTTCTACGATTTTGCTAGCATTCTCATCTTCTTCTCCTAATTTTATGTGCTCAGCAACTTTGAATAATCCGCTAGCTAATTCTACCAATCTTCCACCTTTAATAACTAATAATCCCGCAATGTTACTTAGCTCACGATAAAGCAGTTGGTCTTCTTGAAGATCATTGCACAAACTTCCACAGTCATATTGGTAACAGATAACTCATCACTCTAGATGTGACATATAGGGCTGAATCTACTAACCCACTATTCACTTGATACCCTAAAACAACTTAATAACGACTATAATATTTTTCTACGTTTTTGCGAGAAAGTTTTTGACCTAAATATTCTTTGGTAGCTCCCAAACTCGCTAAAATAGCTAAACTTTCTCTTTTGGCTTCAAGATCGTCTTCAAGGTTATCTTTTGTTACCTCGCTCTCAGAGTTGAACTCTCCATATATTCTTCAGCCACTAACCTCGGGAATCTCTAGATAGCATTGAAATGGAAATCTTAAAAACAAACATAATCTAGAATGTTTTTCTGATCTCAACAGCTCTACAAATCGTTTACGAGTTTCCGGATCTAAATCTCCAGAAAAATCTTCAAACAGCATTTTGGTACCTATTTGGGATGGATTATGAATTGCCACGACTCCCGCAACATTACCTCTAAATTGTTTTGCAATGGAAGTTAATTCTTGGGTTAATACCGAAACTGATAAACCCTGATGTCTACCAGAAAAAGCTAGGCTAATAAACATATTACTTCTCCGTTTAACTTCAATACTGGCAGCGCAATCATCTAAAATGATTAATGTATAAGTACCCGAAAACAAAGTTTCACAATCAGTTAACACTGAATTGGTCAATCTCATCACTATTACTTGCATCCGGAGATGCGACTATAAATCACTGACCTATCGTTTTTAGCAAAACCGCGATAAGTCCGTTTAGAAATATAAGTTGGGCAAATAAGAACATTGTTTTCAAATGCACCTCTAATTGTTCCGCGTAATTGATCGAATAAGTATTGAGTTTTACCGCAATTGGTTGGTCCTGTAATAATAAGGCCATGGTAACTTATTTCTTAATTAACTCATCCATCTCTATATCTAATTAATAGTCGATATAACCTTCTAATAGTAGATCCAGTAACCCTACATATATGAGATATATCTGGCTAATATCCACTAGCAAATCATATTCCACTACTATATAATAGATGCATGTTGCAACTGTGGTCGGCGGGCGGTTTCTGTCAATAAGGAGTAACTCGTCAACATGATCAGCCAATTGGTAAACCAGATCTATCGAATCCGAGTTTAGATCTAAATTTCGGCAGCAATATTCAATATAATCAGAATATGTAATAGAGAGCTCACATGAAATTTTCATCACTCTACTAATTATAACATAATTGGGTCTTATCCCCAGAAATTTGGCCACTTCTCTATATGTTTGGGGTTTACCGTATTCCCTTAAGGCGAAATACACGCTTGCCGCCTGTAATCCCAAATCGTGTTTTCCTCTTGGTCTCGGTAATTTCTTTTTTCGGAGACTGTCTAATAGCCTATTGTACTGGTGTTTGGCACGCTGTATAATACATTCTGAAATATTATTGTTTACGCAGACATAGTGTATATCGTCTGATTTATGAGACGTAATGCTCGTTCACGTTGAGGAACGCTCTGCATTACTATAGTTAGCATCATGCCTAATATGAATTCCAGTGCTCAACGAGCCTTCCGGTCGTGTGGTATATTGCATCTATTGCGATCAATACCATCCTCTTTATTCATCCATTCAGGAGTACAATCTATGTAACTACCGAAATTGGCTCCGCAACCGAAACAAACAGTATCTAATTCCACCTGGACTAGATAATTTCCACCGCAGTTTTCACAAAGGCTCATGATGATATCAGTTAGTACTTAATAGATTTTCATTCACCATTCATTATCTCCATTAAGGAGTCACTGACAGTAAATACCTCTCTCCTGTTTTAGTTAGTAGTCTCTCTCCTAATAACGAGTCTAGCACCATCCCTGGTGCTATTCACCGATAGGGCCACTGCCGTGGATAGCGTTGTCTGGGTTAGTCCTTAAGTCAATCCATAACGCGAATTTGGTATCATAAAACTCCTTTTCCTCCACCGTGCCCACATCCAATCGCCGTTTAACTTAATTTTGCCGCCACGAAAACCGTGTACTTGACCCAGTCCCTCTTCGAGCTCGGCGTTCTTCAAGGCGTCCGCTTTCCTGCATCTTAAACTCCCTATTAACAAAAAAGCACGACACACGCTGAATCATCGTGAAAAATACACAGGAAAGTTCAGAACAACTCTGTCTCGATAAATCTAACTTTCTCTGAATGCTTAGTTTCCTCTTTCAGTTCGTGACGTTTATCCATAGGCATAGTTTGTTAAATTAATCCAAAAGGCCCGTTTCAAACGTCGAACTTTTCATGTGTCCAATTTAGAGAAAATTACCTCGAACAAAAGATTTTCTTAATTAGCATTAGATTCAGCACATGAAAAGTTCGACGTTTGAAACGGGCACGTCGACTACAGCGGCACCAAGCAATACCGTTGATGAGCGAAACAATGAAACTGCACGTGCAAAATACAGTCTGGTAGATTTCTTTGCCGTCTTCTGCAAAACAGCAACGTCAAATGAGTATTTTTCAGGTTTTCTGGAAGACGCGAGTGCACAACGAAAAAATTGCCACCTAAAATTTGTAATGAACTGTGAACGGGTTAACTTGGAAAAAATCGGCGGTTTAAAAAGTTATAAAAAAGAAAACAAGCAAGCCTGGCGCCAGTGGTACAGGAGAAAAACAAATCTGTTCTATCTATCGTTCTTATAGAAATAAAAAACGCGCCCGAGTGCATTGTTGAGTTATATAAGCACGCGGGAATTTTTAAGAACACCAGAGAAGTGCATAGAGAAGCACGAGGCGCAGCCGAGTGCTTCTCGCACTTCTCGAGTGTTCTTAAAAATTCCCAAGTGCTTATATAACTCAACAATGCACGAAGGGCGCGTTTTTTTATTTCTTTTATAAAATGTAAACCACCACATTAACATAAAGACATATTAAACAAGAAAAGGATTGCGAATTTTAATTAATCACAATAAGTATTCTCCTTACATGTACATGCTTTCTTTTTATTGGCTTAAATGCTGAATGAAAAGTAAAATCGTTCCCTTTGTGGCAAGAAACAAACGTTTTGTTATTTCGTGACGTAGCTTGCGTGCATATGTTGAGTTATAATGCACGCGCGTGACGTAAGCAGAGTGCTTTATGGAGTTATAATGAACTCGAACTGACCAATCACAGCGCGCGCAATTACTCGAACATTTTATAATGTATAATATAATATATAGATTTAGCCAAGCCTAAAAGCGGGGCTCCCGTTAGTACTTTCATTTCACTTTAAACTGTAAAACCATTCTAAAATATTGCGAAGGAATTCACAAACGTTTTTAACTATAGTTAAGTGTCAAACTTTCGTCTGCCATTAGAACGGTCTTTCTACCTACAAAGTCATGGAGTATATTCTACAAAAAACACAAATTATCAATGTACTGTATTCTATTCCTGATGAAATTAACCATTCTATTTGCGTAAATGTATTTAAAAGATTTGTACACGCTACTGGGAAATGTAGGACACAACTCTTGTCATTTTCGTGTTAAAACGAACACCTCGGTAAAATAAATGTTTACTCCAAGCAGGGTGCAAAGAAAATTAATTTTACAGCTTGCCCTTTGGGCAAGCTGTAACCAACATCTACCAGCCCGAAAAACATTTTTCACGAGAATGAAAAAATAATTATTAATTATTCTTTTCTTAATTACATTGTAAGTTTAAAAAATTACTGCCTTCATTTATTCACTACAATCAGCGGTAGTTACTTAACAAAAGAAATAAATAACCGTAAAAGTGTGAACTATAAGTAGACCTGGTCCAACGCAACACGTGAATGACTAACATACATTTGAGACATTTTACAATTTAGAAGAACATTTTTTACGAAAACAACGGCGTTGAAACCAAAGTTCTCAATCGACACACTAAATGACAACGTCGACAACGCGAAAAACTGCCAGTGAAAGCGCTACATTCTGCAATTTGCCGCCAAAAAAATTTCCCGCGGGAGTATTTCTTAGCCGTCGACAGGGGAGATGTTTATATGATTAAAGGACATAAAAATTTGAAATCTTTCATCAGTTTGCTTCTCATTCAAAAGTAGTGCATTCAGAAGATCATTTTTCTGAAGAAGGTTTGTTTAGAAGTCGGTTTTCCAAGTCAAGTGTCAAGTTTAAGGGAAAGTGGAAAGTGCGAGTGCTGAGTCACGCATCAGTGAGCAAATATTATGCAGACAAAACTTATGCAAATTTGTGGTCCATAGCACGGAGTCTTTCCACTTCTCGGCTTTCTTCGCTAAAATTTTGTCTGTTTTCCACAGCACGAAGTCTTTCCGCTTCTCGGCATTCTTCGCTACAATTTTGTCTGTTTTCCACAGCACGGAATCTTTCCGCTTCTAGGCGTTCTTCGTTAACATTTTGTCTATTTTCTCGAGCCCGGGCTCTTTCTGCTTGTCGGCGTTCTTCGCTATAATTTCGTCTCCTTTCTCTTTCCCGAGCGAGCCTTCTTTGGCGATCTACTTCCCTCATTCTTCCTCAGTTAATTCTTGCTCTCTTTCCCGTTGCTCTTCACCTCAACCCTGTGTTCTGCAAATTATATTTTCTCTGCTATTGTTTGTTGACATAGCAATAGAAATTGTTTCGTTTATCCTTTAGTAAAACTTTAACAGTGTAGAGTAGTAATATTGTGTCTCAAAAGACAATGAACTGAAAATTTCTTTTTCAATCGTCAACGCAATTTCCCGCCAAAAATATGCGGGCTACCAGAACAGCTTCCAAATAAATCACGTCACCTCGATGAGTTGACACATGAGCCCACAAGTGGCTATCCCTAAGACTCTCTTCTCGAGACTTACGACAAATTTTTCAAGCTACCGAGACTCAAAAACCTATTAAGACTCTTTGAAGCGTAATTTAATTTCAATTGAGAGAGAATTTTGGGTTTGTACTAGATTTGAATGCAACTTACAAACATTTGAACACACCTTGATTACAGAGTTTTTGGAGAACAAGAAGCCAAATTTAGTACTTTCGTCTCGGACTGAACGTCTGTTCTTAAAAGTGGAGTTTTGACTTGGCCGTGGGTTTGAAAAGCAAGAATGTTAGATGTTAATTTTTTTTTTGAAAGGAGGAGAAATAATCAGAGCTGAAAACAATTTTGTTATAGATATTTTCGTCGCAAAGAAATGTCGCAAAACCAGCCTTTTTTCTATAACACTTTTTTGTTTTTTGAGTCTTTTGCACCTGTATCTTAATTTCCCTGCATAGATTAAATTGGTATACTGAGCTGAAATACTCGCACATCACTTGTTGCAAACTTCTACTTTGTTTCAGAATGTGTTCCTCGGATCTATGAAATAATTAAGAACACCCCTCCGAACCCAAAACCTTGCCTCTGGTTGCAGCCAATAAAAAGACCACAGTGGTGCAGAAAAGCATTTTCCTTTCAAGACAAACCACTCTTACACGCTGGATTATTTTGCCTCAACTTTTACGTCAAGTGAGCTTCACTATTCTGCCAACTCGTTACCTCAACTGACACTTCACGCTAAATAATTCATATTTAACAAAACCGACGCTGCAACACAAGCTTGCACCATTGTCTTCTCCACCTGCTAAACTTATTTCCAAACTTTCATATTGTCCAATATTCGGTGAATCAGAAAAGCAAATTAGCGAATACAAACAAATACGGTATCAAAACTGTTACGTATCTACTTTTCGGGCTAATAAGTTATTAACGTTGGGTAGACTTCAAAATTTGTCACGGTATTTTCGCAAAAGATGTCCCATCAACCTCAGCGGTAATCTAGGGTGAAAGAGAGAAAGCATAGAGTGACTGAGTGCTAAGAAACTCACTACAGAAGCCTGAGTTTTGCTCTTCATTTTTTCAAACGCTTTTAAATTAAAAACGTTTTGTATATGTCGGCAAGAGAAAATGAGGTAACAGAACGCATCTTCCATACTGTGATAAGGGAGACAGAATCTATTTTTAGCACGGAATCTATTTATATCTCGTTCCATGTCTGCTCGGTTTCCCCATGGCGCATTGAAATTACAACCACGTGATGAGAAGGACATCAGTCATTGGTCAGTTAAAAAAGTTTCCGGATCTAAAAATAGATTCTGTCCCCTTATCATAGTAAGAGAACCCAGTATGGAAGATACGTTCTCTTATCTCATTTTCTCTTGATTCTGTCCTCTTATCATAGTAAGAGAACCCAGTAAGGAAGATGCATTCTCTTACCTCATTTTCTCTTGATTGCCCACAGTTTTGTGCTTAGAAGTTTACGCTACGTTGGTCGAAAGCGAAGGTTGATTATCAAAAGTATGGAGGAACGTTAACAAATTCCAAAATTCGTTTTACCACCTTTATTAACAAGTAAGTAGTTTATTTAGACACATTTCACCAGTGAGCCCGGGGCTCGTTTAAATATGAAAGTGTATGCTACACTGGACGAAAAAATGGATTTACAAGGGTAAACAAACTACAGCAAAGGTGTAGCAAATACCACATTTGCACAATTTTGCGCAAGTGCAAAGACTGATATTGCACCTGATTTGCTATCCGTAGCAATGCCGGTAAATGCCGCATTTGCACAAGATTTACATCTTTGTGCAAAGATAATGTGTAGTCATGAATTTAGGGATCATTTACCGATGGTTCAAATATGTACGCAAATGTGTTCGTTTGAACTATCTTTGCATACTGGGCAAACATGAGCACAAATCTCTTGTTTTGAGCAGTTTTGCACCATTTGTAAAAGTATGTAAACCTGTTATTTTCATAAAGTTTACACAACGTTGCAAATATGAGCAAAGTATTAAATGTGAACAATGTTTGTTTGGGGTGGTTATGATGATCAAATGTTTATCAGCGAACTGGATTGTTTGTATAGCAAATGTTACCAAACTTTCGGCATTACACATGTATGCTCACGGAGCTAATGTTAGGAAAACCACAACTTTGACCAAATTTTCTAGGGGTTGCAAATTTGATCAAACTCTAAATTCGAGAAAGTTTGCTTGGAGCGGCAAATGTGGTTAAAATTCAAGTTTTAAAAGAGTTTGCTCGGGCAGCACATCTGATCAAACTCTTATTTTTGTACAGTTTTTTGCTCAGGTAGCAAGTATAACCAAAAGTCCAACTTTGCTTGGGCCGGCAAACGTCGTCAAATCTCTTAATATTGAACATGTTTGATCAGGTAGCAAATATAGTCAAAGTGGAAACTTTGCTAGGGTTACCAAATGTCTTTAAACTCTTAAATTAGAGCATGTTTTGTTCAGGTAGCAAATAATATTCAACGTCCAACGTTTGAATACGTTTCATTGGGTTCCAGTAAATGCCATACGCCTTTCAATATTGAGCATGTTTCACCGGACAGCAAATAATTGCATTAAAAAGTCTGAGTTCTTAACAAGTATATGTCTTCAGACTTTAACATTATTGAGGTGAATGCCATTAGTGACCAAGCATTGATTTCTGTTTAAATGATTAATTCCATAAACCGAAGTTAGCTCAGACATCTTTTAATTTTCTGAAAGCAGAACAAATAATTACAAACTACGGTGTATATACAGCTTTCCATATTTTTCCCAATTTCAGTATGTTAATATATATATAAGTACGTATCAGATCAATACTTATAGCCATCATTTCCTTTTTCCAAACAATAGTTATTTATGGAGAGACTTTTATTCATTAAAACTATTATATTCCATGACAAAATCTTCTTCAATCTAATTAGAACTCTAAAAAAAGCATTTTTCTTAGTACAAAATAATATAATTATCACTTTATAAAGAAACAAAATTTATAATTCTGGTGGCATTTTAACCTTGGCCTCCATAAAAAGGGCTTATAATTTCCACCAATTTCTGATTTTTGTATGATATAACACTGTGTAATTGCATATTAGAAAGATTTTATTTACATAAATAATAAAAGTAATGTTAAAAAGTTATTTTTCATCATTTGTAAAGCAAGGGAAATTGCATTCAAAGCAAATCACTTAAGAAAATCATTCTTGTGTATGTTTAAAGAATGGTCTGTTGCCCTGTTGTAAGGAAATTGTGGGTCCTTAAACGAAATGACTAGCTGTAAGTATTCCAAAGCATTTCAACATAACCATTGTTGGCCAAGCTACACATATCTGTAAATATGACCTGTCATGAATAACAATGGAGTTTTTCAAGAGCTTTGGAATCACTTTCATTTCCTTACAACAGAGCAAATTCAGGGGCATCTAGTTCTAGGTTCCTCCAAGGTAGAGGCTTCCTACTTAGCACCTCTTTCTTCCTGGGTACATTCTCATCCTCAGAACTGTTTTCTTGATCTGAGTTGTCTTCAGAGACAGAATGTTCTGAAGACATATACTCTACACTTAAACAATCTTTAAATCTGCTCTTCTCCTCTTTTGGACTGGAGGTAGATTGTACAAGTGCCTTTTGTCTCTTTAGTCGTTTCTGTAACAAACAAAAATTATTTATGAGTGATATCATCATTTACAATTATTTCAACAAAACTCAGCTGGCAGAAATTCAAACAAAAAAAAAACCTAGCCAATAAATTTCACTGCTCATTACACATGCAGGAATTTGCATATAAAACTAAAATCTAAAACTATCAACAGATTCAACTTCTAATAGTGAATTCATTTAAGGTTACCGTATACCTTCGCGGGTGTCCTTCGCGAAAAAAAATATTTGCGCGCTGTCTTAAATGTAACAACCACAAACTATATATCAGTACAAAGCTAATGAAATGCACTATCCGGTAAAAATTATTTCGCTTTGATTTTTTTTAACCGTAAAGAGAGTGCGTCCCAAAACCCCAAAACGACCGACGTCTCTTTGAGCGAATTTATCGGGTATGGAATTCGACCTTAGAATGAAAACTACTGCATTATATCAATCACAAGGCATTAATCTTCAAAACCGTGTGAGGCTTTTTCGATATTTCTATTGGTTGCTTCGCAATTTTTCTGTCAATTTTGATGATCAAAAATTTACCGATACCTTTCACAACAATGGCTATTGCGGGGGATCAATTTTAAAAAACGGAAATCCCTGACACGGTTTTGATGATTGATGCCTTGTGAATGATATAATGCAGTAGTTTTGTTTACGCGGTTGAGTTTGATACCCGATAAATTCGCTCAAAGGGACATCGGTCGTTTTGCGCTTTTAGGTCGCGCTCGCCTTACTATTAAGAACAATTGAAGCGAAACAATTTTTATCGAATAGAGCATTCTATAACCTTGACATTGATATATAATTTGTAGTGGTTGTATTTAAGACAGCGCGGTAATATTTTTTTTCGCGAAGGACACCCGCGAAGGTATACGGTAACCTTAAGGCAATCTTGGGGGTACACTTGACCTGGTTTCACAGTAATGGCTTGAGAGAAACAATGAACTTTTTTACACTGTATACTTACTGCATTCTTTCTGTTCCTGATTCGCTGCTCCTTTAGCACTTCTTTGTCCTTATTAGCTTGTTTGACTTTTTCCTGCCTCTTCTTAGTCTTAAAATGGGTCCTAATAGCAGCTGTCATTCAGGAAAACAGATAAAAATGTATTGACTGTTATCACCATAACTGAAAACACCATTTCTTAAAAGGACCAAGACTTGTAAAAAATATAAAAAAAAATTACAGTCAATCTTAAATGCAATGTATTCATAACCAATTTAAGCCTCTGCTGCTCAATAAAGATAAAACGTTTTTTCCATAAGTAGTAGGTTGGAGTAGTTTAACCCGGATTTTTTTTTTATCGGGAATTTATCAGGGATTTTATCAGGAATTTATCAGGGATTTTATCAGGGATTTTATAAAAATTTTATCAGGAATTTATCAGGGATTTTATCAGGGATTTTATAAAAATTTTAACCCGGATTTTTTTTTTATCAGGAATTTATCAGGGATTTTATCAGGGATTTTATAAAAATTTTAACCCGGATTTTTTTTTATCAAGGATTTTAACCCGGATTTTTTTTTATCAAGGATTTTATCAAGGATTTTTAAAAAATGAATTTGAAAAAATAGTTTAAAGAGATAAATATATACCAACAAATGGACAAGAAGACAGTGAAGCAACTGAAAATCCTTGCCAAAGAGCAGGGTATTAAAGGATATTATCGATTGAAAAAAGCTCAACTTATCGAAGCGTTGGGTAAAAGCGAGACCCAGCGAAATACACCGATTCCAAAACCGCGTACTAAACTTCCTCAACCCCCACCGATTCCAACACCACGTACTAAACGGCGGCCCCCAACACTCCTTATAGTCAGACCCATCAAAGCATCAGGTAATATCCCCAACCAGCAGCAAAGACCTATCCCAGCCCCTAGAACTAATATCCCCAACCAGCAGAAAAGACCTATCCCGGCCCCTAGAACTAATATCCCCAACCAGCCGCAAAGACCTATCCCGGCCCCTAGAACTAATATCCCTATCCCAACCCCTAGAAAAAATATTGTATCTAGTTTCATAGATATTGGCAAGCGGTTAGTTAACGCCATCCCCCAAACAACTAACAACACGTTTAATTGGATAAAGAATCAGACATTGAAAGTGGTGGATCGAGTTAAGTCTGTTGGTGAAGCGCTTGCGGATCTCATCAATAAAAATATCTCCGAACTTACTAATAACAGACCACCACAACCTGGAAGACAGGTAAGTATATCTGAGAGTGAGGAAGAACAGACAAACTTAATTGAAACCCCAACAAACCCAAATCTCAAAGAGGTTAATGCCAATATGAACAATGACTTATCAAACATGATTTTTAACGAACTCAGACCGGAAATAGAGATGCGTTCAAGGATTGTTTACGGTTTTACGGCTAGAATTCATCGTGGGGGTGGAGAAATAGTTGATTATGAGAAAACCCTTCGTGGGGAGGGGACTTTTACAAGTTTATCCAAAATAGAGGCTTATATCAAAAGGTGCGAGACCAAAAGGTTAGATTTGGAGAATTCCGAAGTGTGGAGTAGCGCGTACCTACCAGCAACAGAGGTTGTTGAAACCCCAGGCGTCTACCAGGGCAGGGTTGAGTTCACTAGGATTATGATAAAAGTAATCCATAGCAAGGAGCCACTAATGGGGTGTGGACCCTTACCAGATTGGCTACGTAATAAGAAATGCATTCACGCCATTGATACTAATGATGACAATCTCTGTGTCTGGAGGTGTCTCGCTATTTACATGGGGTATCGTGATAAGAAACCTAGAACTGCCGAGGACACTACCAGAAAGGCGCTAAAACTGGCCCGAGATTTTTACGATAACCCAAAAATGCAAGTTGTAGATGTGAGGGCAACGAAACTTGTTGATTTTGAGGGTATCGCTAAGAGGTTTTCTGTTAACATCCGTCTGTATGAACCAAAAGACCAAAAGGTTTCGAAACTAGTGTTCGGTAAAGACCAGTTCAAACAGAATTTACAGTGTGTAGACATTGGACTCTATAATGGTCACTGTTTCTACATCAAGAATATAAATCTTTTAACAGAACTCTGGGAATGTTCTGGGTGTGAGCAAAGATTTAACAGACATGATAATTACAATAGACACGTCACAGAAAAAAGATGTTCGGGAGGAAAGACACAATTGATATGCAAAGGGGAAAAGTTCAAACACATCATGAACAGTTCAGAAAAGGTGTTTTATGGAGGTAATACCCAATTTAGTTATGTTGGGTGTCGATGGATCGAAGCGCAGTCTAAGACTAGAGGCAAACACATTCATCACGCTCTCTGTGGGCATGGAGGCGAGCGGTGTGTGAAGAACGGTAAAAAGGAGATTTTGGTTGATGGATACGAGCCGGAGACTAGGACCGTTTTTCAATTCTATGGGTGTAAATGGCACGGCTGCCCCTGTTCAAGTGACGATGAAAAGAGATACAATGAAACTCTTGAAATGGAACAGACGATTAGAAGCTTGGGGTATAATGTTGTCTCGGTTTGGGAGCATGAAAAACCTAAATTAAGTGATATAAGACTTGAAAAGAAATTTACCCCATACCCTTATTTTATTGTTTACGATTTTGAAGCATTGCTCAGAAAACTTTCTCAACAGATGACTGCCGACCTGACTTTCAACACCAAACATATTCCAGTTAGTGTTGCTATCACCGATAATTTTACAAACGAACCTACCTTTCTTGTAAACTCGAACCCAGAAGAGCTTATCAAAGACTTTATTACAGATTTAGAACACCGTCGGAAAGCCATTGTCGAAAAAGTTACAAAAGAATACCCGCTGCCTGATGAAGATTCTATTCCCAAGAACGTGTTAGAGCAGTACAGAAAGTGGTGTAATCAAGTTCCTGTTTTAGGGTTCAATAGTGGAAAGTATGATATAAATATGATTAAAGAATATTTTGTAAAGCACATGACCGAGCAAGCTGGAGAGATTTTTGTGGCGAAGAAAGAGAATAGTTATATGTTCCTGACAACTGACCATTTTAAATTTTTAGATGTGATGTCCTACTTAGCCCCGGGACTCTCTTTTGATAAGTGGTGTAAATCAAACAACTGTAAAGCACAAAAACTTGTCTTTCCTTACGAATGGTTGGATAGTTATGAGAAGCTTTCTCACGTAGGCCCTGTTGAATATGAAGACTTTTACTCAAGCCTCCAACAGAAAATCACAGTGTCTCCTCAAGAATATGAAGAATTTAAGATCGAATTCCAAAAGCGGGGTTGTGTTTTATTCATAATTGAACATATAATTAACATATTCTGAATATGTTAACAAGGTTTGTGAAGACATTCTCGCTAATAACTTTTTCAGTTTTTGTCAAGTGGATATCCATGTCCCTGAAAATCTCAGAGAAAAATTTGAAGAGTTTTCACCGTTGTTCGTTGTAGATAGTGTTCCAGAAGAGCTAGTCCCTGAACATATGAAACAATACCAAAAAGACACTGGCAGAAAAACTCTAAAAGGTACTAAAAAATTGCTTGGGGTGACTAAGGCAAAGAAGATATTGTTATATACACCCCTACTGAAATGGTATCTTAACCATGGTTTAGAGGTAACAGCTGTACACAAGATTTTAAAATATGTAGCAGGAAGACCTTTTAAATGGTTCCCAGACGAAGTCAGTAGCGCTCAAAGAGATGGGGATATCGAGGTTATGACCGCAAAGTTACGCAAAGCTGTTAATGAAAACGAGAGAGATGTTGTGGACACCACTATGAATGAATTGAAGCAATTCCCTTCTATAGTCCCCTTGATTGAAGAGAACAAAGACCTTCAAGCGTTGATTGAACAACTGAATTCCAAGTATGAAGGTTGCAAAGAACTGGGGGATACTTACAAACTAAAAGGGAACTCTTTTTATGGTAAAATGATTGAAGACCTCGAACGACACACAAAAACAAGATATACTAAAGACGAGGAGGAGGTTGATAAGGCTTTTAGAAGTCCTTTCTTTGAGGATTTAGAAGTCATAAATGACACGTACGAGCTGAAAGAAAGAAAGCGGCAGGTCACTATAAACCGTCCCTATCAATGTGGCATCGCGGTATACCAATTGGCCAAACTACGAATGTTGGAGTTTTACTATGACTTCATAGATAAATATATCGATCGAATAGATTTTGAACTTATTCAAATGGATACGGATTCTATGTACATGGCTCTTTAGAATGAAAACTTTGACAAGATTATCAAACCCGAACTACAAAACGAATACTTTAGTAGAGGGAAAGCAAAATTCCTGTCAACCTCAAAATACCACGACAAGACCCAAGGGCTGTTCAAGCTGGAGTTTAAAGGAACTCGAATGATTGCTCTTGCGCCAAAATGCTATTACGCCGAGGACCAGGACGGGCGAACAAAGTTTAGTTGTAAAGGGACCTCTAGAAAGCAAAATGATATGACATGGAATCGGTACTACGAAGCTTTGAACGGGGTGAAAGATAAAGTGCAAAATACCGGCTTTAGAGTTAGCAATAATCAAATTGTGACATACACTCAAAATAAATTAGGATTGAGCGCCTACTACGATAAACGCATAGTGACAGACGACAGAATTCACACAGAACCTTTGTATTAGCTCATTTCAACACAAAATTAGGCGGCAGCTCAGTATCTTCTGGTACAACCTGCAACTCTTCTCTAACGAATGACCTCCTAGGACCGTCCTCTAGATAATACAACACAGGCTGATTATGTGACACCACACTCCTAGAAAGATTGTAAACCTGAATACTCCAAATGGGATCTGTAGCACGTCTACGTTCGCCACCCTCAAGTTCGCCAGGAGCTAATAGATACCGAACTCTAACCCCCAGTGGTAGTCTCACCTCATCAAGTCCAACAACTCGCTTATACTTTGGAGGATCAATATCAACCTCTTTCAATCTAATAGCTTTCTCAGGATCTTTACCAGTTATTCTCGTTGGTACACTATTCAGAGTTTTCAAAATAGCAGGTAATCGTTTTACCCAAACTCTAGACCTATCATCACTAATCATTTCTTGTGCGTATTGATGACTAAATAGTTTTTCTGATAATGTTCTATTTGCTCTTTCAACAAATGCTTGAGCTCTATGGTTTCCAGCTTCAGACCGTTGTATGGTTACATTATGTTTTTCCATAAGTTTTGTTACATCTCCCATGAATTCTTTACCAGGATCAACAATTAATGTTTTAGGATATTTTAACTTTCTGGAGTATATTTTTGTTAAAGCTTTTGAAATCTCGTTACTTTCTTTAGAGGTTAGTGGTTCTGCATCTTTGTATCTCGAGGCAATATCAATCACAACCAGAGCATATCGATATGTCTTTCTTCCAACTTTATCATGCGGTAAAAATAATAGATCTGCTTGATGAATCTGATTAGGCTTTTCCACATTCCAGTGCGGTCTAGGGATATACTTTGGAGCTGGTAGATAGATTTGCCACAGCGCCTGTTTCTCAAGCCATCGTTTAGCCTCATCTTCACTGACTTTTGCTTTTTCAGCTAATTTAGGAATGGCAGAATAACCTTTCCAATATCCATAAGTTGAATAGTATATTTTTGATAGCATGTTTTCGTTACTCATTTAAAGAATAATAATACTATCTTTTAAAATAAACCATGTCACAAGCTATATCTGAAGAAATTAACCCAAACAGGATTCCACTAGAGCCTCTCGGTTTGAAAGCGGAATCGTCACTGAATCGAATTACACTAAATCCATCATCCGCTAATCCTGAAGAAACACTATATATAAATATTCCACAACTTTCTCAGAATGTAGTGATTGTCCCAGGAAGTGTATCTCTACTATTTGACTTGACTGTTGATGGTCATGTTAACAACACCCTTGTGAATAACGTAGGTAGTAACCTTGTATCCAGACTCAGGGTTCTTTTTGGTGGAGAAACACTACAGGATACTCAAAGATACGATCTCTTTCAAACCTACCATGACTTATACTTAACAGCTGAAGATCGTCAGAATGGAATAAAACAAGGTATTTCTTCTGAAAACATGAGGAAGCTTAGGAAAAATGCGGGTGATAAGGTAAACTCAGGAAATGATAAGGAAGTAGTTCTTGCAACAGTATACAACACCAAGTACCGTATTCCACTCAACCATCCTATTCTCAGCAAGCATGGGGTTTTCTATCCAAAGGCGTTACCTCATTCACTAATCTTTGAGATTACACTGGCCCCAGTTTCAGATATTGTTGTTTATTCTGACAAGACCAAGACTCCAACTTACAAAATCGAAAACCTCGAGTTGGAATATTCTTGTATCTCAAGTGAATACTTAGCTAATGAGGCTCAGTCAGCTTATCAGGTTGGTAAAGTATTCTTTTATGAGAATGTACTTCTCCAAAAAACTTTTACCATCTCCAAACCAAATGACAGTTTCATAAACGAGTACATTAATATACCTAGGAGATCAATGACAGGGATATTGTGCTTGTTCACAGAGAGATATGTTGGAGGAGCACGAGACTCTGAGAAGTTTGTCAATCCAAATATAACATCAATCGACATTAACGTTGACGGCATGCCAAACCGTATCTACTCCAAGGGAATGAAACCGTCAGACTTCTGGGATTCGGTAATGAAACGTTTCGGTAAAGAGGGTGTAAAGCTAAATGATTTTTATGTCGACAAGTTTGCTCTATGGATTGACTTGAGAACTCACCATGACAATAGTATTCATGGAGGAGGTATGGCTTTGAACAACACACGAGATGGAGTAAAACTTGAAATGAAACAAAAAGTTGGAGGAACAGGAAATATCACCTGTCACATGTTTGTGGTAGCCGACGCGTTGATGGAGATCATGAATTCAAACTTAAGATCAATTATGTATTAGTTAAAAGATGGAAGAACTGAGAGATAAAGTTCCTTTTCATTGCATTATAACAGGTCCTACAAATTGTGGAAAGACAAAATACCTTACGGATCAGCTCATAGGACCATTTCGAAAAGTTTTTGAATACATTGTTCTCATATGTCCGACTTATGCTAAAAATAAAACTTATCATAAATTTGCTCACGGAGATAAACGTTTCTTAGTATTATCACCAGATGCTAGTAACAGCGATGAGATTAACGAGTTATTAACTGATTGTCAAACTTTGTTCTCTGGTACAAATACACTAATAATTTTAGACGACTGTGCTGTATCGAAAGATCTAAAGAAACGCTCGAACAAGTTTATAGATCTAGCATTCTCTGGAAGGCATCATGGATTATCAGTATGGGTATTGACACAACAATTAACATCCATAGCAAAACCATTCCGTGAAAATGTGGCTTGTGTGGTTACATTCCATAATCCATCACAAAAAGGTATGAAGATGCTTTTCGAAGATTATGGAGGTGATTTAGACTCTGAAACTAGTAAAAAGTTTGTAGAAATGCTGAAAACTGAAAAATATTTGAGACTATGTTTGTGTTTACGTTATCCATTCCAATGTTATTTAGAGATTCCCGCGGTGATTTAAAAGAATCTATATATTATTAGAAAATTAAAAGATGACAAATGTTGAAGATTATATGGAAGAACAGCCAGAGGTAAAAGATGATACCAAAGATAATGATGTTGAAATCAAACAAGAATCACTAGCTATTCTCGCATCTCTTGGGAATACAAAGGAATATTTAGGCGTTGAGATGAGTCTAGGTGATATCAAGAAACTCACAGCAAAAGAAGTTGAAAAATATTATAATCGATACCAAGCAGTATTAGGCAAGCAAGTTAGTAGTGGATTAGTAGAGTCAGCTCTTCAAGCAGCGTCTCATATCATTTCTTACTTGGTTCCTGTAGATGACACCGAAGAGCTTAGCAAAGACTTACAGAATGATGAGTTGGTTAAGCGTGAACTGACAAACTTTATAGGTCTCTTGGTATTAAAAGGTGGAAGATTGGTAGCACTTGCTAGTGGACTATTCCAGGTTGCTAAGCACATTAGAATCAACAAAAATGAGCAGACTAATGAGCAGCAAAACTGAGATATGATTTAAAGATTATTTACTATGGGAAATAAATAATCATGTCTGATGAAGTTGTTGAACAAATTACAATGGATCCCCCTCCTCCTAAAAATAAGAAAGCTGTTAAAGAGAAAGATCCTAAAAAGGTCGCTGCCGGTAAGAAACTAGCAGAATATAACAAAAAAGCTAAAGAAGCGTTAGCTAGGGAAATGAAACGTGAAAAGGAACAAGCGGAGACTAAACAGGAAGAAAATATAAATGCAGAGAGCGAATCTAAAGCATGGATTCCAGAGCTATCTTTTACTACTGTGTTATCTCTTGTTGGAATAGGGTTTACTGCAGTTGACATGTTTATGAGGTACTACAAAAACAGAAAACCACCAACCCAACCACCACCCTCAAATATTCCTACCCAACCACCACCCTCACATACCACTACCCAACCAACTCCGAAAATAGTAATGCTCTGAGGAAAGTAGTTTAAAGATTTTCTCTATCCACAATAAAAATCATGTCAAATGAAAACAAACTTGTGAAAACTGTTACCGATTCAGCCATCATTATCGGATTGGCTGCAGGTGTTGGATACGTAGCTAAAAAGGCTATGAAAGAATCATTTATAAACGATCCCTCCTCAAGTATTACAAACTATGCTAAATGGGTCGCTGTCCTATCCGGTAGTATGTACCTAAAAACTTATTTAGAAGATCAAAAGATTTTGCCAACTTAAAGATTTTACATATTGATCAATAAATGGCGACAATAGCAATGATGATTGGTGGAGCTATTTTGAATGCAACTACTTTCGTTGGTGGTTCGTATCTTGCAAAATATCTCTCAGGTGATAAAACAGATGCAGAGCGAATACGACACGACAAGGCAATAGAAAAATATCAAAAAGATTATGCTACATACCAGGAAAAGAGACAGAATCTCATTGATTGGTACTCTCAACAGAAGGATGCTAAACACCGAGCTTCACAAAATATTTCTAATACCGATGAAGCTTTGAAATTGTATAGTCAGACACATGAACCAAAATTCTCTGATTATTATAGACCTAGTAGCAATCAAAAGATGGGTGAGATGGCATATGTGGGTGGTGGTATGCTAGCATTGGGTTATATAGCTAGTAAATTCTTTTAGTTAATTGTGTGAGCAGTTTAAAGATTTCTTACTGATTAGTAAAAAATTATGAATGTAGAGCCAGATATACCAGTTTATCCAGATGATGATGATGAGAATGATCCTGATTTAGATCCGACTATACTAAATGATTCCTATGATGCGGGTGGTGATAATGGTATCCAATTAAACACACTTTCATCCACCACTATTCCAACTGACCCTGATTTTGGTGGTGTGGGTGGTTATTATGATGATGATGATGATGAAGAATCCCCACTGATTAAGGAAAGTAAAGAAGACAATAGGGCTCGCGCTTTAAAAAAAATAAAAGAGAAGTTCTACAATTTCGAACCACTAAATTCACCATTCAGTTCAAGAATCGATGATAGGGGTGTATGGGTTAGATTGACTGATCAAGTTAACAATAAGGAACATTTACTTATTGACTTCAAAAGGGATTTGGTAGATTATGACCGACTTCCTTTGTCAATCAAGAGAGCAATTGGCATGGATTCTCATAGTCTTGTTCTGAATAATAATAAACTAATTGCTGATTTGAATGAAAAGAATGAAAAAATTAAGGATTTAAGTAATGCATTAAATGGGTTAGTATCAACCTTGGAAACAAATGATCTGGAGATACAACGTTATATTGATAATGATAAAGAGCAGCGTAGAATCATCGAGCAACATCAAACCAGAATCGCGGAAATTGAAAGCTATTTAGATGTAGCTGTTAAACAGAAGATAGAAGCTAAAACAGAGGTTGATAAACTTAAAGGTGAATTAAATCAATACAAAGATGAACTCGACAAGAATAAGAATGGGCTGTCAAATTTAAGAAGGGTAGAACAAAGTAGGGATCGGTTACTGACCAAGGTTAATGAATTGGAAAAACTTGCGAAGAAGCAGATAATTTCCAATCAAGAACAAATAAGAGATCTAGAGAGACAAAATGATGAAATACTTGATAAGATGCCTCTTCGTGATCGTGTGAAGGCTATCTTCAAAAAGTATGGGTTCACAGTATTTGCCGTTGTGAGTGCTGTAGGTGTTGTCATTGGTGTTATCGTTTCTAATCTTTCTAAAGGTCTAACCAAATTGGGTAAAGGTGTTGGTAACGGTTTTAAAACGATTGGTAAGAAACTTGGTGAAATATTGCCTGGAATGGTCGGAGCTATCGTGAGCTTTCTGTTCAAGACTGCAGGTGAGGTTATTGGATTTTTAGGTAAGAACGCTTGGTTGTTGATAGTTGCCGTGGTTATATATTTTGTGGAACAATTTAAAAAGAAGAGGCGCTAAGTAAAAAAACATGAATGATACAACGTTTCTAACTATCGATATGCTAACTCCTGAAACAAGAATTTATCTAGATCCTCCCTTAACCCAAGTAAAAGAGATACAAATGCAATTTAGTTACTCGGATATAGCGTCGTATAGAAATCCTATGTACTTAATGTGTGATCTTATAGAGCCAAAGTCTTCATATTCCAATTGTTGTATGCAAATAGGTGTAAATATAGAACTTAAACCCTCACAATTACTAGCTGTTATTCCATCTCAAGAGAATCCTTGTTTAAGAATTCCACAAACCAAAAATCCGGTCAACTACTTTACTTTGTGGATTTTAGATAAAAAGGGAAAAAAGTTTGACTTGAATAACAAACCTTTACGAATTCATTTAAAGATTTCCTGTTGATTTGTAAAATATGGAAGACTACAATAGAATTTATCCACAAGTGCCTATGAATGGTGACCAAAATAATTTCAGACTTCAAAAATCGTGTGAAGTAGTACATAATCTTCAGAAGGAAATTAGACATTATAATGATGTTAGGAAAAAATACAATAGAGCGAGGGGGATATTTACTAAAATCAGTGTTGGTAGCGGGGTGGTTTCAGTTATTTTATCTGCAAGTGGACTGGGAACCTCTCTTACTGGTTTTGGTGCTGTTGTTGGTATACCATTAGGGGCGATGGGTGGTCTTTGTGGTGGTATTTCGGTTGGATTCGGTGCGGCTTCTAAACGACTTTCACATAAAGTTAGTAAACACGAACAGACAGTTTCTCTAGCAAAAGCAAAAGTGAACACCATTCACGACTTGGTTTCAAAGGCACTGAAAGATAACGCTATCTCTGACCAAGAATTTTCTCTAATTTTAGCAGAGGTGGACAAGTTTGAAAAACTAAAACTCGAAATCCGTCAAAAAAACCGGAAAGATACAGAAAAAAACTTAAATATGTCTCAGATAAGGACAGAGGTTCGCGCAGAAATTTTAAAGGAGTTAACCGGTCCCGAACGTTGAAATTTTCATTTGAGAGAACGCCTGTAGGATGGAATTATGCGGTTGGTATTAGAAAAGAACGGTGTTGATTTAAAAACATCTTATTCTAAACAAATAATAAAATGTTACTCAATGATTTCAGAAATAGGTATCCAAAGGCTGATCACAGTCAATTCGTATTTGTAGCTGATCAATATGGTGGTTACATTAGGTGGAAAGTTAATGGGACAACAATCATGTCTTATGATGACCCCACTGGCAAAACATGGACCGAAGACCTATCACCCCGTTTGAAAAAACTTCTATGGAAAGATTTAGGATTGGATGATGATGCATTGAGTTCATTCCCAAAGAGTTTAACTATGACCAATCGATCTTACCCAATACCTGCCATTGATTTTGATGACTTTACAAGTAATATCACAAACATGCTTACCTCATTAGATATATATGTGTCCAATACGAAGAAATTCACCGCTAAGATGCGTAACATATTTACATCCCAAGTTGTGACTTTCAAGTTTGGTAAACAGAGTAGAAAATGGTTGAACGCACCTGATATGAATTATTGGCCTCAACAACTGAACTTTGCAGTGTGGTGTGCGACCTCTGGTTGTGGGATAAGTCCTTTCGAAAGTCTCAACTATCCTAAAGTCGTTAGTAGCTTCATTAAGTTTTATGTGTATTTCACTATAAGACGAATACTGTATGAATTGAGTCTTCCCCTACCTGATGAGCAACCTTTTGTAATAAATAATAATCCCTATAATAAAGTCGCATATCAAAGATTGTGTGCTGAATTTGGTATCTCAAAAAACTCTGACTTTAGATGGAAAGGTGGAAGAAATGGGGGTTTGGGTGATATATTCATAGATTATGGTTCTGGATATAATGGAGCTGGTGGCGGATATCAAAATGTACATATGGTAAGGAACTATGATGTTGAAGCTGATCAGTGGCCTGGTGAAGGTGGTAAATTCGCTGATGATGGAGGTAAGAAGGAAAAAGGTAATCTCATCTCATTTATCCGTAATGACGATTTTGCCGATTATAAATATGCTTGGTTTATCCCAACAAGTGGTTATGGACTCACTAAAGCTGGACTTGGTAGATTGAATCGATCTGCTGAAGCTTTTGTTTACTGCATATTGGGGGCGCAAGTCAACACTAGAAACTCGATTTACGGTAATGGTGGTGGAGCGATCGAGACTCAACAAGAATTCTTAGCCCTGTTTGAAAGTAGTGTGATCGAGAATGACATTTCTAGTTCAATCCAAAGGTATCAATTAGCTGTCCAAGAAGCGAAATTACGGCTTGATTTAGCTATTGCTCCTGGTGTATGGCTAATGCCTAGTAATATGATAATCAATACAGAGAGCGTGACTGGTTTTAATAACAAACTTATGAAAGCTACTAGTGATATGAGTTTTGGAGTAAATAATTCCCTAAACACTGAAGCAAAACAGGTTGGAATAAAACATAACATGGGATCTTCAAAGTTAAAGTTACCTCATAGAACTGAAACGAAACCAAAACCCTCAACGAAAACAGACTCAACGCAAACAGACTCAATGCGACCAGACTCAACGCAACATGAAAAGAATATATTAGCATTTATAGTTGTAGCTGGTGGATTAGCGTGGTATCTATTTCGGTAGATGACTATTTCACGTGATTATGATTGTGTGTAAATTAGTGCCCACGTGAAGAACAATAGATTACATACTTTTACGACATAGCAACAAGCAAGTTGGAAAGTAGATTTGAAGTTTACTTTTAAAAGGCTGGTTTCTAACGTCGCTCAGGAATGTGATTACGTCAATGCAAATTCTATAGATGAGTCAAAAGGTAAATTTTGTTATGTAACACTGACTTGCGTTATATAACATAGTGTTTTTTATGTCTCTTGTGTTGTGTGACACTCTGTACACTTCGACTTATATCTGTTGTGTTCGCATATACATAACCTACACCACCATATTTGTTTTCCATGAATACATATTTGAGATCCCCCACACTCTTTACATACGTTTCTCATTCAATTATGCTCGCAAATACTAGAGCCGTCGCATTCTCTACATCGATCTTTCCTTCGATTATGAGAGCATATTCGAGATCCCACACAATCCTTACAATAATATTTATACTTTCCATGAATACAGTTATACTTATTATTTTTTGTTTTATTAATCTCAGGT
Organism: Ricordea florida; assembly: GCA_949710005.1. Classification (NCBI taxonomy): domain Eukaryota; kingdom Metazoa; phylum Cnidaria; class Anthozoa; order Corallimorpharia; family Ricordeidae; genus Ricordea; species Ricordea florida. The sequence continues at coordinate 25,451,160 of OX453275.1, read as the reverse complement.
ATCGGTTCATTTGGGGGGGTTGGTCTAGGTACGGTGGTGTCTATATTACCCAACGCTTCGATAAGTTGAGCTTTTTTCAATCGATAATATCCTTTAATACCCTGCTCTTTGGCAAGGATTTTCAGTTGCTTCACTGTCTTCTTGTCCATTTGTTGGTATATATTTATCTCTTTAAACTATTTTTCAAATTCATTTTTTAAAAATCCTTGATAAAATCCTTGATAAAAAAAAATCCGGGTTAAAATCCTTGATAAAATCCTTGATAAAAAAAAAATCCTGATAAAATTTTGATAAAATCCTGATAAAATCCCTGATAAATTCCTGATAAAAAAAAATCCGGGTTAAAATTTTTATAAAATCCCTGATAAAATCCCTGATAAATTCCTGATAAAAAAAAATCCTGATAAAATTTTTATAAAATCCCTGATAAAATCCCTGATAAATTCCTGATAAAATTCCTGATAAATTCCTGATAAAAAAAAAATCCGGGTTAAACTACTCCAACCTACTACGCCATAAAAACATATACATTTTTGGTTCACAGACATTTTCCCTAACATTAACTGTTTGCTGTGAATTGCTTGCACTAAACCAGTCAATTTGGCTGATAACAAGCAAGAAAAAAATACAGCTTTGAAACTTGTTAAAGGATATTTACACACCAACATGACAACGGAAAGACTGTTAGGTTAGGCTATGATGAACATTCATTACAAAAAGCCTATTGACTATGATGCTGTGACTAGTTCATTTTTTTGCGGAAAGATACCAAAGAATGCTTTATGTTGATCCCGAGTTTGACGAAACACCTTGCCCTTTCATCGAACCCCTTATGCTAAAACCCTGGATTCGCCCCAGAAGACTCAAGGTTCAAGTTGGACAAAGATTCATGTCATTTTCCACCATATTAATACATATGATGTACAGTTACTACATCCTACAGAGCCAAATCTGAATACACTTACCCCTTATGAGGGATACTGGCACAGAAATGTGAGTGCTTTGCACTCCATCTATATATAGCTGCATGTACAACCTGGTTATCTCTGATTAAAGCTAAAATTCAATAGAACAAATTGTGTTAGAACTGTGGCTAAGCGTGGTATTCTTATTCAAAGAGGATTGTTTTTGTGCACAAGATCCCAATTTAAGGTAATCCCATATTATTTCCATAATGAAAGGGTGCATATGAGAAAGGCTGGTGGCTCCCAATAAGCAATATCAAATTAAGAGTTTGTACTCTTCTTTTAAAAATAGTGATAGAAGTTTGCTTTTTGCTAAAAACCATTGTACTTTGTTTGATACAGTTTATGAGCTCCAACAACAACACAAAACTCAAAACAAACACTGCATAATGTAAGCATCTCAACTAGTAAACTGGCAACACGATATAAAAAAATAAACAAAAACAGAAATAAAACGATAAGAACGTAAACTTACTCGTGTGAAAGATCCTATTTAACATCTTCCCCATCCTCATTGGTCAGCGAACAATAGATGTCCCTCACATGAGCCTTATAAAGAATGATTTAACAACGAAACAGTCAGGGAAAGAGGTAAAAATTTCCAATAGACGACGAAGCAGGACCTTGCTTTTTTTCGGCCTAGACTGGGTAGTGTAAAGGACATGCCTTGACCTGGAGGGCTTTTGCTTTGCCATAGCAGACATAAAGGAGAAATCAGATGGTTACAATGAGAAAAAATATCGAGAAAATATGGCGAGTTGCACTGAGCTTGCTGAAACCGTTCGCTCGAAGTAACCGCGCCTAAAATTCAAATGACTTTCAGTCACAAGAATCTAGTAAAATTTTAACCACTACGAAAGATGTACGACGTTCCATTGGTCCTCCACAGCATAGGTGGGAATAGGATCCAAAGGGCAGAAATCACGAGGTCGGCGAGCGAAATCTTCGGATAACGAACGGTAACGTATCGGAGACGAACGCGCCATGTGATCGGATTACACATTTAATTACTTGCTTTATTGTTTGGTGAACTGAAATTAAAATGATGTGTTAATATCCTGTATTCCTTTGGTCTTGTTGTGTATTTATCTAATATTGGGGCTGAGTTTTGGTTAATGCTAGTTGCTTCAGTAGACGAAAGTTTCGATTATTATCAATGTCCTTTTTAAACTTTTGTTAAAAAGTGTTATGTCTTGGCAGTCCAAAGGTCGCACTTTGATGTGGGTACATTATGTCCCATACACTACGTACCTATCTTACTTTGGCGCTGTTTTGTTACATTTCGGCGGGAATATGTGGTCGTGTTTCGATCATGGAAGTCGAACAGAAGAAACGAACCCCGTTTAAATGGAGAGAGAATACCGCTACCGAGCGTCGTCGCATGAGAAGTCAAGCCAAGAAAAGGAAACGACTTCAAAGAAGAAAAGAAAATGATAAATGTAAGTTTACGGCAAATGCAGTCATCGAGGTTCTCACCGACCGATTGCGGATGGAAACTAAGCAACGTGAACGACTGCTTTTTCTTGCGCGGAAGTATTATTTAAAGTGGAAGGAAAACAAAGATTTGTTGCTCAGAAGGAGTGGCGGAAACCAACCAAGCGCCTCCAGATTTGGGACGCAGGCAAAGGTAAGCAAGTAAAATTAATCGTGTGGGCGGACTAATTGCGAGCGATGCAACTCACGCGTGTAACTTTTGGCAAGATTTCCTCACAGGTTCCTACTTCATTATGCATGCAGTAGTTGAATTGTCTTGGAAAAGGCGCGTGCAAACATTTCTGAGAACGAAACTGTACGGCTACAGCATGCATATTGAAGTAGGGACCTGTGCGGAAATCTTACCCAATCCGATGAGGAAACGAATATAATACAATTTTATACTAGAAATACGACTCCCGCAAAACCTCGCGAAGCTAGTTTTTAAAGAACTCGTTATGTTTTTTCCCGAGGAATAAAACCCCAATTTATGTATCTACTTATTATTATATTATTAACACTTTTTGTATTTTCTCATTTCTTGTATTTATTCTGATTATTATTATTGTATGATAATTATTATTATTATTATTATTTTATGTGTAACATAATATACTGTTATGGGGTGGGGGTGTATGTCCTAATCTGGGAAAAGGTTCCTCTGCTATTACAAGAACTACAGTTTTCTTCTGCATAGGGTTTGTATCAGAGGTGGTAAAAATTACTGAACTCTGAACAATACCATTTCTTCTTTTAGGCTTAGAATCTAGTAATGGTTGCCACAGCCACAGGATTTTGAAATTCCCTGACTTTTCCCTGAAAAATGTAAAATTCCCCTTACGAACTAAATTTGAAAAATCACAAATTAATCCTGGTAATGGGCTCAAACCCCCCCTCACAGCCAACCTCTTCACCCATTTATTTAATATGCTTTCAGAAAGTGACATGCAGTGTACATGGATTTATAGTTTCTTAAGATAAGAAAGTCATGGAAAAAGGATTTATTTTCTTGGATACCCAAAATCAGTTTTAATCAGTCATGTAATTCTACCAATCCAATGCATTTCCTGTCACATTCTTCGTTACAGCAAACCATTGCTGAATTGGCAAAAATTTACTCAGTACTGTTAAATTTCACTTTTCCTTGACTTCTCTCAAATACTTAAGCTTTTCCTGACTTTATTTGAAATTCCCCAACTTTTCACTGACCCTGAACAATTTTTTTCCCTTACCATTTTCTCACCTGTTGCAATCATGCTACTACACTCATTTGTCCCTACAGTTAGTGAGGAAAGCCATGATTGAAAGCATAGGGCATTTAGGAAACTTCAAAAACTTGTTACTACATACAGCACCATTGCAATGAATATATAAGAAAGATGGCTAAAACTTTTGGCATTACAAACTTTAGTTTCTCCCTTATAGAGTTTTTCCAATCAAAAAGGTCAACTGTATATTGTGGTTGTTATTAAATATTTGTATTTGACATCAAAAATGAATTACACAGCATTAAGGAAAAAGGTTAAGATGTTATGCCTAATTTTGCAAAGTAGGGCTTAAATTAACTTTTCATGGGTGGGAAAATGGTGGTGGCTAAGAGAGTTAAATTCCCAGGGATACATGGAACTCAAAGGTAAAAACCCATTTTGAAATGGCTATGGAACTTGTCTGTCCCAACGAAACTTTTGAATTACTCAGTACATATATGTAGCAAAGAAATATAGCAAAGAGAAATACTACTCAGAAGTCATTAATAACATCTGCTTTATTTACAAATAATTGCATTGATCACTAATAATATTGAAGAACCAGTCACATATTGTGTTTCTTTTCTGTTGAAAATGCTGAACAAAACTGCTACATCAAACAAATCTATATATTTTCACTGTTGCAATGATAGCAGATCACATAATTATAAATAATTGCTATTTCAACTGCAACCTCTGTATTAGGAATTTCTTTAGGCAACACAAGTTAAATGCAATGGATTTAATTTCACAGTATTATCAAAGAAATTTTGAATTACTGGTTATTTTTAGTGAGTTTAGTGATTTTTTTTTTTACCTTTGTTTCAGATTTTTTCCTTGATTGGCACAGATGTGAATGTAATGTCCAATGTTCCTGAGATTGAGTGGCATCAATTGAACTCTTTAAAAGATAAAGAGGAAAATACAATACAGGATCAACTTGGGGAGGGTGTTTTTGGTTGGTGCGTTAAGAAGAATTACAAGAGCAGTAGTATATAAGAGTAAAAATACCCGGATTTCCATTATCAGAGATTTATCAGAGATTTAATCAGAGATTTTTTCTAGTATAATAAAAGTATCAGCGGTACGGAAAATTTAATCAGAGATTTATCAGAGATTTAATCAGAGATTTTATCAATGAATTATTCGGGATTACAAAAAATAAAAAAAAATAAAAAAAATAAAAATGTTATTTAAAGATTTAGAAAAAATATAAAAAAGTATGGAACAACTAAATAGTTTATATTTTATACAATTGAGAAAAATCGCAAAAGAGTTGAAAATTAAAGGCCGATCAAGAATGAATAAAGCAGATTTAATTAAAGCGGCTACGAAATTTTCAGATGAAGAGATTATTAATCTAATTCAAAAAGATACTATCGATAATAATTATTTTTGTATTCATAGAAAGAGTAAATATTTTTGTAAAGAGTGTTGTGGGTCGCAATTATGTATACACAACAAAATTAAGTATTGCTGTAAAGAATGTAAAGGATCACAATTTTGTATACACAACAGACAGAAAACACATTGTAAAGTTTGTGGAGGATCTCAAATATGTGAACACAACAGACAGAAAACACATTGTAAAGTTTGTGGAGGATCTCAAATATGTGAACATAAAAAACAGAAGGCGCATTGTAAAGAATGTCGCGAAAAAATAAAAAATGAATTATGATTTAAAGATATAAAATATAAAATAAAAAAAATGTTATTTGAACAATATAATGAAAACAGAATTATTAATTTTGAGTATTTTAATGAAAAAGAACTGGGTTTTTATGATTTTATAGAGTCAATCAATGAAGATTTGTTAAAAAAGATCTCAAAAAATCGTGGGTTTATTATTGAAGAAGGAGATTATTGTTGTTGTTTAAATTATTATGTTAAGAATGATAATATTTTTTGTGGTGAATGTATTTTAGATTTTGAAGAGGGTTTGATGTTCAATGAAGAAGAGCTTGAATTAGTAATTTTTTATTGTGGTAATGATGATGATAAGATAGAATATAATATTAATAATTTTATTATTTATTCATTTGTGATTACAATAGAAAAAGATGAACATAAGGTATTACATAAAAAGAAATTCTACAAAGACTTGTATGACGATCTAATGTCTGTAGCATGGAATCCGGATAGGTATATGGATTGGTGTATTGATTTTGAGGAGTCAAGGGATTTGAAAGAACGTTGGGGAGAAAATTAATGTTATCTAACTCAAGTAAGGGTTACATAACATAACAAAAGACCTGAAGGGCCAGCTACGCTGAAATTTATCTGAATCTTAAACTAAAAGTTATTGGAGAACCCTTCAGATCAAGTTTTTTCCATTCATTGTCTAAGATGCTTAAATCAAAGTGATTTATTAGGGTCTCATATTTTCGAACTGGAATTGTTGGATAATCCTTTGAGGGTATGTTTGCAAGTAGGTTTGATGGTGAGAGTTTCACAAGTTCTCCATATTTGGTGTTATTCATATATGACAACTTATTATCAACTATACTACACATAAGTCTCAGCGGTTCCTTAATCTGTATATTTATGGGGTATAATTTACCAGGTTTTGTAATTTCAGGCAAACCTAAACCAACTTGTAACCCTCTCGTAAGTTTAATGATTAAGTTCTTATTGGAATATAGATAGTCAACAGTATCAGTCTCAATTATTGTTATCTTTTCCCTATCAGTATCATTAAGAAAGATCGATTGAATATCACGCAACGAATATGTACCGGGTTGTATTATTATGACGGCTTGATTCTTTTCATTGAATAACATCTCTTGATACTTGAAATTAATCAATCTTTTGGTTTTTATATTACAATCCAGGAGTTGTATCTCCCTAAGATTTTTCAATGGAGGATCTAAATAAATCCTTGTTTCAGACTCATACATGGTAATACTCAACATTTTGTTTTGATTAAACCATATTCATCTTTTTAAATTTTCTATAATAACCGCCTGTGATAAAAAAACGACTTACGCGTAAGCTGAAAAAACAGTCATCTACCGAAATAGATACCACGCTAATCCACCAGCGACAACTATAAATGCTAATATACGCACTTCGTGCTCGCTTCGCGCATTATCTTCATGTTGCGTTGAGTCAATATTATTTTCAGCGGAGCGGGTCCTGCGGATTTCCTGTTTCATTGAGTCTGTTTTCGTTGAGGGTTTTGATTCCTTAGGGTTTTTCTTCGTTTTAGTTCTATCAGCGAAGCTGGCCTCCCCTTCCAGGCGAATATGAGGTAACTTTACCTTTGAAGATCCCATGTTATGACTTATTCCAACCTGTTTTGCTTCAGTGTTTAGTGAATTATTCACTCCAAAATTCATATCATTACTCGCTTTCATAAGTTTGTTATTAAAACCTGTCACGCTTTCAGTGTTGATTATCATATTACTCGGCATTAACCATACACCAGGAGCAATAGCTAAATCAAGCCGTAATTTCGCTTCCTGTACAGCTAATTGATATCTTTGGATAGAACTAGAAATATCATTCTCAATAACACTACTTTCAAATAAAGCCAAGAATTCTTGTTGAGTCTCTACAGCTCCACCACCATTACCATAAATTGAGTTTCTAGTATTGACTTGTGCTCCCAATATACAGTAAACAAAAGCTTCAGCAGATCGATTCAATCTACCAAGTCCAGCTTTAGTGAGTCCATGTCCACTTGTTGGGATAAACCAACCATATTTGAAATCAGCAAAGTCATCATTACGAATGAATGAGATTAGGTCACCTTTTTCTTTCTTACCACCGTCATCAGTAAATTTACCACCTTCACCAGCCCATTGATCTGCTTCATGATCATAATTCCTTATAATATGTACATTTTGATATTCCCCTCCTGTAGTGTTTCTATTGTGACATGTGAGTCACATGATCCCTAGTGCATTATGGGATGCAGAACGGGAGCATGTGCTCGGAGACAGAGAAATAAAAATTGTTATCGTTGTTTAAGTGCCGGAATCTTTTATTCTACTTGGGCCCGAAACACCACATTTGGCGACGAGGATAAAGACGAAAAGCGGATAAAAAGTGGTTAACGAGTTTAAACGGTGGAAAACTCGCACAGATGGCCGTATCCTTGAGCGGACTGCCAGGTTTACAAGCGTTCGACGCTGTGGGCGAGCCAGCTACACTCGCACAACGATGGTTAACTTGGAAAGACGAATTCGAATTGTACGTGACTGCCTCGGGAATCAGCGACCCAACACAGAAGAGGGCGCTTCTACTTCACCTCGCCGGGCCCCAAGTCAGAGACGTTTTTAATAACTCAATTCCTGCCGACAAACGAGGCGAAGCGAAGGATTACAAGAAAGCTATGGACAGCATGGCGAAGAATTCGAGACAGGCATGCGCATTGACGAGCGATTAGAAAATTTCGGCGTATTTTCTGTAAGAGAGTTTAAGTGAGAATAAGAAGAAAAATCGAAATATCTCGGATGAAACTGTCTGGGTGCCTTGGTTTCCAACTCACTCGATTAGTACTGATGTTGCTTCAAATAAATTCCGTACAATGCCTACCTTGGAAGTTGTTTCCGCTGCGGTTTTCGAGTAAACGGCGAGCATATATTCACACAAGAATCTAGTATGGCGGTCTTGCCAAGAAGGCCATATGTTGTCCCCGTGAATCGGTACTCCTCGCCACAGAGTTTACCGTAGACTGGAGTTTCCATCCTTTTCGATAACTTAAATTCGCGTACTTTACGGTGGAAATGCCTCCAAATTATGGCGATTGGTATCCACTGCGGTTTTCACAAGGAAAATTTACCATTTTTTTGCTTTCTTTGTAAGAGGAATAAACAGGTAATAACGGCGAACCATGAAAAGAACGTTCCTCGTTTGTTTGTGTTTTCCTTGACGCCATCTTGCTCAAGCAGGCTAAGTAGCCTCCCCTTTTTCTAAAGTCTATTGTTACTGCACCACGCTGTTTATTCTTTAAGTAACTTTCGACATTAACTCTTAGTCGGGAAACTTCATTTAAAATAGTCGCATCTCTTGGTTGGGGCTTGTTAAAATAACTGCAACACTACTACACCGATGTGAATACTTTGATGCACTCACTTAATGCATTCCTTTGTTATATTCCTCTGTGGTTCCCAAGAAGATTCGTAAGGAGAGAATCCACGCCAATGCACCAAATATTCCAGTTCCTTTCAAGATCACGGGATAATCGGTTCGTTAGAAGGTAACCTCGACACATGTTAGGCAAGTGAATCCCGCATCAATGTAACTTACTTCGTCCTCCGATTTCCTTGTTGAAATTAGTCTTTCGACGTCAAAATAAGCACGACTAAACAGATTTTTTCTTCTAATTCTTGTTTTATGTACGGCAGCCGTTGAAAAATTGTCGAGATCTCTGTAAAAGTTCTTGCTGTGTGAGTGCCTGAACCTTCCACTCGCCGCAGCAGCCATTAATGACCAACGATAATAAAAATTTCATCCTTCCAAGGCAACGGTGAGCCAATGGGAAGTCAAAGCTGGAAAACCATTGATTGACGGATTATGAACCCTTGAAAATAGGACCGCCCACTTATGTCTCGAATTCTTCGCCATGGCCTATCCGAACATTTCAAACCGAGAAAAAACGCGCCGATGGCAAGACAGGCGTTTCTCGCAGCTCAACCAACCGCTGGAGAAACCATTAACAATTTCATCACACGCTTGCAGAAATTAGCCGAACATTGTGAATACGAAGGTGAAAGGGATAACCAGGTGAGAGATCGTGCGATTTCTTTCATTCAAGACAAAAACCTCAAGGCCAAGTTGTATCGCGAAGAAACATTAACATTGAGCAAACTAATGGAAATCGTTAGCCAATACCATGACAAAGAAGCACTCGTTCTTAACCGTAATGGCCAAGTAAATAACATATCTCCAAGCGTCAAAAAAGGGGGAAAATGTTGGCGGTGCGATAAAGCGGGACACTTCGCGAGGGAATGCTTTCGTTCACGTGACCACAAATGCGGGAAATGTGGCAACGTGGGTCATTTCGAAGTGTGCTGTCTCTCCAAACAGAGTAAAGGGCGAGATTCTAGTCGGAGTTCGAGTCGCGGTCGTGGAAACTCTGGCAGAAAACAAAGTCGTGGAGGAAGTTCACAGTGCCAACGTGATGTACGCCAAGTAACTGAGGACGAGACTGCTGGGAACTCTGCAAGAAAGGATGATTTCTACGTGTTTTACACTGGGGAGACAGATGACAGGAACACTCTAAAGCTGGAGATTGCAGATAAGACTATTAATGTCATTATAGACTCTGGTGCTAGTTGTAATTTGATGTCCGAGGAAGTATTTAACCTTATAACGGGGGGTAATGTTAAATTGTTGGAGTGCAACAAAAGAGTTTTTGCTTATGCATCTGAAGAGCCACTCCAAATCAAAGGAAAATGTAATCTTGATGTACGTGTACCGCAAACCCAAAAGTCCCTGAGCGTTGAGTTTTATGTTACGCATAGTAAAGCTGCCACGCTATTAGGCCGCGATGCATCTGAATTGCTTGGTGTTTTAAGGGTTGGTATCCCTGTTAACAGCTGTGATGTTGAATCTGATGGTGCTAGTAACAATCCAAAACAAGCAGATAGAAAGGCCTCCCTAAGGGCAAAGTTTCCCAAAGTCTTCCAAGGCCTGGGGAAGCTCAAAGGATACCAACTCAAGTTACACATTGACGAAAAGGTGCAGCCAGTTGCTCAACCCCCACGCAGAATTCCTTTTAGTAGACGAAAGAAAGTCACAGAGAAATTGGAGGAGTTACTGAAGCTTGATGTTATTGAGAAAGTAGAGGGACCTACCAGCTGGGTCAACCCCTTGGTAGTGGTCGAGAAACCTAACGGGGACATTAGAATCTGTCTGGATATGAGACAAGCGAACCAGGCCATTGTGCGGGAGAAACACCCAGTCCCCACCGTAGAAGAAACACTCCAAGAAGTCTCAAATGCCAAAGTTTTCTCTAAATTAGATTTAAATATGGCTTTCCATCAAATTGAGTTACACCCAGACTCAAGGGACATTACAACCTTTGCTGCCCCTAATGGCCTTTACAGATACAAGCGCCTGCTTTTCGGTGTAAACATGGCCACGGAAAAATTCCAGCAAATTGTGTGGCAGATCATCCAAGACTGCCCAGGGGCATACAACCTCCATGATGACCTGCGAGTTGTTGGCACAAATGATGAAGAGCATGATAAAAACTTACAGAGGGTCATGCGCAAGCTTAACGAAAGTGGGCTTACACTTAACTATGAAAAATGTGAAATTGGTGTCAGCAGCATGATCTACATGGGTGATGTGCTCTCTGGGGAAGGGCTGAAAGTGTCTAGTGAACGTGTGAAAGCTATTGTTGAGGCACCAGCACCCCAAAACCCATCAGAAGTAAGAAGTTTTCTTGGCTCCGTGCAGTTCTGTTCAAAGTTCATTCCTAACTTCGCAACAATATCGAGTCCATTGTGGGACCTCACTACGAAACATGGAAAGTGGAAGTGGGGAGTAAAGGAAGCAAAGTCAGTCCAAGAGATAAAAGACCGGTTGACTCATGCACCAGTGATGGCATATTTCAGACAGGGCGCAGAAACTCGTCTGACAACTGACGCTTCACCCGTGGGAGTTGGGGCGATTCTGGAACAGGAGCAAGAAGATGGAAGCTACAGGCCAATATATTATGCCAGCAGGAAGCTGAGTAAGGTTGAAATGAGGTACTCCCAATTTGAAAGAGAAGCCCTGGCTGTAAGGTGGGCTTGTGAAAAATTCTACTTGTACCTCTATGGCATTAGCTTTGAAATCTGCACTGATCACAAGCCTCTTCTCATCGTACTCGGAGCAAAGTCAAAGCCCCCATCTGCAAGAATAGAAAGATGGCTTCTCTATTTACAGCAGTTCCAATACAAGCTGACACATATCCGGGGCAAGGACAATGCTGCAGATGTCCTCAGCCGCCTACCGGTTGGTTCTACCCATGATCACGAAACTCAAGCTACAGAAGAGTTTGCGTACAGCGTAGTAAGTGAGGCTGTACCAGCTGCGTTGGTACCAAAGGAAGTTGAAATCGCTTCTGAAAAAGACCCAACACTAAAGAAGCTACGTCAGGCTGTAATGACAGATGATTGGAGCCAGTTACAAGGCACAATTTACAAAGCAGTTAAAGATGAACTGTGGGTGATAGGGCAGGTGGTGATGAGAGGAAGCCGCATCATCATCCCACAGAACCTTCAAAAGCGCACCATAATGCTGGCTCACGAAGGACACCAAGGTATGGTCCGAACTAAAGCCAGGTTACGAGAAAAAGTATGGTGGCCGCGAATGGACAAGCAAGTAGAGCAAGTAGTACGAACATGTCACCCCTGCCAGCTTGTCGGACCCCGATCCAAACCAGAGCCAGTGAGATCAACCAGACTACCAGACTCCCCATGGCAAGAAATCTCGGTTGATCTTCTAGAGATTACAGGTGGAGATCACCTCCTGGTAGTTGTAGACTACTATTCTCGCTGGATCGAAGCTGTCCTTCTCAAGACAACAGATGCAAAACATGTAATCAAGCCCATGGAGGCTATTTTTAGAACACATGGTCTACCAGAGACTGTCCGTAGTGACAACGGACCTCCATTTGCATCCAAGGAATTTGAGGGATTCCTAGAATATCTAGCAATCGAGCACAAAAAGGGCGTGCCCTTTTGGCCCCAAAGCAATGGCGAAGTAGAGCGTTGCAATGAGACCTTACTGAAAATTGTGAGAATCGCACGTCTAGAGGGTAAAGATTGGCGAAAAGCACTTGCAGACTTTCTCTTCCAGTACAGAGTTACCCCTCACACTGTTACCGGGATATCACCTGCAGAACTACTGATGGGGAGGAAGCTGCGTGACAAACTTCCAAAAGTTCAAATCCCCAAGGATCGAGCCACTGAAGCACAATGGCAACTGCTCTTAAAAGACAGGGATGCTCGTGCTAAACTTAGACAGAAGGAGTATGCAGACAGAACACGCGCTGCCAAATTCAGCGACATTGAAGAGGGTGATCAAGTCCTACTGAAACAGGCTCGAGAGAACAAACTTTCACCCAATTATGAACCTGAGCCATACAAAGTTATTCACAAGGATGGAAATGCTGTCATACTTGAAGATACAAATGGAAACAATAAAATGCGAAACATAGCCCACATGAAGAAATTTGTTGCACCTGAAACCACTGAAAGGGAAGACCAAGTACAGCCAACACAACAACCCCAAGAACCAGACCAGGTGAAACAAGCGCATCCAATGACAGTCGCAAGCCAGCCAGCAGCAGAGGTGCAAGAGACTCCACCCAACCCTTTGCCAGGCGATTCAGTTGTTTTGCGACCTGCGCGTTCTAGACAACCACCCGCCTATTTGAAAGACTACGTATGCACTTAGTTTTAGATTGTGCAAGAGACATTAAGAGAGAGACTGTATGTTTGTTTTAAAGACTTCAATTAGGTTCGTAATACCTTTCATTTAGTTTTTCTCTAGTACTAACATTTGTAATAACTTAGGGGGAGATGTAGTGTTTCTATTGTGACATGTGAGTCACATGATCCCTAGTGCATTATGGGATGCAGAACGGGAGCATGTGCTCGGAGACAGAGAAATAAAAATTGTTATCGTTGTTTAAGTGCCGGAATCTTTTATTCTACTTGGGCCCGAAACACCACACCTCCTTTTCCATGATATCCTGCACCATAATCAAGGAATATATCTCCCAATCCGTCGTTTCTACCACCTTTCCATCTAAAGTCTGAGTTTTTTGATATGCTAAATTCTGCACACAAACGTTGATATGCTACTTTACTATAGGGATTATTATTTATTACAAAAGGTTGCTCATCAGGTAAGGGAAGACTTAATTCATATAATATCCGCCTTATTGTGAAATACACATGAAATTTAATGAAGCTATTCACTACTTTGGGGTAATTTAGACTTTCAAAAGGACTTATACCACAACCAGATGTTGCACACCAAACTGCAAAGTTAAGTTGTTGAGGCCAATAATTCATATCAGGTGCATTCAACCATTTTCTACTCTGTTTACCAAATTTGAAAGTAACAACTTGTGATGTAAATATGTTTCTCATCTTTGCTGTGAATTTCTTGGTATTTGAAACGTATATATCCAGCGAGGTTAGCATTTTTGTTATGTCAGTTGAAAAGTCATCAAAATTAACAGCTGGTATTGGATAAGATCGATTAGTCAATGTTAAACTATTTGGAAATGAACTCACTTCATCAGAGGTAAACCCCGAAGGATCATCCAAGTTCTTCGCTTCGCTCAACCCTAAATCTTTCCATAAAATTCTTTTCAAACGGGGTGACAGATCATCAATCCATGTTTTTCCAGTAGGATCATCATTTGACATTATTGTTGTACCATCAACCTGCCATTTAATATATCCGCCATACGAATCAGGCACAAATGTGAAATGGCTTATATCAGCCCTTGGATACATGTTTCTGAAATCATTAAATAATACCACTTTTTTGTTCATAACATGATGTTTTTAAATCAGCCTTGCCGGTCCGAAGGAAATCACCTCCGGTTTCTTCTAATACCATTCTTTTCTAATACCAGCAAAACAATTACATCCTACAGGAGTTCTCTCAAATGTCATTTTCAACGTACGGGAGCTGTTCTTCCCCTCCCTTCGGTCAGGTCCTTTAATATTTCCGCTCGAACCTCTGTTCTTATCTGATTCATATTTAAGTTTTTTTCTGTATCTTTATGAGTTTTTTGGCGGATTTCGAGTTTTAGTTTTTCAAATTTTTCTACTTCTGATAAAATTAGAGAAAATTCTTGGTCAGAGATAGAGTTATCTTTTAGTGCCTTTGAAACCAAGTCGTGAATGGTATTTACTTTTGCTTTTGCTAGAGAAACTGTCTGTTCATGTTTACTAACTTTATGGGAAAGTCGTTTAGAAGCCGCACCGAATCCAACTGATATTCCCCCACAAATACCGCCAACCGCTCCTAATGGGATACCAACAACAGCACCAAAACCAGTAAGGGAGGTTCCAAGTCCACTTGCAGATAGAATAACTGAAAACACCCCACTACTAACACTTATTTTTGTAAATATACCTCTTGCTCTATTGTATTTTTTCCTAACATCCTCATAATGTTTAATTTCCCTCTCAAGATTTTGTAGTACTTCGCATGACTTTTGTAATCTGAAATTAAGTGGATCGCCATTCATTGGTAATTGAGGATAAATCGAGCTTTGCTCGGGACCGGCCACGCCGTAAATTTTATTATAGTCTTCCATATTGTATTTTACTGATCAATAGGAAATCTTTAAATGAATTCGGAAAGGTTTGTTATCGTCTCTTCTTTTTTTAAATTATCGCTTCGCGGTCTTTACCCTTTCCACAAAATATAGAACCACAGCCATTATCAACAACCAAGCGTTCTTACCTAAAAATCCAATAACCTCACCCGCTGTTTTGAAAAGAAAGCTCACGATGGCTCCAACCATTCCAGGTAATATTTCACCTAGTTTCTTACCAATAGTTTTCAACCCATTACCAACACCTTTACCCAATTTGGCTAGACCTTTAGAAAGATTAGAAATTATTACACCAATAACCACACCTACAGCACTCACAACAGCAAAGACTGTAAAACCATATTTTTTGAAGATAGCCTTTACCCGTTCTCTTAATGGTAGATTTTTAAGTATTTCATCATTTCGTTTATCTATTTCACCAATTTTTTCTTGATTGGAAATTATTTGTTTTCTCAACACTTCTCTCAATTTATCTAACTCATTTTTGTAACGTTCATTACTTTGTTCTAACTTTGTTAAATTAGATTGTCCCTTCTTATACTTATCTATTTCATCTTTGTATAGTTTTGTTTCATTCAAAAGGTTATCAACCCTTATTTTTAATTCTATATTCTGTTTAACAGTTGCATCAAAAAGACTTTTTATTTCCGTTTTTTCCACTTGTTGTTTCTCAGCGAATTGACGGATTTCTTTTTCTTTTTCCTCATATCGACTAATCTCCATAGGATATACTTTTGTGGTTGCTTCCAATCCTTGTAACACATTAAGTAAATCCCTATTTTGTTCATTAGCTTCATTCAATTGTGATAAAAGATTATTATTTTGTATAAGCATGGTTTCATAATCAACACCTAGAGCTTTTCTGATTGTATCAGGAATTTCATCATTCAATTTGCCTCCTTTGAATAATGAGTAAGGTTTTGCTCCTTTCCTATTCAATTTTACTTTTAATTGTCCATATTCATCATACCAATGTATAAAATTAGAAGTATCTGCATTAGGAAATAATGATTTAATCTCATCTTCAGATTCATCTTGATTTTTTTCAAGTTCACTAAAAATAGTTTTTGGTGATTTAGGTATAGCACCATCCTTTTCATATTCCCTACCACCAAATGAGGTTTCTTCATCATCATCAAGGTTAATTAGACCAGTGGTGGATGATATTGTACCCATTTCCATATTTTCTCTATCAATATCACCACCTAGATCGGTTGGATCAAAATCTGGTAATTCTCCTCCTTCTGCCATGATTTTTTACTCATCAGTAAGAAATCTTTAAACTAATCACATACAATTATCTCTAAAAGAATTTACTTACCATATAACCTAAAGCTAACATACCACCACCTACATATGCCATTTCACCCATCTTTTGATTGTCACTAGGTCTATAATAATCCGCAAAGCGGGGCTCTTTCAGAGTTTCAGAGAATTTTGGTTTATGTGTCTGACTATACAATTTCAAAGCTTCATCGGTATTAGAAATATTTTTTGATGCCTGATATTTTGCATCCTTTTGTTGTTCTTTCCAATAAATTATTTTCTGTCTATTTTCCTGATATTCTGCATAATCTTTTTGATATTTTTCTAATGCCTTATCATGTCGTATTCGTTCTGTATCTGTTTTATCACCAGATAGAGATTTTGCAAGATATGAACCACCAACAAAAGCTGTAGCGTTCAAAATAGCTCCTCCAACCATCATTGCTATTGCTGCCATGTTTCTTCGCTTCGCTCAGGTCTATAAATCCTTAATTTGAGGTTCCTCCCCTTTAGGTCGGTAAAATCTTTTGATCCTCTAAATATGTTTTTAGATACATACTACCTGACAATACAGCTACCCACTTGGCATAATTTGTAATACTTGAGGATGGATCGTTCATAAATGATTCTTTCATAGCCTTTTTAGCTACATAACCAACTCCAGCTGCTAATCCGATAAGGACTGCAGAATCAGTAACAGTTTTCACAAGTTTGTTTTCAGTTGACATAATTTTTTACTGTATCAATAAGAAATCTTTAAATCACATCATAACATTCCCATTTTAAGAGGTTGTGATGCTGGTTGTGAGGGTTGGATGGGGATATTTGTAGGTGGAACTTTAGTTGGAACTTGAGATAAATCTGGTATCCTATTTTTATTATCCTCCTTTGGACTTTGTCGGTATCTCATAAACATATCAAATGCGGTGAAACCTATTCCAACAATAGATAATACAGTAGTAAAAGATAGCTCTGGAAGCCAAGCCTTATAATCACCATCTTCATTATAATTTTCTTCATTTTTAGTTTCTTCTTCCTGTTTCATTTTTTCTTCACGTTTCATTTGCTCCGCGGCCCGTAGGGTCTCTCTAGCTAGTGCTTCTTTTGCTTTTTTGTTATATTCAGCTAGTTTCTTACCAGCCGCAACCTTTTTAGGATCTTTCGCCCGTAGGGCGGCTCCGGCTCCGCCGGTTTCTTTCTCTTTCTTTTTTGAATCTTTATTTTCAGGCTTGGGATCAATTCCTCCGGGGCCCTTCGGGGCTGTAATTTGTTCAACAGCTTCTGACATTATTATTTTATTTCTCAAAGTAAAGAATCTTTAAATCAGTTGTGCTCAGTTATATGCTCAGTTTTGTTAGCATTATCTGTAATTGTCTTTGAAACTTCTTGTATTCCTTCGGGGCCCTTCGGGTCTTTGTTGAATTTAACATGTTTAGCAACCTGGAATAGTCCGCTAGCAAGTGCTGCCAACCTTCCTGCTTTCAATGCTAAGAGACCTACAATGTTTGTCAGTTCGCGATTAACCAAATCATCATTCTTCAAATCCACACAAAGTGCTTCTATATCATCTACTGGAACTAAGTAAGAAATGACTTGTGAAACTAATTGGAGAGATGAATCTACTAATCCGCCACTAATTTTCTTACCTAATACTGCCTGATATCGATTATAATATTTTTCAATGTCTTTTACCGATAATTTTTTTATATCACCTAGACTCATATCAACACCTAAATATTCCTTTGTGGTTCCAAGAGATGCGAGAATGGCTAGTGATTCTTGTTTTATTTCAACTTCATTATCATAATCATTATGTTTTACCTCATCTTTTGTTTCTTCAATATAATCTTCAACTTCTGCCATCTTTTAATTTTCATCACAGCTGGTCTTTAGACTTGTAATAAAACATAGATTCTTTTAAAACGGCTTTGCCGAACAGCTACGCTGAAATCACTGAATGAGATGATAATATAGTATTAAAAGATAGCTCTGGAATCCAACCAGCCCTAATAAACCTACAAATTTTATAAGTTCTCGATCAATCAACTTTTCCAACTCATCTTGGCACGTCTCATAATTATAATCATCATCATCTTCAAATTCTTTCATATTTTAATTTACAACTTCAGGAATCTCTAAATAGCAATTAAATGGGTGACGTAAAGATAAACAAAGTCTAGAATAGTTTTCAGTTTTCAGGAGTTGTATAAACTTTTTACTAGTTTCAGAGTCTAAATCACCTCCATAATCTTCGAAAAACATCTTCATACCTTTTTGTGATGGATTATGGAATGAGACCACACAAGCCACATTTTCACGGAATGGTTTTGCTATAGATGTTAATTGCTGAGTGAGAACCCAAACGGATAAACCATGATGTCTTCCAGAAAATGCTAAATCTATAAACTTGTTTGATCGTTTCTTCAGATCACTCGAAACAGCACAGTCGTCTAAAATTATTAGTGTATTTGTTCCGGAGAATAAAGTTTGACAATCAGTTAATAACTCATTAATCTCATCAATGTTACTAGCATCTGGTGATAATACATAGAAATGTTTATCTCCTCGAGCAAAATTATGATAGGTTTTATTTTTAGAATAAGTTGGACATATTAGAACAATACATTGAAAAACTTTTCGAAATGGTCCTCGGAGCTGATCAATGATGTACTTTGTCTTTCCACAATTTGTTGGTCCAGTTATAATGCAATGAAAAGGAATTTTATCTCTTAATTCTTCCATCTTTTTTTTTTCCTTCGGGTCTTTCTTTTAACTAATACATTATAGAGCGTAAGTTTCCTCACTTCGTTCGGGGTGCGCTTTTTACTTAGTACATAATGGAGCGCAAACCTGAATTCATTATCTCCATCAACGCATCGGCTACCACAAACATATAACAGGTCATAATACCAGATCCACTAAGTTTTCTTTTAATTTCTATTTTTACACCATCTTGTGCATTGTTTAATGCCAGACCCCCTCCATGAATACTATTATCTGGGTGTGTTCTCAAATCTATCCACAGAGCAAACTTATTACTATAAAAATCCTTTTCCTTTACCGACTGCCGCCCTTCGGTCGGTCCAAAACGTTTCTTTACCGACTCCCAGAGGTCTGAAGGTACCATTCCCTTAGAGTAGAAACGGTTTGGTACACCATTAACATCGATATTGATTGAGGTGATACCTGGATTGAAAAAATTCTCAGAATCTCGTGCTCCTACACCATATGGTAATGTAAACAAACATAATATCCCTGTAATTGACCTTCTAGGTAGATTAATATGCTGGTTTATAACACTATCAGTAGGTCTGGATATGGTGAAAGTTTTGTGTAGAGTGACATTCTCGTAAAAGAATCCTTTACCAACCTGATAAGCTGCCTGTGCCTCACGAGCTAAGTATTCGCTTGATATACAAGAATATTCCAACTCAAGGTTTGTGATTTTATAAGTTGGTGGCTTGGTTGTATCAGAATAAACAACAATATCGTTAACTGGAGCTAGTGTAATCTCAAATATTAGCTGATGATCTAATGCCTTTGGATAGAAAGCCCCATGATCGTTGAGAATAGGATGATTTAGTGGGATATGGTACTTGGTGTTATGTACTACTGCAAGGGCTACTTCTTTTGCATCTGTGTCTACCTTATCACCTGCATTTGTCCTGAGTTTCCTCATGTTTACAGAAGAAATACCTTGCCTTAATCTATCCTCTCGTTCTTCATCTGTTAAGAATAAGTCATGGTAGGTTTGAAATAGATCGTATCTTTGAGTATCCTGTAGTGTTTCACCACCAAAAAGAACCCTGAGCCTGGATACAAGGTTACTACCTACATTATTCACGAGGGTATTATCGACATGACCATCAACAGTCAAATTAAATAGTAGAGATAAACTTCCAGGTATGAGAACTAAATTCTGGGTAAGTTTTGGAATATTTATATATAGTGTTTCTCCAGGATCAGCTGATGACGGATTTAGTGTAATTCTATTCAATATTGATTCCGCTTTCAAACCGAGTGGCTCTCTTGGAATTCTGTTTGGATTAATTTTTTCAGATACGGTTGTCATATTTATTTTAAGGAAGGGTGGAGTAATCTTTAAATGAGTAACGAAAACATATCCCGAAGGTTTTCAAAAATATCTGCGAAGCCGAGCCCGCTTTTAGAGCGGATATATTATTCAACTGCTGGATATTGGAAAGGATATTCTGCAATCTCTAAATTAGCTGAAAAAGCAAAAGTAAGTGAAAATGTAGCAAAACAATGGCTTGAAAAACAGGCAATGTGGCAAATATATCTACCACCTCCAAAATATATTCCTAGACCTCACTGGACTGTGGATAAACCTAATCAGATTCACCAAGCAGATTTATTATTTTTACCTCATGATAGAGTTGGAAGAAAAACATATCGATATGCATTGGTTGTGATTGATGTTGCCTCGAGATACAAAGATGCTGAGCCATTAACCTCAAAAGAAAGTCGAGAAATTTCAAATGCTTTTAGAAAAATATATTCTAGAAAGTTAAAATATCCTAAAACTTTGATTGTTGATCCTGGAAGAGAATTTATGGGTGCTGTGACAAAACTTATGAAATATCATAATGTAAACATTCAAAGAAGTGAAGCTGGAAACCATAGAGCTCAAGCATTTGTGGAAAGAGCAAATAGAACATTAAGTGAGCGATTATTTAGTCATCAATATGCACAAGAAATGATCGGCGTAGCCGGGGCTTTAGGTTTTAGTGATGAAAGGTCTAGAGTATGGGTGAAGCGATTACCAGATATTTTGAAAACTTTGAATAATACACCAACAAGATTAACCGGTAAAGAGCCTGATGATGCTATAAAACTGAAAGAGGTTGATATTGAAACTAAAATGTATAAGCGAGTTGTTGGACTTGATGAAGTGAGACTACCAATTGAGGTTAGGGTTAGATACTTACTTGCTCCTGGTGAGCTTGAGGGTGGTGAAAGGCGGAGAGCTACTGATCCTATTTGGAGTATTCAGATTTATTATATTTCAGGAAGTACGATTTCTCCTAATCAACCAGTTTTATATTTTTTAAAAGATGGTCCAAGACGTGGTTTTGTAAGGGAGGAGCTTCAAGTTGTACCAGATGATACTGAGTTGCCGCCTAATTCTGTTTTGAAATGAGCTAATACAAAGGTTCTGTGCGAATTCTATCCTCTTTAACTCTCCGTTTATCATAATACGCGCTCAATCCTTTTTTAATTTGGTTATATGTCACAATTTTATTGTTGTTAACCATAAAGCCCGTATTTTGTGCCATATCCATTACCCCGTTCAAAGCTTCATAGAATCGTTCCCATGTCATATCGTTTTGTTTTTGGTTGTTTCCTTTACAACTAACTTTTGTTTTCCCTTTTCCATCGGCGAAATAACATTTTGATGAAAGTGCAATAATTCTTGTTCCTTCAAACTCCACCTTGAACAGGCCTGGGGTCTTGTCGTGGTATTTCGAGGTTGAAAGGAATTTTTCTTTTCCGCCATTAAAGTATTCTTTTTGCATTTCAGGTTTTAGAATATTATCCAAGTTTTCATCTGAATAAACCAAGTAAAAACTATCAGTGTCCATTTGGACTAATTCAAAATCCTTTCTATCTACATATTTATCAAGAAAATCATAGTAAAATTCCAACATGCGAAGTTTAGCTAATTGATATACCGCGATACCACATTGATAAGGGCGATCTATGTTTATCTTATGTTTTCGTTTTACTATTTCAAATGTTTCATTTATTTCTGTCAGATCATCAAAAAACGGATCTCGAAAGTCTCTATCAACCTTCTTCTCATCTTGAGTATAGCTTGTGTTCTTGTGTTTTTCTTTGTCTTCTATCATTTTTCCATAGAATGCATTTCCTTTTAGTTTGTAAGTATCACCCAATTCTTTACAACCTTTATACTTTGTTTTTAGTTTTTCAATCAACACATTAAGATCCTTGTTCTCTTCAATAAATGGTACAACATCAGGAAATTGTTTTAATTCATTCATAATAGTGTCGACATCAATTTCATCTTTAGATTCATCTATATCTTTTTTATTAACAGCTTCCTCCGGGGCCCTTAGGGTCTCATTTAACTTTTCAACCATAACCTCTATATCACCATCTCTTCGTGCGTTACTCACCTCTTCCGGAAACCATTTAAAAGGTCTTCCCGATTCATATTTCAAAATGTGATGTATAGCTGTAACCTCTAATCCATGATTAAGATACCATTTAATTAGGGGTGTATATAACAATATTTTCTTTGCCTTAGTAACCCCAAGCAATTTTTTATTATCTTTTATGGGTTTTCTCCCTGTAGCTTTTTGATATTCTTTCATATGTTCTGGTACTAGATCTTCAGGAACACTATCTACAACAAATAGCGGAGAGAACTCTTCAAATTTTTCTTTGAGATTTTCGGGAACATTGATATCCACTTGACAAAATCCAAAAAGTTTGTTATTGAGAATATCATCACAAATCTTCTTAATATATTCAGGATCTGTTGGATTTTCAACCTCAATACATTGCCCTTTACCACATGGCATTTCTTGACCCGCACAGTATAGATATAACCCGTTTGCATCATAACCAACAACCACCACACAATTTTTCGGAAATTTATATTTATGGGATCGAATCTTTGTTTTACCCACCTCTGCATATCGCATGAACACAATACTAGGACCTCCAACCATACCAGTTTTCAATAGTTTATAAATCTTGTTTTTATCACATGTGGTACAATCTTTCATTATCTTATGGCATTTTTTACAAAACAGTTTATTACAAATTTTATTACACCTATGAACGCAGTATTGACCGGGGCAATATAAGTCAGGCTCCCCTTTCTTCTTCATTTTTTGATATTTATTTAAAACATACTTCATTGAAACCCCCGGTAAGGATACAGCATCTTTTAATATATCTATTTTATCTGGATAATATAGAGCACGTGTTTTTTCTAAAGCTTCTTTGAAAGGAATAACATCATTTAAGTTATACTCTCTTAACCAATCCATCTTTGTAACACAACCCCTCTTTTTGAATTCCATCTTATATTCTTCATATTCTTTTGGGGATATTGTTATTTTTTGTTGTAGGCTTGAATAAAAGTCTTCATATTTCGAAGGTCCATTTTGTAAAAGTTTATCATAACTATCCATCGCTTCATAATCAAGTACAAGTTTTTTAGCTTCACAGTTGTTTGCTTTACACCACTTATCAAAAGAAAGTCCGGGGGCCAAGAACGACATTACATCCAAGAATTTGAAATGGGGTGTTTCCAAAAACATATATTTATTCTCTTTCTTTGTAGCAAACATCTCTTTAGTTTGATCGGTCATGTGTTTTATAAAATGTATTTTTATCATATTGATATCATACTTTCCGCTATTGAACCCTAAAACAGGAACTTGGTTACACCATTTTTTATACTCTTCTAAAACTTTCTTTGGAATAGAATCTTGATCAGGTAATGGATATTCTTTTTTAACTTTTTCAATAATAATTTTTCTTAGTTCTTCTAATTTTGAGACAAAGTCTTTTATAAGTTCATCAGGGTTTGAATTTTCAAGGAAGATAGGTTTATTTGTTAAATTGTCGATTATAGCAACACTAACTGGAATATGGTTATGGGTGAAAGTTAAATCTTCAGTTATCTTTTCATAAAGTTTTTGTAGTATTGCTTCAAAATCGTAAACAATAAAATAAGGGTATGGAAAAAATTTCTTTTCAAGTTTCATAAACATAGATCCCGTATATATATTATTTTTTATTTCTCGTTCTTCATGCTCCCAAACTGAGACGACATTATATCCCAAGTCTTTAATTGCTTTTTCTTCTTCCAAAGTTTTATTATATTTTATTTTATTTGTACTTGAACAAGGACAGCCGTGCCACCAACACCCATAGAATTGGAAAATAGTATTAGTTTCAGGCTCTTATCCGTCAACCAAAATCTCTTTTTTATCAATCAGCACAAACCTCTCACCTCCATGACCACAGAGAGCGTGATGAATGTGTTTACCTATTTTTTGAGCCTGTAGTTCAATCCATATACACCCCAAATAACTATATTGTGTATTACC
This sequence comes from Ricordea florida, assembly GCA_949710005.1. NCBI lineage: Eukaryota > Metazoa > Cnidaria > Anthozoa > Corallimorpharia > Ricordeidae > Ricordea > Ricordea florida. Next base: position 25,426,799 of record OX453275.1, on the reverse strand, counting down.
CCCATAAAAAACTTTTTCATAGCTGTTGGGAATGTGTTTTAACTTTTCACCTTTACATATTACTTCTGTTTTTCCTCCTGTACAACTTTCTTTTGTAACGTGCCTGTTTAAATTACCATGTCTAGGAAATCTTTGGCGACATCCACCACATTCCCATAGGTTAGTTAGCATCTCAATATCTTTTATGTAAAAACAGTGACCTTTATAAAGCCCCATATCTACACATGGTAAATTTGGTTTGAACTGGTTTTTTCCGAACACTAATTTCCAAACATTTTGTTTTACATCTTCTGTTTCAAATAAACGAATGTTAATAGAAAACATCTTAGCGATACCCTCTAAATCAACAAGTTTAGTTGGCTTAACATCTTCAACTCTCAATTTTTGATTATTGTAAAAATCTCGGGCTAGTTTTAGCGCCTTTCTTGTGGTATCCTCGGCAGGTCTTTTTTCACCAGCAAGAATGCTAAAAAGAATAGCCAAACACCTCCAAAAACACATATTATCATCCTTATCATCGACGGCGTAAATACATTTTCTGTTATGTAAGCAATCTGGCAATCGCCCACACCCCATTAAACGCTCTTTGCTTTGGATAACTTTTACTGTCACATTAATAAACTCAACTTTACCATGGTATACTCCTTTTGTGTTTTTCATCTCTGATGGTGGTAAGTATGCTTTACCCCATGCTTCAAGATTATCTAAATCTAGCCTTTTTGCTTCACACCTTTCTATATAATTTCTTATTTCAGCCAAACTTGTAAAAGTCCCCTCTCCTAAAAATGTGGTACTGTGTTGGGCTATTTCTCCGTTTCCTCTATAAACTACAGCGCTGAAACCAGAAACAATTTTTGAGCGCATTTCTATATGTGGTTCCAGTGTATTATAAATCCTTTCTGATAAGTTATTATTTAGATCTTCCCCAACTTCAATAACATTTCCACCTCTTTCGTTCCCATTTTGATGATTATTTCTGATTATAGGCTGTCTTATTGGTAAAATTCTTAGGGTTGTTGTCCTTCGTCGTATGTTTTGTTCGGGGATTTCATCGGTTTTTTGTGTTTGTTTATTAGTGTTTTTCTCTGGTTTGATAACTTTTTCATCGGTGAGATCCTTAAGTGATTCATAAAACTTAACTCGGTCTGCAACTTTATAATTTTTGATTATCTTCTTTTGAGATTTATTAGGTAGATTTTCATTAGTTGTAACTATAAGCGAATCATAAAACTTTTTTCTGTCTGCAACTTTATAATTTTTAGATATTTTTTTATTTGTGGGTTTTTTCGACTGTTTGGTATCCTCAAGAGATTCAAAAAACTTAACTTTTTCTTTTACATTTGATTTTTTGTTTTGAATATTTTTACGGGGAGCTGGGGTTGGTGGTTTTTGTGTTTTGTTTTGAATATTTTTACGGGGAGCGGGGATTGGTGGTTTTTGTGTTTTGTTTTTAATATTTTTACGGGGAGCGGGGATTGGTGGTTTTTGTGTTTTGTTTTTAATATTTTTACGGGGAGCGGGGATTGGTGGTTTTTGTGTTTTGTTTTTAATTTTCTTTTTAAGCTCTTCAACTATTCCGGGTATATTTCTTATCTTTTTGATAAGTTCAGATCTACTCATTTGAGAATAATCTTTAATACCATGATTTTTAGCAATCTTTTTCAAAAAATTAAGTTGTCTCAATTCTTTTACATTTTGATTCTGTGATTGTTCCATACTTTTTTATATTTTTTCTAAATCTTTAAATAACATTTTTATTTTTTTTATTTTTTTTATTTTTTGTAATCCGGAATAATTCATTGATAAAATCTCTGATTAAATCTCTGATAAATCTCTGATTAAATTTTCCGTACCGCTGATACTTTTATTATACTAGAAAAAATCTCTGATTAAATCTCTGATAAATCTCTGATAATGGAAATCCGGGTATTTTTACTCTTATATACTACTAGAGCATTCCAGTGGCTGTCAAAGTATTAAATAATTTGTCCTCTGCACAAGATGTCAGATATGAAGCTTATACTACAGCACAATGCTCCCATCCATCAATACCCCATCTGATTGGGGTAAATGTGACAAAAAAACCTTACCTTATTGTGTCATATTTTTATCATCTTCACAATTCTTCTTGTACTTTGTACCGTGCCCTCCAGAGTAAATCGATGTCCCTTTCACAGCACTCTGCGGAGAACATTTTACTGAAATTGTGTGAAGCAATAGAACATTTACACTCAAAAAGATTTCTCCACAGAGATATAAAGAGTGACAACATTATTCTTACAGAGGTAAACAATATGAACCATCCAATGCTGATTGATTTTAGAAAGGCTATTCGGCTATCAGATGCCCCTTCAAAACAAAAGTCGATGACTGCACAGAAACAAGAAGAGTACAGAAAACGACATCGCCATATAGCACCAGAAATAGTTCTTGGTCAGCCACCATCTTTTGCCTCAGATATGTTTTCACTCGGGTTGGTCATGGAAGATGTTAGTGGCAAAGTGAAAATGGGAAGTAATTTTGTGGCTGGACAAAGAAAATGCCTCCAACCAAATCCAAAGTTAAGATGTACTATTTCATATCTTCTATCAGTGCTCAAAGCAAATCATAAATCATGATTTTTTTAAATATCCTATTCCTATTTAACAACAAACACCAAAACGTTTATCTCACTGTGTGAATATGCCTATTTGTAATAAGTCTTGTACTAGAAAAAGGTCATATTTTCATTCATTTGATGTCCAGCAAGTATTGGCGATTTTACAGAAACAAGTTCTTAGAACAAGTTAGTGTAAAGCCTTAGTGGTCTTAACAGTTTAGGTTCAGTTGAAGAAATGCACTAAGTTTATCTTGTTGTGTTAAGGCTGACATAAATTCTCTTCAATCTGTTTGAGCAGTTTAGAAAGACAAATCATAATTTGAACTCAAAATCAGGGTTGTAAAGAGCAGCAAACAAATCATGTCTGTGCTGACTTTTCACAAACTTTATGAAATACAAAGCAATTTCACCATGTTTTGTTGTAGTATTGGCTGTTGGGCTTTCAAAATGTGGTCATCTTTAGGTGGTCAGTGAAAACTACAAAAAATACTAGTAAAAATAAAATTGTCAGTTTTAGTTTGAATTACATTTGTTGGATAAATGACCATGAGGAAATTATGTAAAAGTGAATAATCACAACCCTGAGTTTGAAATCCACAAGACTTTTTATTTTGGAGCAAATTTAATGTATTGTGGGTGGCCTTGCTACTTACATGGTAGCTTTTCAGTATGATGTACAAAAAATACAGTCAGTGATCTGACTACTGGACCTTTGTCCAGTAGATTTGTTGTAGTGTATTTACTTTATATTTTAAGGGGGAAGTAGTGTGGGCCCTCGATCTTTACGGTATAGAACAGCCACTTTGTCATTTTGAATTTTTAGTTTTAGTACTTGGACATTTTTGCCCATTGTATGACCCTAGGCTTTATTATTATTATCAAATGACAGAAGAGGAATGCTACACATTCCCAGATTGTGTACCATTGAGTCACTTCGACGTGGTTATGTGATTTAGAATTATTGGACCCAGAAAAAGACTGGGGCCCAGTTGTTTCAAAGACCAATTAGCACTAACCCAGGGTTAGATTTTAACTCTGGTTTCTTTTTCCTTTTAATCAAAAGCATTTTGTCAGCTAATTTTCTCTTTTCTTTTTAATGTATCCAATCACCAAATTGTAGACAAAAGGAATTCAACTGAATTTTTTTATTAACTTTCATATCTGAATTCATATTTCGTACTAACCTTGGGTTATCTTAACCCAGCTTTGAGCAACCCAGCCCAGAAGGATAAATGCTGCATGTTAATTTGTTTCACTGCCTTCGTTTTTTTCTTTATACCTCTAAACATGGTTCCAAGGCCAACTTAGAGCTCCTGTAACCCAATAAGAGTCTTCATTTTTTATGGGGAAGGGGGGGATTGTTGGGTGAGATTTGACCATTTGATTGGTAGCTCCTGTAGGATATGAAGACCCTCTGTTTGTCAAAATTTTTTTGGGAAGCCGCCCACCCCACTCTCCTTGTATTCCAAGATCAAATAACCAGGATTCAGGTGAATTTTAGCCAGCAAAAATACTATGACTACTTTGGATTGAATGGGTAGTACTTAATGAACAGTATTAAAATCAGTGAAACTCAAACTCAGGGTTGCAAACAACAGAGTAAGAAAAACTAGCCTTTCATAAATTTGTTGGCTCAGTTAATGTTCAAACAAAATTGTGAGCAGTTTCACCATGTTTTGTTGTAGTATTGGCTGTTGGGCTTTCAAAATGTGGTCATTTTTAGGAAGCCCGCCATCGAGATGTGGTCATCTCTAGGTGGGCAGTCAAAACTACAACAAATACCAAAAATTGTCGGTTTTAATTTGAATTAAGGTTGTTGGATAAATGACCATGAGGAAATTATGTACAAGTGAATAATCACAACCCTGAGTTTGAAATCCAAAACGGTTTTTTTTTTCGGAGGTATGCACAATTCTCCAAATCACTTTGTGCAACACCCACCACCATCGCCCACCCAAAAAAACGTCCTTGATTAAAGATTTGGTTACGAGTTGTTACCCTGTGAAATGACTTTAGCAGCTTATGGAATACTTTTTCAGGTGTTTGGGTCCATTGCTTAACGCACTTCAATCATCTGTCATACAATAAGGCCACATACTCTTTCGGATTCGTTACTTTATTTTGCTACTTGGTTCGTTTCGCCGTTTTTAAGCAGATGCAGCGGGTGAATCCAGCTTGTAAATTCGCAATGTTTTGTAGTGTATAAAATTTGTCCAACTTATCTGGATACATTTCCGCATTTGATCATAGGAGTTGTAATAAAACCAAAATGGAACGGTCATTTTCATGTATATAGGGTGCCTTATAGCAACGGCGAGGGCCGGGAACAAAAACTTCCCTAGCTACCAAAATGAATGCGCGTTTATTTCCGTTAACTCTCTTAAAATGTCGAATACGGGTGAACTTGAGTGAGTCTTGGGGATTGCACCCAAGTTCGGACTCGGAAAAAAAAAATTGAATTTGTCCCTGTCTTTACGTCCCCCAAACAACTTCGCAAAAGGAAACGTATGGTGGTGTTCGTACAAGTTGTAAAGAAAAGCGCGCTGGCCGTGCAAAATTTGTTGTTTTTCATTTACTTATTGGGTTCATTGGCGTCACTGCCTTCGTCGTTGCTCCTAAAAAGACTAACAGAAGAAATTTGTGACTGTAAAATTGTCGAAAAAATTAACGGGTTTCTGATTCCTTTAAATTAAAATGACAGTGCACATAAAACAGTTGACAGGAAAGACGCATATAAGGGAATGGACTTCTAGGCGGAGTCTCGCGGCGTGTACAAAATGTTATCGTACCAATGTAATGTTACAGTTGAGACTAGAAATTTACTTAAGTCACAAAAAACGAATCAAACATATAGGAAATGTCACATCCACATCACCTTTGATTGTCAGTAGATGTTATGAAGTACACTATATTTGCTCCCCTTGCAAATATGGACAATTATGATGCAAATGTGCAAATTTATGATACAGCCAAATATCTTGAAATTTATTGTTTTTGCTCTTAAGGCAAATAAGAGTAAACAACATGCGAAAGTGGTCTTTTGGTATCCTGGAAAAAATAGAGCAAACACCAATGCAAATTAGGGGTTTTGCAATATTTTTGCCTGCGTTTGAAGTACAGTGAAAACTGCCATTTTTGCCAAGGATTTAAATTTGAGTAAATTGGAAGAAATGTTGAAGATTTGCACATGGTGCAAATTTGTATCAAATCGTTACATTTACTTGACTTTTGCCTATCAATACCTATCTAGCAAATACATGTATTTGCCCACACTTTAGCCGACAGCGCAAATGTAATGCAAATTTAGATCTCCAAATTTACCACATATTTGCACTTTTCGCAAACATTAGTAAATCCGTTTTTTCGTCCAGTGCTATAAATAAAAACTGAGCAAAATTTAAAGATGTTATCTATTCAACGAAAGTACAAAAACTAGACTATAAATGAAAATTGAAAATCTATAATCTAAAATTTAAAAACTAAACTATAAAAATTTAAATATGTAAACTAATCGATACAAAGATTACAGCAACAATTGGCCTTGGTAGTCAGGTTAACATTGTTCAGTAAATTTTTAAAAATTCTAAGAGAGGACGCTCTTCTTATATTGTCAGGTAGGTTGTTCCATAAACGTGAAATTATGTAGCAATAAGATTTATGCAAATATTTTGAGCTTACAATAGCCTCGTAGGTCATAATTGCCAGAACGCTATGAGAACAACTCCTTGATGCAGTTTGGCCCCGTAATAAATAAAGATTTGGTTCCTTCTCCAGGTACCGTAGCACATTGTTTCACCATTGAGTGTAAATTATTCAGCAACGTCTTTTCTATTGTCTGGCATTGTTTTACGTCATTTCATTTCATTTCATTTTATTTATTTATTCCATTCCAGAATTACAAAGATAAATATAAATTACACAAGTAAGAGTAGAAATGGAAAAGGGCAAAAATATAGCAAGCTAATTGGATGCCCTTCTTTAATTGACAATAGAAATTAGGGTAAAAAAGTTAAACTTGACAATAGGAGAAGAAGAAGTATAAATTAATTAATATTGAGCAAAATAATACTGAAAGAGTGCTTTTTTAAAATGTTTTCTAGTCGCTAAGTTGCGTATAGATAAAGGAAGGTCATTCCAATAGTAACATCCAATAACAGTGGGGCAAAATTTCCTTATATTTATTCTGGAGAAACCGGGGTTTAAGTGTTGTAAGGATGCACTTCGAGTAGCGTAGTTATGTTGCTCAGATACCAGAGATACGGTGTAATTAGACGGTTTTTCATCAGTTAAGTGGTCATATGATAGCTGGCAGGTATACAGTTTAACAATGTCAGGAAGCTTAATAAGACCAAGGTTTACATAATGGGGAGTAATATGATCACGAAGTGGCACATTGTTAATTATTCTAATAGCTTTGTTTTGTAGTCTAACCAATTGTGACAATGGAGCCTCGTAATTATTACCCCACAGTACGCAACCATAAGTTAAATAGGGATATATAAGTGCATAATAAATACTTATTAAGGATTGGGATGTCACATAGGGTTTTACTTTTGCAATAACATTTACACTTTTGCTAATTTTATTACTTATATAATCAATATGGTCGTGCCAAGACAGTGAGCAATCAATAATGAGTCCTAAATATTTAACACTAAAAGACGTCATCTGTGCACAGGTACCTGAAGAAACACCCAAATATTTATAAAGAAGAATTAGGGCTCGCATGTATCTTCGATGCTCCAGGGACTTGATGTTTACTATCTTAAGTAGATCGCCATATGAAATTGACTTTGGCAGATTCATTAGTGTTCTGATAGCAAACTGATTAGTAAATTCTAGCTTATTAGAAAGTCCCCTGAGATGAAAGTCCCACTAAAACAGGTGCACAGTATTCCAAGTGTGGTACGGATGAAGGCCTTGTTGATCATCAGGTCAGCAGGTAAAAACGTACCGTCTTAAGAGCAGCAAATCTAGCATTGACTTTATCACATACAGATTTAACATGTGCCTTGTAAGTTAATGAGCTGTCTATAGCTTGGCCCAACAGTTTTAATTCTTAACTAAATCTAATAAGGGTGGCTGGGTACGATCTGCAAAAAGCTGGAGATGTACATGTGTTGGACAGTGTCGCCCAATGAACTCCACTCCATGATGTTTCATGTCTATGCTTGTTAGTGAGAACAGTAATGGTAATAGACCTGAGTGGAGTTCAATTTTTGTCTGTAATCATACGAAGGATAAGAAAATCGAACAACACCGCAGCGGGAGTTCGATTTGTTTATCACGAGTATAATTACAGAGTGAATTGGACGACACGAGGTCCTATTATCAATTAATCATAAAAATTATAATTTCTGAGAGCCAAGTTATGAAAGAAAGGGAAAATTTGAAATAAAAGACTTACAATGAAAGGATGTACACCATTTTATTGGTGATTTAAACCAATGTTGTGATTAGTTGACTTAAAATGCAACTTTGAA
>OX453275.1:25158717-25413717 GCA_949710005.1 Ricordea florida | reverse complement strand
ACCAACATAAAGTCGGTCCTTCTTTACGGCTCTGAAACGGGGAGAGTAACAAAAGCAAACTCCACCAAACTGCAGACCTTTGTCAACAAATGCCTGAGGTCCATCGTGGGCATCCACTGGCCAGACAGAGGTCATAACAAATGAAGAAATGTGGGCACCAACTGAACAGGAAAGGATCAGCATCCAGATAAGAAGGCGAAAGTGGGGTTGGATTGGGCACACCCTCAGGAAAACTAACTGCACTTTCACCAATCAGGCACTGAGATGGAACCCACAGGGGAAGAGGAGTTGAGGCCGTCCCAGAAACGGCTGAAGGAGGGCGGTAGATGACGAAGCGAGCAAAGCAGGCTACACCTGGTGGCAGCTTGAAAGGATAGCCCAAAACAGGCCACGATGGCGAGCAATGGTTTGCGTGGACTATGCTCGCATATTTATATTCATATAAAGATGTTGCGAGAGAAAAAAACACACAAACAAACTACACGTTCATCCCTAATAGCCTGTTTCGTGGTTGCCCACAGTAGTTAAAAATCGCCGGTTCTGGCCCAAAATAAAATAAAAAATCAATTTTATTTTATTTTTCAAGATTTCAGAGTTCTGGCCCAAAAAAAAATCAATTTTATTTTATTTTTCAAGATTTCAGGGATCTCATCAAAGATTAACAAAAAAAGTACATGTCGTTTGCCAGGGTGGGCGGGCGGGTATCTCTGTGAAATTGTTAAGTTTTTGATAATTAATAAAGAGTGTAGGTAGATTGCTACCAAGCCGATACCAAGCCGATACCAAGCCGATACCAAGCCGATACCAAGCCGATACCAAGCCGATACCAAGCCGATACCAAGCCGATACCAAGCCGATACCAAGCCGATACCAAGCCGATACCAAGCCGATACCAAGCCGATACCAAGCCGATACCAAGCCGATACCAAGCCGACACCAAGCCGACACCAAGCCGATACCAAGCCGACACCAAGCCGACACCAAGCCGATACCAAGCCGACACCAAGCCGATACCAAGCCGACACCAAGCCGATACCAAGCCGATACCAAGCCGACACCAAGCCGATACCAAGCCGATACCAAGCCGACACCAAGCCGATACCAAGCCGATACCAAGCCGATATGAAATTTGATGGATTTTGGCTCATTTTCATTAAGATTTAATCAAAGATTAACAAAAAGTACATGTCGTTTGTTGGGGTGGGCTGGCGGGTATCTCTATGAAATTGTTGAGTTTTTGATGAGATCAGTAAAGAGTAGATAGATTGATTTATTTTATTCAAGATTTCAGAAAAAATAAAATTAATTATGATTTAAAGAAATGGAGCGCACCCCATTAAATTAATTATGGAACAAAAACTACAAAAATTATATTTACCGCAATTGAAAAAAATTGCCGCAGGGTTTAAAATTAAAAGATTATATGGAATGAATAAAGCAGAATTGATTGAAGAGATAGGAAAATTTGCGGATGATGAGATAAAACAAAAAGTTAACATTAATTATAATTATGTTTGTGTTCATGGAATTTGTAGATATTTTTGTAAAGAATGCGGCGGGTCGCAAATATGCATACACAATAAAAATAAGCATCAGTGTAAAGAATGCGGCGGGTCGCAAATATGCATACACAATAAATATAAGTATCAGTGTAAAGAATGCGGCGGGTCGCAAATATGTGTACACAATAAACAAAAACATCAGTGTAAAGAATGCGGCGGATCACAAATATGTGAACATGGTAAACAAAAATCTTCTTGTAAGGAATGTCGAAAAAAAAAATAAAATTAATTATGATTTAAAGATAAAAATATAAAATAAAAAAAAGATGGAAGACATTGATATTAAGTATTTTAATGAAAAAGAACTGAGTTTTTGCGATTTTATAGAGGAAATAAAAGAAGATTTTTTAAAAAATATATCAAAAAACCGCGGTTTTCTTTTTGAAGGAAAATGTATTGCTTTTGATGTTTATTATTTTAATAAATATAAAGATGGTTATGAAGTTATTTATTATTATTGTGATATAAATTTTGGGGTAAAAGAAATATGCGTTGATAAGTTTTGTAAAGGTATATTAAATTGCGCTAATGAACATTATATTGAATTGTTTGGAGATTATGTTGGTAATGAGGAAAATTATATTGAATTGCAAAGAGATAATGAAAATTGGGAATTTTATGATTATATTAGAAATTTTTCTGGTTATTATGATAAAGAATGTAATATTAATAAGTTTGATAACAATTTTATTATTAAATTAGTTAATATTAGGTTACAAATGAATCCTTATAAGTTATTACATAAAAAGAAATTCTACAAAAGTTTGTATGATGATTTAATGAAAGTAGCATGGCATCCAAGTAGGTATTTAGATTGGTGTATTGATGTTGAGGAATTAAAGTTTTTAGAAGATTTATGGGGTGATGAAGATTAGTTAAAAAAATTATGTTATATAACCCAACAAATGGTTACATAACAAAAAATTTATCTAAATCTTAAACTAAAAGTTATGGGAGATCCCTTAAGATTGAGTTTTTTCCATTCATTGTCTAATATGCTTAAATCAAAGTGATTTATGACACTCTCATATTTTTGAACTGGAATTGCTGGATAATCCTTTGATGGTATGTTTGCAAGTAGTTGTGATGGTGAGAGTTTCACAAGCTCACCATATTTGGTTTTATTCATATAGGAAGATTTATTATCCAATATACTACACATAAGCCTTAGTGGTTCCTTAATCTGAATATTTATGGGGTATAATTTTTTGGGATTTATTATTTCAGGCAGCCCAAAACCAATTTGCAACCCCCTCGTAAGTTTAATTTTGAAGTTATTATTTGAATAAAGATAGTCAATAGTATCACCCTCAATTAATATTATATTTGCCTCATAAAACTTAATAAAGACTGATTGAATATCACGCAACAAATATGTGCCGGGTTGCATTGTTATTATAGGTTGTTTATTCCTTTCGTCGAAAAATACCTGCTGTTCCTTGAAATTAATAAATCTTTTGGTTTGTATATTACAATCTAGTAGCTGCATCTCTCGGACATTTTTCAGCGGGGGATCTAAATAAATCCTAGTTTCTGAATCAAACATTGTAATACTTAACATTTTGTCTGATTACTCCATATTCATCTTTTTAAATTTTATATAATCACCGTCTGTGATAAAAAACTACTTACGCTTAAGCCGGAAAATACAGGCATCTACCGAAATAGAAACCACGCTAATCCACCCACGACAACTGTCAATGCTAATATATTCTTTTCATGCTGCGTTGAGTCAATATTATTTTCGGTGGATCGGACGAAGTCCTCCCCAGCCGAGTCTGGTTTTGGTTCCTTCAGGTTTTTGCTCCGCGGCCCGTAGGGTCTCTTCGTTTTAGTTCTATGAGGTAACTTTAATTTTGAAGATCCTAAACTATGAGTTATTCCAACATTTTTTGTTTCAGTATTTAATGAATTATTTACTCCAAAAATCATATCTCCAGCGGCTTTCATTAGTTTGTTATTATACCCAACTACACTTTCTGTATTTATTATTAGATTACTAGGCATTAACCAAACACCAGAGGCAACAGCTAAATCAAGCCTTAATTTCGATTCTTGTACCGCCAATTGATAATTTTGTATAGATTTTGAAGTATCATTTTCTATAACAGAACTTTCAAATAAAGATATGAATTGATTTTGGGTTTCTATTTCTCCACCACCTATTTCATTACTCCAAATTGGATTTCTTGTATTAACTTGGGAGCCTAATATACAATAAACAAAAGCTTCAACTGATCTATTTAATCTACCAAGACCTGCATTGGTTAATCCATGCCCATCTGTTGGAATAAACCATCCATATCTGTAATCACTAAATACATCATTACGAATAAATGAAATTAATTTAACGTGATTATAATCAGCATCCTTTTTAAAAAATTTTTGTAGTCCCTTAGAAACAGTTTTTTCTGTTTCAGTTAGATCATCTGAAAATTTATTATCACCGCCGGGGTATTGATTTTTTTGGGGAGAACTTTCATGGTATTTATAAAATATATCTCCCAATCCATTGTTTGTTCCAATTTTAAACCTAAAATCTTCTGTATTACTAATCCCAAATTCTTTGCATAATTTATTATATGCAACTTTATTATATGGATTATTATTTATTGCAAAAGGTTGTTCATCCGGTAAAGGAACTTTTAATTCATACAATATTCGCCTTATTGTGAAATATATATGAAACTTTATAAAACTGCTAATTACTTTGGGATAATTTAGACTTTCAAAAAGACTTATACCGCAACCAGATGTTGCGCACCAAACCGCAAAGTTAAGTTGTTGAGGCCAATAGTTCATATCAGGCCCGTTCAACCATTTTCTACTCTGTTTTCCAGATTTGAATGTTACAACTTGTGATTTAAATATGTTTCTCATATTTGCTGTGAATTTCTTAGTATTTGAAACGTATATATCTAGAAAGGTTAGAGTTTTTGTTACATCGGTTGTAAAGTAATCAAATTTAATAGCAGGTATGGGGTAGCTTTGGTTAGTCCTAGTTAAACTTTTTGGAAACGAACCAACTTTAGCTTTCTTTTCTAAACCTAAATCTGCCCATAATAATGTTTTCAAATTAGTAGGAAGATCATCGGTCCATGTTTTTCCAGTAGGATCATCATTTGACATAACTGTTGTTCCATTAACTTTCCATTTAATATATCCACCATATGAATCATTCACAAATGTAAATTTATCAAGATTAGCGTTTGGGTATCGGGTTTTGAAATCGTCTAATAACATCTTATTCTTTGTGTTTCAATTAATCTGATCTTTAGATTAAGAATAAGATGTCAATTCACTTCTTATCACCCATAGGGTGCTCCAGCTTCGCTGGTATTTCTAATTCCTGCAAAACAATTAAAACCCACATCAGTTCTCTCATATGAAATTTTTAATGTATGGGAGTTGCTCTTCCCCTCCCTTCGGTCAGTTCCTTTAATATTTCCGCTCGAACCTCTGTTCTTATCTGATTCATATTTAAGTTTTTTTCTGTATCTTTTCGAGTTTTTTGACGGATTTCTAGTTTTAGTTTTTGGAACTTTTCCAACTCTGCTAAAATTATGGAAAATTCTTGATCGGATATAACATTATCTTTCAAAGCCTTTGAAACCAAGTCATTAATGGTGTTTAATTTTGATTTTGCTATTGCGACGGTTTGTTCATGTTTACTAACTTTATTTGAAAGTCTTTTTGAAGCCGCACCGAATCCAACCGATATTCCACCACAAATACCTCCCACTGCTCCTAATGGAATACCGACAACAGCACCAAATCCAGTAAGGGAAGTTCCAAGTCCACTTGCAGATAGAATAACTGAAAATATCCCACTACAAACACTTATTTTTGTAAATATTCCTCTTGCTCGATTATACTTTTTCCTAACATCTTCGTAATGTTTAATTTCCTTCTCAAGATTTTGTAATACTTCGCTTGATTTTTGCAGTCTGAAATTAACCGACTGAAGGGAGGAACTTGGATCTGAATTATTAGGTAGTTGAGGATAAATTTTATTGTAGTCATCCATATTGTATTTTACTGATCACCGTGATATCTTTAGACCTCTTTGAGGCCGCGAAGCAGATCTACTTTCTCTTCTTTTTTATACTTTCCACAAAATATAGAACCACCGCCATTATCAACAACCATGCATTCTCGCCTAAAAATCCAATAACTTGACCAGCTGTTTTGAATAGAAAGCTTACAATCGCTCCAACCATTCCAGGCAATATTTCACCAAGTTTTTTACCAATAGCTTTAAACCCATTCCCCACACCTTTACCTAATCTGGTTAACCCTTTAGAAATATTGGAAATTATTACACCAATTACTACACCAACAACACTAAAAACAGCAAAAACTGTAAAACCATACTTTTTGAAGATATACTTTACCCTCTCTCGTAATGGTAGATTTTTAAGTATTTCTTCATTTTTACTCTCAAGATCAGCTTTTTGTTCTTGGTTGTAAATAATACTCTTTCTTGCTAGTTCTCTTAATTTATCATTCTCTGATTGTAATCGCTCTTTACTTTGTTCTAACTTTGATAAATTTGACTGCCCCTTCTTATATTTGTCTATTTCATCTTTGTATAATTTTACTTCATTCAAAAGTTTCTCTTTCTGTATTTTTAATTCTATATTTTGTTTAACAGTTGCATCAAAAAGACTTTTAATTTCCGTTTTTTCCACTTGTTGTTTCTCAGCGAATTGCCGTAGTTCTTTTTCTTTTTCTTCATATCGACTAATCTCCATAGGATATACTTTTGTGGTTGCTTCCAATCCTTGTACTACATTAAGTAATTCCATATTTTGTTCATCAGCTTCATTCAATTGTGATAAAAGATTATTAATTTTTATAAGCATGGATTCATAATCAGCACCTAGAGCTTTTATGATTGTTTTACCCACCTTATCAAGTTTTATTACTTTATCTTTATCAATCAATATATGTTCTGTAGCATTTCTCTGATTACTCAATTTAACAAACAAATTACCCTCCTTATCCAATTCTGCTGTAAATGGTGAATCCAAAGGGTTGAAATCCGGAAAAAACCTTTTTATGTATTTCAAAGCTTCCATCCTATTATCATATTTATCACTAGGTAATTTAGGTCTTGCACCCTCCTTCTCATAATTCCTACCGATAAATGAAGTTTCTTCTTTCTCATCATCATCAGGGTTAATTAGACGGGTGCTTGATGATATTGGATCCATTTCTATATTTTCTCTATCAACATCATCGTCATCGTCATCGTCTAGATCAGTTGGTTCAAAGTCTGGTATTTCTTTAGGTATATCTCCTCCTTCCGCCATAATTTTTACTCATCAGTAAGAAATCTTTAGACCAAAAAGTTATGTTTGTAAATTAAAAAAACAATGAAATTTATAAATATTTATGATAATATTTACTATTATACACTAAGAAAATTTAATACAGAAGGAATAATTACAATTGATGACATGTTATTGTTAAGAAATATAGCAGTTAAATTAAAAGATAGAGAAAAACTAAAAGAATTATATGAATTATTTAAAATGTTTTATATTTCCACAGGTAGCAATATAAAAACTTGGGGTAAACATATATCAAATATATAAATAATGCTTTAATTATAAAAATTTACTAGCAGCATACCCCAATGCCATCATACCACCGCCCACATATACCATTTCACCCATCTTTTGGTTTTTGCTTGGTCTATAATAATCTGCAAATTTTGGTTCGTGCATTTGAGCATACAATTCTAAAGCTTCATCTGTTTTTGAAAGATTTTTTGTTGCTTGATATTTTTCATCTTTTTTCTTCATTTCCCAATCAATTAGTTTTTGCCTATTTTCCTGATATTCTGCATAATCTTTTTGATATTTTTCTAATGCCTTATCGTGTCTTATTTTCTCTGTATCCGTTTTATCTCCTGAGAGATATTTTGCAAGATATGATCCACCAACAAAGGCGGTTGCATTTAATACAGCTCCTCCTAACATCATTGCTATTGTTGCCATAATTATTTTGGTAAAATATTTTGATCCTCTAAATATGTTTTTAGGTACATACTTCCCGACAATACGGCCACCCATTTAGCATAATTTGTAATACTTGAGGATGGGTCGTTCATAAATGATTCTCTCATTGCTTTTTTAGCTACATATCCAACTAAAGCCGCCAATCCAATAAGGACAGCTGAATCAGTAATAGTTTTCACAAGTTTGTTTTCAGTTGACATAATTTTTTACTGTATCATTAAGAAATCTTTAGATGACTTTTGAGATTATTCCATTCCTAAAGATTTTGGAATTTTAGGGGGTTGTGGTAATTGTGGAACTTGTGATACCGAAGGACAAGCAGCTATCCTATTAGAATATTCAACCCCAGCTTTTTCCTTATATCTCATAAAAAGATCAAATGCTGTAAACCCTAATCCAATAACGGATAAAACAGTAGTAAAAGATAACTCTGGAAGCCATGATTTCGCTTCATTGTTTGACTTTTCTTGATTATACTCTCTTTCTGTATTTTCATTTTGCACCGCTTGTTCCCTTTCACGTTTCATCTCCCTAGCTAATGCTTCTTTTGCTTTTTTATTATATTCTGCTAATTTCTTACCAGCAGCAACCTTTTTAGGGTCTTTCTCTTTCTTTTTTGCATCTTTATTTTTAGGGGGAGGATCCATTGTAATTTGTTCCGTAAAGCGGGGAGGGGCTTCATCCCTATCAACAACTTCTGTTCCTCCTTCACTCCGGCTTTGCTCGATTTGTTCAGTTTGTTCAGACATTATTATTTTATTTCACAAAGTAAAGAATCTTTAGACCCCTTTAGGGCCGCGTAGCAAATCAGTATCTGGATAGGTTTTGCTTACACCACTATGTAGTTGTTCTTTTAGCATCTCAATATCTTTTATAATTTCTTTATTTTGTTGGTTTTTATGATCTAGAATCCTTTTAACATCTGCAATAAGTTTTAAAGCTTTTTGATTTTCATTTTCCATATCTCTTTTATATTCTACCAACATTATTTATTTTTATGTTCAATAGCCCGCTCAGTTGTGTTAATTAGTATGCTCAATAGTCTGCTCAGTTGTGTTGGAATCATCTATATTTTTACTTGTAACTTGTTGTTTTTCTTCTCGAAGAGCGGACACAGCTCCACTGATTTTATCTATTTTAACGTGTTTAGCAACCTGGAATATACCGCTAGCAAGTGCTGTCAATCTTCCTGCTTTCAATGCTAAGAGACCTACAATGTTTGTTAGTTCGCGATTAACCAAATCATCATTCTTCAAATCAACACATAGAGCTTCTATATCATCCACAGGAACTAAATATGAAATAACTTTAGAAACTAATTGAAGTGACGAATCTACCAACCCACCATTAATTTTCTTACCTAATACTGCTTGATAACGATTATAATATTTTTCAACATCTTTTACCGATAGTTTCTTTATATCCCCCAAACTCATATCAACTCCCAAATATTCCTTTGTTGTTCCAAGAGCTGCGAGAATAGCTAGTGATTCTTGTTTTATTTCAAGTTCATCATTATCTTTTCCCTCTTTTACTTCTGTCTTTTCTTCAATGTAATCTTCAACGTTTGTCATCTTTGTTAAATCACTTCGGGTATCTCTAAATAGCAATTAAATGGGTATCGCAAACTCAAACATAACCTAGAATATTTTTCAGTTTTCAGGAGTTGAACAAACTTTTTACCTAATTCATAATCCAAATCACCACCATAATCTTCGAAAAACATTTTCATACCTTTCTGCGAAGGATTATGGAAAGTAACAACGCAGGCTACATTTTCCCTGAATGGTTTTGCTATCGATGTTAATTGCTGGGTTAAAACCCACATTGATAAACCATGATGCCTTCCGGAGAATGCTAAATCTATAAATTTATTAGATCTTTTCTTCAAATCAGCGGATACAGCGCAATCATCTAAAATTATTAGTGTATTTGTACCAGAGAATAAAGTTTGACAATCATTTAACAATTCATTAATCTCATCGAGATTGCTTGCATCTGGTGATAATACAAAGAATCTCTTGTCTCCACGAGCAAAATTATGATATGTTTTATTTTTAGAATAAGTTGGACAAATTAAAACAATATATTCAAAAACTTTTCGGAAAGGACCGCGAAGCTGTTCAATTAGGTACTTTGTTTTTCCACAATTTGTTGGTCCAGTTATTATACAATGAAATGGGATTTTATCTCCTAAATCTTCCATGATTTTTGTATCATAACATTATGTTTTTAGATTCTTCCCTTCGGTCAGTACTTAATTGATCTCAAACTTGAATTCATTATTTCCATCATTGCATCAGCAACAACAAACATATAACAAGTTACTGTTTCTGCGGTATTTTTTGTCTTCCTTTTAATTTCTATTTTTACACCATCATGTGTATTATTTAGAGCTAGTCCTCCGCCATGAATACCATTATCTGGGTGAGTTCTAGTATCAACCCAAAGAGCAAACTTATCCGCGTAAAAATCTTCTTCTTTTAATGAAATTTGTAAACCATCATCTCTATGAACGCGTTTTTTCACAGATTCCCAAAGATCAGATGGAATCATACCCCTAGAGTATATTCGATTTGGAACACCATCAACATCTATATTAACAGAAGTTATATTTGGATTATAAAATTTTTCAGAATCTCTTAATCCTCTGACATGTTGTAGAGTAAACAAAAATAATATTCCAGTCATTGATCTTCTCGGTAAATTAATATGTTGATTAATAACCCCATCGATGGCTACTCTAAATGTAAAAGTTTTGTGTAAAGTAATATTTTCATAAAAGAATCCTTTACCAACTTGATATGTTGATTGTGCTTCACGCGCCAAGTATTCGCTTGAAATTGAAGAATATTCTAACTCCAAGTTTTTGATTGAATATGATGGTGTTTTAGTTGTATCAGAATAAATAAGAATATCATGAACTGGGGCTAGTGTAATCTCAAATATTAAATGATTTTCTAATGCTTTTGGATAAAAAACCCCATGATCTTTTAAAACAGGGTGATCTATTGGTATTCTATACTTTGTATTATGAACTACAGCAAGAGCCAATTCTTTTGAATCTGAATCATCCTTATCACCCGCATTTGTTCTAAGTTTTCTCATATTTTCAGAAGAAATACCTTGTTTTAATCTATCTTCACGCTCTTCTTCAGTTAAAAATAAATCATGATATGTTTTAAACAGATCATATCTTTGTGTATCCTGTAATGTTTCACCCCCAAAAAGAACTTTTAATCTAGATACAAGATTCCTTCCCACATTATTAACAAGTGTATTATTTGCATGACCCCCAACATCTAAATCAAATAGAAGAGATACACTTCCAGGTACAATCACTAAATTCTCAGAAAGTTTTGGAATATTTATATATAATGTTTCACCAGGGCTGGCTGAGGATGGGTTTAGAGTAATTCGATTTAATGTTGATTCTGCCTTCAAACCAAAGGGTTCTCTAGGAATTCTGTTTGGATTAATTTTTTCAGACGTCATACTTGATTTATAAGATACTTTGGCTAACCTTTAAATGAGTTCTACCTTTACAAAAATATCGGCGGATCGAGCGAAGCCCGAGCCGAGCCCGACTTTGAGTCGGATATATTATTCAACTGAGGGATATTGGAAAGGATATTCTGCAATTCCTAAATTAGCTGAAAAGGCTAAAGTAAGTGAAAATGTGGCTAAACAATGGTTAGAGAAACAAGCAATATGGCAAATATATCTACCAGCCCTAAAATATATACCTAGACCGCATTGGACTGTAGATAAACCAAATCAGATTCACCAAGCAGATTTATTATTTTTACCTCATGATAGAGTTGGAAGAAAAACATATAAATATGCGTTAGTTGTGGTTGATATCGCCTCGAGATATAAAGATGCGGAGCCATTAACCTCAAAAGAAAGTCGAGAGATATCAGAAGCTTTAAAGAAAATATATTCTAGAAGATTGAAATACCCAAAAACATTAATGGTTGATCCAGGAAAAGAATTTATGGGTGAAGTTAGTAAACTCATGAATTACCATAATGTGAGGATACAAAGAAGTGAAGCTGGTAATCATAGAGCTCAAGCATTTGTGGAAAACGCAAACAGAATATTGGGAGAAAAATTATTTAGTCATCAATATGCGCAGGAAATGATTAGTGATGAGCGGTCAAGGGTTTGGGTGAAAAGATTACCAGCTATTCTAAAAACTTTGAATAATACAAAAACAAGAATAACCGGTAAAGAGCCTGATGAGGCTATAAAAATGAAAGAGGTTAATATTGAACCTAAAAATTATAAACGTGTGGTGGGGCTTGATGAGGTTAGGCTACCTCCAGGTGTAAAAGTTAGATATTTATTATCTCCTGGCGAACTTGAGGGTGGTGAAAAAAGACGGGCTACTGATCCTATTTGGAGTATAAAAGTTTATGATATTGCGCGTAGCGTTGTTTCACCTAATCAACCTGTTTTATATTATTTATTGGATGGGCCAAGACGTGGTTTTGTAAGGGAGGAATTACAGGTTATTCCTTATGATACAGAACTTCCGCCTGATTCTGTTTTAGTAAGATAATGACCGTAGGCAAAAGTATTTATTCCATCTTCACAAATTATTCTCTTATCATCATCACCAGAAAGTGCAACTTTATTAACAGTTTCAGTATAAACATCATGCAAACGACTTCTAAATACATTCATCTTTCTCATTTGTGGTTGTTTATTGAATAGACAATTTTTGTAATCATTAAAGCTTATTGTCTTTTTTACAACTACTTTCTTCATTCCCTTACATTTCTTTTCTTCTTCACCTTCATCCATCCTGTAGGAATAAAGCTTTGCTCGTAGACCAACAAATTCCAATATTTGTTTTCCTCCCGCCTCATCTTTGAACATATTGATGACTTTTTTATTTATGCCCGTCTTAATATCTGATTTGTGTTTTTCAGGAAAATTAGAAGTGTCAAACCTTTCCTCCACATCTGGGGTAATATCCTTATAAAAATCTTCCGTTTCTATATCATAGGCAAGACTGTCTGTATCTGTAAACAACAATTTTGCTTTTTCACCATATTTTGGTTTTATATAATTATAATGAAAATCGTACATTATTGTTTTACTTATATCTAGAATGGACATACCTAAATAAACTGGTTTATTAAATACTAACTTTGTTTTCTTCATGTGAATGGCCACAAGATTTTCACAAAAGATAGTTCGGTGTTTATAATTAGGTTTTGATATTAATTTTTTTGCGTCTTTTTGATTTGTAACTAATCTAATATCAACCCTATTTCTAATGTTTTCCATTGTTTTACCAAACACAGAATTATTCATTAACTTGAAGAAATCTTTTTCAAAATCATTCTTCGCTTCTGATCTTAGATCAGTATTCAAGGCAATATATGGTTTTAACCAAGCCGACTCTTTGAATGTAATACCTCTATGAATCTTTGTTATTTTTAATCCCAAACTTTCATAAAGTTTTAGTGTTTCATGATGAACAACATACTTTACCTTATTATTTAGGTTTGGGATTAATTTCTCCACCTTATTAACTAAAAGCCTCTCTGGAGCAAGCGGGTAATCATTATGTAAATCATGAAGTTTAGTTGGGTATTCTAAATTAACCTCCAATATACAAGGAATATTTTTCCAGTATGAAAAATCTTTTTCTTTCATCCATTTAAAATCGTGAGTAGGTAGTGGCCTGCTCATTGCACCTCCATATAAATTATTTGCATCGAGATATATAATATAACTTATTACTTTGTTAATATCAAAGTTTTTCATGTAGGGGTTGTTTGCTTCACCATATCTAGTAGAAATCATAGAGATGCCGCCCCGAATACCTTTCTCAATCATAAGTAGCATATCTATATCAGTTAGCAACTCCAAATTCACTTTTGTATACTTTAATGCTGCATCCCAAGCTAATCCGGGTAATGTATAATACCAAGCTGGATCCAATCCATAGTTCTTACTACAAACATCCCTAAAGTTCTCAAATACATCCGCTAAAAGTAGTACGTCTGACATAAGATATAGATCATGATATTCCCGCATTGTTTTCATATTGAAGGTTTCCCATACCTTTTGTGCGTGTTTATAATCATCATCTGAAATATTTTCATCGTTTAGTTTTGAATAGAATGCATCCTTTGGTGGAAGTTGGGTTGCGTTGAGTTTATCTAATGAATCAAAACAATCATATGGAAATACACCCTTTCTCAACAATACTTTTAATTCTTCATCTTCATAGAAAATATTTAAGTTTTTGAAAGATTCTTTTGGTAGATTATTTACTAATTTTTCTAGACTTGTTGGCATAAATTTAAATGAATCTATAAATCTAATATCCCTCTTCACCTCAACTTGCTTACCTTCTTTATTTGTAAATTCATCAACCACAATCTGCTTTGTGAAAGAAATATACTTTTCCTCATTATTAGGTATGCAGTTTATTTTACCTTCTGTTACGCCGAGATTCTTGATAAAAAGATGGGCATCATATCCAGATAGGTTGTGAAATATTACTGGAAAGAACTTTGGAATCTTGTAATTTAAGTTGCATTCGTTATGGGCCGCCCCTCTATACTTTCCTGTAAGATGGCAGTGATCTAATACCTTATCTTCTCCTAATTTTTCTTCACATATATGACAGTGAGTAGCATTTTCATATTCTTTTTTATCCATTTCCGACATAGCCTCCGCTTTTTTGTGGTATTTTGTATTATTATAAATTTTCTTAATATCCTGCTCTAAATTATCTATAAATATTTGTGGAATATCATCATCTTCGGATTCAGCTGTATATTGAACAAGCTCGGGCGGAAATAGTTCATCATCAAAAGACTTTATGAGATAGCTAAATCCTGATGGTTTATGTTTCTGGTATTGATTAGTAAAACTCTCACTTTCATTTGGTGAGCAGGTATGTATTTTCTCTGTAAAGCTCTCAAAATCTCCATAAACAACAAATGGCGCCCACATTTTTCGATTATAATTATTGAATTTAATAAACATGGGATTGCCATCTTCATCTTTTGGCATATTAATCTTAACTTCTTCATTTTTGGAGCAATATTCAAGATGTTTTTCCAATGATTTTTCTGTTGGAAATGTATTGTAGCATCTTCGGCAAAATTCACGTTTGTGTTGATTATTATTTATTTGCGAAGAAACAAGTCTGCTAAAATTCTTTATCCAACAGTAGTGATTATTTCCTTCTTCATTCTTTATTAGAAGTAATTCAATCAAATAACCGCTTTGTTTCTTGCTTATTCTTAGAGGATATACTTCTTGGCTATCTTTATTAAATCCATGCACATTAATTGTATAATAGGGATTTTGTTTTTCAAACTTAGCAATATCTTTCAATTTAACGGGGAACTCTATTCCTTTCCAGTCAAAATTCTTAGAGTTCTCTCTCATTTGTTTATCTAGTCTTTGTGGATTTTTCTGTTTTGGAAACGCGGCGGAAGTTATTGCCCACTTGAAACATTCATGATCATTCTCATTTTTAACGTTTATAATTGCTTTCTTTAATTCCAATATTAATGGTAATGGAATATAGGAACTTCCAGAAATAGGTTCATAAGGATCGATGTAGATATCAAAGTATTCCACTCGGTCAAATTGCCATCCAGAACCTTGATTTTGAAAATCTTCAACCAATTCAAGTAAGTGATTTGTCATTGTTTCATATAGTTCAGAAAAATCAGTTGCTTCTGTTATTATTTCCGCATTTTTTGAATGAAAGTATCCCGATTTTTCATCAATCAAATCATTAACAGGATTACTTTTTTTGAATCTACAGGTAAAAATGAACTTGATTTTGATAGGCTTCTTTTGCTTATTAATAAGATCTAAAACTTTTTGTTTGATTTTATTAATAAATGTCTTTGGACCATACCCTTTTTGCCCATCTATCCTAAATGTTTTCAGATATCCCCTAAATGCTGTTTGATTTTGTTTTGGGGTTAATTGGTTACCCCTTTCATTCAATTCATCTCTCACACTCTCTGTCATATTTACCTGTCTTTTAGGTTTTGTTGATTTGTTATTATTAAGTTTGGAGATGTTTTTATTGATTAGATCTGTAATTGATTCCTCATTCTTTATCTTGAATAGGCGGTCAACCTTTTTCTTCAAACCATCAACTCTTTTATTTACAGTCTTTTTGATAGGTTCTGGGATATAAGATAGTATCCAATCTGCAAACTTGTTAATCTCTTTATTTATCGGTTTTGCGACTTTGCTTGCTAAATTTTTAAGTTTTGCGGGTTGGGATATAGGTTTAGAAGGTTTTAGAATAGGAATATTAATCTCAGGTATTGGCTCATCCATAATTAATCTTTGTGGTTGGTTCTCCATATTAGCTATTAATTCAAACACATTTCTTTAAATCATAATTAATTTTATTTTTTCTGAAATCTTGAATAAAATAAATCAATCTATCTACTCTTTACTGATCTCATCAAAAACTCAACAATTTCATAGAGATACCCGCCAGCCCACCCCAACAAACGACATGTACTTTTTGTTAATCTTTGATTAAATCTTAATGAAAATGAGCCAAAATCCATCAAATTTCATATCGGCTTGGTATCGGCTTGGTATCGGCTTGGTGTCGGCTTGGTATCGGCTTGGTATCGGCTTGGTGTCGGCTTGGTATCGGCTTGGTATCGGCTTGGTATCGGCTTGGTGTCGGCTTGGTATCGGCTTGGTGTCGGCTTGGTATCGGCTTGGTGTCGGCTTGGTATCGGCTTGGTGTCGGCTTGGTATCGGCTTGGTATCGGCTTGGTATCGGCTTGGTATCGGCTTGGTATCGGCTTGGTGTCGGCTTGGTATCGGCTTGGTATCGGCTTGGTGTCGGCTTGGTATCGGCTTGGTATCGGCTTGGTATCGGCTTGGTGTCGGCTTGGTATCGGCTTGGTATCGGCTTGGTATCGGCTTGGTATCGGCTTGGTATCGGCTTGGTATCGGCTTGGTATCGGCTTGGTATCGGCTTGGTATCGGCTTGGTATCGGCTTGGTGTCGGCTTGGTGTCGGCTTGGTATCGGCTTGGTATCGGCTTGGTATCGGCTTGGTATCGGCTTGGTGTCGGCTTGGTATCGGCTTGGTATCGGCTTGGTGTCGGCTTGGTAGCAATCTACCTACACTCTTTATTAATTATCAAAAACTTAACAATTTCACAGAGATACCCGCCCGCCCACCCTGGCAAACGACATGTACTTTTTTTGTTAATCTTTGATGAGATCCCTGAAATCTTGAAAAATAAAATAAAATTGATTTTTTTTTGGGCCAGAACTCTGAAATCTTGAAAAATAAAATAAAATTGATTTTTTATTTTATTTTGGGCCAGAACCGGCGATTTTTAACTACTCCCACTCGTCAGGGGATTTAATAAGAATGTTCTTTACCATCGCTTATATAAATTTAGTTTAATTTTCATTATAATAGGAATCATTAAGTTTCAGGTACTGCGTTAGAGGTTCTTGTTTCTGACGAGTGGCCAACCACAAAGCAGGCTTGTAGGGATGAACGTGTAGTTTGTTTGTGTGTTTTTTTTCTCCCACAACATCTACTTCGCTCTACTTTCAGGTATTGAGCACTGTTTCACGTTAATTATTAATTATTATTAATCCCCTTTCTCTCGTTAAGCCAACAAACTGTTCCTACCTGCAAGTTAAACACTTCTCCATTTGAGTTTCCTTGGTCATTGTGGTTGGCATGGGCTCGTATGGTGCCGTGGTTGCTCTGCATGTAGCGATCAAGATCATCTGACCAAGCAACAGTTGAAGGAACCAGATTGCTCTCATTTGACCTGACAGCGTTTTTGTACTTCATCTGGACAAAAAAAAATCGAAGTACAACTGCACGTGAACACTTGCTACTAGAAATACGACTCCCGCAAAAACCTCGCGAAGCTAGTTTTTGAAGAAGTCACAATGCTTTTATATTTTATTTTATTTTATATTTTGTTTTTTATATCAGCGTAATCCCCATTATTTTATTTGTTATGCTGTGTTTGGTACATAATTAGTGACACCTGATGCAAATTACATGATCAGTATACCGGTCAACACAGTGCTTAAAAATTGACCTTCATTTAGCTCTTTCACTGCGATTGCACCAGAGGGAATAGAAGTAAAATTATTTATTATCTTGACAGGGAATACAGAGTCGATGAAGTACCACAATAATATTCACTTAACACAAATTGAAAATGATTGTAAATCTTTTGCTGGTGAAATCTTGAAGAGTTGATATGAATGCTTGTGTTTACCATGGTGTAAAAGCCTGTTTTTTTTTTTTGGTTTTATTTTCTTAGTCTCTGCTGCTTTGTCTTCTTTGTTGTAAATCCCTTTTAAACACAATATGTTCTTACATCGAGGATGAGTTGAATGCTCCAATTATTTTTGGTTTATGTTTTTTTGGTTATAATTGCATGAGATTCATTGTAAGAAGAATCTTCTGATTAGATATTTTATTGTCTACTGCAATCATTATTTCAGTCCTAGGTAACCACAATTGAGAGCATTATGAATAGTGCATGTTTCAATTTGTGTACT
The DNA here is from genome assembly GCA_949710005.1 of Ricordea florida. Lineage (NCBI taxonomy): Eukaryota > Metazoa > Cnidaria > Anthozoa > Corallimorpharia > Ricordeidae > Ricordea > Ricordea florida. The sequence goes on along the minus strand of OX453275.1, from coordinate 25,395,564 downwards.
CTCTTCAGTTGCAATGGTGCCCCCAGTGGTAGATAGAAAAATTCCTCTTCCCTCAAAAGAGATGCCATATCAACAGAAGTGTGAGATACAATGTCATTACATAACAAAATTGGGGGTAAAACAATTGGACTCTACAAAAACTTTGAATAAAGGTTTGATAATAGTGAGTGCCGACTGTATAGTATGTGGTTGTGCTATTTTTAGGTCATATCATAAAAACAATACATGTAAGAAAGAGTTATTGAAATCTTAATATGTTCAAAAAGATTGCTGCACTACATACTCCTGTAAAAAAATAATGTGAAATCAACATCAATCAGTCAAAAGTATATACCACATGAAAGTTTAATTGTGCTGTTACAGAAACAGGCAAAATATCCATACCCAACCAGAGAAGATTATATTATTTTGAATATATGAAAATTTCTATTATAAAAACTGCAGAAGAGAGATTTAATGTAAGGATGGTATTTCATCGAAAAAGTCATGGCAGCCAGAGGTATTGAACTGTAACCAATGACATATAGTAACGAGAAGCACTATCATTATATTATTATCTATATTATTATCATTATTATTATCATTACTATTATGATTACTGGTATTGATATTATTATTATTATTATTGTTATATTTTTATGTTAAACATAATATATTTTCATAGGGTGGGATGCATGTCCTAATCTTGGTAAAGGTATTGTTACTCTACTACTATTTATATAAGCAATACAAAAATCTGCTTAATAGGCTCTCCATCAGAGGTGGTAGTAATCAAAACAGCTCCAAACAATACCATTTCTTCTTTAATGCTTAGAATCTAGTGCAGTCATTTGTCTATTTGTGTGGAAGATCATTATTGAAAGCATACTTTAGGGCATTTAGGAAACTTGAAACACTTGTTACTACATACAGCACACTTGCAATGAATATATGAGAAAGATTATAAACATTTTGGCATTACAAAATTTATTTTCTTCTTTATAAAGTTTTTCCAATCTAACAGGTTAACTGCATCTTGTGGTTGTTATTAAATATTGATATTTGACATCATAAAAATGAAGTAAACAGCAGAAAGTAACAAAGTTAATATGTTATGTCTAACTTTGCAAATTAAGGCTTGAATTAACATTTCATTTGTGGAAAAAGGGCAGGGGTTCTAGATAGCAATATTATCATTGGGGGGGGGGGGGGGTCATTGAACTCTAAGGTAAAACTGACCCATTGTGAAAAGGCTATCAGAGAATACATACATATATATATATAGCAACGAGAAATACTACTCAGAATTCAGTAATCACATTTGCTTTATTTTGAAATGATCGTATTGATCACTGATAATATTTCAGAACCAGCACTTTACAGTGACACTGGGTATATATTCTGTTGAAAATATTAAACATAACTGCTAGATCAAGAAAATTTATAATATTTTCACTGTTGCAATGATATCAGATCACATCGTTATAAATGATTGCTATAACAACTGCAACTCTCTGTGTTGGAAATTTCCTCAAAATGGAAACGCTATCGTTTTATTATGAAAAATACCTACTTACATTCTCTTGTAATCTGTTGGTCGTCTTCCGATTCCGTTTTTAGACTAACAGAATTATTTTCCAGAGACATCTACAATCGTTGAAGTCGTTCTTACTCGGTGTCCGTTCTAAGTCGTTTCGCTAAATGTAGTACGCCAATATATTTCGTTATGTAATCGTTCACTCATGTCCTGTATTTCTATCAATAACACATTTAAATTCAAAACTAACTTGGTTGAATTCCTGATCCTTTTCCCTGCTGTTTCGTTTGCCTTTTTCTGGAGCGAGCAGTTGTTGTCTTTCCTGCGATGTCTGTCGTTATTCTCCCTGCTGTCGTTTCTCTATCCCTGCTTTGAGTCGTGCTTTCCTTGTGTTGATTTTCACGGTATTCGAATTTACAAACAATTCTTTCAATAATTTTTACTCGGCGACGATCTCGTGCTAATCTTTCTTGAATATCTTGGAGATCATCTTGCTGGGATGTACTTCCAGGACGAGTGAAATCGGTTTCCACAAAATTTACATTACTTTCAAAAAGGCATCACCGAATTCCCGGCGGAAATTCAGCAGTTCTCAAGTGTGGTACATTGCCAGGTAACCTGGCCTGCGAACGGACACCTTTAAAATATAGATATATATAAACATATATATAAATATATATATATACATATATAAAAACTCTCGGCTCGATTTACTCGGGCTTGCGAGCCACGTGGTCTGACCGAACGCGACACGATTAGTAACCTCGCTACGCTCGGCCTTCGGCCTCGCTTCGCGAGGAATGATTAACTGTCACTTTCAATTTATCAATCAATTTGAATAAATTCTAATTCATAAGCTACATGTGTTATACGCCGACACTGCTGAAGTTCGGTTCAGACGTCGCACTTTTCATGTGCCGTACGTAACTGTTGAATTAAGTACGGCAAAAGAGCGACGTCCGAATCGATTCTGTTCCGTGGTTTTAATTTGGTATAACAAAAACAATCAGTTAGACGGAGTCTGTAGCATTACTGTATTAGACTTCTCAAATATGACGTCACGAGCTACCGGGTTACCTGCTTGATCAGAATAGAATCGGAAGTGAGATTTTACACCTTTAGAGGCTTGAAACGGCATGAAGAAACGTCGAATCATTTTGCTGTTATCATTAACACATCAATGGGATTGCAATAAGAAAATAAGTCTCACATATAAACAAACTCTACGGCGCTGTAAGGCCACCATGCGGTACTCTATGCGCTTTTACCATGCATGAAAGTTGTACCCTTCTTATCTGTGACAAAGTTTCTAATCAAAGAAGCATTAGCTAAAACAACAATTTTGAGTATATATGCAGTAACCCATATATCTGCACTGTGGTTCGAAGCATGATTTATGACCCTGCAGTATTAACATAATTTTAGCAATTATTGGGATTTAGCCTGGAAAAAGAACACGTTGGAATGGAAATCGAATCCGTAAAGTCACGAACATTAGAATACCAAAAAAGCGTCACTCCTCGAAAAATGAAAAAAGGCTAAATGATAAAACCATGAATGCTGATACTTACCACTAAAACGACAATGATAATGAGAAGTAAAAAGACCACCGCTCCTGCTCCAATTGCTACTATCTCCCAGGTCTCTAGGTTGTTTGTACTTGAAACAGGTGACGGTGTTTCTGTGATATCTGTACTAATCTGCTCTGTCGCAGTGACCTTCACCAACGATGCCGATGATGGTGTTGGCATAACCGTCAAACTGTCTGTTCTTGGTAGTGAAGCACTAGTGGCAGCTGAGCTACTAGATAACGTCGGTGTGGACACAGGTGTGGCACTTGAACCCAGTACTGCAGTAGCAGTAACTAAGGAATGCTGTTCGAATGATGATGATGATGGTGCAGCAAGTGCTGTAGTCTTGGTAACTGGGGCCTGTGATTGAAATACCGATGATTGATTAACAGGTACTGCAGTAGTAGTGACTGGAGTCTGTTTTTGGGATGATGATAATTTAGCAGGTACAGCAGACGTGGTGACTTGAGCCTGTAGCTGAGATGATAATGATGGAACAACGGAGGTGGTATCTAAAGCTTGTTGCTGAGAAGATGGTTTAACAGCTACTACAGTAGTGGTAACTGGCGCTTGTTGTTGGGATGATGATGACGGTGCAACATCTACTACAGTAGTGGTAACAGCTGGCGCTTGTTGTTGGGATGATGATGACGGTGCTACTGGTGATACAGTAGTGGTATCTGGAGCTACACCGGAAGTCGTAACTGAAGTCGATGTTGGGGGTGATGTCGCAGTGACTGAGCCCTCACACTTCTGAAAACCTGTGTATAGGCAATCATTATGGTCTTATATCTATGTCTGTATTTTCGAAAGAGAACTCATTTAAGTTAGAGGAAATCTTGGTTTACCTCCGAGTATCAAGACAGAAGCAACCAATAATCTGAGTAATAACGAGTCCCGTGGAGCCATGTTCATAAGGCGTCTGTTGGTAGATGTTTGATGGAAATAACAATCAAAGCCACACAAAGGATAAAAAAACTGTGGAGGAAAAAGATAATTAACAATTGTCAAACATTTGTTCCCGAGACAATGGATCATTTGTTCCACACAAACCGTACACTTCTTAACTCAATATCAATTATTTTACACGCAACTTTACGAAACGGACTCTCTGATCATGATGCACAACATACCAAGAGTGTAGCGACGGGGAAAGTGTGCCCATGACCCACCTTGGTGAGGTAATATTTTAATATACCATTGGGCTAGAATTTGGTAAAATAACTCATATATGCAGCTATTTTGTGGGCTTCTCCTCCCCGTTTTCTCACTGCTCATCCGACAAAAAATGGCACTTTTACTAAAACGCAGCGTGGATGTGACAATATGGCAGGTGACTTGCGTGTAAAACTTGCGTGTAAAAAGGTTTGATCTCCACCAACCCTCCGACTTTTGACAAAATCCTAGCTGCGCGCCTGTATCTACCAAAATAAATAATTCTATCGAGAATTTATCAATGTTCCCTAGTTAGCGTTCGAGCAAGCCATGCATGGTGGATTCTTATCATTAGTTTGGCTGGCAGTGTAATATTCTCTACAGTTATTTACTTATTGTGACAACAAGATTATCTTCGACAGTGAATTAATAACGGCTCTCACAAAAAGGGACAGGTAAGAAGTTCCTGTATTGGTGTCCAGCTCTTGTTTACTTGCCAGTGCTTAGTTAATATAAGCGCAATTACAAATGGTCGGGACCATGATTTACATAGTGATTGGAAGGTTGTATGGTCGATTCCTATAGGGAGAATTCATAATTGCTTTTTCCCGAGTTTGACTGTGACAGCGCCGAAAGAAACATCTTTTACAAATTCTCTGTGCTCAAAATATAGCATTCTCGTTATTTCACTATTCATAAATAGTTCTCAGTAATAGAGGAACCCACTCATTCGGATCACTGATCACAAAAATCAGTGGGCCGAAGGAAAGAATATACGTCATTTTAATAATCATTTTGCGATTGATCTTCGGACGTCATGCTGTTGCCAAAGGTTTTGATTTGACAGTAAGGTGTGTAAAGTCTTTATCGGCAAATATTAATTCAATCGTAATACACGTATCTCATTAAGATGCCACATCAAAACCTTTGGCAACAGCATGACGTCCAAAAGTTAATTACCAGAGAGTGGAATTGCCAAATAAGTATCAAAAGGTATAAAAATGGCTTTATACTAAGGCAGGTGGCTTTAGTGTCAATCTACTAAATTTAACCCCCTTCCCTTCCCCGTTGCAGACTCCTTACGCTTTACTGTGCATCATTATTAATGGTAATAGGACTGAGTGGAGTCCAATTCGGTCTGTAATCATACGAGTGATTAACAAAATCGGACGACCGCGTAGCGGGAGTCCGATTTGTTTAATCACGAGTATGATTGCAGACCGAATTGGACGACACGAAGTCTTATTACCAATTAATCATAACTTTAACAAAATCTGTGATATGTAAACTTCTTTTCCTTTTTAAATCGAAACATATGAAATTCCAAGAAAAAAAAAAAGCCATTTAAACGCGCGCGTGATGGCGCGTACTGTCCAATTACTCAGGCATGACGCGTACTGTCCTATTTAACTGTCCTATTAAGGCTGAAATCAGGGCAGTTGATAGCCAATCAGATTTGAGAATTTTGTTATAGTTATGATTAGCTATCAAATGGGATGAAAGTCGGATGATATTGGTGCAATTAATCTTATGGGTTTCTTCAAGTGTGTCTTGTTTAGCAAAAAAACATACTGCCAATATAGATCGAACCATTTCTGAATGCTTCCTGCACCCTAAGGACCCTCTCTTAGATTTTCTGTTCATTTCATTCACAGTTGGTTTGCTTGTTTAACTGAAAACAAATACCGACGGATTCCGCTGAACTTATATCTTATGGTAATAACGATTGTTCTTAGATATTGGCACGTAATTGTTCACTGCTTTTGTCTCTGATAAAAAAACGCGTTGCCTTCTATAAACAAGGAAATGCAGAGCATTCCACCTAGCGAACGTAGAAAATTCCAGAAGTAAAATTACAACTGGAATATATTTCCCGTGCTTTGCGGAAGACCCATAACGGGCATACTTCCCTAGTACAATCTCATAGAAAGATTACAGTTATCATGACTTTCTCGAGCCAGTTACGAATCTTAAGCTTGCATAGAATGCATTACGAAACACAACGGAAACTAAATTATTGGAAACTGGATTTGACGACTAATGTCAACAAGATGCCGTGGGCCTGTTCTGCTTAAATTTTAGGGGTAAGACATGTCAAGTTGCAATGTAGTTGAACAAAACCAATGCGTGTTTTAGTAAAAACGATAAATTTCCCATGGTCAAAATGTAGTTCGGTACCACGACTGAATAGTTTTCGAAATATTATTATAACGTTAACAAATGTTTGCGAGCTAAAGATGGTTTCTAATTATGTTTAATATTTATACGTAACATATTCATAATCCAAAAAAGGCATAGAAGAAAAATTCACTTACCGAGCAACAATTCGCCTTGGTAAGCGCAGGAGACTATTTTATGAGTTTATTGCTCACGTCTTGTTCAAAAGTGAGTCACGGAAAAGTTTCGTGAATTCTTATGCGACATCACGTGTTAGGATAAGACGTCACGCATAGCCAGAAATTCCGAACCGGGCGTGTGCAATAGACCGTAACACTTAGAATATTAAACTTGCTGGAGAAGAGAAGGACCAGTATGGGATTCATATAAAACCAGCTCATAAAATTCGTGCAATGGATGCAACAGCCCGATGCCAATGCTAGATCGAATAATATGCATCAGTTCTTTCATTGCATAATTATTTTGTTTTGGTAAATCAAACACTCGTTGCGGTTTTATTGGTTAGGGACGGACCATTAGAAAAGTGATGGGGGGGGGGTGGGAAAATTTTCAGCTTGCACGAATTTTTTTTTTCGCTCACTGCTTGTGCAGGAATTTTTCCAGGTGAACCCCTCTGCACGAATGTTTTTTACTACGTGTGAAAAGGTCACCTTCCTTCTGCATGAAATTTTTTTTTACCTTCTTCTTTGCATGAATTTTTTTTCTTGGCATTTTCCCTTACATGAATTTTTTTTGTTTTTTTTCCCCACCCCCCCCCCTCCCCACACATCACTTTTCTAATGGTCCGTCCCATTATTTCATTTCGAATAAATGACCTTTACAACTAACTAAAATGGCGCCTACCTTCGTGAATGGCACTTTCCACATCTTGACTCAGCTGAAATCGTCTGCTGGAATCGATCCATCCCAATCAAATAATTTACGTTCAAAGATGGTATTCCGCATTTACGGCAAAAAAGACTTTGTTCACCCCGAAAATCTTGCGGCTTTTTTAGCTTTCTTTCAGCAAGTATGAACGCATCCACGAACAGTAATTGTACTAAATTCTGTGCCAAAACGATCGCCATTTTGATACCATCAGCTCAAGGACAGATAAAAGATTGGTAGCTACATGGTGTGATTACGAGGCTGGAGGCTCGGTGGGTAATGCTTTTTTGGAGGGAATTTTGGATTGTTTTTTTTTTTGGTTTTCGGGCAAAAAGAAATCATGCGCTACAGCCAAACACTTACCGCTCCAATTCTTTCACGTCTTTCGACGAGCCTTTCGACCTCCCAATAAGTAGATCTTGTGTACTTAATTATTTTCTTTGGCAAAACAAAGTCGGCATCAGCGGATGAATTAGCATTTAGCTCGGATAAATACCCTCTCTGAGGCTTATTGCCCAACACCATTTTGGTTGACCTTTAACAGATGGACCAATCACACCCTAGCGTTATTGACAGGTTATCATGTGTGCTGGTGCGTAACAGAAATAAGCACCACCCACTTTGGTTTGGAATTTCTGGCTATGAACATAACTGGCTCGTTCGCTGAGGCGAGGAATGACAAAAGCACGACACACACGCTAAATCATCGTTAAAAATCAGTACAGGAAGGTTCAGAACTACTCTGTCTCGATAAATCTAACTTTCTCTGGATTCAAATTTACGCTCGGTCGCCAAAATGATACGTATATAGCTGTAGTTATTCACTGGTAAACTTTGTAAATTTAAACCCTGTTGTGGGATAAATAATTTGTGGAAAGAAATCAAAACTTTGAGATACGTTTCGTAGCAACAGTATAGCAATCAGATTCAAACCATTGTGAGTTCATGTAAGCGAAATGTTTAGTTTCCTCTTTCAGTCCGTGACGTTTATCCATAGGCTTAGTTTGTTACAACCTCGTTCCCAGGGCTTTTCCCTGGAAAGAAAAATGGCGGACGCCATTTTTCCTACTAGGGAAAAGCCCTGGGAGCGAGGTTGAGTTTGTTAATCTAAATTGTGTTTTGTTGCCGACGTGCGTTCACTCCGTGGCTAAATCATGCGTTACTGAATTCTTAAGGGGCATTCTGGACAAAAACTATGTTGACTATTCAAAACATTTAAAAATCATAAAAAATGATATATCCAGCCATATTCACTGGAATTTTCACCAAAGTTGCACCTGATCAAGCTTTCTTCGATTTTGTTCTTAACATGCTGACTGCGCATTTCTCTGGTTCATAATTAACCCTATAAAGAGCAATATTGTTTCAAGACTTCATGTACTGCCTCCTATTTTTTCCCATGGAGATGCAATCAAACAAATTTTTGTTTGGCAGATCAACTCAACCTAGAAAGGGCTACAACTTTATGGGGAAGAATTTGGTTACGACGCACATTGTTGGCATGGCAACCAAATAAACCTAAGACTAACTTTTTTTGTCCTTAAAACTGTTTCTTTTTCATAAAATCCAATTTTGCCCCTTAAAGTTGTAGTGCAAGTTTATGTTTAACACTTCAGCCAAATCTGACTAAAATATCTTAAATCCAAGTGATAACAAAATATGGGGCAGGATTCGTGGTACCGAAAATAACCATTTTTCAGAAAACATTTGCAAACATTTGCAAAGTTGCTAACACAATAGAAATGACATCCATTTTCTCAACTAGTTTGAGTTTGAGTTTGAGTTTGAGTTTATTGTATTACAAAAACAAATAGTATTACAGGTTTCCTGGCATCGCAAATAGGTGTAAAGGAGAGTTTCTTTTGATAAGGGCGAAAAATAACATAATTTGAAAAATAACATAATTTGATTTTTTAAGATTAAGGCTGAGTTTATTTGAGGTTAGCCAATGATAGACATGTATAAGTTCCTCATTCATAGTTAACTCAAGTACTTTAAGATTTTTATGGGAAAATAGTAGTTGCTATAGACTTGCCTTGCTATTTTACCATAATACTGTGTTAAAACATCAATAAATGTAGTAATGGGTTAGTTTTCATGTCTGATTCACGCTTTTTCCTCTTTCTTGGTGGTGCACTGGACATTCCAAGATCATTGAAACCACCCGCCTCATATTTGACACCTTCCCGGTTGGACATTAACTCTTCATCTCTTTGTTTTGCTTGCCTCCTGATGATTCTATAATTCTTGTACTGTTTATCTACTCTTTTATTTGCTTGTTTAACTCTATTTAAATCTCTCCTCTTAATTTCTTTTCTTGTATGTTCCCCCACATTCACTCCAGCCTTCAACATAACTCATCCTCGTGACTATAGCAAGTGTCAATGGATATACTGAAGGGCATATCAAGCACTTTACAGAGTTTGGCTATGCTTTCTCTTCCTGGACCCATTTAAAAAGGATCATAAACAACTCGTCCATTGACATCTTTTCCCTGAGTTGTATGTGGCAATGTGGCATCAGAAGTGTGGTAGCAAGTGGCAAGCAGTTCTGACATACCATGTTCATTACATCTGGCATAAATGATGCTGCTAAAGCCAAATCTCCTGGTAGAGTCTTCGGCAAGATTTCCTAACAGTTCCCTACTTCATTATGCATGCTGTAGCCGTACGGTTTCGTTCTCAGAAAACAAGAAATTTTAATGTTTGCACGCGCACTTCCCAAGACAATTCAACTACAGCATGCATAATGAAGTAGGCACCGGTGCGGAAATCATTCCGAGTCTTCTTCTAACTCAACATGACCTAAGAGGATCAAAAAAAATAATGGTCATTTTGGTAACATGGTTAACAAAATGGGCACATTGCAGCCAGAGAGACAGATGTATTAGATTTATTGGATAAACGTTAAGCCTCACCTTAAGAGCATGAAGAGTGTGAATGAACTCTGTTGCAGAATTTCCTCAAACTATCGACACTAACAAGGCGATACCCAGTTGCTAATTCCCATCCGTCGTAAGAATTCTCATGTGATGAGCTTTCGGTCTCGGAAAGTTGAATCTTTCGGGAAGATGCCGGCAAAGCTGGCGGTTGAATTAGCTCACTCACCACGTCGTCTTCACCGATAAATGTAATTCTTACTGTTTGCCCGTTTTCTTGCTTCTGGCGCTTTAAAACATTGCTTGAAGTGCCTCTGAAACCACTTCTTCGCTTTTTCGAAACATTTTCCCTTAACGCAGCTTGTTTGCGTCCTTGTTTCGGCAAGAGGGAGTTTAAGATACAGGAACGCGGACGCCGTCCATCACAACCAAAAGTTAAAATCAACTTTCTAAGGTCACTGCGCATGACAAAACGTCAACCTTCGCACGTTGTTGCTGGCGACGAACGTGACACGACTACGTTTCGCGTCTTTGATAAAACGTGATTATTTTTTTGGCCTTTGTGATTTTTACAGACTCTTTCGTCAGCTCTATTTGAGTTTTTTTTAGGCATAAGATATTTGCAGTACTTCCTGTATAAAAACCAACTTTGGTGCTTTCGTTTTACGGTTAATTAATTTAAACAAGCACAATTTTTCCGGCGCGAAGGATGGCTTCCTCAAAGCCCAACTTGAAGTGAGTATTTTTGTTTTTCTCTTTCATCTCGCGACAACTCATAATCTGAAAGTGTTTAAGTTAATTTTAAATTTGTTTGCATCTCGTCTGGAAAAAAATCAGCACAGAATTCCTTGCTTAAAGGCTACGAAATTAAATTTATGATGTTTATGTTGGGTTAGTTTATGCTTGTTTAAGCTTTGAAATTATTCTTAAAGATTTGCCCATTATTCTGTCATTCCCGAAAAGAAAAAAAACGCAGTTTTGAATACTTTTCCTGCTTAATAGAGAATTCAACAAAGCATAAATCAAGATGTAAATAGCTTATTGTACACAAGTTTTGTGGCCGTACACGTTACTTAAATCATAGATTTACCTTGTTTTTTTGCAATTTTTGTTATTTTATTTGAGACTCAAACTCCATTTATGCGAGCCGTTTTTGGAAGAGGGTTGTAGGATGGTCATGTTTGTATGATGAACGTATATTTATACTGCTGTGTGGAAATATTTCCTGCAAAATATATTTCATAATAATTTCCATAACCTAATTCCTTCTCATCCAATTTCAATTAACTGTCTATTTTATTTTTTATTGTATTGCAGGATTATGAACAGGACACCGTTACACGACCTCGTTTTATGTAAGGAGGTAATTTTGAGAATCCACACAGTGCCAAAAAAAAAATCTGTGCAGCGTAGTGCACTGTGGCAGAAAATTGCAGATAATCTCAAAAGCATACAAGATCCACACTTCACTGTTGAAAAGAGATCGGTTTGTGATCACATTGCTGTCCTGGTACAGCGATTTAAGAGACAACAAGTTCAAGAATTAAAAGAAAGTGGAACAACACCAGAGCGTACAGAGTTGGATGCTGCCATTGAGCAAATTATTAAAATGGAAGAATCAGATTCTGCTGACACTGAACAACAGGAAACCAATGACGAAAACAGAGAGAAGCTAGAAGCAGACAGGAAAAAGGCAGAGGATGTGCGTAAAAAAGCGATGGAAACAATGGGAGAAACACAGAAAAGAAATTCTGAAGAGGGAAATACTCAAGCAAAGAAGAGCCGAAGAAATGGAAGCGAAGCACTGGAATACCTAAAAGAGAGAGCTGAACAGGAGAGGAGAAGCGTTGGAATTAAAAAAGCAAGAAAATGAACGGTTGCAAACCATCCAAACTCAGCAAACACAGATGTTTAAAGTCACAATTGAACAACAGCAGCAAGTACAAAAGCATGAAAGGGACAGCATGTCCCAGATGTTCAAAACCATGATTGAACAGCAACAACAACAGCAGGGGCAGGTCCAGGATATGCAGAAGTTGCTTTTGATACAACAACAAACCCAAACTCAGACCATGATGGCAATAATAGAAAAACTTCCTCCCAAGTATCTTTATCCTTAAGGTCTGAATGGTACCTCCTTAATATTGTGTTGTTGTTGTTCTTATGACTTGGACAGGGACGGCGGAGCCGGGGGGCACTTTTGAGGAGGATGACATTTTATTTTGTTTAAGCTACAACTTTATACAAGCCTCGTCGGAAACTTTTCACGTTAACGTATTTTAACATTTTCTCAGCGTGTGCTTCCTTCCCACAGACGGGAAGCTCGTGTCCAAAAATCGCAGGATAGCGTTGGAGACCGGAATGCTGAGAAATAACCTCCGAAATATTGCTGTAAGCATTAAAAGTACCTTTTATTTTACGCTTTATCCAGGCTAATTATTTCAAGAAGTATGTCGCAGAGAATGTTGTAAATACGATTTCCGAGACTCTAGATTTCAGACCCCCCTACCAACTCGCGCCTCAGGCGCTCGTTTTCAGCCCCTCCCCCCCCCCCCCCCCACTTCAAAATACGCTCCGCCGTCCCTGTTGGAGTGTTATATTTAAATACAATTTTGTTAACATTTTCCTTCCACTTTACATTTAACCACAACTTGTTGGAACATGATTTACTTCTACATATTCTTGGAACTGAGGAGATGAATGTTGAAATGCGCTACATTGACCTTTCTAAGCACATGCGGCTATTAAATATTAAATAGTTCCCGTAAGTCTTAAAAGTTAATTTGCTTCTATTTTCTCTTTTCTTTACCGTCGTTATTAATAGTTTGTTTTCCATTTCTTCTTTTTTTCTTAATATTGTTAAATATATTTTTTTAAGTTGCTGTATACACATTTTCTGTTGTTGTACATATATATATCTATATATTTTTTTTTTAAAACATCCAGTCCAAAATTAAGTAGCCCGCCTAGAATAGCTATGCTAATTGCGGGCTACTATGGTCTCTGTAGTGGTTTTTAAAATAAAATGCGTGTTGTTGTTGTCGTGTTGTTGTTGTTACATGATATATGTTTCCCATGACAATGAGGGTATTGAGGCTCAATTGGCCAGCACACTCACCAAGCTATTTATGAACTGAACAGTCAACCCTCCCAGGTCTGACAAACGAAGTGCAACTTGGAACATTCACCAAAGTGCAGCCTGATTTTGCTTTTACCCCTTGTCAAGATTCAAATTACCTGCCATGTTAGAAAGTGTAACCCCGGAAAAGATGTCTTTAGAATTGAAGTTTACTCTTTACGCATAATAATCCTCTTGTGAAGGGGGATCTAAGGCAAAGAACTGAGATGAGCTATTTCCATAAAGGCATGTCAGTGCATTGTATAGAATGGAACACACTATATACACTTTGCCCACCTGACTTAGACCAATTTTTTAATTCTTTTTCAAGTCCAAAAATTTAAAATAATTGATTATGTCTCCAAGAAACCATTCAACAGAAGTGTTGCCTGCAGAGCAGGCGTTTTTTAACGAAAACTCGGAGGTACATTGATCGTGGCCGCCATCTTGAAAAGCAACGGAAAAGACTAAGGGGGAGGGGCGGTGGAAGGGGGGGAGGGGCGGGGAGGCGAGAGGAGAAAACGAATGCCAGCAAAGCCTATGAAATTACCCAACGCCCCCTAATTAGTCGCGCCTGACTACTTTTCCGGAAATGCAAACACAGCCAATGAAAATCGATTTCACTTCTTTTCCGGTAGCCTCAAATTACTTCCGACAATAACATTGGCACGTGTTTGGAACGGTACTTTACCGGGCATTGACAACGATGTAGCGATGTACCCGTAAAAGTTATGTCGGTAACGCATCCTAGCGACAGTTGTAGGATCTGTAAATTCTCTTTTAAAGTGAAGTTTTGGGACGTGAGCGGTAAACAATTTTACTCATCGTCACAAAATCTTTTCAAACCGTCACAGCGCAAAGATTCCTTTGGAATTGTTCTTGCGAACGTTTGCAAACAAGTGGGATTGGTTTTGCTGGACGATCCACAAGAATATTCTGATCGTGTATGCAACTCCTGTGCGCGAAAAATTGGTAATTTGTTTGAGATCGTAAAAACCGCAACGCTTCCATCAGTATCTGGTACTAAACGTTCTCTTGCAACCACTGAGAAAGCGAGTCCATCATGGAGAAAAGCGAAGCAAGTGCGGGTTAATTCACCTGAAGTCGAAACGTCATCTCGGATGAGACAACCCAAGAAATCGCGCAAGTCGCTGGCATTTACTGGAGAAAGTGGTTCAATGTCGACGCTGGCTGAAAAAGAAGAGGAAATGTTGAGAAGATTTAACGTAGATGACTTGCCGCAGACAGGACTTCTGGTAAAAGTTGTTTACCTAAATCCTTCAGGGAATGTTATTGTAAGAATTCCGCGAGACGATCAAACCAAAACACTGGTGAAAAACCTGGCACGTGAAAACTGGCGTGAAGTGTCTAATGCGATATTACAGCAAGCTGAACTTGCTCCCGAATTAAGAAACAGCTCACGACTCACGGAAAGCAACAGTGCCCTTTTGTCTGGGTTTCTTAGTTGTTGCCCTGTAATTTAAGAGAATGTTGAATTCATCTTCGTGTTTACAGCACAAGTTAATCGAACACCTTCTAGGATCTACTGAAAACACAACAAGGGAGGAAAACAAACCTTTGACCCGTCCATGTTTCTACAGTGTGCGATTCATCGACTATCAGTGCAGCAAGATTCTGGTGTAGAGGAGTGTTGCTCTTTTTGAGCCGACCGAGGAAAGGCTTCTCCAAAACTTCTTCTGCAGATCCAAAGATTAGCTGGTATTTGACGTTCTCTACATCTTCTAAACTGGCGTCCGAAAGTGATGTGGCCGTTAAACCCATCGCAGTTGCTTCGGACAATTGATCTTGCACAATACTTTTAAGAGGGCAAACAACGATCACACATGCAGGTTTGCCTGTCAATATTTCTTTCACCCGCACCAACAACTGAAAATTAAGGCTTTTTCCAAAGCCTGTTGGATAAACTGCTAATACATCTTGCCTCGACATCAGCCGGCGTCGTAACCGCTTCCTTTTGTTCCGATCGTAATTTAAGCGATATTCCCAATCCAGCGAGCACAGAAAGAACTTTTTCCAGGGCAGAATCGAAGTCTTCCAAATCCGCCATGTTTTAATATTTCGGATGAATCAGACTAAAATACTCCTCTCGTAGGGCCCGTAAAAAAATAAATGTCCCCTTGATTGGCAGCTAGCAATCAAACATCCGAAACCGCCCCAATCAGAGTCCCCGTCGATCTGGTGTACGGGTTTGCCAAACAAACAATGGCTGCGGGCAGGCGTATATTTTTCCTCCCCTCCCCCTCCCCCTCTCCTATTTTGAACCCATCAGCCTCTCCCTTAAAATCAATTTTTGACTCGTCCCAACTCTCTGGTAGTTTTAACGTCCAAGATGGCAGGACACTCGACTTTATTCCTGAACAGAATTCATGGATCGCGCTCCAAAATACGCCTGCTTTGCAGGCTACAATTCAGCGTACTAAGAGCGTTAATGGAACACCTTCAGTTGTTGAGACCATCAGCAAAATTCAAAAGAGATGTAAGTCTTCTGGATATTACAAAATACAATTTTTGGCATGCTCATGTGAAAATGGTCACCAAAAATAAAAGAGAAAAAGTCATAAAAAAATCAGACGACAGAAACAAAACTATGAGACATTGGAACTATCAATGAAGAGAGTGTTATTAGAGAAACGATAAGTATAGGATTAGAGCAGGAATATACAATGCTCACAATACACTTGCTTGTACTATGCTAGAGATGTAAAACAATCGACAAAAGACAACTGAGATTTCACCATGTCAACATTCTGGCGTTTACAGCTGGATATGCCAGGAAAGAAGCCCAAGTTCACGTCGATATGCGTCTTGTTAACTATAAATTCAAAACTCGTTCGTTTTCCTCTATTGTGTCTCAAACATGTCATTGCCTGATGGATTTCTTGTCAGTTGTACTCGGTAAAATTAATTTAATTACTATTTCTAACTTCAAGTTTGGCACCCAAGGTGAAGAGGTCATGATAATGAGTTTGAAACAAGAGACATGATTTAAACCAAGGATAAAATTGAACCACAACATACGTATACAAATAGAACTGAAACAAACTTTGAGAGTAACATGTATAATTTATTCGACTAAACTGGTCAAATCGGCCACGTGAATATATTCTACATACTTTATGGCAGAAACTTGCTGTGAAATCGAGCCAGATGCAAATTATTAATTTAGTTAAGTTTGCCTTTCAGTTCTTGGCCAAGTTTTGACTTCAGCCAAGGTATCCCCGAGATGGTCGCTTACGAGAGCCTCAACTGTATTAATATTTTTGGTAAGGTAATTTCTTAAGAGTATCCTGTGTTGCTTTGCCGGCAAAGTAAGAATACTTGTTTATTTGTAACAAGGCTTCCCCAGTCACAGAGGTTTCCTGGGCTCCTTAGTTATCTTTCCTTTGCTTTTGCACTATGGTGAGGTCAGAGAGACGACAAACGAGTCTCCAAAAGCAATTGATCGAGTCAGAGGAGGAAAGAAACCTCTAGGAACAGGGCATAATAAGCATGGCAAGGAATGAGCAGTCTGGAGAACTGTCAATTATTTTATTTCTTTGGCGAGATGCTATTGCAGGATGATCATTGCTATAGAAATTTCCATGCGGTCCAAAATAGAAAAAAAAACATGACGGCCTCTTTGAGTCTACGACAAACTGCAACAGTGAAGAGACCTTAGTTCTATAAGGTTGTTATCTGTAGAATTTCCACTAATATTTAATCGATTTTTGTCAGTTGAAGCGAAAAATGGGACATTCGTAGCGTATGAGAGTGTACTGTAGTTCGAACGATCACACTGAAGTATCGCAAATTTGATTCCCTGTTTAATTTTTCCGGGATCTCAAGGCAAGGATTTTCTGTCATTCCCAGTCTTTAACTGAGGATTTCTATCTGTTAAATCCTGGGAAAGAGAAAAAAGGCTATAGAAAAAAATGGCGAGGCATGAAACTTGCGCATGCGTAACGGAGACGGTTGTGCCTAAATCATTCCGTCCAAAAGGACAGCCGGGACGTACCAGGAACGAGTTTCTCGACAAATCCAATATGGCGTCCCATGCGACTGACTTTCCATCAGTAAAAAAATATTGGATCGAAGGCCAATAAAAGTATGATCTACAACAAGACTAAAGCATCTTCCTCTCTAAGAGGTTGGAGTTTCATTTGAAGAGTGACCATTCTATATCATTGCTTTTATGTAATTTTATGTAATATACCTGGTGTTCACTAAACAAATATACACAAGGTAAATGCAATACACTTCAAGTGTAAAGCAGATTGTTTCTTGCAAGATCGAAAGTTTGTCATTTTGGTATTCCTGTAGTAACCCTTATTCATTAAACACAGTCTTGCGTTCTTTTTTGTCTTTCTCCTCTGGGCGGTACTAAATAAGCTGGTAATAACGACCACATGGTCATGCTAGACATATTAGGTTATGTCTGTTACGGTTAAGCTGTACGTGGATATTTATAACTTGGCACGCGTGTCCGTCATTTCTTGCCATGAGCACGTTTAACAGCCATTGGAAAGAAGAGCAGCCTACCTCTCTAGCTCTTGCGAAGGATCAATATTTGAAAGGCCAACGGCTTCCAGTTTCCACCGGCGGTTAATCTAACTTTAAAAGCCTTCATTTAATAACAATCTTAAAGTGAAATAGTTGTTACAGTGCAAAAAATAACCTACAAAATCTCTGCCAAAGTTCCCTGGACTGATTAACAAAATTCGTTGTCTTCTTGTAAATTTTTGAATTACTGAAAATCGTACGCTCCCTACCCCCCTCAAACATTGTAAGATTCTATCTCTAGACGCAAGTCAGTCACCCCCATGCCGTGAATAAATTACCAAATATGCCGTATTACAGAACAAGTGATGTGAGCTCAATATTTCTATAGTGAAATTTTGACCAGCAAAAAATTTCAAACTGATGGGCTCCACCATATATAGTTAATAGAGTCGCCTCTATTAACTATGGCTCCACATTCAAACCAATAGCTCACTGTCACCTTAAAATTTCCTTTTCCGAGCTAACGGGACTATCAAACTACTTTAAGTCCGTCTGCCGGATTACCAAGAAAGTGTTAGAGACTTACGCTACTTTGGCACTAAATATATTAAGTACCGCATTCCACAACATCGATCACAGAAAGTGTTTGTAATTCGGACGTGTCAACTTAGGCTAACATTTCCTGATGCTGCAAATGATTCTGAGCCAGATTTATGGTATAAACAATTTTCTACTAAGCCACATTACATGTTTTATTATATAACATTGAGTGGTATACCGAATGGTAGCAAATTGATAAAAATGATATCATACATTCGTTGATAAAAATTTGCTACCCCACTGTACTCTGTTATACCACTAAGTTTTATATGATTTAAAGGAAATTACGCGATCGATGGAGAAACAAAAATAACTCTTCTCCCTATTTGGACAATGAGAAGATAAATTTTATACCTCTAGATCTGCAGGGCCACGTTCATCGAGCCCGTTCGGTGCGCTTTTATTGAGAAACAAAAAAGGGCCGTGCGAATTGGCTCCAGCCGAGCTGGAAAAAAAGGAAAACCCAGCTTAAGACGTCGCGAGGTGCAACTGCTACAAAAAAAGGGGTTATGATGCTAAACGCTTTGTGAAAACATTAGGTTGAGCCGGAAACGAGAATATTTAGCTCTCGGACATGACGCACGGAAATCAGTTCGCTGCACTCGATTCGTGCGTCATGACCGAGGGCCAGATATTTTCCCGTCTGGTCCTCCCACCCATGGAATAAGTACGTGTTATTACATGGACACGGAAAATACAACGCTCATTAAGTTCACATTCCCACAAGCGAGGATATTGATAAGTGAGTAAGTAAATAAGTAAGTACTTCACTTAGACACACTTTCATCATTTTAAATGTGAACGTGTATGCTAAAACTAAAAAGCAAACTTTAAATATGTTATCTATTCAATAAAAGTACAACCTAGACTGTAAAATTCAAAATTGAAAAACTAGACCATAAGAATTTAAATATATAAACTAATCGATACAAAGATTACAGCAACAATTGGCCTCGGTAGTCAGGTTAACATTGTTCAGTAAATTTTTAAAAAATTCTAAGAGAGGACGCTCTTGTTATATTGTCAGGTAGGCTGTTCTATAAACGTGAAGTTATGTAGCGATACGATTTATGCAAATACTTTGATTTAAGGCAGGCTGATTAAGCATACAATAGCCTCTTAGGTCATCAGTTACTAGAACGCAATGAGAACAGTTCCTCGATGTAGATTGGCCCCGTAGATCGCCATATGGAGTTGACTTGGGCAGGTTCATTAGTGTTCTGATAGCCAACTGATTAGTGAATTCTAGCTTATTAGAAAGTCCAGATGAAAGTCCCACTAAAACAGGTGCACAGTATTCCAAGTGTGGTAAGATGAAGGTCTTGTAAATATTGATCATCACATCAGCAGGTATAAACTTTCGTACCCTCCTAAGAGCAGCAACTTTAGCATTGACTTTATCATATAAAGATTTAACATGTGCCTTGTAAGTTAATGAGCTGTCTATAACTTGGCCGAAGAGTTTTAATTCTTTAACTAAATCTAAGGGTGGCTTGATACGATCTGCAAAAAGCTGGAGATGTGTTGGATTGTCGCCCAATGAACTCCAACTCCATGATGTTTCATGTCTGTGTTTGTTTGTGAGAACAGTAATGGTAATAGACCTGAGTGGAGTTCAATTTGGTTTGTAATCATAAGAAGGATAACAAAATCGGACGACACCGCAGCGGGAGTTCGATTTGTTTATCACGAGTATAATTACAGAGTGAATTGGACGACACGAGGTCCTATTATCAGTTAATCATAAAAATTATAACTCTGAGAAATGAAGAAGAGCCAAGTTATAAAAGAAAGGGAAAATTTGAAATAAAAGACTTACATTGACAGGCTGGACACTGTTTCTATGGTGATTGAAACCAAGGTTGTGATTGGTTGATTTGAAATACAACTTTGAATGTGATTGGTTGATTCAAACTACAACTTTGAATGTCATTGGCTTATTGAATTGCCCGATAACAAACTGTCCGATAACAACTTGGCAAGTGAATTAGTGGAAAATAGGAGATTTTCTTAAGCCAATCACAATCAAGGAAACTGTAATTTAAGTGATTAAAATAATAAAAAAAGGCAATTAACATCAAAGACTTAAAGTTATGTTAAAAACAGCATTTTGCAACTCAAAAAAATAAATGGAATTCTCATCTTCAGGCCACCATGCATTATCATCCATGTGGAGTCAGAGAACTTTACAATTCCACTTCTCACTGTACAGGATGTTGTTTCCCTAGTTTGTCCTCTTTCTTTATAATCTTGAACTTACAGAGTTAATTAGAGAAACCTTTCAGTTGTCAATTCCATCACTTTCAGGCTGACCGTTTCTCGAGTTCCAAATTGGAGGCTGCCATGAAAGAAAAACAAAAATCAATGAGTGCCAATCATTGACAGGATCGATTGCAAAACTTGAGACTAGATTGCATTTATCTGTAAATAAGGCCTTTGCCGTACCTCTTATTTCTGGTCGGAGTCTAGCAGACAACGACATGATAAACGAAGCCATAATTTTTGATCTGTCAAGGAACTGTCCAACCGTTTATCACGTCTCAAACCAGAATCACGAAGAAGTGTGCTGTTGTAATTGTTTGTTGGTCATTTACGGTTTTTTCCGTAAAAAAAAACAGAAATGCTCTCTATCCAGGCTATCGTTCAACCCTAACAGTCTTGCACGCTAAGCCTGTTACTTTTAACTGCTGAGAGCTAATTCTTCTTCGAGAATGCTTATTCGAGAATATATATGAATGCTACATGTAGTATACCGTTTTATTGAAAAATCAAACGTGAAGACGGCTGGATATTGGCCCAGTTCCGAGTTTTGGCGAGACTAGTAAACTTTCGCCGTAGATATGTTGTTTACATCATTCAGCTCAAACTACGAACTAAGGGATAAGGATTGTAAATTCACTCTACCCAAGCCTCGTACTGATTACCTAAAAAGCAGTTTCTGCTACAGTGAGGCATTGTTATAGAATATATAATCTTCCCCCAAAAGTCAGAGCAATTAGATCCTTTTAATCGTTTAAAAGCGAACTCAATCGCGTTATGTCTACCTCGTTGTCCCACACGACAAATCTGTAAATCATTTTTTTTTATTTTTCAATCATTGTACTGATGTTTTTACCGTGTATAAATAAACGTTTATGTATGTATGTATGTTGTTCGAAACATTTCCTAAGTACAGTGATATTGCTCTAACTCCATCATAGACTGAAACGCCTATGCTAATGAGTAACTTTTGAAAAAAATTATATGAATATATAAGGACACGATTCCACTACTCAATGAAGAACATCCCTATCCCACCAAGAAACTCGTACTTAAAAAAGCTTATAGAGAAAACCGAAAACCTAATCAAGCGAATGCGATGGAAAGCCTTCTTCTTCGAAAGAAATAAAGAAAAAGACAAAGACAACAAAGACGATAACGAAACTAACAACTATGGATTCAGATCAAGAAAATGCCCGCCCCACAACGACGAACTCGACAACTTCGAATCCGACCTCTACGACATGATTAAAAACATTGAATTCAGAAACCAACACGGCGAATTTCAAGACAAACTCCGACAAGACATCAAAAAAATCAACAGTTCTACTAAAGCCTTCATCCCAGCCGATAAATCAACTAACTTCTACGAGGTCGACAAGCCCACGCACGACAAACTACTCATGGACAACTTAACTTCTACCTACAAAAAAGCTAACACTAATATTATACGCAACATTAACAACGAAGCTAAAAACATCGCAACTAACCTCCTCATCGACGACAGAGCTGAATGCATGGCAGAACGACAAGCTTTCATCACCTTAAAAGACCATAAAGACAACGTCGAAAACAAGCCCACATGCCGCCTTATTAACCCAGCAAAGAGCGAAATCGGGCGCATTAGCAAGCAGATACTCGAGAACATTAACACTACTGTCAGACATAAAACCGGCCTCAACCAGTGGAAAAACTCAGCCTCTGTAATTAACTGGTACTCCGACATCCCTAACAAGAATCGACACACATTCGCCGTCTTCGACATAGAAAGTTTCTACCCTTCCATCACAGAAAAGCTACTAACAGACTCCATTAACTTCGCCAAACAGTACACTAGCATACCGGACCGCGACATCGACATTATCATGCACTCACGAAAATCACTACTCTTCAACAACGACAAGGCATGGATCAAGAAAGACAACAGCTCCTTTGACGTAACAATGGGCAGCTACGACGGCGCGGAAGTTTGCGAGCTTGTTGGCCTGTTCATCCTAAACGACTTATGTAACATTTACGGAAAAGAAAACATCGGACTTTACAGAGACGACGGACTAGTAGTATTCAAGAACATCACGGGACCTCATGCCGACAAAATTAGAAAGGACATCACTAGACATTTTAAAACTCACGGACTGAACATCACAATTCAAACCAACCTCAAGATTGTCAACTACCTCGACGTCACATTCAACCTCAACAACGGAACATACTACCCCTACAGAAAGCCTAACAACCAGCCTTTATATATCAACGTTAGATCCAACCATCCCCCTAACATCATCAAGCAGCTACCCGACTCCATTAACCGTAGAATTTCAGACATCTCCTGCAACGAAGACGAATTTAACAAAGCTAAGACTACCTATGACGACGCCCTCAAATCCAGTGGATACACAACAAGCCTTTCCTATAACAAACATAGACAAGCAACTCGACCAAGACGAAACCGCAAGCGTAACATTATCTGGTATAATCCTCCATTCAGCAGCAACGTGAAAACTAACATCGGCAAAGTCTTCCTCAAGCTTGTATCTAAACACTTTCCTCGACAACACAAGTATCACACCCTTTTCAACAAGAACAACATTAAAGTAAGCTATAGCTGTATGGAAAATATGGGAGCCATCATAAGCAAGCATAACAAGAAAATCTTATCTAATAATGGCAACAACGACAGCAGCGACAAGCTATGTAACTGCAGATCTCAACGAAACTGCCCTCTCGACAATAAATGCTTAACCACCAGCCTCATCTACAACGCACAAGTAACCTCTACGACATCTAATCAAACTACAACCAAGAACTACATCGGACTGACTGAAGGAACTTTTAAACAGAGATATACCCAACACAAGTCTACATTCACCCACAGAAAACTTTCTAACAGCACTGAATTATCAAAGTACATCTGGCAACTCAAAGACAGCAACATCAATTTCACAACTAAATGGTCTATCATCGCAAGAGCTCGCCCCTACAATAATTCAAGTAAACGATGTGACTTATGCCTAGCAGAAAAACTTTATATTATCAAACACAACAATTACAATCTCCTGAACAAACGATCTGAACTTATTTCCAAGTGCCGACATGAAAACAAGTTTTACTTAAAGAACAATTGACGCTCATCTTATACAATACTGAACTATTGTTTTACGCCCCTACGCTTTTAGTTTTTAGTTTTTAGTTTAGACAGTTTACTTCACACATCCCTTTGTTCTAATAGATCCGCCTTCCTCACCTATTGTAATTAACGCGCAGCTTCTCCTATTGTTCTACTTATTGTAAATATATATATATATATACTAGCTGATAGGGTTTTTCTTCATTAAATCTGCCTGATGAGTGCGTAAGCACGAAACTCAGAGTTGCAGGGAATCATGTGTGTTTTCATTTAGTAACCCAATTCTATGAATATATATAGATATATATATATATATTCATCGGCAGAGGCGATGCAAAAGAGCTATATTCCATCACAAGGAAGCTGACAAGACAAGAGACAAGAGCGGAGAGTTGCTCACTGACCAGGAAGAACAGCGAAAAAAGTTGGACAGATCATTTCAAAGAACTACTCAATAGACCTCCGTCAAGCGAGATGCCTGACATACAACCAGCCGACACACCTTTGCAGGGCAGAGAGAATAAGCCAAGTAAATCAGAGATCAAGAGAGCCATCAGACAACTGAAGAATGGAAAAGCAGCTGGTTCCGATGGCATACCATCAGAAGCCATCAAGGATGATCAAAACACCTCTACCAAAATGCTGTATGAACTGTTTTGTAAGATCTGGGAAACGAACGAGATACCAGACGATTGGAAAGAAGGCTACCTAATCAAACTTCCAAAGAAGGGAGATTTGAAGGAATGTAAGAACTGGAGAGGCATCATGCTGTTCAGTGTCAAACGTAACATCAGCAAGGACGGTGGATCTGACCAGGACATACGATTGAGAATCGGAAAGGCATGAACTGCATTTACCATCTTGACACCTGTTTGGAGATCAAAAGTGATTTCCAGAAAGACCAAACTACGGATATTTAATACCAACATAAAGTCGGTCCTTCTTTACGGCTCTGAAACGGGGAGAGTAACAAAAGCAAACTCCACCAAACTGCAGACCTTTGTCAACAAATGCCTGAGGTCCATCATGGGCATCCACTGGCCAGAGGTCATAACAATAACAAATGAAGAAATGTGGGCAAGTAAGCAAAGCAGGCTACATCTGGTTGCAGCTTGAAAGGATAGCGTAAAACAGGCCACGATGGCGAGCAATGGTTTGCGTGGACCTATGCTCCACTGGGAGCGAAAGGGTTAACTTTAAGATATGTATATATATATATATATATATATATATATATAGGCAATTGTGGAAAACGAGGACGGACAACTTCGAGCGAAAAAAAAAAAATATATATATATACACAGTAAAAAATCTAAAAAAAGTTTAAAAATTTAATAAAAATAGACGTTTCGGTCAATGACCGTCATCAGTTGCAGTGCAAGTGAATAAGAAATTACAATGTCCTTAAATAGGTTTACAGTATAAAAGATGACATAATATAACAAAGATGATTACATAACAGGGCGTGGTAACTCATGAAAATGAAAAAATTAACCAATGATAAACAATCGGTGATTACTAAGCGAGAAACTATGACAATGCGATACAAAACTCAAGAAACGCAAACCAAATATGAATAAATAATCGGATATAATACAAATAAGATTAATGTTAAAAAACTATAACATGATTCGTCAAGTCAGCCAAAAGTGTGAAGGGACCCGCATGTAAAATATTCACAGTATTCATAAAAGGCCATCCTAGGAAAAACTTGTAATAAAAACCCCAAACAAAGCCCTTGAAGCTATGCCGCGGCAAGGCACAACAGGCGCCCTGAACAGGGCCCTTAAACAACAATAATGTAATAAATTCCCCGATGGGGGCCCCTGAGAAAACCTTGCACTAACAAAGCTAACAAGATCCAAGGTCAGGGCCTTTGAACACCTGAACTAAGATAACCGCCAAATTAGCAAGTTATTTTTACGCTAGTTGTAGTTTATTCTTTTTTTCGAGTGGAATTCCTGACGTTTATTCAAGCCAAAAGGTGCCAGAGAGAACAACTGTGCGCTCCAATATGCCTCTTTAGTGATTAAAAGCTTTTCGATGTTACTTGTATTGTTTGCATTTATCTGCACTTGATCAATACACTGGAAAGAAAAATCGTTTAAGTCGTGCGGTGTTCTGTTGAAATGAACCGCTACCTCACAAGTCTTTTTCTTGGTCAGCATGGCAGACTTGTGGTTGCGAAATCTAACTCTAAAATCTGTTGTTGTAGAACCAATGTATTGTAAGTTACATTTCTTACACGAAGCCAAATAAATGACATTTTTTGAATCACAAGAAAGTTTCGATCGTATCTTATAGCTCTTGCCTGTTTGAAAACTTTGGAAAGAATTTGATTCGACAAAGTAATTGCAACAGAGATCACATCTTGTTCTTTTGCATTTAAAGCAACCCCTAACCTCAATAGCCTCTTCAACTTCAATGTTAGAGCCATAACGAGATGGCGCTAACAATTCCTTAAGGTTTTTAGATCTTCGAAAAGAGGCTATGATGGAATTTGGCGGGAAAAATTCTTTTAATTTGGGGTTGGATTCCAAAATACCTAGGTGTTTTCTGATGATGCGACCAACATCAGGTAAATTTGGATTAAATGTTGTTACAAATGGAAACAATTTCTTCTCAGCTTTGGCACGAGTTCTAAGTAAGTCAGTTCTAGATGTAGTTAAGGCTTTAGAAAATTGATCTTCCACTAGTCACTAGATTTTCTAGTTTAGAAAATTGATCTTCACTTGCACTGCAACTGATGAAGGTCATTGACCGAAACGTCTATTTTTATTAAATTTTTAAACTTTTTTTAGATTTTTTACTGTATATATATATTTTTTTTTTTTTTCGCTCGAAGTTGTCCGTCCTCGTTTTCCACAATTGCCTACAAATTTCATTACTCGAGGTTTGGACTACGAATCCTTTTGGATCCTTCTGGCGTGTGGCATCCCTGTTGGCTCGAAGCATCATAACTTTTTATTAATACCTTGTATCCAGCTTTCGTCCGCCTGTGAATCATCTGCCCAAGTTGATCCAGAGATGCCATTACTTAATTCCACGGTAGCACAAGCAGCACGTGTCTGGGACAAACTGTCCAGATACCAACACCATTGTACTTTTCTTACGAACTGCTTGGATAACAATGTCATCCCGGCTGGTTTTAGTTTGAATTTTAATTTGGCACTCAACGTCGATGATGTTGACCTCGTGAAGCTTTGTAAGCTTTCACTCCAACGAACGTCAAGGGAACTTTGCATTGCTGTCTTACTAGCCTCGCGGAACAAAGTCGATTGTCTACAACGAGAGCTCCAATCCTGTAGGGAACAAATCTTTTCATCCATTAATTCTGGCTCTGCGAACTATATCTGGAATGGTCTGAAAACGGAAAATTTCAACCTACTTCGCATTTTGAAAGAACGCGAGCAAAGAAAGTTGTTAAAAACAATTCCGTTAGATCAGGAATTACTTTCATCCAGTAACACCATAGATCCACCCACTATAACTGCCACACAAAACCGTCGTTTCCACGGGTTACACAGGCTACTGAGGAAACGAAAACTTTTTCGTCGAAAGCGCAGGAGGCCTGTTACAACGACTGCTAACGATTCACATCAGTTGGATCCCATCAACCTTTCAAGCCAGTCCATCAATCATGACCAAACCAATCTACTCAAGAAAGGACCATCTTTCTGCCCCATGCCAAAAGATGTTGATTGGCAGCGTGTATATGATGATTTGGAAGCTTTTGAAGCCCGCTTGCGGACAGCAGTATTTTTCATTGAAGGCAATCCTGAGGATAGCCAAGAACCACCTAGTCACCTTCCTCAAGTTCCAAAGGAAAAGAAATGGAAGCCACCGCCATCAAGGTATCCAGAACTTGAACTTTTTCTAGCTAGCGTTAGGCGTGATTTGATAAACCCTCGTAACATTAAATCAGCTAGAGATAATTTAACCAAAGGGGAACGGGTAGCGTTAAAGCAATTTAGAAATTCTGATGTAGTAATTCGTATACAAGATAAGGGTTCTCGTTTCGTCTTAATTGATAAAGGGGAATACGAAGATAAAATGTTTGGCCAGCTTCATAACCAGCTCCATTATAAATCCTTACAGGAAGATCCTACATATAGGCATTTAGCTGTAGTTGAGAGTTGGTGCAACAAATGGGTCAGAAAAGGTGAAATTTCAGACCAATTAGCTAATTGGATAATTAACAAAAAAGCCAAACCAGGGGTCGCCTTCGGTAATATTAAAACCCACAAAGCAGGGAACCCACTCAGGCTTATCACATCGTGTTGTGGTACGGCTATAGAAAATCTTTCAGCCTTCAGTGAATTTTACTTGCAACCGTTGGCTCGTAAGTTGCCATCTTTCATCAAGGATACGACCGATTTACTTAACAGAATTGAGGATCTTAATAGGAGTGGCCCTTTCCCCGAAGGCACCCTTTTAGTTTCTTGGGATGTTGTGTCAATGTTCCCCAACATAGATAATCAACTCGGTCTTACTGCAGTCAAGAAGGCACTGAATGCTAGAGAAAACCAGCTTCCATCCACTAATTGCATTTTAGAAGCAGTAGAAATTTGTTTGAAGAGCAATCACTCGGTTTTTAAGGAAACCTTTTTCCTACAAATTCATGGCACAGCCATGGGCCCAAAGAACGCCTGTAGTTACGCGGATCTTGCCATGGGGGAAATAGATTATCAAGCTAAATTTTCTGGCCCCATAAAGCCGGCCTTATGGTGGCGATACCGTGACGATGTTTTTGATCTCTGGCAACAAGGCCTCCCTGCACTGCATGAGTTTACTGACTTTATAAATTCTCTATATCCTACCATTCAATTTGAATTAGTTTTTTCTGAAAGCGAGCTTCACGTGCTAGATTTAACTCTACATCTCATCGGGGGTTTCATTCAGACAGACGTTTATTCAAAGCCAACTGATAGCCACTTGTATCTTCCACCATCAAGTGCTCACCCCAAACACGTTTTCAAGGCTATCCCTTATGGCGTAGCAACTAGGTTACAGAGAAACTGCTCTGAACAAGTATTTCTTGCCGAGAGAACAACTGAATACAAGGGTTATCTATAGTCAATCAGGGTTATCCCACAAAACTAGTGGAAGATCAATTTTCTAAAGCCTTAACTACATCTAGAACTGACTTACTTAGAACTCGTGCCAAAGCTGAGAAGAAATTGTTTCCATTTGTAACAACATTTAATCCAAATTTACCTGATGTTGGTCGCATCATCAGAAAACACCTAGGTATTTTGGAATCCAACCCCAAATTAAAAGAATTTTTCCCGCCAAATTCCATCATAGCCTCTTTTCGAAGATCTAAAAACCTTAAGGAATTGTTAGCGCC
Source organism: Ricordea florida (assembly GCA_949710005.1). Lineage (NCBI taxonomy): Eukaryota > Metazoa > Cnidaria > Anthozoa > Corallimorpharia > Ricordeidae > Ricordea > Ricordea florida. The sequence goes on along the minus strand of OX453275.1, from coordinate 25,366,445 downwards.
ATCTCGTTATGGCTCTAACATTGAAGTTGAAGAGGCTATTGAGGTTAGGGGTTGCTTTAAATGCAAAAGAACAAGATGTGATCTCTGTTGCAATTACTTTGTCGAATCAAATTCTTTCCAAAGTTTTCAAACAGGCAAGAGCTATAAGATACGATCGAAACTTTCTTGTGATTCAAAAAATGTCATTTATTTGGCTTCGTGTAAGAAATGTAACTTACAATACATTGGTTCTACAACAACAGATTTTAGAGTTAGATTTCGCAACCACAAGTCTGCCATGCTGACCAAGAAAAAGACTTGTGAGGTAGCGGTTCATTTCAACAGAACACCGCACGACTTAAACGATTTTTCTTTCCAGTGTATTGATCAAGTGCAGATAAATGCAAACAATACAAGTAACATCGAAAAGCTTTTAATCACTAAAGAGGCATATTGGAGCGCACAGTTGTTCTCTCTGGCACCTTTTGGCTTGAATAAACGTCAGGAATTCCACTCGAAAAAAAGAATAAACTACAACTAGCGTAAAAATAACTTGCTAATTTGGCGGTTATCTTAGTTCAGGTGTTCAAAGGCCCTGACCTTGGATCTTGTTAGCTTTGTTAGTGCAAGGTTTTCTCAGGGGCCCCCATCGGGGAATTTATTACATTATTGTTGTTTAAGGGCCCTGTTCAGGGCGCCTGTTGTGCCTTGCCGCGGCATAGCTTCAAGGGCTTTGTTTGGGGTTTTTATTACAAGTTTTTCCTAGGATGGCCTTTTATGAATACTGTGAATATTTTACATGCGGGTCCCTTCACACTTTTGGCTGACTTGACGAATCATGTTATAGTTTTTTAACATTAATCTTATTTGTATTATATCCGATTATTTATTCATATTTGGTTTGCGTTTCTTGAGTTTTGTATCGCATTGTCATAGTTTCTCGCTTAGTAATCACCGATTGTTTATCATTGGTTAATTTTTTCATTTTCATGAGTTACCACGCCCTGTTATGTAATCATCTTTGTTATATTATGTCATCTTTTATACTGTAAACCTATTTAAGGACATTGTAATTTCTTATTCACTTGCACTGCAACTGATGAAGGTCATTGACCGAAACGTCTATTTTTATTAAATTTTTAAACTTTTTTTAGATTTTTTACTGTATATATATATATTTTTTTTTTTCGCTCGAAGTTGTCCGTCCTCGTTTTCCACAATTGCCTATATATATATATATATATATATATATATAAAACGGTTATAAAATGCCTCAAGCCAACAAAGAATGCCACTGCGTCAGGAGGATCAATGAAGATTCACAGTCCAAGCCTCACCACAAAAATGAATTTAAAAACGTTAGATAAAGCAAGGACGGACAACTTCTGACGATAAAAAAGTTAAAAAGTTAAAAATTTAATAGAAAAAACGTTTCGGTCTTAGACCTTCGTCAGTTAACTGGCGGGAGAAAAAACACACAAACAAACTACAGGTGTATCCCTACAAGCCTGTTTCGTGGTTGCCCACTCATCAGGGGGATCAACTAGTTTGCAAAGATAAGCAGGAGAAACCTACGTTTACGCTGGACAAGGTTAATAACAAAATCCCAAACAGTCGAGGTCTTTGGAGCATTAAAGTGTTGACAAACAACAAAATCCCTGGAGGGGCCCTTAAACAATAAGCTGTAATAAGATCCCAGGCAGGGCCTTTGAGCGTACCTAACACCCAAAAAGCTGACAAAATCCAAGGAAGGGCCTTTGGACTGCACAGCATGAAAATGTAGATTTACGGATAATTAAAGTTGCGTAAATCTGCGTAAAGGAAGTTATCAAACTTTACACTAGCTTTACATTGTTCGTAAAGTTGTGTAAAGGTACATTTACGCGACCGTTGATAAAGCTTGTGTAAACGTTGCGTAAAGGAGGTTAACAAACTTTACACTCGCTTTACATTGTTCATAAAGGTGTGTAAAGGTAGATTAACGCGACTCGGGATAAAGCTCTTGTAAAGGTTCTGTAAAATAGTTGAGCCAGATTTACAAAACTTTACCAGACAGGAAAAGTTTGTGTAAAGTTGAAATTTACTTAACTGAAAATAAAGCTGTTTACAGCTAATGAAATGACCTAGGAATGGGGTTCACTACAAAGTTATCTACCCCATTAACTTTTACTAAAGAGCAAGCAAATTTTTGTGCTATGCGCTGAACTGACAGAAGCGAAGAAGGTCCACAAGGTTCATAGTCATGTCTCCAAATCTCCGCAGGTTTGCCAAAATGCTCTAGATCACGATCAGTTTTGTACCACCAAACAACAGCAAATGCATGCTGGTGGAATTTTCCTTTGAGCTTCACGCTGTTCAAAATGTATCACTGGAATATTCGGAATTGTACGGAACTCTTGCATTTGATCGGCTGGGTCATCACGCCTTGCTTTCTTTGCAACGATATATTCCAAACATCCGCGTCGTCTTTTGTTGTCCACCGTTCATTGAGCACATCATAATAAGCCTTTCTGTGTTTCCAGAAAGCCGCCCTAGATAAGTATTCTTTACAATGCCCACACAACTACACCACAGCCTGGTTTGTTTTCTCAAACAAGAAGACATTTTTCAGCGAGAGACCGTGACAGTTGAAAATCAACCGTTTCATTCGACAATGGCGTGACAATTTCAGCCAATCACGTATTGGTTTGATAGCAAAAACCAATCAAAACCCGACGTTTATGGCGGGGATTTGGCGGTTTCCTCTGTCGGCAGCTTTTGTCGGTTGACCTAGAAGCGGTTTGTCTACATACTGATATCCTGCGTTGCGCGTCCTTTCGTGATTTCAGAAAACTCTTTCCTCTTGGCCAGGTTTGTGATCGATTGCCATCTTCAAAATGGAAGATCATTATGTTGCCTTGCTTGAAAAGGCTGTGGCTAAAACTGCACGTCTCAGAGAAGCAATAGAAGTGCGAGACAATGAACAACGATGAATGTTCGAGGAAATTTCTTCAAAACTAGAGAGCTCTGATTCTGCACAGGAAAGATTGGGACGATCGAGTCGGAAAAGAGCAAGGAAAATCTAAATCCCACAGCAGTGCCGCGTAAGTAGAAATATTTCTGTTAGTTTTCTGTTATCAAAAATACCGCTAGATGCGACATCAAAATGAAATTTAACGCTGTTCAAAGTGACTTAACTTAAGTGCGGGGTGACATGGATTAAGCTTGTGAGCGTGAAATGTATTTTGGTTCTTAACTTAAACGATGTTGGGCATACTTTATAGGTATATTTAGCATTGGTTGGTCTTATGTTCGTTTGATGTTTATAATTGCGAAAAGGTCTTAAAAATCATTCCGAGAAAAATTCACACTGAGAATAGAGAAGGTGTTATAATTATTAGTCTGCCCATGTGCAGTTTGCACGGTACACGTGGATAGCTGTCACGGCTACCATCTTGTTTTGAGATCGTTGCTTGTCACTGCAAATAATTTGCAATGGCTTTCTACAACTGTAGGCTCCTACTTCTTGGGTGTACTTTTGTCAGCATGGGGTAATATTTTGTTAGCACTGCAAACGATTTTAATTTTTGGAGATACAGGTTGTATTTGAATATTTTATAATGAAACATTGAAGTTTTATTCATTTTTAATTTCTTATTGCAGCAAGACTTAAGAAAGATGTGCAAAGTCCTGTCACAAAATGAAGATTTTGAAGGCTTTAAGTTGGATGAGAGGTAATTAAAATAGCCATAAAATCCATGTTTATTGTAATAATTGATGTGGTTCAGATGTTGCTTTTTTACTATTTTTGAAATCAGATTAATAAACCAATTCATACTCTAACAAAAATAATTGCAGGTAAAACTGTCCCTACTTAAACTATGGTATGGTACACAAATTAAAAGATAGAATTACACAGTGGCATATAAGAAGAATAAAATTGTAGCTAAGGATAAAATTGGTCCTTGCCAAATGCTATTATTGCAGTGAATGGTAACTTGCCAGACAATGATTACTTTAAACAGAGACTTAGCATTCTGAAGGTTCTTTTAATGTATGTTTCATATGTTGTGATGCTTGTACTAAGAAAAGGCTGCCTAGAATAATACATAATGCAGCAGTCTGGGTGCCACATGAAACTTGGTTTTTAGAGTGTGATATGGGTCCAAAGTTTTGCTTTGTGGCACTTTGTTCACAGTAAAACACATAAATGAAATAATTATTAACCAGTATTCTTTTTTAGCTTTTTAGCAGAGGCTAACCAGAATGCCACCAAGTCAGTCATTGATGAAATTGTGGCTGATCATTTGAGGTAATGCATATCAGTCAACTTTGCAACCTTTATTTACAGTGCAAAAAAAAAAACAAAAGCTGTAAGAATAGTAACCTTCTCCAGCTTCACTGAACACTCAAGTCCTTTAAGTCAAGACTTAAGTTATCAAGCTGTCTGATATCATTAACTTTCAACTTGCAGTGTTTATGTATAAGTTCCATTATCAACTTTTACCTATGATCAGTTTTTGATAACTTTTTAACTCCTATTAGTAACATACATAGCTATAACACTAGGTTGTCCTCCAGGATGACCTATGCTATCCCAAAAGGCAGAGCAAATTATGAAATTTCCAACACACATGTAAGGTTCCAGGGTACTAAAGTTGAGAATGATATAAGAAGTGACATCAAGCTTCTCTCTCTCAAACATTTTAAGGAAAAGTTTAAGTCAATTCTTATTGCTTAATGTCAATTGTGAGCAAATTTACCAGCACTGTATTTCCTCTGGCGTTCCATTGTTTAATACTGGTATCTTAGCTAGCAGATAAAGAAAAACAAGAAAAGAAAGCTATTTCTCATTTTTTGTTTTGTGCGTGTGTAATAACCTAAGTAAGGCTGCTCTATCTTTTTAGCTCTTAATGGTTATTTTGGGCAGCCTGTACTCTTTCTATTTTTTAAAGGAATACATATGTTGTAGTTCAATTTTTTCCTTGGTTTAAATTTTCTTTCCCTTTGTTTCAAACTCAAGGAAAAAATTGAACTGCAACATATATATTTTTAATCATGTAAATTAATGTAGGGGTTATATAAAGGTTGTTTTTGAGATTGCTGATTAATCATATCAGAAATGATGAGCAAAAGACCACCTCAAAAGTGAACATTTCTGAGCACATGCTTAATACATGACATGGATGTGACATTGTGACATGAATTGCATGGACAGTCCCAATGCACATAAGAAATTCATGCAAACATCCTTAAGCAATACATGTAAAACATGGTTTATTGATGCTATTACTTTTACATGCTCTAATATCATTTGTAACCTGTCTTCTAAGGGCTGGTGCCACCTATTTGAAAAGTTTATGACACTTCCATGAGGGCAAAAAAGGAAAACTGGAGGTACACAAAGATCTCTGCATAAAGCAAGGAAGAATGAGAGATGTAAGTTGGTTTCTTTTTTGTAAAGTCTACATGCAGTTGCATGTAAATTACTACAATTTGCTATAAATTAATTACATCTAAGTTTTATGCATTTTTTTTTTGGTTGTCAAGCAAAAACAACATCCAGGGTTCATACATGTCCTGGAAAGCATGGAAAGTTATTGAATTTTTGTTATGGCATTTTCAAAGTCCAAAAAGAAACCACTTGAGGTTTTTACTGTATTATCGCATCACATATACATGTACTAGCCTATTTTTAAGGGAAACTATTGGGTCTGTACTTGTTAACCTTGAGCTATTTTTTTCCTTGTCTAGCAAATTCAGAAGAGGCTTTTAACCTTGAAGACCACGTCCTTGTCTAAAGAAACAAGGGTTCAGGTGGAACTGGCTGTAGGAAGTCTTGCCTATATACCAGCTCAGACAAGCTGCTCGCCATCATCTAGCACCCTTCCATTGAGATCTGACATCCACTCCCAGGACATCCCTCACTTTGAGGTCTAAGAAGGACAATGCCCAAAAGTGTTCTGCTTCACCAGCATATTAATATTTTAAAAAGAATGTTTCTTTCTCAATTTGATATTTTTGTTACAAAATATAAACATTGTTTTGCATTTTTACTACACTTTTTTCAAATGATAAAAGAGCAAGGTTTGCATTTTTTAGTTTTGTTAATTTTTACAAGATTTACAATTTTGAATTTGTTAATGTGTGATTATGATATGGTTAATTACATATAAAGACATGGTTTTGCCAAATAAACCAGAAATTGATTGATCAGACTTGAATTATTTCTTACCGAAAATTCTATCTTCTCTTCTATTCTCTGTGGAGTTTTAAATTACACATAAAAGGAATGTAATTATACCTGTTGTCCTGCCTGTAGTCGAGCTTTACCTATAAGCCAAGACTAAGCAAACTGTTGACTTTACGTCACGTACACATTTAAATCTTGCTTAAAGACCCCCATTCGCTATATTTCGATGTATGTAAAGGTTGCGTAAATGGGAAGTAAAGACGTCTTTCCGCTTCTACTTCGACGTATGTAAAGGTAGCGTAAATGTTTAGTTTATACTAGCTTTACGCTGACCTTAAAGTTTACTTAAAGAAGTCTCATTACTCTGGCTTTACGCCAAAGCGTAAATGTAGCGTAAAGCTCAACTTTACGTAATGTAAATGTGGTGTAAATTTGTGTAAATGCAAACTTTACACCAGCTTTACATTGACATTACGCCAACTTAAATATGACTTTTCATGCTGTGCTGCCTTATGGCGCGAACGCATATTTACACAAGAGAAAGTTAATTATAACAAATTCTGTTTTTGGAGTGAAATTCTTTTATTTTATTTAAGCCATGGGGAGCCATAGAGAACAGTTGAGCACTCCAATAAGCCTCTTTCATAATTAAAAACCTATCAATCTCGTCTGAGTCATTAGGGGCCTGCACCTGATCAATGCATTGGAATTCAAAATCATCCAAGGAGTGTGGAATGTTATTGAAATGTACTGCTACCTCACAGGTGGTTTTGTTTGTGAGCATAGCAGACTTGTGGTTACGAAACCTAACCCGAAAAGCGGTGGTAGTTGATCCTATGTACTGTAAACGACATTTCATGCAGGAAACTAAATAGATCACGTTTTTAGAATCACAAGAAAGCCTTGAATGAATGGTGTATTTTCTGCCCGTTTTAAAACTTAGAAATGATTTAGATTCAACAAAGAAATTTCGACAGAGATTGCATCTATTTCTTTCACATTTAAAGCAGCCATAGTTTGGCTGAATTGTTTGTCCCTCATCGGCGGTTTTAAAACGAGATGGTGCTAATAATTCTTTCAGGTTTCTTGTTCTACGAAAAGATGGTATGATAGAGCCTTGAGGGAAAAGTTCTTTCAATTTAGGGTTGGATTGCAGAATCAACAAATGCTTTCTAATTATGCTACTCACATTAGGCAAACTAGGATTAAATGTGAGAACAAATGGAATAATTTCTTCGATTGTTTTCCGCGTTGCCGTAGTAAATCATTCCTAGAAATGGTGGAGGCTTTGGAGAATTGATCGTCAACTAATTTGGAGGGATAACCCTGATTAACAAGATAACCTTTGTTCTCAACTGTTCTTTCGGCAAGGAAAGTTTCTTCAGAGCAATTTCTCTTCAATCTAGTCGCTACTCCAAATTTAAAAGGAATAGCCTTGAAGACATGCTTGGGATGGCAGCTAGAAGGTGGAAGGTGTAAATGGCTATCTGTAGGTTTAGAATAAACATCAGTTCTAATAAACCCTTCCACAAGATGTAAAGTAAGATCAAGTACGTGAAGCTCACGTTCAGAAAAAACTAACTCGAATTTAATAGTAGGGTATAGAGAATTAATATAATCAGTAAATCATTGATGTAAAGCAGGAAGGCCTTGCTGCCAAAGATCAAAGACATCGTCACGATAACGCCACCACAAGGACGGCTTTATCAGACCGGAAAACTTAGCTTTAAGATCAATTTCACCCATGGCTAGATCGGCATAACTACATGCATTTCTTGGACCCATGGCCGTGCCATGAATCTGGAGAAAGAAATTCTCCTTAAAAACAGAATGGCTGCTTTTCAAACAGATTTTTACGGCTTCTAGTATGCAAGATGTAGACGGAATTTTATTTTCCCTAGCATTCAAAGCTTTCCTAACTGCAGTAAGACCAAGTTTGTTATCGATGTTGGGGAACATTGAAACCACATCCCACGAAACCAGTAAGGTGCCAGTTGGAAAAGGGCCACTCGTGTTAAGATCTCCTATTTTGTTAAGCAAATCCGTGGTGTCCTTAATAAATGATGGTAATTTACGATAAGTTGGAAGACTGAAGGATTGTTGGGATTGTATGTTGTAACCAGACATATGAGGTTGTTGTCATTGCTTCCCTTTTCTTTCACCATTCGTAGTTCCTGGGGAGTTTGGGCGAGTGCCTTCTCGATTCCAATATTAATAACATTTTCCGGGTACTTCATAATGAGCAGGATGTATTTAAGCTCTTGGAGACGCTCCTCTATTTTCTCCTGGTTTTCGATAATTATGCATATCCTACGAGCTAAGTTGTAGGGTATGTTATTTTTAGTATGTCTCGGGTGACTGAAAGTGTACGGCAGGTACTGAAATGAATCAGTCGGTTTATAATACTGAGATGTCGGTTGTTAGTCTCGTACCCTCCTTTTTTACTATTACATCAAGGAAGGGAAGTTCTACACAGCTTGTTCCCACAGTAAGCTTTATGTTATCGTTCAGGCTATTTAGAATACGATGAAGTACGCCCAATTTTTCTTCACTATATGGCCAGTTTATATAACAATCATCGAGAAATCGTTTCCAGTTATTCTGAATGTAACGACCTATTTCTTCCCCCAAGGCGTCAGTAATCCTGCCGTATTGTCTTTGCTCCAAGAATCCCAGGACTAGAGTTGCATAGCTAGGAGCCATTTTAGTTCCCATCGCGGTACCTTTCTTCTGAAGAAATATTTTGTCATCGATATCAAAGGTAAATGAATTGTTTGCCAAAATCAATGTGATTGAATCAATAACAAACTGTTTGTTGAAGCGTGGGTGTAGGCTCTCTGGGTGTTTGTTAAGCCAAAATTTAATGGCATGTGCACCAAGCTCATGGGTAATGTTTGTGTATAAGCTTGTTACGTCGAATGAGGCTAATATTGTATTTTCAGGCACTGTCTCCGGTAGGTAGTTAAGGAAATCTATCGTGCCCCTCAGATAACTTTGGACATGAGTCTGCTTGTCGAACAAATAGGACCAGCAACTGTCGGTCTAAATTTGAGGTCTGTGGGTCTCAGGACCTTGATGTACGCTTTGTTCTGGGTCTTCGCTTCTTGGCATATAATCTTGCTTTTATGTATTTTAGGAAGGCCATAGAAACCACTTGTTCGAAAGTTAAAGCGACAGTTTGTTCCTTTCTGGTTAGATTGGAGCGTATAGTGCCTTTAGAGAGTAATTCTTCAAGTATTTTGTAAGGAAGTCTATATAGTTGTCTAGGGTAATGTTCCTGTTTCTTGGAGGAAAAAAATTACTTTTATTCTTCGCCAAGCTTTCTTCCGCACTTGAAACGTCCAGGTTGTTTTCGAAGAATTCCTTTTTTCGTAGTTTCGCACAAAACGTTTTGATATCTGCGTCGATTTCGCATATATCCTTTCTCAGAGTTGGCGTAAACTTTAGCCCTTTTGATAAGAGTTTTATCTGCCCTTCTGTAAGATCCTTGGAAGATAAATTAACAATCTTTAAATTCGAGAAAGTGTTGCCGTGATGCATTACCCTAGAAGTTCGTGCCGTTAGGTTTGATTGGCATAATTCTCGGCCTTGCCCTAAAAAAGGCCTCCGGTTTGCTACTTTATAGTTTGGCCTACCGGTTCTCTCACGCCGATTACCTCTGGTAATCTGAGTAGCGTTATCTCTACAGTTTTTGCCCATGTTTCGGCTTATTTCTCTTTGTTGATTATTGCTTCGGTTTGTGTTACGCCTAACTACTTCAGATTGCTCTCAGTCTACGGCCCTGCTGTTGGTCCTTCTGTTTACGTTTTTGTGGCTTTTTTTATTACTATTTTGGGCGTAGGCGATGTTTCTGCGGAAATTGTTTTTGTTCTGGTTGTTATTTCTTTGAGGTTGTTGGCCTCTGTTCATACGTCTTTGACGTCTAAGATTCCGGTTGTTGGTGGAGTTGGGTATTTCATCTTCAACTTTGTTAGTGTCGGTAACTTCAGTGTCATTCTCTTGGCGAAGAATAAAAGTAATTTCTGCCCTCCAAGGAACAGGAACATTACCCTAGAAACGCGTAGCATAAAGCAAAAGGAAAAGACTTTGGATTTCATATTTTGATTATTACTATCCGTATATTATATATATATATATATTAGTCCTCTTTCTCTTGTTAAGCCAACAAATCGTTCTTACCTGCAAATTAATCACTTCTCCATTCGAGTTTCCTTGGCCATTGTTGTTGGTGTGGGCTCGTATGGTGCCGTGGTTGCTCTGCATGTTGAGATCAAGATCATCTGACCAGGCATCAGTTGAAGGAACCAGATTGCTCTCATGTGATCTGACAGCGTTTTTGTACTTGAACACTCGCTATGATTAAGTCTCACTTTCAATTAATTAATCAATTTGAATAATTCATAAGCTACATGTGTTACACGCCGACATTGCTAAGGCTCGGTTCAGACGCCGTACTTTTCACTTGCCGAACGTAACTGTTGAATTAAGTACGGCAAAAGAGCGACGTCCGAATCGTTTCTGTTCGGCGGTTTTAACTTGGTATCACAAAAACAATCAGTTAGATAGAGTCTGTAGCATTACTGGATTAGACTTCTCAATACGAAGTCACGAGCTACCGGGTTACCTGCTTGATCATAACAGAATCGGAAGTGAGATTTGAAACCTTTAGAGGCTTGAAACGGTCAGAAGAAACGTCGAAACATTTTGCTGTTATTAATCACACACCAAGGGGATTGCAATGAGAAAATAAGTCTCACATATAAACAAACTCTACGGCGCTGTAAGGCCACCATGAGGTACTCTGTGCGCTTTTACCATACATGAAAGTTTTACCCTTTTTATGTGTGACAAAGTTTCCAATCAAGGAAGCATTAGCTAAAACAACAATCTTGAGTATTTATGGAATAACCCCTATATCTGCACTGTGGTTCGAAACATGATATTTGACCCTGCAGTATTAACGTAATTTTAGCAATTATTTGAATTCGTATGTGTAATCGCATGGGCCCTCGGGCAATTAAGGATTTAATTTCACGCGTATTTTCAAAGTTTTTCCAAAATTGGAAAAACTTTGAAAATACAAGTGAAATTAATCCTTAATTGCCCGAGGGCACTTGCGATTACTTGTTTATCACATAAAGGGCAAAATTTATGTGGGAATTGCATTCTCGCACAATGTCCGAGCGATGAAGCCCTTTCAATGCTGCCACCAATGTCAAAACAAACGTAACTGACCAACAGATTCAATGAACATTTTATTCTCAAAATATACAGTTAACAACGTTACACGGCTTCATTCAGTTATATTGGAATCAACAGTAAATCGTTGCCGCGAACAGCAAAAAGGCTTAAAATGTATTTATGTGAACAACACCTTAATCGGAGTCAGATTCCGGGAGAAAAACTCTTTTGTAACCTCGCTTGCTCTGGCTGAGACTTGCTTGGGAAGAATGATTTCCAGCGATGTTGAGAGTCACACTGCAATGGCTGAAATTGTAGATTTGACTCGGAGCTGAGCCGGGCTGTGTTTGCGGTGAGGACAGTGGTTGAAGTACTTGTCTTGTCGTGGCAGTATTTGTGAGATTGTCGATGATGTTGGACATCATTCTTTGCTCGTTTTCATCACCGGAGTCGTAGTCATCCAAACCTTGCTCGGAACTGTGACCAGTAATGTTTTTAATTTCGCATTTTGGAATGCCGCAGCTCTTCAATTTCTTGACAACCGTTTTTCTGGCGCTGTGGTTAGTAAGCTTCTTGTCTGGGCAGGCAACTTTCAGAGGTGAGTTTTCCTTCATTGTTTTCATGATGTTATTTATGGTGTTTTTCCCCATGGGTGTCTTTTTGTACCACACGCTGGTTCGATAACACCAAGGTACAATGGCCCTGTAGTCCGTTCAGCTCTGCCGGTCGTTTTTCTAAGTACTTTTTCAATAAAGCAACAGGACATCTCTTCTCACCGGTTGCGAACATCTTAGTGGTAGCTAGCCGTGATTTGACTCGCAGTCCGCCACCTCTTGTCTTTGTGAGGCCTTCGGCAAAAGTGACGAATTCAAAGCTGCCATCATCTTTTTGAAATTTGAAGTCTTCGACTTTCATATCATGGTGTCCTTGTCGGCCGCGTAGTCCAAAGTGTATCGTAAGCAACCACCAGATTGTGTTTATGAGTGACCGGGGAGTTTCGTCTCCCAACTGCCCGTTCTTCCATAATATTTCCTCCTCCTCTTTTGTAAGACTCTGGGCTTTGCTCGGCCGCTTGCCCATTCCAAGCTCGCGAAGCTTTCTTGCCTTTCCTTCTATAGGACTTTTCGTCACGGCAGGAACTCTGCATCTCTTACCGTATAGATTTTGGATAATTTTTGCTTCTTAAATAGCGATCTAAAGATGCTTGCATGACCTTCAAAGAGTCTGGTTCATACTCTTTGCCGTTTTCTTTCCTCAGCTCTGCGAAAAATTGGGCGAGCGCTTCGTTCAGCTGTGACACTTCGTAGCTCTCAATTTCCTCCTTTTTCCCCTGGTTACAGCCCATTGTCTGAAAACGCCGGTCCAATAGACAGTACTTAGTTTAGTGTTTTTGTTCTCGCTACCGTATTTTAGTTCCTCAATTAAGGCTCCGTCGGCTTCCACGAAACGGGAAGCCATTGTTGCAAAACTGAAAAAATTCATCAGCAATAACGCTTCGTTGCCAAGCAACTTATGACCAATCAGCAGCAAGTTATCATGCCCTCTTGATTACCTAAAGTGCCCTCGTGATTAAGAAAAAATGCCCTCTGTCTAAGCCAATCAGCGTTCAGTAATTTTGCCCTGCATGTGATAAAGCCTAGAAAAAGAACAGGTTGGAATGGAAATCGAATCCGTTAAGTCACGAACACTAGTGCGACACTCTCTCAGTTGAATTAAAATAGCTGTCTCACTTTACCAAAAAAGCGTCACTCCCCGAAAAATGAAAAAAGGCTAAATGATAAAACCATAAATGCTGATACTTACCACTAAAACGATAATCATAATGAGAAGTAAAAACACCACCGCTCCTGCTCCAATTGCTGCTATTTCCCAGGTCTCTAGGTTGTTTGTACTTGAAACAGGTGACGGTGTTTCTGTGATATCTGTACTAATCTGCTCTGTCGCAGTGACCTTCACCAACGATGCCGATGTTGGTGTTGGCGTAACCGTCACACTGTCTGTATTTAGTAGTGAAGCACTAGTGGCAGCTGAGCTACTAGATAACGTCGGTGTGGACACAAGTGTATCACTTGAACCTAGTACTGCAATAGCGGTAACTGGGGATGGTTGTTCGAATGATGATGATAATGGTGCAACAGGTGCTGTAGTTGTGGTAACTGGGGCGTGTGGTTGAGATGCCGATGATGGATCAACAGGTACTGTAGTAGTAGTGACTGGAGCCTGTGGCTGGGAAGACGATGATGACGGTGCAACAGGTACTGTAGTAGTGATAACTGGAGTCTGTTGTTGGGATGATGATGACGGTACAGCTGGTACTGTAGTAGTGGTAACTGGAAGCTGTTGCTGAGATGATGATGGTTGAACAGGTACTGCAGTAGTAGTGACTGGAGCTACTGGTAGGGAAGATGGTGATAATGGTTCAACAAGTACTGTAGTAGTTATAACTGGCGCCTGCTGTTGGGTTGATGATAATTCAGCAAGTACATCAGACGTGGTGATGAGAGCCTGTTGCTGAGATGACGATGGTTCAACAGGTTTTACAGTCGTGGTGACTGGCCCCTGTGGTTGAGATGATACTGATGGGACAACCGAGGTGGTATCTAAAGCCTGTTTCTGAGATGATGATGGTTCAACAGCTACTGCAGTAGTGGTAACTGGCGCTTGTTGTTGGGATGATGATGACGGTGCAACAGGTGCTACGGTAGTGGTATCTGGAGACTGTAGCTGAGATGTTGATGATGATGCTTCAGCAGGTACCGAAGAAGTGGTGACTGAAACCTGTTGCTGAGATGATGATGGTTCAACAGGTACACCAGAAGTCGTAACTGAAGTCTGTTGTTGGGATGATGTCGCACTGACTGGAAGTGAGGTTACTGACGCCTCACTTTTCTGAAAACCTGTAGAAAGGCAATGATTATTGTTTTATATTTATGTCTGTATTTTCAATAGAGAACTCATTTAAGTTAGAGGAAATCTTGGTTTTCACATATAAACAAACTCTACGGCGCTGTAAGGCCACCATGCGGTACTCTATGCGCTTTTGCCATACATGAAAGTTTTACCCTTCTTATCTGTGACAAAGTTTCCAATCAAAGAAGCATTAGCTAAAACAACAATCTTGAGTATACATGGAATAACCCCTATTTCTGCACTGTGGCTCGAAACATGATATTTGTGGTATCTGGAGTCTGTGGCTGAGATGATGATGATGATGATGGTTCAGCAGGTACCGAAGAAGTGGTGACTGAAACCTGTTGCTTAGATGACGATTGTTCAACAGGTTGTTGGGATGATGTCGCATTGACTAGAAATGAGGTTACTGAAGCTTTACACTTCTGAAAGCCTGTGAATAGGCAATAATTATGGTGTTATATCTATGTCTGTATTTTCGAAAGAGAACCCATTTAAGTTAGCGGAAATCTTGGTTTACCTCCGAGTATCAAGACAGAAGCAACCAATAATCTGAGTAATAACGAGTTATGTGGAGCCATGCTCATAAGACGTCTGTTGGTAGATGTTTGGTGGAAAATAACAATCAAAGCCACAGAAAGGATAAAACAACTGTGGAAGAAAAAAATAATTAACTATTATCAAACATTTGATCCCGAGACTATGGATCATTTGTTCCACACAAACCGTACACTTCTTAACTGACTGAATATCAATTATTTTACACGCAACTTTACGAAACGGACTCTCTGATCATAATGCACAACATACCAAGAGTATAGCGACGGGGAAAGGGTGCCCATGACCCACCTTGGTGAGGTAATATTTTTAATATACCATTGGGCTAGAATTTGGTAAAATAACTCATATATGCAGCTATTTTGTGGGCTTCTCCTCCCCGCTCTCTCACTGATCATCCGACAAAAGATGCCACTTTCACTAAAACACAGCGTGGATGTGACAACATGGTAGGTGACTTGCGTGTAACAAAGTTTGACCTCCACCAATCCTTCGACTTTTGACAAAATCCTAGCTGCGCGCCTGTATCTACCGAAAGTAATAATTCTGTCAATAATTTATCATTGTTCCCTAGTTAGCGTTCGAGCAAGCCCTGCATGGTGGATTCTTATCATTGGTTTGGCTGGCAATATTCTCTATAGTTATTCACTCATTGTGTCAGCAAGATTATCTTCGACAGTGAATTATATATAATAACGGCTCTCACAACAAGGGACAGGTAAGAAGTTTCTGTACTGCTGTCCAGCAGTACTGTTGTTTACTTGCCAATCCTAAGTTAATATAAACGCATTTACAAATGGTCGGGATCATGATTTACATAGTCATTGGAAGGTCGTATGGTCGATTCCTATGAGGAGAATTCATAATTCCTTTTTCCCGAGTTTGACTGTGACAGCGCCGAAAGAAACACTTTTACAAATTCTCTGTGCTCAAAATATACCATTCTTGTTATTTCACTGTTCATAAATAGTTCTCAATAATTCAGGAACCTACTCATTCGGATCGCTAATCACGAAAATCAGTGGGCCGAAGGAAAGAATATACGTCCTTTTAATAATCATTTTGCGATTGATTTTCGGACGTCATGCTGTTGCCAAAGGTTTTGATGTGACAGTAAAGTGTGTAAAATCTTCATCAAGTAATAATTCAATCGTGATACACGTATCTCATTAAGATTTTAGACACTTAACTGCCACATCAAAACCTTTGGCAACAGCATGACCCCCAAAAGTTCATTACTAGAGAGTGGAATTGCCAAATAAGTATCAAAAGGTATAAAAATGGCTTTATACTAAGGCAGGTGGTTTTAGTGTCAATGTACTAAATCTACCCCTCTTTCTTCCCCCGTTGCAGACTCCTCACGCTTTACTGTGCATCATTAGCTATCTAATGGGAAAAAAAGTCGGATGATATTGGTGCAATTAACTTAATGGGCTTCTTCACGTGTGTCTTGTTTAGCAGAAGAAACATACTGCCAAAATGTATCCAGATCGAACCATTTCTGAATGCTTCCTGCACCTTAAGGTCTCTCTCTTAGATTTTCTGTTCATTTTATTCACAGTTGGTTTGCTTCTTTAACTGAAAACAAATACCGATTCCGCTGAACTTATATCTTATGGTTATAACGATTGTTCTTAAATATTGGCACGTAATTATTCACTGCTTTTGTCTGATAAAAAAAAAACGTTTGGCTTCTATAAATAAGGAAATGCAGAGCATTCCATCTACCGAACGTAGAAAATTCCAGAAGTAAAATTACAACTGGAATATATTTCCCGTTCTTTGCGTTTGTATGTGTGTGTTTGTTTGTGTGTGTGTGTGTGTGTGTGTGTGTGTGTGTGTGTGTGTGTGTGTGTGTGTGTGTGTGGAGTAAACCTCGCACTTTGAAATGATTATGTCACAAGTTAGGTAATCATAAGAAAGACTTAAGAACTTAAGAACCTCCACCTCAGCCATCGTAGGAGAGGTAACAGTACAAGGTTGAAATTACGCGAACACGTTTCCCGTACAGCTTCGTGGGTCTCCCGACTCCTGACAACATTTTAGGATCGCCCGGGTAGAAAGTTCCTTGGCCTCTCCGACGAAACTGGTCTTAGAAGTTGGCAGACTCGGATGTATTTCCCGTTCTTTACGGAAGTCCCATCAGAACAAGCATACAGTCCCTAATTCAGTCTCATAGAAAGATTACAGTTATCATGACTTCCTCGGGCCAGTTACGAATCTTAAGCTTGCTTAGAATGCATTACCAAACACAACGGAAACTAGATTATTGGAAACTGGATTTGACCACCAATGTCAACAAGATGCCGTGGGCCTGTTCTGCTTAAATTTTAGGGGTAAGACATGTCAAGTTGCAGTGTAGTTGAACAAGTTAGACCAATGCGTGTTTTAGTAAAAACGATAACTTTCCCATGGTCAAAATGTAGTTCGGTACCACGACTGGATAGTTTTCGAAAATATTATTATAATGTTAACAAACGTTTGCGAGCTAAAACATGGTCTCTAATTACGTTTAACGGTACGTAACATTTTCATAATCTACAAAGGCATAGAAGGAAAATTCACTTACCGACCAACAATTCGCCTTGGTAACCCCAGGAGATTGTTTCATGAGTTTATTGTTGACGTCTTGTTCAAAAGTGAGTTTCGGAAAAGTTTTGTAAATTCTCATGCGACATCACGTGTTTGGGTAGGACGTCATGACAGAACTGGCACGTTCGCTAAGGCGAGAAATGACAAAAGCACGACACACGCTGAATCATCGTGAAAAATGTACAGGAAAGTTGAGAACCACTCTGTCTCGATAAATCTAACTTTCTCTGAATGCTTAGTTTCCACTTTCAGTTCGTGACGTTTATCCATAGGTATAGTTTGTTAATCCAAAAGGCCCGTTTCAAACGTCGAACTTTTCATGTGCCGAATTTAATGCAAATTACCTCGAACAAACGATTTTCACGTGCAAAATACAGTCTGGTAGATTTCTTTGCCGTCTTCTGCAAAGCAGCAACTTGACATGGGGCGTCGATAAAAGCAGGAACATGGAACATTCCGGAACATGCCGGAACATTACGGAACATCCCGGAACATGAAAACATTTTTAAAATTTAAAAAAAAATAATAGCAAGAAATAAATAAAACAATAAAGGGCGTCGATAAAAATAAAATAATAGGTGTTTTGTCACTTCAGAATGCTCTTTCAAGGTTGCTTTTATTACGAGAGTACTAAAACTACGAATTTCTGTAGTTGTTCACGTTTACAATAAACTGTGATAACTTGCAGTAGAGTGTGTCATAAGTAATAGTTCGAAAGAGGAAAGATAACGCATATGCATGGTTAGAAATCATAGTAACTGGTTGATTTGTTTGCGTAGCAGGCGAGCATGCACATGATCAGACGGCAATGTGATTTGGAGAACAAGCAAGTTACGTCCGGCAGAAGTTTAAATCATTAATTCTCGAGTACTCTACACTAGTTTAGACAGCCAAATAAACCATGTGAAATCGTCTACGTATGAAACAAATAAGAAAACTTACCTATACTGGTCAGAGTCCCATATTTTCCTGCCGATCACCGCCATCTTAGTTACCAACACAAGAGAGGATAAAGCTTTTCGTTTTTATTTTATGTATTTATGTCTATTTTCGTTATATGTAAAGTATATTTATTGTCTTATTTATTTCTTGCTATTATTTTTTTTTAAATTTTAATTTTTTTTTTCATGTTCCAGGGTGTTCCGGAATGTTCCAGCATGTTCCGGAATGTTCAATGTTCCGGCTTTTATCGACGCCCCTTGAAATGAGTATTTTTCAGGTTTTCTGGAAGACGCGAGTGCACAACAACAAAATTGCCACGTAAATTAAAATTTGTAATGAACTGTGAACGGACTAAGTTGGAAAAAATCAGCGGTTTGAAAAGTTATGAAAAGAAAAAAACAAGCAAGCCTGCCGCCATTGGTACTGGAGAAAAACAAATCTGTTCTATCTATCCTTCTTGTATAATATATTGTGTTTAGCTGCCGACGTGCATCACTCAGTGGCTTAAGTCATGCGTAAAATTTCTTAGCATAATTTGTTATTCACCTTGGCGTTGAACCAAAGATGAAAGTAGCGAACATCAGATTAAGGACAGGGGGGACTGGGGACTTTCAGTGAAACCGACTGGCGGGGTCCCCGCCCCCGCCGAGTACCCCACCGGATTTTTGTGACTTTAGCGAAGTGACTAACCCCCTGAACATGGCCCAGAGAGAAAAGAAGGGAACCCTACCCCCTCCCAGAGGACAACGAATAGAATCCCAACAGGGCCCCAGGAACTGCCCCACCTCCACCCATCCCCACTGGCTTACGCCTCGTTGCACAATTAGACGCCTGTCGAAGTTAGCGTATACTACTACATTATGCGTGGGTACGACAAGTGTCGGTGGCTTACCATTGGTAGAGAAACTACGTTTAGACAATGCAAGGTTCACCGTCAAAGATTGCGGAAAGGAAGTGTACTCCCAGTACCTTGTCGCCTCTGCGGAGTGGGCACCCTGTCAGAGACCCGAATTTGTGTTGGTTGTGGCGCATATCGTGTGGGAACCAAACTATGCAATACCAAAAGCCGTTCGCGTAAACCCCTTGCCAAAGTGCTGGCGCAGATCGGGGTCCTGAAAATTACCATTTGGAGCTTGGTCTTAGCTAGGGTATACCCATGAAAATGGATTCATACATAGCAGAGATACTCACATGAGATGCCTGACTCCAGGGCAACTGCTTCTTTAGCTCGTGTGATCCAGAACATTCTAGATCCGAACATCACAGAGGATGTCAAGCACAAGCTGCTCATGCCACTCATACTGGAAAAACCGCACCCTCGACGTAAGAAGGCACCCGAGCCTGAAAAGGACGAGATATGGTGCGAATACGACCCACTCTTGCAGAAAAAGGGTCATGAACCTTTGGAAGGCGAAAAGTGCTACTCCTTGTTCGTCGGTGGTGCCCATCGCCTGTTTCCCAGTGGGGAAGCAACGATATTAGGTGGGTACATCACATCCGAAACCTACAAAGAGATTCGTGAGCTTGGTGAGGTTGGTCTCATCGAACCGAAACCAGTCGAACGAGACCCCGATATCGACGAAGACGGCTCAGTCTGGTGGGTTTCATACGAGCGAGAGCCCTTGCGAGCAAACATGCTCCTGCCAGAAGTACTGGAAATGATGGACCCTGATCAGCGCTATAGATTGTTTACTGTGGTCGAAAAGGCGCCTGCTGAACCGCTTGCGCTAATATCCGAGGAGGAGGGGCGCTCTGAGCACAAAATGGGAGGGGCTTTAGTCAGACGATGAGATAAAATTTCCGTTGGCCGTATTGAGGGCATAGACGCTGGAATCTGGGAGAAGGGACGTGAATACTTGGTTTACGTACGGTACGAGCTCCACCCGTTGCCCGTCCAAAACGGCAATCCTGGACCCATGTACGCCCCCGAGGAGGGCAACCAGTTTGCTAACTGTGTTGCGCGCTATGTAACTGCCTAGCTGAGAAATCTGTGCACCGTGACATCACTTGTTGCAAACTTCTACTTTGTTTCAGTATGTGTTCCTCTGATCTATGAAGTAAATAAGAACGCCTCTTCTTACCCAATACCTTGCTTCTGGGTGCAGCCAATATGAAGACCACAGTGGTGCAGAAAAGCATTTTCTTCTCAAGACAAACCACTCTAATACGCTGGATGATTTTGCAGGCAATTAAGAATACTTGTTTATTTGACTGGGCTCTTCAGTTATCTTTCCTTCGCTTTTGCCCTATGGTGGGGCCAGAGGGAAGAGAAAGAAGTCTCCAAAATCGAGTCACAGATGGAAGGAAGCCTCTAGGAACAGGGCATAATAAGCATGGCAAGGAATGAGGGACATGAATGGGTGGAGCCACCTCATAGCAGTCTTGAGAACTGTCAGTTATTTTATTTCTTTGGCGAAATGCTATTGAATGATCGTTGCTATAGAAAGTTGCATGCAGTCCAAAATGGAAAATAACATGGCGGCTACTTTGAGTCTACGTGTCTAGAACAGTGAAGAGCCCTCAGTTCTATAAGTTTATCATCTGGAGAATTTCCACTAATATTTAATCGATTTTTGTCTGTTTAGACGAAACATCGGACATTCGTAGCGTATGAGAGTGTACTGTACTTCGAACGATCACACTGACGTATTGAATCCCCGTTTAAGTTTTCCGGGATCTCACCGCAAGGATTTTCTGTCATTCCCAGTCTTTTCCTGAGGATTTCTATCCGTAAAAGCCTGGGAAAGAGAAGAAAGGCTATAGAAAAAAATGCAGATGCATCAAAGTTTCGAGAAGGAGGGTTTTGCCTTAATCAATCCGTCCAAAAGGACAGCCGAGAAGTACTAGGAACGAATTTCCGATTCGGCTGGCTTTCGTAAATTCTCGACAAATCCAATATGGCGTCCTATGCGACTGACTTTCCATCAGTAAAACGAGATAAAAAAAACTTGGCTCGAAGACCAAGAAAAGAATGTTCTACAACAAGGGCGAAGCATCTTCCTCTCTCAGCGGTTGGAGCTTCATTTGAAGAGCGACCATTCTATATCGTTGCTTTTATGTAATTTTATTGTAATATAGCTGGTGTTCACTAAACAAACATACACACGGTAAATGCTCGTACACTTCATGTGTAAAGCAGGTTGTTTCTTGCAAGACCGAGAGTTTTTTTCATTTTGGTATTCTTGTAAGATTCCTTATTCGTAAAACACAGTATTACGTTCTTTTTTGTCTTGTTCCTCTGGGCGGTACCTAAAATAAGCTACAATCGTTGCCAAAATTAGTTGGAACGACTATATGATACGTATAAAATAAAACTCGCTGTCTTTTCAATCCCTTAAAAAATCCCCTGGCCCCCCTTAAAATCAATGTTGCTGTAGTAATGATGTATGCATGATGACTAAGCTTTGAAATGCATGTTCTCGCACAAGCATCAACCAAACATTGTTTCGTGCGATTTGTGAAAATGGCCAAAAATGACTAGACGTTCCAACAATTTTGGCGACGATTGTAGTAATACCGAACAGAAGGTCATGCTAGACATATTAGGTTATGTCTGTTAGTTAAGCCGTATGTGAATATTTATTACGCGTGTCCTTCATTCCTTGCCATGAGCACGTTTAACAGCCATTGGAGACAAGAGCAGCCTAACTCTCTATCTCTTGCGAAGGATCAATATTTGAAAAAGGTTAATCTAACTTTAAAAGCCTTCATTTAATAACAATCTTAAAGTGAAATAGTTGTTATAGTGCAAAACCTGCAATCTCTGCCAAAATTTCTTAGACTGGTTAAAAAAATTCGTTGTCTTGTAAATTTTTGAATTACTGAAAATCGTACGCTCCCTACCCCCTTGAACATTGTAAGATTATATTTCCAGACGCAAGTCAGTCAACCCCATACCGTGAATAAATTACCAATTATTTCGTCGATGTGAGCTCGATATTCCTATGGTGAAATTTTGACCGGCAAAAAATTCAAACTGATGGGCTCCTGCTTCAAACCAATTAATAGCTCACTGTCACCTCAAAATTTCCTTTTCCGACCTAACGGGACTATCGAACTACTTTAAGTCCTTCTGCCGAATTACCACATGTTGAGAAATTCCGTACAGTCAGCGGTTGTTATTGCTTACGCGGTAGGTACGTGGTGTAAGCATCATATAGTGGTTCCCCGTTAGTGAATATATGGCATGCATTGCTCTCCATAGCCATACACTATGCTTACACCACGTACCTACCGCTTACGCGCTTATTGTCGGCGAGTTTCCGTGCGGGCGCATAATCTGTCAGCGATTATCCTTGCGGGTTCGTATTTTTCTCAAGATGAAACATGGCGGACCTTTCTAGGGGAAGGCATGCCGCGGGTTATTACAAACAACTCGCTCAAGTTACAGCTGAGTTTCTTGAACCGCAAAGAAAAAGGAGGAAAGTTGCTGCAAGGGGGCCGTTGTATGAAGTGGAAAGAATAATTTCTATGGGATCCGTTGCTGGGAATGTGCGTCGAAACTCTTGTTTACGTTCTTGTTTGTGTGCATAACTGTGATGATCAATTAATGTCATATGTTTACGTAAAGATAAGTTATGTAATTTTGTTTTCGAAATACAGAAAGAAAGAATCACCAACAACGAACTTGTCAAGAAGGAAAACAATTTCCTCTATTTGCTGTTTATCGTCTTCAGAGAGGGTACTGTACTTTGATTCTATCTCCTGCACTTGATCTTGAGATGGTGACAAATTAGGTGAACAATTTGATTTCATATTCAGGGTGTGCTTTACGCCTGTGTCACATTCTTTGACTAATATTGTTTCCTGAACATTGAGCCCAAAGGATTTGCTAAACCAAAGTCCTATTTCAGCCCTTGACAGAACCTTTTTTATTGTTCTTGACTTGTTTTGGCTGGCAGAAAGTGTTTTCCCTTTGGAATCGGTCTGAACACAAGATAATTTCTCTAAGTAAGTAACGTAATCTTCAAGTTCACTGTTTGTGTTTTGCAAGTGGCTAATAACTCAGTCTTTCTTTCTCTTGGATAATCTGACCCATTTCCTTGAACAAAACTTCCTTCTCCTTTTCCAGGTCCTTGTAATTAAGTATTTTTCCATTCCGCAATTTCTTCTTCCAATTTTCTCACTTCTCTTTGCAGTTCCTGTGGGGATTTTGCTTGCTCCTGAAAAATATGGAACTTCTTTTCACTCAAGTCTAATTGTTTCTTGGCCCTGCCTTTTGTTGCCTTGTAAAGGTTTACTATTGAGCCAGCAATGTTTGACAAATTTTGATTAATTTCATGCCTCTTAGCTTTGTCAGTGGTAAAGCAAAAGACCTGACCCTGGATTGCTCCTTCCAACAGATATGTATAATCTACCTGCTGTCCAAGGAAAGCTTGCGGGGGTTTCTGACATTATTTTACGCCATTTCCTTAGTAAGGAATAGGGTATTTTTAAGGCAAACATTGGGATTTTTCTAGAACTTTCGATGCATACCGCAGTTCCGGTTCAGTGACCAAAACTCACTTTCCATATTCACGTTCACAACTTCCTGACTCTTCAGACATGGCTTTAGAAATGATTCACTATTTTCGCGTCGAAATTTTTAAAGAAAGGACTTAGTGGGAGAAGACTTGTTATAAGCTTTAAACAAAAGGGGAGGGTACCAAGCTGTAAACAGATTTCTAAAATGGCCGACGAATCCAGCGAATGGAGCGATTATGCCAAGAGATCCTTAACTGCCGCTCGAAAGGGAACTCAATTGCTTTGAGTTCAAACGAACGCTAATACTGGTTTTTCAACGATTCCTGGAACCTCGAAAAGACGTTTTATTGCCTCATTTTTGGCATGAAAATCGACCTTAGTGTTCCAACAGTTGATTTCGATTTAGGGACATGTAACAGGAACAACTGGGGACTGCTCAAAAATGCTCTGTCGTAGCATGTCGGCACTGATTTTAAGGAGGAGTATGGCGGATGGGCCGATTAGTGGCTGATTTTCTTAAAGCATTGGGAACCGGCTACTCTTGAATAAGCCACGAATAATACTGTATGGGGAAAAGAACATAGACACATCTTCCAATTGTTATTTGTGGAACTCAGGAAAATAACATTCCAAAGAAGTGGGAGCAAATTTCTTACAAGGTAAGCTGATACTTCAGTGTCTCCTCTGCAGTTTTCTTGCGCCGCGGAATTTAAACTAAGTCCAAGAAGTATCGCAATTCGCATGCGCGGCGGCCATGATGTACGGAATTGTTCGCCATGTAAAGGCAGCGTAAGGGACTTGCGCTCCTTTGGCACTATTAAGTACTGTATTCCACAACATAGGTCACAGAAATTGTTTGTAATTCAGACGTGTCAACAAGGCTAACAATTCCTGATGCTGCAAATGATTCTGAGCCAGATTTATGGTATAAACAATTTTCTACTAAGCCCCATTACATGTTTTATTATATAACATTGAGTGGTATACCGAATGGTAGCAAATTGATAAAAATGATATCATACATTCGTTGATAAAAATTTGCTACCCCACTGTACTCTGTTATACCACAAAGTCTTATATGATTTAAAGGAAATTACGCGATCGACGGAGAAACAAAAATAACTCTTCTCCCTACTTCGACAATGAGAAGATAAATTTTATATCTCTGCAGGGCCACGTTCATGGCGCCCCTTCGGGGCGCTTTTATTAAGAAACAAAAAAGGGCCGTGCGAATTGGCTCGAGCCGAGCTGGAAAAAAAGGGAAAACCCAGCTTAAGACACCGCGAGGTGCAACTGCTACAAAAAAAGGGGTTATGATATTAAACGCTTTGTGAAAACATTAGGTTGAGCCGGAAACGAAAATATTTAGCTCTCGGTCATGACGCACGGAAATCAGTTCGCTGCACTCGATTCGTGCGTCATGACCGAGAGCCAGATATTTTCCCGTCTCACGGTACTCCAACCCATGGAATAAGTACGTGTTATTATGGACACGGAAAATACAACGCTCATTAAGTTCACATTCCCACAAGCGAGGATATTGATAAATAAGTAAATAAGTAAGTAAGTAAGTACTTCATTTAGACACATTTTCATCATTTTAAATGTGAATGTGTATGCTAAAATTAAAAAGCAAAATTTGAATATGTTATCTATTTAATGAAAGTACAAACTAGACTGTAAAATTCAAATTTGAAAAACTAGACTATAAAGATTTAAATATATAAAGTAATCGATACGAAGATTACAGCAACAATTGGCCTCGGTAGTCAGATTAACATCGTTCAGTAAATTTTTAAAAAATTCTAAGAGAGGAGGCTCTTGTTATATTGTCAGGTAGATTGTTCCATAAACGTGAAGTTATGTAGCGATAAGATTTATGCAAATACTTTGATTTAAAGGCAGGCTGATTAAGCTTACAATAGCCTCTTAGGTCATTTTGCTACAACGCAATGAGAACAATTCCTTGGCCCCGTAGTGCAACCTCGTTCCCAGGGTCCTCTCTCTTCCTCCCTCGAGGAAGTACCCTGGTTGCGGCTGGTCACGTGCCTATGTGTACAAATTAAATCCGCACCGAGGGTGGGTGTTTCACTTAATTTTTGTCAACACTGTTCCTGGTGGTGAAAGTTGCGCTGCCTTACAGACGTTATTTTAAAAATTAAGCAAGTTATTTGTCAGAGATCCTGCCTGACCAGTGCCTCGTTTCTATCCGAACTTCTATAAGTATGAGATGTTGATTGAGAGGAACGTTTGCTTACTTTTCACTACTTTTCAAATTAACCGTCAACAGCCTGCTTCGGATTATTTTCATCAGTTTTTCACAGAACTAGAATTAATAACCGTCGACAAATTTTCGATGGGTTGCATTCAGTTTAATGAGAAGCTAGTTTCTCGACCGAAAATTTGACTTATTGCTAGGCAGCTTTGAAACGAAAGCCGTTGGATTTTGGAAACGCGCGGCCGATGTCGTTGTTGTCATAGTTCTTGATAGAATATTTCACTGCAACAGGATCGAATGACCAACTTTCGATTGGATGAACTCTATCAAATTCAGTTCGTCTCTTGGCCAAACACTGGACGTATCAAACTCTAAACGAATGCATTAATGCCGCCGTTGTGATTTTGCCGATTGAAAAATATAAGCTTTAAAAGCTTAAGCTAAATCAAGCTATAATATTCAGCGCACCGATGTTGTTGATATCAAGTTCTTCGTAAAATGTTTTCGCCGCAAGAGAATGGAATGACCGTCAAACTTTCGGTGAGAGAAATTCAATCAAAATCAAAACTAACTTTGTAGACATACAACGTATTTAACTCTAACGGATCGAGTAAATACCTTCGTTATGATTTCGCCGAAGGAAAGAAATTAAATTCACCGCGCGGTCCACTTGTTGTGGTGGTCGTCATTTCCAAGTTCAGATTTTTTCACTGCCAAAGACCGTTCAATTATCGACGGCGAAAATTCAGCTAAATGCAGAGCTAACCTTTTAGCCGAACAATGAACACAATGAACTCCTATATCGAATTTGTCAATGCCTTCGCTGTGATTTTTGCCGATCCACAACAGAAGGGCTGCAAATTCCACTCCCTAATGTGCTCAGTAAGCAAGTTCAGCGCTGAGACAAACTTTAACTTTCCAGCCCCTCCCTTCCATCATATCTCTGGAATCTGCAAAAATCTAGCAGTAACGTGACCAGCCGCAACCAGGGTACTTTCTCGAGGGAGGAAGAGAGAGGACCCTGGGAACGAGGTTGCCCGTAGTGGAGTTCAATTTGGTTTGTAATCATACGACGAATAACAAAATCGGACGACGCCGCAGCGAGAGACCGATTTGTTTATCACGAGTATAATTTCAGACTGAATTGGACGGCACGAGGTCATATTATCAATTAATCATAAAAATTATAATTTCTGAGAAAAGAAGAAGAGCCAAGTTATAAAAGAAAGGAAAAATTTGAAATAAAAGACTTACATTGAAAGGCTGTACACTGTTTCTATGGTGATTGAAACCAAGGTTGTGATTGGTTGACTTAAAATACAACTTTGAATGTGATTGGTTGATTCAAACTACAACTTTGAATGTAATTGGCTTATTGAATTGCCCGTTAACAAAGTGTCCGATAACAACTTGGCAAGTGAATTAATGAAAATAGGAGATTTTTTTATACTAATCACAATCGAGCAAACTGTAATTTATATGATAAAAATAATAAAAAACGACAATTACACCATGACTTAAAGTTATGTTAAAAACAGTATCTTACAACTCAAAAATGGAATTCTTATCTTAAGGTCACCACGCATTATCCTCTACGTGGAATCACGTGATCTTGTAGAGAACCCTTTACAATTGCATTTCTTGCAATTGTCACCGTACAAGTTGTTGTTTCCCTAGTCTGTCCTCTTTCTTTATAACCTTGAGCTTGCAGAGTCAGAGAAACCTTTGTTGTCAATTCCATTACTTTCAGGCTGACCGTTTCTCAAGTTCCAAATTGCAGGCTGCCATGAAAGAAAAACAAAAATCAATGACTGCCAATCATTGACAGGATCGATTGCAAAACTCGAGATTAGATTGCATTTTTCTCTAAATAAGACCTTTTTGACGTACTTATATACTTACTTCTCACTTCTGGTCGGAGTCTACCAGACAACGAAATGATAAACGATGCCATACTTTTTGACTCTTTAACACTGCTCAAACCAGAATCACGAAGAAGTGTGCTGAGGTAATTGTTTGTTAGTCGTTCACGGTTTCTTCCGTAAAAAAATGGAAACGCACTCTATCCAGGTTATCGTTCAACCCTAACAGTCTTGCACCCTAAGCCTGTTACTTTCAACTGCTGAGAGGTAACCCTTCTTCGAGAATGCTATATATATATATATATATATATATATATATATATATAAAGAGTGAAAGTTGATTAATCGTAAAACAGTGCTCAATACGTGAACGTAGAGCGCAGTAGTTGTTGCGGGAGAAAAAACACAAACAAACTACAGGTTTATCCCTACAAGCCTGTTTCGTGGTTGCCCACTCATCAGGGGATATGGTGGGAATGTCCTTTACCATCGCTTATATACAAAGTAGTTAAATTTACATAATAATAGAGATCGTTAAGTTTCAGGTATTGCGTAAGAGGGTTTGTTTCTGTGGCGGCAAGAAGACACAAGCTCATTACGTTTGTTTAGCGTGGATAGTTCGGGTCGGCAGATGATTAGGAATTTTTCTTTGAGGCAGAGGTTACATCTTTTGCTTGAGCTGTTATATGGCGAGTGCGAAGACAGGATCCGCCAGGAAATAAAGTGTTCAATGTTGTTGTCTTTAAGGGTCCATATGTGTTTGCTGAGCTCGGTGGAGTTTCTGTGTTTAGCGTGGCGGAAAGATGCGGTGTGGTTTCTGTATCTTGTTTTGAAGTCGTTTTCCGTAAGTCCGATGTAGGTTTGGGCCGTGTTGTTGTCTTTACGCGTAACGGTGGCTTGGTAGATTACCGATGGTTGTAGGCAGTTTCCGTTGAGTGGGCAATTGTTCTTTTGTCGGCAGTTGCATGTCTTTCTTTCTTTAGTGTTAGCGGCGGCAGCATCGTTGGTTTGTGTAGATGTGGTTAAGATGCGTTTATTATGGTTGTCGATTATTTGTTTAGTGTTGTTCATGCAGCTGTAACTGATCTTGATGGTGTTGCGGTTGAAGATTTTACGGAGCTCGTGGTCTTTTGGGAAGTGCTTATCTACTAGAGCGAGGAATTTGTGTCCGATGTTAGTACTTGTGTTCTTGCTGAAAGGGGGGTTGTACCACAGGATGTTACTGCGTTGACGGTTTTTTCGCTTGTTAGGTGTGGTTGGTTCGTAGTGTAGGGTGTAGCTGTATCCGCTTTCGTCGAGTGCTTTCTGGTATGAGGGGGCGGCTTGGTCAAAGGATGCTTTGTCGGATGATAGGGATGATAGTCGTTTGTTGATGCCAGCGGGAATGTTCTTTGTAGTGATTGGCGGGTGGTTGCTCTCGCGGTGGACGTACTGCAGTGTCGTATTTGGCTTTGTGAAGGGCTTATAGGTGTTTTGGTTGAGGTTGAATGTGACATCCAGGAAGTTAATTATCTGCTTGTTAGCTTCTATAGTAATGCGTAGTCCGTTATTTTTAAAGACACGGCATATTTCTTTCTTGATGTTTTCTGTGTCTCTAGGTGTGGTGTTAGTGGTCGCCAGTCCGTCGTCTCGGTAAAGTCCTACGTTAATATTAAGGACCCTTAAAGACAACAACATTGAACACTTTATTTCCTGGCGGATCCTGTCTTCGCACTCGCCATATAACAGCTCAAGCAAAAGATGTAACCTCTGCCTCAAAGAAAAATTCCTAATCTTCTGCCGACCCGAACTATCCACGCTAAACAAACGTAATGAGCTTGTGTCTTCTTGCCGCCACAGAAACAAAACCCTCTTACGCAATACCTGAAACTTAACGATCTCTATTATTATGTAAATTTAACTACTTTGTATATAAGCGATGGTAAAGGACATTCCCACCATATCCCCTGATGAGTGGGCAACCACGAAACAGGCTTGTAGGGATAAACCTGTAGTTTGTTTGTGTTTTTTCTCCCGCAACAACTATATATATATATATATATATATATGAATGATGCATGTAGTATTCTGCTGTATTGAACGATCAAGTGTCGGTTGAAGACGGCTGGATATTGGCCCAATTCTTTTCAGCCAGTGTAAACTTTCGCCGTAGACATGTTGTTTACACCATTCAGCTCAAACTACGAACTAACGTGTAAGGATTGTAAATTCACTCTACCCAAGCCCCGTACTGATTAGGGACGGACCATTAGAAAAGTGATGGGGGGGGGGGGGTGGGGAATTTTCAGCTTGCACGAATTTTTTTTTTCGCTCACTGCTTGCGCAGGATTTTTTTTTCAGGTGAACCCCTCTGCACGAATTTTTTTCACTACGTGTGAAAAAGTCACAATTGGACCTTCCTTCTGCATGATTTTTTTTTTACCTTCTTCTTTACATGAATTTTTTTTCTTGGCATTTTCCTTTGCATGAATTTTTTTTGTTTTCCCACCCCCCCCCCCCCCCATCACTTTTCTAATGGTCCGTCCCTTACCTAAAACACAGTTTCTGCTACAGTAGGGGCATTGTTACGGAATAATCTTCCACCAAAAATCTGCAGGAGCAATTTGATTCTTTTAATCGTTTAAAAGCGAAGTCAATCGCCTTATGTCTACCTCGTACTCCCACACGGCAAACATATAAATAAGTTTTATTATTTTTTAATCATTGTACTGATGTTTTTACCGTATAGAAATAAAGCTTATTTATGTATGCATGTAAGTATGTTGTTTGAAACCTTGCTCTAGATCCATCATAGACTGAAACACCTATCATGATGAGGGAACTTTTGTAAAGAATACATAAATATATATAAAGCAAAAGATGTAACCTCTGCCTCAAAGAAAAATTCCTAATCATCTGCCGACCCGAACTATCCACGCTAAACAAACGTAATGAGCTTGTGTCTTCTTGCCGCCACAGAAACAAAACCCTCTTACGCAATACCTGAAACTTAACGATCTCTATTATTATGTAAATATAACTATCTTGTATATAAGCGATGGTAAAGGACATTCCTACCAAATCCCCTGACGAGTGGGCAACCACGAAACAGGCTTGTAGGGATAAACCTGTAGTTTGTTTGTGTGTTTTTTCTCCCGCAACAACTACTTCGCTCTACGTTCACGTATTGAGCACTGTTTTACGATTAATCAACTTTTACACTGTTATGTTATATATATATATATATATATATATATAGAAAGACGGTTAAAAATGCTTCCCGACAATCCCGAGCCAACAAAGATGTAAACCAAAAGGATCACAAGGATTCACAGTCCCGATTCGGTGAATAATATTATAAACTGGTTAAAAAACTACCGAAAATGGGCAAAAAAGATAAAAAATATAAAAAGATAAAAAATAGATAAAACTTTATAAAACGTTTCGGTCTCTCGACCTTCGTCAGTTACAAACAGTGTATGGACAGTTCACAACTTAAATACGATTTACACAACAATTAATAATAGAAAAGTTACATACCAAATGGAAAAAGAAACAATAGGTGCGCAAAAAGCGTAAAACAGCTACAGCAAGTTAGACTAGAAACAATTAAACTAGTAACAAAAGTTATGTAATTGCCACAGCGCAACATGTTCCCCAGCAGGGGCCTCTGCAACATCTCACATACCAGTATCATAACAAAATCCCCAAGGAGGGCCGTTAAACAATAAGTAATAATTTCCCAACCAGGAGCCCTTGAATGACCCAGAATCCCCAAAGGGGGGCCCCTGAGCGCTGGAACGACTACAAGTAACGACCATAATTATTTATTCAGTGTACACAACGATTGATTAAAAATTTCAGCGATAAAAATGTAAATCCAAAAAAATTGTTGACGGATTTATCCAAACGGATATCTACTCCAAGCCCACCGACAATCATATTTATTTGTTGCGTAGCAGTGCCCACCCGGCTCACTGTTCTAAGGTCATCCCATTAAGTGTTGCTACCAGAGTCAAAAGAAATTGTTCCACCCCTGAATCCTTTGACAAACCGAGTAATGAATATGAGAGTTATTTAATTAATAGAGGCTGCAATCCTATCCAGGTGAAACAACAATTCGAGGAAGTAAAATCTATTCCCAGGGAGGACCTTCTTGTCCCTACCAATAGAGAATCCAAGAACATTTTTCCATTGGTTTTAGATTACAACCCTATTTTACCTAACATTGGAAAAATTCTCAATTCTCATAAACATCTTATTTATGATTCTCCTTCTCTTTCTCAAATTTTCCCTCGAGGATCAATTATTTCATCATACAGAAGATCTAAAAACATAAAGGAAATTCTTGCACGCCCACGAAGAATTGAGGACAATGACTCTGATAAACATGGTTGTTTTAAATGCAAAGGTAAATGCGATCTCTGCCGTAACTTTTTAGTTGAATCTGACCACTTTACTAGCGCTAGTTCTAAAAGATCCTACCAAGTTAAAAAACATCTTCATTGCAAATCCAAAAATGTTATCTATTTGGTCACCTGCACAAAATGCAGTGTGCAATATGTAGGTTCAACTAGCAATGAATTTAAAGTGCGTTTTCGTAATCATAAATCGGCCATGAATACTAATAAGAACACTTGTGAAGTTGCGACACACTTCAACAAAACTTTTCATGTTCTCTCTGACTTCAATTTTACAATAATTGAACAAATTTCCAACTCAAGTGACAATAACAGCCTTGATGAACGTCTTCTAACAAGAGAAGCTTATTGGAGTGCACAACTTTGCACCCTTCAGCCTTACGGATTGAATAAAAGATCTGAATTCAATTCAAGGAATAGAATAAGATTTAATTAACATCTGTCAACTTTTTTTTTCTTTTTACGTAAAATTTTTTTTTTATTTTTTTGTTTTTATTCTATACATGTTAATCAAGGCCCCAATCAGGGATCCTGTTACCTAGCTGAGAGAATAACGCTCCTTACAATTACACGCGTTCAGGGACCTCATTTAGGGATTTTGTTACAATCTAATTATATTTTATTCAAAGGCCCTTTTTCTGGATCCTGCTACCTTCAGTTGTTTTTGTTGCGTCAGAAAGCGCTTTTGTTCAGGGGCCCTATCTTGGGATCTTGTTGTTTTTTTGTATCTAAGAACATATTACGTAATCCCTTAGAGCCTCGTATTACAAATTAGTCCCTATTCATTAGGTGTTTTATTAGATGTTAGTTTTTAAATTTTTTATTGTTTGCAATTTTCTTTTTTGTTTCCTTATTGTTTGTAAGTTTACCTCTTCATATATAAGAGTCCAATTTTTATTCCAAGTATTTTTAATCTTTAGTATTTTTAATCTTTTTACGAACATACTGTACTGAAGAAGCCCGAATGGGCGAAACGTTTACAGTATTAAACCTCATGTGAGAAGTTCGCTGTTCCTCCTATATATATATATATATATAAAGTTCAAAAATTGCAAGGACGGACAACTTCTGACGTAAAAAGGATAAAAAAATTTAATAAAAAAGTTTCGGTCAAAGACCTTCTTCAGTTATAAGTTATATTCAGTTCAGTTATGTTCTTCTTTCGGTCTTTGACCGAAACGTTTTTATTAAATTTTTTTATCCTTTTTACGTCAGATGTTGTGCGTCCTTGCAATTTTTGAACTTTTTACGTCCGTTGATGCTGTGAGGTTTGCACTGTGAATCTTTATTGATCCTCCTGACGTGGTGACACCTTTGTTGGCCTGAGAATTCTGGTAACAATTATATATATATATATATATATATATATTAATCCTCTTTCTCTCGTTAAGCCAACAAACCGTTCCTACCTGCAAATTAATCACTTCTCCACTTGAGTTTCCTTGGCCATTGTGGTTGGCATGGGCTCGCATGGTGCCGTGGTTGTTGTGCATGTAGCGATCAAGATCTTCTGACCAGGCATCAGTTGAAGGAACCAGATTTCTCTCATCTGATCTGACAGCATTTCTGGACTTTATCTGGAAAAAAACAAAGTACAAAAGCACGTGAACACTTGCTATGATTAATTCTCACTTTCAATCAATGAAGCAATTTGAATAAATTCTAATTCATAAACTACATGTGTTGGACGCCGACATTGCTGAGGCTCGGTTCAGACGCCGCACTGTTCATGTGCCGAACGTAACTGTTGAGTTAAGTACGGCAAAAGAGCGACGTCCGAATCGATTCTGTTCGGCGGTTTTAATTTGGTAGAACAAAAACATTCACTTCGATAGAGTCTGTGGCATTGCTATATTAGACTTCTCAATATGACGAGACCAGCTACCGGGCTACCTGCTTGATCAGAACAGAATCGGAAGTAAGATTTTACACCTTTAGAAGCTTCAAGCGGCAGGGAGAAAGGTCGAAACATTTTGCTGTTATTATTAACACACCAAGGGGATTGCAATGAGAAAATAAGTCTCACATACAAACAAACTCTAAGGCGCTGTAATGGTTATGCGGTACTTTATATGCTTTTACCATACTAGGCTTTACCCTTATTATCTATGACAAAGTTTCCAATCAAAGAAACATAAGCTAAAACAACAATTTTGAGTATATATGCAATAACCCCTATATCTGCACTGCGGTTCAAAACGCCGACATTTAACCCTGCGGTATTAACGTAATGTTAGCAATTATTGGGATTCAGCCTAGAAAAAGAACATCTTAGAATGGAAGTCGAATCCGTAAAGTGAAAAAAAATAGTGCGACGTTCTGTCAGCTGACCCAAAATAGCTGTCTCACTTTAACAAAAAAGCGTCACTCCACGAAAAATAAAAAAAAGGCTAAATGATAAAGCTATAAAATGCTGATACTTACCACTAAAACGACAATGATAATGAGAAGTAAAAACACCACCGCTCCTGCTCCAATTGCTACTATTTCCCAGGTCTCCAGGTTGTTTGTACCAGAAGCAGGTGATGGTGTAATCTGCTCTGTCGCAGTGACCTTCACCAACGTGATGGAGCCCAGATCTTCAGTGTTGTTGGCTTCCGTCAATTTTTCAATCAGCTCTCCAGTGGTGACGGGCGATGTTTCGTTCATACCAACATCTGTCTCGGCCACCACACTCCCTTTTGAAAATCTTATAACAGTGACAAATATGAAGTTGATTCCAAAAGCTTTTCTGTAGATCACCGTAATGCTAAGTTTGATCGTTTCCGCCAGATCACGTGATTCCTGTGAGGTGATATCGTTGTAAGCGGGAATAAAGTCTCTTCGAATAGTTAGGACGACTCGAAATATTCTGGATTGTTTTTCTATGAAATAAGAAAAATAATAATGATAATGATAATAATAAAATACATGTATTGGCATTCCTGAGCTGTTTGCTGGTGAAGTAAATAAGTTCACTAATAAAGTTCAGAACATAGATCACATAAGGGCTCGTGACCAACTACTGATAATGATCCAGAATGTTTAACAGTGACCACATTAGGAGACGTAGAGGAGTCACTTTGGGAGCATTAAGACGCCACTGTAAGAGGGCCTTCCCGGGACCACGTTAATAGGTCTTACAAAGGCCACTTTAGGACGGTTTTACAGTCTTTCAGATCTTAGGAGCCTTAGAGGGGTCACTTGGGAGCCTTCTGTCAGAGGACAGTTTAAGTACGTCTCACAGAACCTACTCTTAAGAGACTTCCAGAAGGCATAATGGTAGTTTCAGAGCGTACTTCTGTAAATATCACCTTAGGTGTGTAAAATGAAAAAATTCAAAATCCTCAAACTTTGTCAGAATATAGGTCTTGGGCCTCTATTTAAAGAATAAAAGGTCTAAGGTTCATGATATTTATATTTCTAACGCACAGAGAAAATTGCATTTTATAGCTAGCGCTCGGCTGGGGGATTCGAAAGCCATTTCACCGCTGTTGTTTCAAAAATTCGCCTAAACTTGTTAAAAGCTGCAAATCAAATCACGAGGACTCCCTTGATAATGCAAGACATGGGTCTTCATTTCAAGAGTTTGACCTTTGAATTCTATTACATTTTGAATATTTTACAGATTTTTAAACATTTAGCATTTGAAAGCGATTTTTCTTTGGTACAAAAACAATGAATTTTCAAGCCTAATATCTCCACTGATATACGGACAATGGCTATCAAAAGAAAATCGACCTTTAGTTCAATTCCTCCTCTTTGTGCACATGTAATAATATTTTGGGGCCACTCAATATTTTCGATTTTACAGACCAAAACAAATGTGCATTCAACTTCGAAGAAATGACAGTCACGTGGTAGGTCAACACATGAACAGTCCTTAAGACCGTGTCCACGAGAGGACCAGGCAGGTGTGACACAAGCTATCTCTCCAATTTGGATGAAACTTGGTCAGATTGAAGGTCCCACCAAATAACCCAAGAATACAAAGTGGGTGCGATTTTTAAATTTTCTCTTGGGAGTTAGACCACCCCCCCTGTATTTTTGCCCAAAATCCCCACAATTTCACCAAAACAAACATCAAAAGTAGACATTGCTCCTGGTTACAAAATACAATGAATTTCAATCCCCTTTCACAGAAATAAAGGCCAACCCTATATCTATTGATAACAGTAGTTTCAAGTCATTTGGAACGGCAGGTGCCAATCAAGAGATGTCAGCGTCCACCCATGTCACAACCAATTATGCAGTCAGACAAATTAAGTTGTTTTGCGATCCCAATATCTATAAAGTCCAACCTTCTTTTTCAGAAATTATTTCATCACGGTTCACACATGTCCATGGACTGCTAAAATTGAAAATAACATTTTTGGCATCTGTTATATTTTCGCCTCAAAAACCGTTTGAACCATGTGTTTTGAAACTGTTTCCAGCAAAGGTGGAAACAAGAAAACTATGAAAAAAAGACATCAAATGATCAGTAAATGAACGTTAAGTCCAAGAAAATTAAATATTGCCTGCAGTTATTATTTGCAGCATTTAAGTCAACCTGAAGGAAATATGCATCCAAATATCCCTTGAATTGATGGTGACTAGCAGGTAAATTGGACTCGAATTAACCATATACAAAAACGAATGATCAAGATATTTTAATTTAAAGTGAATAGTGCACCCAAGATGAACATCTTGTGTTTAGTAGATGACATTTGAATGCCGACTGAATGATCAAGGGCCACATTTTTGCCTCATATAATTTGTAAAATGAACAAGAACTTGCATCAGTCTTGCACGTAGTCCACGCTCTGCCTTTTGGACTACGTCGATCCTCGGCGGTAAACTTTAACAGAAATTATTATATGAACTGACGAAGTCCCCCAAACTTACAAAATGGTTTATCTATTGCAATTTCTCACCGAAAAATCAAATTGAATTTAAACATGTTGTTTAAAGCTGCATCTTGCTCAGGTACAAATTGACTGTTTGATCGTGGGAACATCAGCCCGAGATCTTTGTCAGCGGTGAACGTACTTCAGCTTAAGTTGAAGTCTTTTGTAGCAAATACCACCTTGAATTTATTTTTTGATAACTGGAAACGTTTATTGAATAACTTAATAATTCAACCTTCAGATAAGATTTGTACTTCATTGTACATTGCCTTGTTTTTATACATCAGCAATGTAAGACACAAGATGATCTAGCGTGATGTAGTTACTTTGGAATGCACGTGATTTCTCGTTTCATAGATTTCACAACAGATTACGTTTTGCATTTCTTATTGATGAGACCTTTTCTGGTGCAACATATCAAAGCGAACTATGGCTTCACTTTCTTGCTCTTTTGAAGCTTTTTCAACAAACAGGTGTGACATTTCACGTCGCTTTCCAGGGGTCACCGAATTTTCCCCCTGTCGTCATGTCAAAAAGATATCAAGGCTCATCTAAGAACAGTGAAAGTGTCTCAGACTAGTGTTTTAACAGAGAAAGATTTGATCCTCGCTCGAACCGGTCATTTTAATGAAGATGGTAATAAAATGACAATATGTCCAAGACACCGAGCTGAACTTGGAACATTTTGGCGACCAGGAAGAAAATGTGCCCACCCGCTTCATGGGGATCACAGAGGTAAGCCGGAGAGAGGAGCGAACCTGGAAATATGCAAAGGACATCTGTGATAGAAGAATCGCTGCATTAAAAGGCCATATGCGACGTTATATAAATGAAGGTCACGACATCACAAGTGCTAGGGATATGAAGGCTGCGATTGATTCCTGTGGTGGTGTTAAAGGGTGCCATGCAGCAGTTGTGAAGGTACAGGAGTCTAACCAAACAATGAAGAAGCACACGATGTCCGGTATTCAGGCTCTGACGAATTTTAGCTTTGAAGATGGAGGTCTGCGAATGTGGAGGGCTTATAATGTGGGCCCTGGAAAGTTGTTCACATCAACGCAGGTGAAGCGATTTGGGACCCCCCAGGGACCTACCGGTCTCCACGTCGTGCAGCCCTTCAGTACACCACGAGAGGATGTTGGTGTGTTTAGGTCCGTGACAGGGAGGGTTGAGTGTGAGCACCCCCAACAAAGCACTCAACAGTCTGTTGAAGATTCATCCACTGATGAAGCCACGCAGACCTATTTCACCTGCCCTGAAGAAGGATGTACAAAGACATACCAGTCTTTTAAAAATCTGCAGAAACACCTCGATGCGGGGAAACATCTTGTTAAATTAGAGTGAGAAACGATTTATGACGTCGTAAAGAAGAAATGGGCTGGTATGTGCAAAGAGGTTACGAGGCACTACTTACACAAAGAAACAGCTTCTAGCTCACAAACAGCTGTTACTGATGCCACTTGTCAGATCTCAAAGGGATGGGCATTAAAGACATCCCGAAAGGCAACACGCTTTACCGATAAAGTAGAGGCACATTTGAAACGGATTTTCCTGGAAGGTGAAGAGACAGGAAGAAAGGCAGGTGCAGTGGATGTGTGCAGTAAGATGAGAACTCTTCGAGATGAAGCTGGCAAGAAAGTATTTAACAAAGAAGAATGGCTTTCTACAGAGCAAATAGCCCGATACTTCAGCAGATTGTCTGTGTTGTATAGGAGTGGCCGACTAGACATAGAACAGGCTGATCCGAGTACTGTTCAGGATGAGGAGGAGGACTTTTTTGCAGAGGCAGCAGAGATGTGCACGAGGCGTGAAATAAGGAGACAGTTTGAACTGTAGGGTATGAACAGTGGTGCTTTAGTTGCACGACGCGCGGAGGTGGCTACACGAGTAACAGAGTTCGTAATTTTTTTGTCGCGAAAAATCCAACTCATTGAATTTCTCGCGATTTCTTTCTGTGATATTTTCTGCTGATGCCATCACATCACTTGCGTGACAGTGGCTACACGTACGATTTTGACCGCGCGCCGGCTACGCAATAATTTGTACCAAAAAATCGCATCGCCATCACAAGCAAAGTATCGCTCATACAGCCGTGGCTTACCTCTTGAAGGATTTTATAAAAGGCACTAAAACATAGTAATGTTCAAATGTATACGATCAAACATGCAAAAGTTCCCTACAGCGACCCATACTGCGCGGTATGCGACCACGTACGTTTTTAATTTACCGCTGACTGAAAATGGGTAAATCTCCGGGCTCATGTTCTCAGACTAAGTAAACATGTTTACTTTTAATTAATTACAACACATACTTGATGCAGCCATATCCCCGCGATAATTTAGAGTTTATTTGGGCTTAAATGGAATGTCATACATTTTACGAACGCAGGACTTCATTGCTAAGGCCAAAAACATAAATCTGAGGGGAGAAATCCTGTGACGATGTACTGACATGCAAAGCGTGGTGTAAGCGTTTTATTTTAGTATTTATCAAAGGTCAAGTATGTGACCTGAAATCATCCAGTCGCTATTCAAATGTAATTTAAAAACACAAGAATACGATCGTTCATTTTGCGCTCATTGTACATCTAGAATTAAAAATACTGGGCCGTTCCTTCTCGTACACTGATACTACGAGTCAAATTCAGCTGTTATTTTTAATTCATTACTTTCAGGAATACTCTTGTGAATACTGTGGCGTCCAGCCTGATTTAAAGGCTGCAAATAATACTGTAGACATTCTTAAGTACATTATCTTGGAAATTACGTTCATAAACTTATCAAGAAATATTTTATTTCTTAAATTTGATGTTTCTGTCATTGACAGAACCAGGTCAGGTCACGTGTTTCAGACGACTTTTGAAAACAAAACATAATAGATGCCAAACATTTTATTCTCTATTTCAGCAGCCCCAGGATGGGTCTGAATCGTGGTGCAAACAGCTCTAAAAAAGAAGGTTGCATTTCACAGATATTGGAATCGGAAAATGGCCTAATTTGTATCATTGCACAATTTTTCGTTACATGGGTGGACGCTGACATCTCTTTATTGCCACCTGCCATTCCAAATAACTTGAAACTACTGCTATTAACAGATATAGGGTTGGCCTTTATTTCTGTGAAAGGGGATTGAAATTTATTGTATTTTATAACCAGGAGCAATGTCTACTTTTGATGTTTGTTTTTGTGAAATTTTGGGGATTTTGGGCAAAAATACAGGGGGGGTGGTCTAACTCCCAAGAGAAAATTTAAAAATTGCACCCACTTTGTATTCTTGGGTTATTTGGTGGGACCTTCAATCTGACCAAGTTTCATCCAAATTGGAGAGATAGCTTGTGTCACATCTGCCTGGTCCTCTCGTGGACTCAGTCTTAACAATAAGGCAATGAATAGCAAAGTCAAAAACTTACAACAAATCATTAGTAAACGGAAGAGGGTAATGGATAGCGCTGGTCAAAAACACCGTGACCGGCGGCCATATTGCTCTCCTCCTTTCAACATGTTTTTACCATCGGTATAATTTTGTCCGCAACGGAACGCCATAGGTTGCCGTAATCCAGCAAAGAAAGGTGACACGTCCAGTATGCCAAAATCTGTGTAATGTTAGTGAAACAGTAAAGGATCGTAATATAAAGCCAAATATCCTACTGTGATTTGTCTATTTGGACGGTGTTTTGAGTCTCCACCTATTTTTCCCCGGACACAGGCTGTCATGAAAAGCACTGACACTCGAGCAGCCTCTAGTGAAAACATGCTACCTCAAGGGTGGGCTCTTAAGACCACCAAAACAAATACGCGCTTCACGTAACACGTAATGGTGTGTTCTTCGGGTCGCCATTGCAAGATTTGAAGCAGAAGCTCAAATAAACTGGATGTAATGTAAGTCCCTTAGTTTCTTTTATCTCTTGCTTGGCTAATAACTTAGTTTCAAGCACTTTTATGCGAGTAAAAATATTTTTAAGGTACTGTTCATGTGTTGACCTACCACGTGACAGTCATTTCTTCGATGTTGAATGCACATTTGTTTGGGTCTGTAAAATCGAAAATATTGAGTGGCCCCAAAATATTATTACATGTGCACAAAGAGGAGGAATTGAACTAAAGGTCTATTACCTTTTGATAGCCATTTTCCGTATATCAGTGGAGATATTAGCCTTGAAAAT
This sequence comes from Ricordea florida, assembly GCA_949710005.1. Taxonomy (NCBI): domain Eukaryota; kingdom Metazoa; phylum Cnidaria; class Anthozoa; order Corallimorpharia; family Ricordeidae; genus Ricordea; species Ricordea florida. The sequence continues at coordinate 25,325,138 of OX453275.1, read as the reverse complement.
TCATTGTTTTTGTACCAAAGAAAAATCGCTTTCAAATGCTAAATTTTTAAAAATCTGTAAAATATTCAAAATGTAATAGAATTCAAAGATCAAACTCTTGAAATGAAGACCCATGTCTTGCATTTTCAAGGGAGTCCTCGTGATTTGATTTGCAGCATTTAATAGTTTTAGGCGAATTTTTGAAACAACAGCGGTGAAACGGCTTTCGAATCCCCCAGCCGAGCTATAAAATGCAAATTTTCTCTGCGCGTTAAAAATATAAATCTAATGAACCTTAAACTTTTTATTCTTTAAATAGAGGCCCAAGACCTTGACTTCTTTCTAACCAAATACATAATCACTGTAATATATTCATGACCTACCATATCCAACATTCCTTTCCTTTGTCACAGTTTGTATCAAAAGAAAAGTAGACTCCAAGAAAGATCAATGATTCCAAACTATCTTATTTAAAAAGTTTTCCAAATAACGTTGGAGGCAGAGTAAAGAATCCTTTATTTTAATCATTTACTAAACAAGATTGAATCATAACTACACATCTAAAAAGAGCGAGAAAATATAATTTCAGTTCAAGACCAAGAACAAAAGAGTCTCCGTTTGTGAATTGCTTTCCACACCAATGCACAAAAATAATCTACCAATCTATGGTTACATTAAAATGCAGTACTAACAGAACAGCGTTTCAAGTCATAATCACTAACAAAAATCTAAGTACATAAGGCCTCAAACTGGACTATGCTTATATGTAAAGGTTACATGTATCAACAAAAACTTTCACAGTCGTGCTCACAAATCTATTAAGCCAATACCATTGTCACGTCATCTGGGGTTCTTTTTTACCATATCTCCTAGTTAATAAGAGTTCCTGTCATCCCGCAGCTCCGTGGTCTTGAGAGTTTCTCTCTCTACTGGCCACAAAAAACTCACAAAGACAATAGCCTCGTCGCCCTTCCTTCATTTTCTCTCTGACGTACACCATAGCTCACTGAGAAACCCTTTCCACTACCCAAGAGACACTTTTTTAAATAAAACGTTTCTTTCTTTTCTTAAATAAATACTTCAAGAACGCCGAAACAAAAAAAGTTAAATGTAGAACATCGCTTGAATGTTTTAGTATCTTCTCTGCACAGACTCCACTCAGTAAGACATGCAGCAACCTCGTTCCCAGGGTATCTCCTCTTCCCGCCTCCGGGAGCGAGAGAGGGGGAGGGAAGAGGAGAGACCCTCGGAACGAGGTTGTACGAGATGTTTTCATTAAAAGAAACTGGTCTCCAGACCTCTCGCTCGGTTTGCGAGTAGATAATCCGCCTGTGACACCAATGAAAAACATTTTACGGCTTCCATTACAGCAACAACAGCACTTTTCCAAGTCTCTCAGAAAGAGAAAATCCGTGATTCCGATGGAATCTAGTCGCTTCTTATGGGCGATTGGATTCCGTTGGAACACATTTCACGGGTCCCATATAGCAAGACCAGAACTTAATTCTCTAAGTCTCTCGCGAAGACAAAATCCGTGATTCCAATGGAGTCTATTCGCTTTGAATGTGCGATTTGATCTCGTTGGACAACATTTCACGGCTTCCCATACAGCAAGACCAGAACTTTTTCCAAGTGTCTTGCGAATAGAAAATCGATCCGTGATTCGGATGGAGTCTAGTCGAGTGTACTTGCACGAGTAGACTTCGGCTTTTCCAATAGAAAATAATCATTTTCCAATGGAATCTATGTGAGTGTTTTGGACAACCCTCCGTGGTAGCCGGTCGTTTCGCCTACAGGATGATTCGCCTACAAGTCGATTCGCCTACACGTTCTGAGACGTTTCGCCTACACTGAACAGTCGATTCGCCTTCAACCCAATACCCTAGAAAAGTAAATTAGTATAGGAGAATTATCACTTTTAGCGACTACAGTTTTACTCACCTCATAGAACAGAAGAATAAAGTATTGTTCCGTATTATCTATTATTTATACTTGTGACTATCTTGACAATGAGAGCTAATTAGTGTCCCGCGCAAAGTAGGTGTGATTTTTTCTCTTTGTTTTTTTTTTAACAGAATAAATCAGTTTATTTTAACAAAAGACGCAAACAACATTAGCATTAACCAGGTCGCTCCAAGCTAAAATCTTTGAACTTTGGGATGATTTCTCTAATCAGAGAAAAAATGCAGACCAACTACTTAGGCAATGCGCTCATCTTAGTGCACCATGCAAAGCATTCGCTCAGCGCAGGGAGTAGGGATTCGCAACAAGTTTAGAATTGTAACGGAACTAAAAGTTGTATTTTCTCAAGTGCAAAGATCAGAACACACACAAAGATCGGAATTTACATTCAGATACGCGAACAAACTATGAGGCGAGTAAAACTGTAGTCGCTAAAAGTGATAATTATCCAATACTAATTTACTTTTCTAGGGTATTGGGTTGTAGGCGAATCGACTGTTCAGTGTAGGCGAAACGTCTCAGAACGTGTAGGCGAATCGACTTGTAGGCGAATCATCCTGTAGGCGAATCATCCTGTAGGCGAAACGACCGACATCCCCCTCCGTTACTTAAAAAAAAAATTAAGATCCTCTTCCTTCGTGATTCCGATGGAATCTAGTCGCTTCTTATGGGCGATTGGATTCCGTTGGAACACATTTCACGGGTCCCATATAGCAAGACCAGAACTTAATTCTCTAAGTCTCTCGCGAAGACAAAATCCGTGATTCCAATGGAGTCTATTCGCTTTGAATGTGCGATTTGATCCCGTTGGACAACATTTCACGGCTTCCCATACAGCAACACCAGAACTTTTTCCAAGTGTCTTGCGAATAGAAAATCGATCCGTTATTCGGATGGAGTCTAGTCGAGTGTACTTGCACGAGTAGACTTCGGCTTTTCGAACAGAAAATAATCATTTTCCAATGGAATCTATGTGTGTGTTTTGGACAACCCTCCGTTACTTAAAAAAAAAAATTAAGATCCTCTTCCTGTAAACATGAATAGGAATTCTACAATGGATTATGTATTACACTGAATCGGGGTTCATATTTGGATCGATACTCAAATTTACCTAAGGGAAATAAGAAGTCACATAGTATTTCCTACCTTTGTTACACCTTTCACCTTCGTATCTCTCTGTACATTCACAATTGTAACCAGATGGTTCTTGATTATCATGTTTACAAATTCCTCCATTAGCGCAGGGATTAGGGCGGCACACCTCTACCTCTAAATGTGAAAAAAAACCTTTTTAAGATGTTGCCTGTTACTAACCGTAGGCCAAAAAAAAACATAAAAAAACCAAACAAACAAACAAAAAAGAAACAGAACCTCCATAAAAGGAGGCACCATTTCCTAAGCATTTATAAATCGTCGATAATAAAAACTTATTTTTCACAATGTACCGTCTTAGCGGAAGTATACTCGAAACGTGCTCAGCACAAAGATGTTTGTAAATTGTCGGTAAATATTATTAAATGTTTAGTTTAATATCTGTATAAAGTAATATATGAGGAATTTCTTCAAGAGCTTAAAAAATGTGTATACTCTCCAGAACATACCTTCTTCACAGCGAGTTCCAGTAAAACCTTCATCACATATGCAGCTTCCAGATTGTGAAAGTTGGCCATTGTTAGAACAATTTACATCTAATAAGATAGAGTAGAGTTAGTCGTCTCAGTTAGCAAGTATTCTGTCAGTTAAATGATGCTTAAATGTAGTGTAACATTGCCATAGGCTAAGTCACGATAAAGGAGATGGTATTCGACTTTTCAAGATTAATACAAGTAAATTATCCGACCTGCCAATAATACGTTTCTAAGCAATCATTAAAGGTGAGTTAAGATCCCTTCAATGTAGATGTCAGGGTTCTTGCTTTGAACCGACACGGTTGGTAACGAAAACATAAGTCAAGAAATAGCAGTTATCGCCTACATCAAGCTGCTTAGAAAAGATCAACCTGGTTGGACTTCTCACTGCATACTCAAAGAACAAGAGCAAGCACACATAGCCAGGGAAGAGTTACAAAGATATCGGATCGAAAATGGCTCGTTTTTCCCTTTTTAATTCCTCGTTCCAGATAATTTCTTTGGAAGACCTATATCAAACTCTCAATAAATATGTTTGATCTCTCATCGCCATGAATTTTCGGCTCTTTCCTTAGTACTGGTTGTGTGATTTAAGACTATATCATGTGTTTGATATATTACTCGAGTTATATACAACACTGGCTCTTACGCTTTAAACAGTTCACTCCTGAAAAGCCTGGTGAACAAGTGGATGACAGCGATGCCGATGATGGTGTCGGCGTAACGGTCACACTGTCTGTACTTGGTAGTGAACCACTACTGGCAGCTGAGCTACTAGATGACGTCGGTGTGGACACAGGTGTATCACTTGAACCCAGTACTGTAGTGGCGGTAACTGGGGACTGCTGTTCAAATGATGACGATGATGGTGCAACAGGTGCTGTAGTTGTGGTAACTGGGGCCTGTGATTGAGATGTCGATGATGGATCAACAGCTACTGTAGTACTAATGACTGGAGCCTGTGGCTGGGAAGATGATGATGACGGTGCAACAGGTGCTGTAGTTGTGGTAACTGGGGCCTGTGATTGAGATGCCGATGATGGATCAACAGCTACTGTAGTACTAATGACTGGAGCCTGTGGCTGGGAAGATGATGGTGACGGTGCAACAGGTGCTGTAGTTGTGGTAACTGGGGCCTGTGATTGAGATGCCGATGATGGATCAACAGGTACTGTAGTAGTAGTGACTGGAGCCTGTGGCTGGGCAGATGATGCCGATGATGGTTGACCAGGTACTGCAGTAGTAGTGGCTGGAGCCTGCGGTTGGGAAGATGATGCCGATGATGGTTCAACAGGTACTGTAGTAGTAGTGACTGGAGCCTGTGGCTGCGAAGATGATGATGATGGTGCAACAGGTGCTGTAGTTGTGGTAACTGGGGTCTGTGATTGAGATGTCGATGATGGATCAACAGGTACTGTAGTAGTAGGGACTGGAGGCTGTGGCTGGGAAGATGATGATGACGGTGCAACAGGTGCTGTACTTGTGGTAACTGGGGCCTGTGATTGAGATGTCGATAATGGATCAACAGTTACTGTAGTAGTAGTGACTGGAGCCTGTGGCTGGGAAGATGATGATGACGGTGCAACAGGTGCTGTAGTTGTGGTAACTGGGGCCTGTGATTGAGATGTCGATGATGGATCAGCAGTTACTGTAGTAGTAGTGACTGGAGCCTGTGGCTGGGAAGATGATGATGACGGTGCAACAGGTGCTGTAGTTGTGGTAACTGGGGCCTGTGATTGAGATGTCGATGATGGATCAACAGTTACTGTAGTAGTAGTGACTGGAGCCTGTGGCTGGGGAGATGATGATGACGGTGCAACAGGTGCTGTAGTTGTGGTAACTGGGGCCTGTGATTGAGATGCCGATGATGGTTCAACAGGTACTGTAGTAGTAGTGACTGGAGCCTGTGGCTGGGAAGATGATGAAGACGGTGACGATGACGGCGATACAACAGGTACTGTAGACAGATAGATAGATAGATAGATCCCTTTATTTAACAACGGTATAAAAACTCCCTCAATGTTACATACACATAATATTGCTATCAATGGAGGCCGTTAAAAACTAGAATGAAATATTATTATTGAATATGGATATGTAACTATTTACAATTATTTACAAAAAAATATTTATTGATAATAATTAACTAACAAAATAAAATAGACAAACAAGTAAATAAATAAATAAATATGTAAATAAACAGGTAAATAGATAATAAGTAAATAAATGAAAGAGAAAAATATATATATATATATTTAAGTTGAAAAAAAAATAATAAAAAGTCTAAGTATTACACTGATTGTTAAAAACTATACAGCCATGGTAGAAAAACGCTCTTTTTGTACTTTTAAGTTTTACTGTAGGAGTCCTGAGCATGTTGCTTAGCCTGGTCGTGCGAACACTAACATCTCTATTAAAAATAAAATAATTTCTTAAAAATTGGGGGCATTTGTTTTCAAGGCATCGCTTGACTAAGTTTAGCGTATGTCTATCGCGTCTGCTCTTAAGTGTTGAATATCGCAGGTGTTGTAAAGCATCCTCACTACTGTCCGATCTCATTACTATTCGTGCTGCTCGCCTTTGGAGTTTCTCTATACTATCGCTGTTAACAATGCCGCAGCAGTTCCAGACAGCATCACAATAATCAAATATAGGAACAATAAACGATTTATATATCTGATTTGCGGAAGCCATACTGATGTTTTTTCTGGTGTGGCCAAGCATGCCAATTCGTTTGCCTGCCTTAGCGATTAAATACTTTATGTGCTCTTTCCATGTCAGTGACTCATCCAAAATAACACCAAGATATTTATATTCTGTAACCAGTTTTAGTGCCTTACCATTTACGGTAACACAAAATTTAGCAGATGTTACCCTTGGATTTGTTCCAAATAAGACACATTCTGTTTTGCCTTGGTGCATAAAAATACTATTTTGGATGAGCCACTGACCTATCGCTTCAAGTTCATTAGTTAATGCATTGCTGATTTCAAGAGACTCCTTATGCTTGAAATATATGACTGTATCGTCCGCATACATTAAGATCTTACATCTATCGAGGACTACGGGTAGGTCGTTCACGAACAGTACAAACAATAGTTCGTCTAGTTTGATCGTCCGGGTGAGGGTAGTTCTGAAAAGAACTGTTGTTGGTGACTGACATTTCGACAACCTGAGCGGAAGTCATCTTCAGAGTCAAACAATAGCGGAGGTCATCTTCAGAGTCAAACAATAGCGGGCCAAGGATCGATCCTTGAGGCACGCCGGATGAGATAGTACAGGAACTTGAGATCTCTTTGCCAAAGCTTACAACTTGCTCGCGATTGCTCAAGTAGTCCCTTAACCAATCAATTTCAGTGTTCTTCAGACCATACAAGTTCAGCTTCGTACGTAAGGTGTTTTGGTCGACAGAGTCGAAAACCTTGCGCAGATCTATGAATACTGCTCCTGTTAGTAGGCCTTGATCCATTCCTCGCCTGATAAAGTCCGAGAACGCTATAACAGCAGTTTCAGTGGAGTGTTGCTTTCTAAAACCACATTGAAACGGGCTCAGTAAATTGTGTGTGTTCAGGAAACCGTAAAATTGGTGATGGACGGCCTTTTCAAGAATTTTGGACACCACTGACAGGACTGAGATGGGGCGGTAATTGTCCATGTCAGTAGACACGCCCTTTTTGAAAATAGGCGTCACCTTGGCGTATTTTAATTCTCTCGGCACAATCCCTTGCGACAGCGATGCATTAATGATGCGTGTCAGCGGTTTAGCAATAACCTCGCTACCATCCTTCAGTAGACGCGGGGAGATGTTATCCAATCCGCTAGCCTTGCCTGCTTTCAAACGTTTGATGGTATCTAGGACAAACGTCTCCGTCACCGGTTTAAACTTGAAGTCAGGAATTGCTCCGTCTGTTTTGAGAGCGAATACACCTCTGCTTTCCATGGAGTTTATTCCAAGAGTTTGCTTAAGGCGTGCAACAGCCGAAGTAAAAAACAATTAAAACTGTCTGCAATCTTTTTTTTCATCACTGCAGAGCTGCCCATCAATGGAAATGTTCTTAGTTTAAACAGTAGACTTCTCCCCTGGGAGGATTGTTTTCATCGTTCTCCAGAAAGCTTTGGCGTCGTCTTTTTGATTTTCCACAAGATTCTTATTGTATTGTCGCTTAGCTTTCTGAATTGCATTTGACACGCGATTTCGAATGTGGCGATAAGCTAGCCAGTCTTCGTCAAGGGATGTTTTTCGCGCCTTTTTTAAAAGATAGTCTCTTTGTCGAATGTCTTTCTTTATCTGGCCATTTATCCAAAGACAATGATCTAGGCCACGCACTTTTTTCTGAATAAGTGGGGCATGACGGTCAGCTACCGCTAGGAATTTAGCTTTAAAATTTGACCACAGCTCATCAACACGAACGCTTCGTTCGCTAGTCCCTGAGGAATCTTGTTCATCAACCCAAGTAACACTTCTAAGATCATCACAGAACATAACTGGGTCGTATTTAGCATAATTTCTGAATGTTCTAATTTCAGGTTGAGCTTTCATCCAGTTTATTTTCCTGATACAATAAACCATCTCGTGATCGCTTAAACTCAAGCCTAACACTCCAGACTCTTTGATATTATACGCAGCATTAGTAATAATCCCATCCAGAAGAGTTTTTGTAGTTGCTGTTATGCGTGTAGGCTGAGATATTAGCTGAGTCAGGTTTTCAGATCTCAGAAGCGCTTTCAGTTGTTTACTTTCTCTCAGCGATAATCTTTTAGGGAGGAGGTCGCAATTTAAATCACCCAAGACTATCACTTCCTTGCCCTTTGCAGAAGCACGTTGAATACTCCTCTCTAAAATTGACATGAAGTCGGTAACTGCATAGTCAGAGGACGCCTGAGGCCTTTAAAAAGTTCCCACTAGAAAACTTCGAGATCTCGGTGGACACACTTCAACCTAAAGTCCCTCTGTTGACGAATCTTTGAGGTCCTGCCTACGCATAACTTGTAAATCGTTTCTAGCACACACTGCAACACCTCCCTTGATTCCTTTAGGTCTATCTCGGCGAAATATTTGATATCCAGAGATCTCAAGCTCCGAGTCCATGATATCTTTGTGTGCCCATGTTTCAGAAAATGTTAGTAACTGCGAACCGGAGTTCAGGTCAGAAAGAATCAGACGTAGTTCTTCGATCTTGCCAGCCAAGCTCCTGATATTTTGGTGGATAATCTTAATACCTCTAGCTTTAATTTCGGTAGAGAAGTTAACTCAGGAGGCAAAAAAGCTTGAGAACTGTCCGAACTGGTTTCGGTCACATTTAACACACAACATAGCCGCAAGACTTGTTCGCATTGATATCTGGGCCAAAGCATTTCAAATGAAATGGTTTTTGGCAGCTTACACAATCAGCAAAACCCTGATTCTTTCTTATAGTCTTCTGACAAATACCACAGGAAATGCTCTTTGTAGGTCCAGGATTGAGTTCAAGGTCGCCAGCCAGGTACAATAAGCACAGGGCAGCTCCAGACTGCTTAAGAATATCGAGCATTTTAGGAATCGAACATGGCTGATACGGGACACGAGCCGGTTTTGGACGTAGTTCTTTCGCATTTAGCACAGGAGGCGCAGTTACCTTTGTTTCCAGGTAGAATTGGATTGTTTTGCTATTCAAACCGTTTTCGTGGCGTTTTAAGCCACCAAAAAGCAGAACGAAGTAGAGTAGTTGACATAGTTTACGCAGCCTCCAAGAAGCGTGACCGGCCGCCATGATGCTGTGTTTGTATCTAATCAGTAGTAGTGACTGGAGCCTGTGGTTGGGAAGATGATGACGATTGTTCAACTGGTACTGCAGTAGTGGTAACTGGCGCCTGCTGTTGGGTTGATGATGATTCAGCAAGTACATCAGACGTGGTGATGAGAATCTGTTGCTGAGATGACGATGGTTCAACAGGTGTTACAGTCGTGGTGACTGGACCCTGTGGTTGAGATGATACTGATGGAACAATAATAATAATAATAATTTATTGATTTCTAGCGCGCAGGTGTCAACCATTCGGTTTTCAAATGCGCGTTACAAGATGTATAAAATGTATGTATATATATATACAATATAAAATGATGTCAATATTCGTAAAATAGAGAAAAAAGTTAATTAACGAATGTATAAAATATATAAAATCTATTGATAGGCCTATCTAAACAAGTGTGTTTTAAGCTTTACTTTAACAACCGAGGTGGTATCTAAAGCCTGTTGCTGAGATGATGATGGTTCCACAGCTACTGCAGTAGTGGTAACTGGCGCTTGTTGTTGGGATGATGATGACGGTGCAACAGGTGCTACAGTAGTGGTATCTGGAGTCTGTGACTGAGATGTTGATGATGATGGTTCAGCAGGTACCGAAGAAGTGGTGACTGAAACCTGTTGCTGAGATGACGATGGTTCAACAGGTACACCGGAAGTCGTAACTGAAGTCTGTTGGTGGGATGATGTCGCACTGACTGGAAGTGAGGTTACTGACGCCTCACTTTTCTGAAAACCTGTGTATAGGCAATGATTATGGTTTTATATCTATGTCTGTATTTTATGTAATTTAAGTTGGCGGAAATCTTTGTTTACCTCCGAGTATCAAGACAGAAGCAACCAATAAATATAATCTGAGTAATAACGAGTTTTGTGGAGCCATGCTCATAAGGCGTCTGTTGGAAGATGTTTGCTGGAAATAACAATCAAATCCACGGAAAGGATAAAACAACTGTGGAGGAAAAAATAATCAACTATTATCAAACATTTGATCTACGAGATAATGGATCATTTGTTCCACACAAACCGTACACTTCTTAAGTACCTGAATATCAATTATTTACACACAACTTTACTAAACGCAATCTGTAATCATGACTTTTAATTGGCTGAATATAACTTAATTTACAGGCAACTTTACGAAAAGGAATCTCTGATCATGATGCACAGCATTCCAAGAGTCTAGCGACGGGGAAAGGATGCCAGTGACCCACCTTGGTGAGGTCAGTTATGTTTTTAATATAACATTTGGCCAGAAATGAGTAAAATAGCTCATATATGCAGCTATTTTGTAGGTTTCTCCTCCCCGCTCTCTCACTGCTCTCTCACATGGTAGGTGACTTGCGTGTAACAAAGTTTGACCGCCACCAACTCCCCTACTTTTAAATAAAATCCTCGCTGCTCGCCTGTATCTACTAAAAAAATAATTCTATCGCGAATTTATCAATGTTCCCTAGTTAGCGTTCGAGCAAGCCATGCATGGTGGATTCTTTTCATTGGTTTAGCTGACACCATAATATAGTTATTCACTTATTGTGACAGCAAGATTATCTTCGACAGTGAATTAATAACGGCTCTCACAAGAAGGGACAGGTATGAAGTTCCTGTATTTTTGTCCAGCTGTTGCTTACTTGCGGGTGCTCAACTCAATCAAGAGAAAATAATTTTCTCTTGATTTAATATAAACGCAATTACAAAGGGTTGTTCAAAGGGTTGTTCAAAGGGTTGTTCAATGCTTTAACCAAACAAACATATGTCAGATCTTTCCAACCACCGAGGAAGTCTTATTTGGCTACTTTTCTAGCATATGGGATGCACGTATTAAAGAAATTTAGCTATGCGCCAATACATATATGCTAACAAAACCAATAGCAAAGCCATCTCCATTCATGAGTTTATTGACAAATTACTCGTTAAATATAATCTTGAAAATATTTACTAATTAGAACCAATACAGGAAGAGACTTACTCCTTCTCGAAATCTCGACAATATTAAATCAAGAAACTTTAATCTCGGAAAAAAAAACCACTGAACTGAATAAATGAACATAATTAATATATAGTTACTGTATTAATATATTAAAAATGAGTGATTATTGGGAGGTGAAAATTTGAGCATAATACATAGTGTTACTTTTTGGGCACAATAGTAAGATTTTTTGACCATTGAGAATTAATGTGCAGACAGGCCTACTGGAAATCAGTGATTTAAGCCTGTGGTGTGATAATGGCACCTGGGGGGGGGGGGATGGGAGGAAGGGGGACTCCCATAGAAAATGACAGGGTTGCTTGTTGTGTCTTTTGGAGATCAGAATTTGTGATTGTCATGTGTTGCAAAATGCAGTATTAGTGCAGATGGAAGTTCATGTATTGCAAAGTCTTTTGAAGTAAAAACATGGCACAAACTATTTGCCAGTCAAAAAAAAAAAAAGTAGTCGGGATTATGATTTATATAGTGATTGGAAGGTCGTAGGTTCGATTCCTACTGGGAGAATTCGGAATTGCTTTTTTCGGAGTTTGACGGTAACAGCGCCGAATCGAAAGGAACATCTTTTCAAATTCTCTGTGCTCAGAATATACCATCCTCGTTATTTCACTGTTCATAAATAGTTCTGAATAATACAGGAACCCACTCACTCGGATCACTGATCACATAACTGATCAGTGGGCCGAAGGAAAGAATATACGTCATTTTAGTAATCATTTAGGGATTAAATTTCGGACGTCATGCTGTTTGCAAAGGTTTCGATTTGACAGTAAAGTGTTCAAAATCTTAATTAAATATTAATTCATTCGTATCTCGTTAAGAGTTTGGACACTTTACTGCCACATCAAGACCATTGGAAACAGCATGACGTCCACAAATTAATTGCTAGAGAGTGTAATTGCCAAATAAGTATGAAAACGTATATAACCCGGGAGGGGGGGGGGATACTTGGGTTAATGTTTGCTGGGTATGTGCCGCTGGCCTCTCACAGCCCCCACCCCATTTAAGTCTATTTTTTGGCCAATTATAGACTCCATGTTAGTCACTTTTTGGAAAATGTAATTTTTGCGATCCCAACTTAGTCACTTTCTATTTATGCATCTACCTTGTTACCTTGGTTTCAAGAACGGAATGTAATGCGGTCAATGCAAGCTTATTGTTAAATTTAATAAACAACTTTCTGATCTTTTCTTGAACCGAGAATTTTCCCATTTTGATTCCCTATTTACCCCCAAAATTCGAACATTTGCGACCCCATTCTAGTAACTCTATTCGGAAAATGCGTCCTCATTATAGTCACTGCAGTTGTGAAAATGCGACCCCCATCCAGCGGCACATCCCCATTAGGCTCCTGTAAGGGAGTACCCCCCCCCCCCTTGGTATATAAGTGCACGGCTGGTGGGTTTTAGTGTCAATCTACTAAATGTACCCCCCTTTCTTTCTTCGTTGCAGACTCCTCACGCTTTACTGTGCATCATTAGCTAACTAATGGGAAAAAAGTCGGATGATATCGGTGAAATTAACTTTATGGGCTTCTTGACGTGTGTCTTGTTTAACAAAAACACATAAAGCCAAAAAAATGGTATTTTGCCCGTAAAACGTATCTAGATCGAACCATTTCTGAATGCTTCCTGCACCATAAGGTCCCTCTCTTAGATTTTCTGTTCATTTTATTCACGGTTGGTTTGCTTCTTTGCCAATTGCAAAGGTTAGTTGTTTGGCCTGTCGACTTGGACTTGATAGACCAAACAAACGTCAGCTATCTAGAATTTAAACTTATTAAAAATAATGTTTTGTTCCCTAGGAGAGCCTTTTCCTTTCTACAGTAAATGCTACCCGCTCTTGAACCAAAGAGAGTTGTCTTTTCTACTTCACTCCCCCACAACGCAAAATGGTACAAACAATACAACTCGATCGTATTGGAACACGTTTATCTGGTTAACTATACGTTTCGATGACTTAAACGAAAATGTGGTGCAATGATCACTTGGTAAAAACTCGACTCTTAGACACGCAACTTTCAAAACAGGACAGTACTCTGTAACTCAACATTTTTACATTTTTTACCCAAAAACTGCTGCGAGAAATCACATTCTAATAACGCGGCAATCATCAAAGTGACGTGAAATATTAGTCACGGAAACATATATCATAAACCCTTTTGTCGTTTGAGGCGCTGTGTTGATTCGACTAACTTCGTGGTGTGCGTGCGTTTGTATGTGTGTGTGTGTGGAGCAAACCTAGCAAAAGCACTTTGAAAGGATTTAAAGTGCAGAAGTTAGGTAATCATAAGAAAGACTTAAAAACTTAAGAACCCCCACCCCAGCCCTCCCAGGAGAGGTAACTGTATAACGTTGAAATTACGCGAACACGTTTCCCGTAAAGCTTCGCGGGTCTCCGGACTCCTAAAAACATTTTAGGATCGCCCGCGGAGAAAGTTCCTTGGCCTACCCGGCGAAACTGGTCGTACAAGTTGGCAGACTCGGATGTATTTCCCGTTCTTTGCGTAAGTCCCGTAACGGACATACTTCCCTACTGCAGTCTCACAGAAAGATTACAGTTATCATGACTTCCTCAGGCCAGTTACGAATCTTAAGCTTGGTTAGAATGCAGTACCAAACACAACGGAAACTAGATAATTGGAAACTGGAAGTTACGACTGATATCAACAAGATGTCGTTGGAATGTTCTGCTTAACTTTTAGGGGCAAGACATATCAAGTTGTAGTGTACTAGTTGAACAAAACCAATCCGATTTGTAGTAAAACGATAAATTTGCTGTGGTAAAAATGTAGTTGGGCACCACGACTGAATAGTTTTCGAAACTATTATTATAATGTTAACAAATGCTTGCGAGCTAAAACATGGTCTCTAATTACGTTTAATATTTATACGTAACATATCCATAATCCAAAAAGGGAAGAAAAATTCACTTACCGAGCAACAATTCGCCTTGGTAACCCCAGGAGATTGTTTCATGAGTTTATTGTTGACGTCTTGTTCAAAAGTGAGTCTAGGGAAAGTTTCGTAAATTCTTATGCGACATCACGTGTTTGGGTAAGACGTCGTGACATAACTGGCACGTTCGCTGAGGCGAGAAATGACAAAAGCACGACACACACGCTGAACAATCGTGAAAAATGTACAGGAAAGTTGAGAACTACTCTGTCTCGATAAATCTAACTTTCTCTGAATGTTTAGTTTCCTCTTTCAGTTCGTGACGTATATCCATAGGCATAGTTTGTTAATCCAAAAGGCCCGTTTCAAACGTCGAACTTTTCATGTGCCGAATTTAATGCAAATTACCTCGTACAAAAGATTTTCTTAATTAGCACGAGATTCAGACGACGTCCACTACAGCGGCACCAAACAATAGCGTTGATGAACGAAACAACGAAACTGCACGTGCAAAATACAGTCTGGTAGATTTCTTTGCCGTCTTCTGCAAAACAGCAACGTGAAATGAGTATTTTTCAGGTTTTCTGGAAGACGCGAGTGCACAACGACAAAATTACCAGGTAAAATTTGTAATGAACTGTGAACGGGTTAACTTGGAAAAACTCGGCGGTTTAAAAAGTTATGAAAAAAAAAAAAACACAACAAGCAAGCCTGCCGCCATTGTTACAGGAGAAAAACAAATCTGTTCTATCTATAGTTCTTGTATAATCTATGGTGTTAAGTTGCCGACGTGCATCCTTCAGTGGTTTAAATCATGCGTAAAATTTCAAAGCATAATTTGTTATTCACCTTGGCGTTGAACCAAAGATGACAGTATACGTAGTGAACATCAGATTAAAGAAGGGGGGACTGGGGACTTTTAGTGAAACCGACTAGCGGGCGTCCCCGCCCCCACCGAGACCCCCACCGGATTTTTGTGACTTTAGCGAAGTGGCTAACCCCCTGAAAATGGCCATGAGAGAAAGAAGGGAATCCTACCCCCTCCCCGAGGACAACAAATAGAATCCCAACAGGGCCCCAGGGACTGCCCCACCAACACCCATGCCCACTGGCCTACACCTCGTTGCACAATTTGACGCCTGTCGAAGTTAGCGTATCAACATTATGCGTGGGTACGACAACTGTCGGTGGCTTACTATTGGTAGGTATTTGCCCGTACACTTCAAGTGTAAAGCAGATTGTTTCTTGCCAGTATTGTGGGGATAGTGTCTAAAGAAACTGGTGCTGCGTCGGTGGGAAATTGAAACACAAGAAATTGGGATTATCAAACGATTGATAAAGTTGTAACACCGTAAGATAGGGAGGTGCTGACGTTTCGAGTTTCGAGCGTTACACCTTTCGCAATCGTTAGCCCAGTCGCTCCGACGAAGGTTTAACGCTTGAAACGTCGGCACCCCCCTTTTACCTTACGGTGGTATAACTTACTTTGGCAGTTCGTTTGATTATCCGAGTTTCTTGCAAGACCGAGAGTTTTGTCATTTTGGTATTCCTGTTGGAATCCTTATTCATTAAACACAGTCTTTCGTTCTTTTTTGTCTTGCTCCTCTGTAATACCCACCAGAAGGTCATGCTAGTCATATTAGGTTATGTCTGTTAGTTAAGCTGTACGTGGATATTTATCACTTGGCACGCGTGTCCGTCATTTCTTGCCGGCCATGAGCACGTTTAACAGCCATTGGAAACAAGAGCAGCCTACCTCTCTAGCTCTTGCGAAGGATCAATATTTGAAAGGCCAACGGTTTCAAGTTTCCACCGGCGGTTAACCTAACTTTAAAAGCGTTCATTTAATATCAATCTTAAAGTGAAATAGTTGTTACAGTGCAAAGAATAACCTACAAAATCTCTGCCAAAATTCCCTGGACTGGTTAACAAAATTCGTTGTCTTCTTGTAATGTTTTGCATTACTGACAATCGTACGCTCTCTACCCCCCCCCCCCCCCTCAAACATTTTAAGATTATATTTCCAGACGCAAGTCAGTCACCCCAATGCCGTGAATAAATTAACAAATATTTCTTATTACAAAACAAGTGATGTGAGCTCAATATTCCTTTGGTGAAATTTTGACCAATAGCTCACTCTCGCCTTAAAATTTCCTTTTCCGACCTAACTGGACAATCAAACTAATTTTACTACTTTAATTTAGGTCCGTCTGTCGCGTTACCAAGAGAGTGTGAGGGACTTGCACTCCTTTGGCACTATTAAGTACTGCATTCCACAACATCGATCACAGAAAGTGTTTGTAATTCAGACGTGTCAACTTAGGCTAACATTTCCTGATGCTGCAAATGATTCTGAGCCAGATTTAGGGTATGACCAATTTTCTACTAAGCCAGATAACAGGTTTTATTATATAACATTGAGTGGTATACCGAGTGGTAGCAAATTGATAAAACTGATATCACACATGTGTTAATAAAAATGGTATATGATCATACATGTGTTGATGAAAATTATATCATACATGTGTTGATAAAAATGATATCACACATGGGTGATATAACTGTCGGGGTAGTATTTGTATTGATTTTCTGCCCCTAAGTGCTCTTATATACCACTCAGTTTTAAATGCCTTAAAGAAAATTACGCGATCGATGGAGATACGAAAATTCCTTTTCTTCCTATTTCGACAATGGGAGGATAAGTTTTGTATCTCTGCAGGGCCATGTTCACGGCCATGTTCTTTTATTAAGAAAAAAAGGAAGGAAGAAAAGAAACAAGGAAGGCTTAGCGTAAGGCCCCGGGAGGTGCAACTGCTACAAAAGAGGCGATTATGATGCTAAACGCTTTGGGAAAACATTAGGTTGGGCCGGAAACGAAAATATTTAGCTCTCGATCGTCACGCATGGAAATCAGTTCGCTGCACTCTATTCGTGCTTCATGACGGAGAGCCAGATATTTTCCCGTCTGGTCCTCCCACCCATGGAATAAGTACGTGTTATTACATGGACACGGAAAATACAACGTTCACTAAGTTCACATTCCCACTAGCGAGGATATTGATAAGTAAGTAGATAAGTAAGTAAGTGCTTTATTTAGACACATTTTCATCATTTTAAATGTGAACGTGTTTGCTAAAATTAAAATGCAAAATTTAAATATGTTATCTATTTAATAAAAGTTAAAAAACTAGACTATCAAATTTAAAATTGAAAAACTAGACCCAAATTTAAAAACGTGACTATAAAAATTTAAATATATAAACTAATCGATACAAAGTTTACAGCAAAAATTGGCCTCGGTAGTCCAGTTAACATTGTTCAGTAAATTTTTAAAAATTCTAAGACATGACACTCTTCTAATATTGTCAGGTAGGTTGTTCTATAAACGTGAAGTTATGTAGCGATAAGATTTATGCAAATATTTTGATTAAAAGGCAGGCTGATTAAGCATACAATAGCCTCGTAGGTCATAATTACTAGAACCAGGAGCGCATTACCCGGAGCGTGCAACTCGCATACTGGGTCTGTGAAACGGCGTTTTCACAAGTAAGGTTATTGAGAATAAGAATTGGTTTGGGAGAGCCAATCACAAGCTAGTGCATGATTGAGACGTAACATGATAACCGCCTGTAGCGACAGCGAACATAGCCGACATACACGAGTCTTCATTTGAGTGTTCGGACAGCATTTCTAACGATAGTCAAGGTATTTACACAGTGAATAGTAGCTCCGATGAGATAACTGAGACAGCGGAAACAACTGTTTTGGCGGGAGAAGCCGCTCTAAAAATAACCTTACTTGTGAAAACGCCGTTGCATAAACATATAGCAGTTGCACGCTTCGGGTAATGCGCTCCTGCTAGAACGCAATGAGAGCAACTTCGTGATGTAGTTTGGCCCCGTAATAAATAAAGATTTATAAAGAAGGATTAGGGCTTGATGTTTACTATCTTATGTAGATCGCCATATGGAGTTGACTTGGGCAGGTTCATTAGTGTTCTGATAGCCAACTGATTAGTAAATTCTAGCTTATTAGAAAGTCCAGATGAAAGTCCCACTAAAACAGGTGCACAGTATTCCAAGTGTGGTAAGATGAAGGTCTTGTAAATATTGATCATCACATCAGCAGGTATAAACTTTCGTACCCTCCTAAGAGCAGCAACTTTAGCATTGACTTTATCATATAAAGATTTAACATGTGCCTTGTAAGTTAATGAGCTGTCTATAGCTTGGCACAAGAGTTTTAATTCTTTAACTAAATCTAAGGGTG
This sequence comes from Ricordea florida, assembly GCA_949710005.1. Classification (NCBI taxonomy): domain Eukaryota; kingdom Metazoa; phylum Cnidaria; class Anthozoa; order Corallimorpharia; family Ricordeidae; genus Ricordea; species Ricordea florida. The sequence continues at coordinate 25,306,633 of OX453275.1, read as the reverse complement.
GCTTGGTACGATCTGCAAAAAGCTGGAGATGTGTTGGATTGTCGCCCAATGAACTCCACTCCATGATGTTTCATGTCTATGTTTGTTTGTGAGAACAGTAATGGTAATAGACCTGAGTGGAGTTCAATTTGGTTTGTAATCATAAGAAGGATAACAAAATCGGACGACACCGCAGCGGGAGTTCGATTTGTTTATCACGAGTATAATTACAGAGTGAATTGGACGACACGAGGTCCTATTATCAGTTAATCATAAAAATTATAACTCTGAGAAATGAAGAAGAGCCAAGTTATGAAAGAAAGGGAAAATTTGAAATGAAAGACTTACATTGAAAGGCTGGACACTGTTTCTATGGTGATTGAAACCAAGGTTGTGATTGGTTGATTTGAAATACAACTTTGAATGTGATTGGTTGATTCAAACTACAACTTTGAATGTCATTGGCTTATTGAATTGCCCGATAACAAACTGTCCGATAACAACTTGGCAAGTGAATTAATGAAAATAGGAGATTTTTTTATACCAATCACAATCGAGCAAACTGTAATTTATATGATAAAAATAATAAAAAACGACAATTAGACCATGACTTGAAGTTATGTTAAAAACAGTATATTACAACTAAAAGATGGAATTCTTATCTTAAGGTCACCATGCATTATCATCTACGTGGAGTCACGTGATCTTGTAGAGAACCCTTTACAATTGCATTTCTTGTCACCGTACAAGTTGTTGTTTCCCTAGTCTGTCCTCTTTCTTTATAACCTTGAGCTTGCAGAGTTAGAGAAACCTTTGTTGTCAATTCCATTACTTTCAGGCTGACCGTTTCTCAAGTTCCAAATTGCAGGCTCATGAAAGAAAAACAAAAATCAATCATTGCCAATCATTGACAGGATCGATTGCAAAACTTGAGATTAGATCACATTTTTCTCTAAATAAGACCTCTTTGACGTACTTATATACTTACTTCTTACTTCTGGTCGGAGTCTACCAGACAACAAAAAGATAAACCAGAATCACGGACTGAAGTGTGCTGATGTAATTGTTTGTTAATCGTTCACGGTTTCTTCCGTAAAAAAATGGAAACACACTCTATCCAGGTTATCGTTCAACCCTAACAGTCTTGCACCCTAAGCCTGTTACTTTCAACTGCGGAGAGGTAACCCTTATTCGAGAATGCTATATATACATATATGAATGATGCATGTAGTATTCTGCTGTATTGAACGATCAAGTGTCGGTTGAAGACGGCTGGATATTGGCCCAATTCTTTTCAGCCAGTGTAAACTTTCGCCGTAGACATGTTGTTTACACCATTCAGCTCAAACTACGAACTAACGTGTAAGGATTGTAAATTCACTCTACCCAAGCCCCGTACTGATTAGGGACGGACCATTAGAAAAGTGATGGGGGGGGGGTGGGGAATTTTCAGCTTGCACGAATTTTTTTTTCGCTCACTGCTTGTGCAGGAATTTTTTTTCAGGTGAACCCCTCTACACGAATTCTTTTCACTACGTGTGAAAAAGTCACAATTGGACCTTCCTTCTGCATGATTTTTTTTTTACCTTCTTCTTTACATGAATTTTTTTTCTTGGCATTTTCCCTTGCATGAATATTTTTTGTTTATTTCCCCACCCCCCCCCCCCCCATCACTTTTCTAATGGTCCGTCCCTTACCTAAAACACAGTTTCTGCTACAGTAGGGGCATTGTTACGGAATAATCTTCCCCCAAAAGTCTGCAGGAGCAATTTGATTCTTTTAATCGTTTAAAAGCGAAGTCAATCGCCTTATGTCTACCTCGTACTCCCACACGGCAAACATATAAATAAGTTTTATTATTTTTTAATCATTGTACTGATGTTTTTACCGTATAGAAATAAAGCTTATTTATGTATGCATGTAAGTATGTTGTTTGAAACCTTGCTCTAGATCCATCATAGACTGAAACACCTATCATGATGAGGTAACTTTTGTAAAGAATACATAAATATATATAAAGCAAAAGATGTAACCTCTGCCTCAAAGAAAAATTCCTAATCATCTGCCGACCCGAACTATCCACGCTAAACAAACGTAATGAGCTTGTGTCTTCTTGCCGCCACAGAAACAAAACCCTCTTACGCAATACCTGAAACTTAACGATCTCTATTATTATGTAAATATAACTATCTTGTATATAAGCGATGGTAAAGGACATTCCTACCAAATCCCCTGACGAGTGGGCAACCACGAAACAGGCTTGTAGGGATAAACCTGTAGTTTGTTTGTGTGTTTTTTCTCCCGCAACAACTACTTCGCTCTACGTTCACGTATTGAGCACTGTTTTACGATTAATCAACTTTTACACTTTATATATATATATATATATATATATATATAGGCAATTGTGGAAAACGAGGACGGACAACTTCGAGCGAAAAAAAAATATATATATATATATATACAGTAAAAAATCTAAAAAAAGTTTAAAAATTTAATAAAAATAGACGTTTCGGTCAATGACCTTCATCAGTTGCAGTGCCTTTTTTTAGATTTTTTACTGTATATATATATATATTTTTTTTTTTTTTTCGCTCGAAGTTGTCCGTCCTCGTTTTCCACAATTGCCTACAAATTTCATTACTCGAGGTTTGGACTACGAATCCTTTTGGATCCTTCTGGCGTGTGGCATCCCTGTTGGCTCGAAGCATCATAACTTTTTATATATATATATATATATATATATATATATATATATACATATATATTAATCCTCTTTCTCTCGTTAAGCCAACAAACCGTTCCTACCTGCAAATTAATCACTTCTCCACTTGAGTTTCCTTGGCCATTGTGGTTGGCATGGGCTCGCATGGTGCCGTGGTTGTTGTGCATGTAGCGATCAAGATCCTCTGACCAGGCATCAGTTGAAGGAACCAGATTTCTCTCATCTGATCTGACAGCATTTCTGGACTTTATCTGGAAAAAAACAAAGTACAAAAGCACGTGAACACTTGCTGTGATTAATTCTTACTTTCAATCAATGAAGCAATTTGAATAAATTCTAATTCATAAACTACATGTGTTGGACGCCGACATTGCTGAGGCTCGGTTCAGACGCCGCACTGTTCATGTGCCGAACGTAACTGTTGAGTTAAGTACGGCAAAAGAGCGACGTCCGAATCGATTCTGTTTGGCGGTTTTAATTTGGTAGAACAAAAACATTCACTTCGATAGAGTCTGTGGCATTGCTATATTAGACTTCTCAATATGAGGTCACGAGCTACCGGGCTACCTGCTTGATCAGAACAGCATCGGAAGTGAGATTTTACACCTTTAGAAGCTTCAAGCGGCAGGGAGAAACGTCGGAACATTTTGCTGTTATTATTAACACACCAACGGGATTGCAATGAAAAAATAAGTCTCACATACCGCAAACTCTAAGGCGCTGTAATGGTTATGCGGTACTTTATATGCTTTTACCATACTAGGCTTTACCCTTATTATCTATGACAAAGTTTCCAATCAAAGAAACATAAGCTAAAACAACAATTTTGAGTATATATGCAATAACCCCTATATCTGCACTGCGGTTCGAAACGCCGACATTTGACACTGCGGTATTAACGTAATGTTAGCAATTATTGGGATTCAGCCTAGAAAAAGAACACGTTAGAATGGAAATCGAATCCGTAAAGTGACAAAAAATAGTGCGACGTTCTGTCAGCTGAACCAAAATAGCTGTCTCACTTTAACAAAAAAGCGTCACTCCATGAAAAATAAAAAAAGGCTAAATGATAAAGCTATAAATGCTGATACTTACCACTAAAACGACAATGCTCCTGCTCCAATTGCTACTATTTATCAGGTCTCCAGGTTGTTTGTACCAGAAGCAGGTGACGGTGTTTCTGTGATCTCTGACCTAATCTGCTCTGTCGCAGTGACCTTCACCAACGTGATGGAGCCCAGATCTTCAGTGTTGTTGGCTTCCGTCAATTTTTCAATCAGCTCTCTAGTGGTGACGGACGATGTTTTGTTCATACCAACATCTGTCTCGGCCACCACACTCCCGTTTGAAAATCTTACAACAGTGACAAATATGAGGTTGATTCCAAAAGCTTTTCTGTAGATCACCGTAATGCTAACTTTGATCGTTTGCGCCAGATCACGTGATTCCTGTGAGGTGATATCGTTGTAAGCGGGAACAAAGTCTCTTCGAATAGTTAGGACGACTCTAAATATTCTGGATTGCTTTTCTATGAAAAAAGAAAAAAATAATGATAATAATAATAAAATACATGTACTGGCATTCCTGAGCTGTTTGCTGGTGAAGTAAATAAGTTTACTAATAAAGTTCAGAATATAGATCACATAAGGGCTCGTGACCAACTACTGATAATGATCCAGAATGTTTCACAGTGACCACATTAGGAGCCGTAGAGGAGTCACTTTGGGAGCATTAAGACGCCACTGTAAGAGGGCCTTACCGGGACCACGTTAATAGGTCTTACAAAGGCCACTTTAGGACGGTTTTACAGTCTTTCAGATCTTAGGAGCCTTAGAGGGGTCACTTGGGAGCCTTCTGTCAGAGGACAGTTTAAGTACGTCTCACAGAACCTACTTTTAAGGTATCAGTATAACCCATTTGACCATTCGTGCGCGGTCCGCTCTAGCGCTCTTGGTTTTAACAAAAACCCATATAAACCGTATATTTTTTGAAAGCTTAATAACTACAGATTATAACCCGATCTGTTTAAACAGTAAAAAATCTACTGGTTTTCGAAGATGTGAATATGTTAACAAAGCTTCACGAACCTATAAATCAAGTTCTACGCCCGCTAAAATTAGGTCGGAGAAAACGATTAAAATGGCATCCGTTTCTTCACACAGTGACCTCAAAAACCGTGTCTCAGATTTTTGGCACATGCGTTTGTCATTTTTTTACAAGAGGATAAAGTTTGAATAGGGAAAAAAATTGAACTGCCCGCGAAAAAAAGGCATAACTTTTTAATGAGAAAAAAAATCAGAATTCGCAGACACGGTTTTGTCAGCGAACGTTCTGACAACATGCTCTCCAAATTTCAGCCAATTTGGTCCTGGGGCTGACGACTTGGAACTCGAAATGCACGTACAACTCGCCTATTTTTTACTTTCGAGAAACAAAGAAAAACTAAAATTCGGCGGCATCCAAGTGTAATGAGATTATCACACCAATGGAGAAACCGCAGAGGAATCAACTATCTATATAACAATAGGAGTGTGACAGTTAACATGGAACAGGTACAAATTTCCCTCGACGGCACGCTTTAAATTATTTTCCTGTGAATAAACCGCTTTTTCATGTGTGAAGTCAGAATTCCAAGGCAAGTAAACACGAAATGATCTTTTGATGTTTGGTGATGAAATTTTATGTATCTTGACTAATCTTCAAAACTATGGCCATGTCAGTAAAGATGCCAAAGGCCCGTAGATCCCCGAGAAAATGCAAGCGCACAAAGAGAAAAGGTGGAGCGGACGTCGTAAACGTAAACTTCTCTTCTTCAAATTCCTCTGCTTTGACAGTTTATTGCAATCGTATTTTACGGCGACTTGTGCTTATTTCGGCTTGCTCGCTGGCTTCGTGATCGCGATCGAGTTCATCCAGCAATTTTTCTTGATTATAATAAGACCCTTTGTCGCTTTCCGCTAATTTAGCGGCCCACTTTTTTTCAAAAGTGATTTTTGCCTTCACTGGCCTTCCTTTAGCCGATGAAAAAGGGCAAGATCGCTTGTTCTTCCTCGAAGACATCCGTGCACTGATTATGGCGCGCGAAATCGCGTGTCAAACTCAGCATGTTATTGGTGTCACGTGACACCTTGCCTCGACAATTTTTAAAATATTCATTTGACAGAACTTGTCAACTCTCAATTAAGTAATTAGTGTGCAAAAAATCTTTATTGCGCAATAACTAGCGACGGACATAATATTTTTTCGTGGAGTTTTTTTAATTTTAAAGATAACCTAAAGATTTATCCAGCCGTTTAAAAAAGTAAAAGTATGTAAGATGGCAAATTTTCCCCTTACTGATACCTTAAAGCCTGGTTCTCACTACGACACAAGCACAAGGATTAGCAGAAAACAAAGGAGAACACAAAGGAATGAAGTCAAGCGTATGACATAAGACATCGACACAAGCATAAGACATCAACATAAGACCACGCATAAGCAAAGTAAAGACAAAAAAACAAACAAAGAAAAACACCGTCCTTTTGTCTTGTAAAGCCCCACAGGACTCGTTTTTCTTTGTTTTTATTTGCTTATGCTTGCGTCGTAGTGAAAACCAGGCTTAAGAGACTTCAAGAAGGCATAACGGTAGTTTCAGAGCGTACTTCTGTAAATATCACCTTAGGTGTGTAAAATAAAAAAATTCAAAATCCTCAAACTTTGTCAGAATATAGGTCTTGGGCCTCTATTTAAAGAATAAAAAGTCTAAGGTTCATTAGATTTATATTTTTAACGCACAGAGAAAATTTGCATTTTATAGCTCGGCTGGGGGATTCGAAAGCCGTTTCACCGCTGTTGTTTCAAAAATTGGCCTAAAACTATTAAATGCTGCAAATCAAATCACGAGGACTCCCTTGATAATGCAAGACATGGATCTTCATTTCAAGAGTTTGATCTTTGAATTCTATTACATTTTGAATATTACAGATTTTTAAAAATTTAGCATTTGAAAGCGATTTTTCTTTGGTACAAAAACAATGAATTTTCAAGGCTAATATCTCCACTGATATACGGACAATGGCTATCAAAAGATAATCGACCTTTAGTTCAATTCCTCCTCTTTGTGCACATGTAATAATATTTTGGGGCCACTCAATATTTTCGATTTTACAGACCCAAACAAATGTGCATTCAACTTTTAAGAAATGACTGTCACGTGGTAGGTCAACAAATGAACAGTCCTTAAAAATATTTTTACTCGCATAAAAGTGCTTGAAACTAAGTTATTAGCCAAGCAAGAGATAAACGAAACTAAGTGACTTACATTACATCCAGTTTATTTGAGTACCTGCTTCAAATCTTGCAATGGCGACCCGTAGAACACACCGTTACATGTTACAAAGAATATTGACTCTTCCTGTCGTCAGAGGATGTCCAGAATCTCTTTCTATGGTATATAAACTAACTTTACCGAGGCTTTACAACAGGTTTACAAGATCAGAAGGGAAATTTGACCTCTAAACAAAGCGTTAGGTCAACGATCATCCGGATTTAATGGAGTGTATGTCAACAACAAAGTTCCTTGCGTGACACACAGGAATCCCACACTTTCTCAATAACATCATATTTTTATTTGGTTTGGACCAGTCGTGTCTGGCAATCGAAGATTGTCAACGCAGGATTAAAGGGCACCACAATTTATTGAATGTAAGAGACGGAAATCTAAAGACTGCAGCACAACTACTATTAGTTTGAGCAGGTAAGAATGCCAACATGCAAAACGGATTGATTGGTATAAGGACTGAAAGTGGGCAACGTTTAGTATTATTCGATGGAATTAGTATAATTTAGCGATTTGCGATTTTGTGTATTTTACCCGGATATTTAGGTTAACTTTATTTCCTTGCTTGCAAGAACAACCTTGTTAATTCTTTTGTCTAAATATAACTAGTCAGATTAATTTCCTGTGAAGTCAATTCTGTTGGCAACACCGATGGTCTTAATTATGTTCACTTTTATCTTGCATTATGCATTTACCATATGGTCTGTTTCTTTTCTTTTTTTTTTTTTTCCTTCAGCCATATGTCCCTCCCTCCCAGCTCCAAAATCTCCTCCCTTCAGCAATGTTTAGGAGCACTGATTTTTGCTCCTAATCATCAGCTCACTTTTGTGACCTGGCGAGAGCCATTGTCTGTCTAATATATCAAGGCTAAAATAGCTGTCTATTAGTGATGTCCTGTTTGTGGTTTGAAGCTTTTTCTATCCTGTCCTTCTTTTCCTAAGGTATTCCTTACCAGTTGTGAAGTCAATCCTAAATAGAACATAAACATCACTATAAGCAAGTGCATTGACATTATTATTCTGACTGTAATACATTTGTTCTTATTTCAGTGTCTGGAAGCTTATACATCACAACGTTTTACAGTGAGTTCTCTGACGGTGATTTCGTAAACATCTTTCCGTCAATGCATGGTGCATGGTGCTTGTGAGCAGGCTGTTGAGGTTATTCCTCAACAAGTTTATAATTCCAGTAGTCCGTATCGATTACGATATCCATTCAGGCAGGAGCCCATGACCAGGAGCGTTCCTCTGTGTTGGGTGGCGTCCCCAGCACAGTAGCAGATGTGGTTATTTATAGAACTCATATTTCCCGCGAAATCGGTTTCCATAGTTTCCGTTGCTTTAAGTGACCAACTCGCTTTCTCTTCCGATCTTTCGCTTTTCTTCGCATCTTTTGCCCTTTTATCACAAAAGCCAATCCTGAATTTACTCAAAATGTATCCCACAGTTCAAAGAAGGCTTAGATTAAACAATATGTAACTAAACACGATAAAAGTTGGAGGAATGTTAGAGCTACTTTTCAAGTCGTAAACGCAGCGGTACGGGCTTCTATTGAAACGTTTCACTGTTCAAGAAACTGATGAAGCGCTCAGGAGCAGAAGAATTAAAGAAAGAAGATTTATTTAAAGTTTCAAAGTTACATTTGCGGAATCCTCGCGACGATTCCATTTATTATGTTCACGAATTGGAAAGCGGTACCGTCTCTAATACACCGAGTCCTTCTTCTCAGGCTAGCGAGCATACCCAAATGCAACCAACGCAGTCGATTTTAAGAAAGAAGCTTTGATAAAAGATCTTCCAGTGTTCTACAGGACTTTTCAAAAGAAAATGATCACTTTTTCGTTGGAAATTGGCGTCAGTGGCGAGAGAAAACTGGCTAGACTTCAGACCTCACTCCAGTCGACAACGGGAGTTATCGCCGTTTCTTACGGATAAGGCTTCTATTCCTCACTTTGCTTTGGCTGTGTTTCTTAGTGGTGCGTGTTGCTACGAGAAGGAAATTGACCCATTTGAGCCAGTGCGTCTACTACTCGTACCTGATGGTAAATGGCGTCTTAAGTGCGAAGTGTTCAATTACAAAACGCTTTAGCAAGGAACAGTTCGATGAATAAATTATATATGACGATGTAATAGAGTCGTTTGATAATTTTAGTATAACTCAGGGGAGATTTTGGAATGATTTCCGCACAAGTCCCTACTTCATTATGCATGCTGTAGCCATACTGTTTCATTCTGCAATAACAAGAAATGTTTACATGAGAATTACCCTAAACAATTCATCTGCTGCATGCCTAATGAAGTAGGGACCTCTAAGGAAATCTTGCCGAATTTTTTTATGTTTCAATTATGTTATTTATTCCTAGACATGGGATCTCCAGAGGGTTGTTGCTCATGGATTCCTTTCCTTCTGTGAGTGGTTTTTCAGCAAAGTATTACCGAATGGTCAATACTTTATAGGTCCACTATGCATGAACAGAGGTGCCCTGGAGTCTGTCTTCAGTGTTTTAAAGCACGCAAGTGGTGATAATTTGTCACCATTGAGCTATGGTCCTTCTTTCGGAAAGCTGATTTACAGGAAAGGGGGATTTGATTAAAACATGTACTCTGAAAAGGGATATAGAGATGTGAAATTGAGCATAGATGGCATTGATGATACAGATTCTACTACAGTTGTTATTAGAACAAATATCTAGCAGGATTGTAAAGTTTCAATTCCCTGAGAGGATCTCTCAGTCAACACTTGGTGACAGGCAAGACATGAATGCCTGTACAATTATTTCAGTTGTGTTTGGTTGCTTTTGTGCATCCAAAGCACTGGACATTTCACTCCTGTGGCAATAGCTACCTCAGGCGTGGACTAACTGCCTTATAAATGCTATCTGTGGAGGAGACAAATGGTATGATGACCTTTATGCTGATGCTGCAGTCAACCTTAGTGCTGCTGGTAATGAATGTTGTGTACAGTCTACTGATCCTGTATTTGACTTCACTAATGTTGATAATTCAATTATATTATAATTATGTTCAGGGATCTTCTGTTTCTGATAGATATGGAGTACTCATTGGATTTAACATTTGTTGGGCTCTATGTAAAGCAAAATGGGCTTTGTGCTCTTATAGACAGTCATCATGCTTTTGAAAAAGTTGGCACAGTTATATCCATATCAGACAGGTTCACTGCTCTGGTGGGTGACTATACTGGAGTTTTGCAGGGACAACAACACACTTAAAGCAGAGGCACATTAACATGGATTGAATATATGTATAAAAAAGTGATTAGTTCTTCATTTTGTATTTCCAAGAAGTTGATAATACAGATTACATTCACTGAATCATAAAAAGAACATTTATTTATGTTTGGTCCCATAGAGTGACCTTTGAACTTAACCCTATCCAAGGCACAACATTTTCTTATAAGGATATCCCTAGTTGTGCCTTGTATTGAAAGATTAAATGGTATAAAATATATTAGTGTTGATCCAAACACTTTGACAACTTTAACCCTTAAAACACTAATGTTAAGATGGAAATTTTTCTTCATAGTATTGACAGTTTAACATTGGTGATCATTCCCTCATAACCATATATTGACATCACCAGAAAAAATTGGATGCTAATCACTGTCATCAATTATTTTTACATACTTTCTTAAAAATGTGATACAGTTTAAGACTTGTTGATTGTCTTTACTAATGAGTGGAACACGTAAGTAAAAACCTGTTAACAAAAGCTCACTGGCAATAACAAGAATGATATTATTATCATAATGATAGTCTACAGTTATTTTCTTAGTAAAATGAAGTGAAAAACAAGTCCAGTGTTAAAGGCACTGCACAGGGGAAAAAAAGACTATTGGAGCCACTCATGTTTATACACATGTTCCTATAGAAATAAAATGACATGACACCCTTCCGAAAATTAACAGTGTATTCTCATTGAGTACAATGGCCCTTAATATACAAAATGTAAACAAAAACCTAAGGAGGCTAATTGAGAAAAATCTGCTGTACCTGTAAGATGAATTTCGGAATTCAAACCCATATAATAAATGAAACGTTAATATTCTCACTATTATAAGCAAAATCGTAAATACTGTATACATGAAGAGAATGGGTGCACCAGTTCTTCATACCAAGTAACACCAAAGAATGAAACCTACTTCCCTGATGCCTGACGAGAAAGCAAGTCATAGTTTTTCAACTTTGGCCTTAACATTTAAACTGTATCAACCACTTTATTCTGGACCTTGAGATCCCTATTGGTTTTTGCGTTGAGAAATTAATTAATTCTAGTATTTGCAAGTTTAGAAAGCAACCCACTGAAAATTCTAGATACAAGACGCACATCACTTGCGATTGCAGATGCAACTGTTGACGCAACTATTGTTTTGAAATCCATCTCCAATTTGTCATTATTTGAGACGCAACTTTGACAAATGTCAACAAATTTCGATCGAAACTTCTTAGGATTCCTGTCTGCGACAAATTCGCGCACCTCAGCTCAAAAATTCTGCTCTTGTCGATGACTGGTCAAATGCTTTGCGAACGCTCGCCGTACAGGATACAACTTGATTCTCTCAATTTCCGTTAGAGTTTCACGAACCTTCTGTTCCACTTTTCCCGCCTCCCCATAAGAAAAAAATCACGCCGCTAGCTCATCCATTCAGCGAGGTGACTGTTTTATTTCTTGCTGCGGATCTTTTACTCTTACCGACTGGTAACTTTCGGAGATTTAGTGGAAGACTTCGTCGCTTTGGCCTGTTGATTCGCTTTTGGGCTTTCGTCGCTATCCTCGGAACTTTCTTTCAGACAGGAAGACATAGAATCCTCAGAGGAAAACCCAAAACTATCGCTAGAACTATCCGAAAAATCTTCGCACGACCCGTCGCCATCATCCGCCATTATAAAAGTGACCGTAGAACTCGCATCAGAAATTAACATGTACGTAGCGCAATTTGATTGGTCGTTGTAATAATACCTTTGTTTTCTTTGCCGCGAAATAGAAGTTAAAAATAGCACCATCTGCTACTGTGCTGGGGCAAAGGGCTAATATGGGAGAGGAACGCTCCTGGTCATGGGCTCCTGATTCAGGCAAATACCAACGTGCCACGGGGATATCAGGTCTCTGTTCTTGCCATGTGCTTGTGAGAAAATCGAACAAGCTATTAGTGCGGAGACGCTCATCGTGTTTTTCTTGCGGGTTGCCGTAATCCAGCAAAGAAAGGTGAGACGTACAGTATGCCAAAATCTGTGTAATGTTAGTGTTAAAATATTAAAGGATCGTAAAGCCAAATATCCTACTGTGATTTGTCTACCTGGACGGTGTTTTGAGTCTCCACCTTTTTGTTCCCGGACACAGGCTGTCATGAAAAGTACTGACACTCGAGCAGCCTCTAGTGAAAAGATGCTAACTCAACGATGGGCTCTTGAGACCGCCAAAACAAGTACACGCTTCATGTAACATGTAACGGTGTGTTCTTCGGGTCGCCATTGCAAGATTTGAAGCAGGTGCTCAAATAAACTGGATGTAATGTAAGTCACTTAGTTTCTTTTATCTCTTAGTTTCAAGCACTTTTATGCGAGTAAAAATATTTTTAAGGACTGTTCATTTGTTGACCTACCACGTGACAGTCATTTCTTCGAAGTTGAATGCACATTTGTTTGGGTCTGTAAAATCGAAAATATTGAGTGGCCCCAAAATATTATTACATGTGCACAAAGAGGAGGAATTGAACTAAAGGTCGATTATCTTTTGATAGCCATTGTCCGTATATCAGTGGAGATATTAGCCTTGAAAACTCATTGTTCTTGTACCAAAGAAAAATCGCTTTCAAATGCTAAATTTTTAAAAATCTGTAAAATATTCAAAATGTAATAGAATTCAAAGGTCAAACTCTTGAAATGAAGACCCATGTCTTGCATTATCAAGGGAGTCCTCGTGATTTGATTTGCAGCATTTAATAGTTTTAGGCCAATTTTTGAAACAACAGCGGTGAAACGGCTTTCGAATCCCCCAGCCGAGCTATAAAATGCAAATTTTCTCTGTGCGTTAAAAATATAAATCTAATGAACCTTAGACTTTTTATTCTTTAAATAGAGGCCCAAGACCTTGACTTCTTTCTAACCAAATACAAAATCACTGTAAAAATCACTGTAATCACCATCGCTGGTGTCACCAAGCAGCTAACCTCACTGAAAACCAATAAAGCTTGCGGCCCGGATAATATTCCTTCTTGGTTTCTTAAAGAGTACGCACAAGAGATTTCACCAATCTTAACTGACATCTATCAAGACTCTATTAACACTGGAAATGTTCCATTGAAATGGAGATGTGCCAATGTTTGCGCAGTTTTTAAGAAAGGCAAAAAGTCAGACCCTGCAAACTACAGGCCAATTTCCTTAACTTGCATCGCATCCAAAATACTTGAACACATAATCCATAGCCACGTGATGAAACATCTGCAAGTGAATGATATTCTTACAGACTGCCAACACGGGTTCAGGGCCAAAAGATCAACCGAATCCCAACTCATTTTAACAATACATGACTTGGCCAACGCACTTGACAATGATAAATCCGTGCATGCCGTGGTACTGGATTTTGCAAAGGCCTTCGATAAGGTTCCCCACCGACGACTCTTAGCAAAATTACAATATTATGGAATGCAAGGCAAATTACTCCGCTGGCTTGAATCCTTTCTTACTCAACGTACCCAGTCCGTCGTCTGCGAAGGAAATTCTTCAAGATCTTCTCCTGTGACGTCTGGAGTTCCCCAAGGAACTGTGCTTGGCCCGTTGTTGTTCCTATTATATATTAACGATCTTCCTGATAATCTTCAGTCCTCCGTTAAGCTATTCGCAGATGACGCTCTACTGTATGGTGTCATTGCAAATGATACAGATTGTGACCACCTACAAGACGATCTACAGAAACTAGAACAATGGCAAAATCAGTGGCAAATGAAATTTAATCCATCAAAATGCAAGATACTGTGTATTTCAAATAAAAGATCTCCACCTGTAAAGAAATACACATTCTGCGGAGTCGAACTAGAACAAGTTGACGATATCACTTATCTAGGAATTACAATAACAAGTAAACTGAAATGGGATCAACATGTATCGACAGTCTCAAGTAAAGCATCTCAAGTACTTGGCGTTGTGCGGCGAAACTTACATCACTGTCCAAGATCGGTAAGAGAAACGGCGTACAAGACTTTAGTCCGACCTACCCTCGAATATGCAAGTGCCGCATGGGATCCCCACTACGGGAAGGATATTCAAAAGCTGGAAAGAGTTCAGAGAAAGGCAGCGCGATTCTGCGCGGGCAACTACAACCCCTATGCAAGCGTGACAGATATGCTTCAGGAACTTAATTGGGAAACCCTAGCCACGAGACGAAAAATCGCCAGACTCTCCTTTATGTATAAATTCCCCCACAACCTTACCGATTTCTTAGTAACAGCCCATCTGAAACCAAATTATGAAAGAAGAACCCGTGGGAGCCACGATTTTAAATTTTTAGTTCCAAGATCAAAGAAAAATGTTTTTAAGTTTTCATTTTTTCCAAGAACAATCTGTGAATGGAACTCCCTTCCTGATGATGTTGTAAATACAACCTCTGTAAATAGTTTTAAATCTAAGTTAGTTAATAGTTTTACATATTTTTAACATTTATTTTAGTTTTTAACGGTTGGTGTGATATCTGCAGATTTTTACCGACCAAATTAAATGTAGATGTAGATATATTCATGACCTACCATATCCAACATTCCTTTCCTTTGTCACATTTCGTATCAAAAGAAAAGTAAACTCCAATTATAAAAAGATCAGTGATTCCAAACTATCTTATTTAAAAAGTTTTCCAAATAACATTGGAGGCAGAGTAAAGAATCCTTTATTTGAATCATTTACCAAACAAGATTGAATGATAATTACACATCTAAAAAGAGCGAGAAAATATCATTTCAGTTCAAGACCAATAACAAAAGAGTCTCCGTTTGTGAATTGCTTTCCACACCGGTACCAATGCACAAAAATAATCTACCAATCTATGGTTACATTAAAATGCAGTACTAATAGAACAGCGTTTCAAGTCATAACCACTAACAAAAAATCTAAGTACATAAGGCCTCAAACTGGACTATGCTTATATGTAAAGGTTAAATGTATTTACAAAAACTTTCACAGTCGTACCCATAAATCTATTAAGCCAATACCATTCTCACGTCATTTGGGGTTCTTTTTTACCATATCTCCTAGTACTTAAATTATTAAAAGCTCCTCTATTCCCGCAGCTCCGTGGTCTTGAGAGTTTCTCTCTCTACTGGCCACAAAAAACACACGAAAACAATAGCCTCGTCGCCCTTCCTTCATTTTCTCCCTGACGTACACCATAACTCACTGAGAAACCCTTTCCACTATCCAAGAGACACTTTTTTAAATAAAAAGTTTTTATCTTTTCTTAAATAAATACTTCAAGAACGCCGAAACAAAAACAGTTAAATGTAGAACATCGCTTGAATTTTTTAGTATCTTCCCTGCACAGACTCCACTCAGTACGACATGCAGCAACCTCGTTCCCAGGGTCTCTCCTCTTCCCGCCTCCGGGAGCGAGAGAGGGGGAGGGAAGAGGAGAGACCCTGGAAACGAGGTTGTACGAGATGTTTTTGTTAAAAGAAACTGGTCTCCAGACATCTCGCTCGGCTTGCGAGTAGATAATCAGCCTGTGATGCCAATGGAAAACATTTTACGGCTTCCATTACAGCAACAACAGCACTTTTCCAAGTCTCTCACAAAGAGAAAATCCGTGATTCCGATGGAATCTAGTCGCTTCTAATGGGCGATTGGATTCCGTTGGAACACATTTCACGGGTCCCATACAGCAAGACCAGAACTTAATTTTCTAAGTCTTTCGCGAAGAGAAAATCCATGATTCCAATGGAGTCTATTCGCCTTGAATGTGCGATTTGATCCCGTTGGAAAGCATTTCACGGCTTCCCATACAGCAAGACCAGAACTTTGTCTTGCGAATAGAAAATCCGTGATTCGAATGGAGTCTAGTCGAGTGTACTTGCACGAGTAGACTTCGGCTTTTCCAATGGAAAATAATCATTTTCCAATGGAGTCTATTTGAGTGTATTTGACAACCCTCCGTTACTTTAAAAAAAAAAAAAAACTTTAAGATCCTCTTCCTATAAACATGAATAGGAATTCTACAATGGATTATGTATTACACTGAATCGGGGTTCATATTTGGATACTCAAATTTACCTAAGGGAAATAAGAAGTCGCATAGTATTTCCTACCTTTGTTACATCTTTCACCTTCGTATCTCTCTGTACATTCACAACTGTAACCAGATACTTCTTGGTCATCATGTTTACAAATTCCTCCATTAGCGCATGGATTAGGGCGGCACACGTCTACCTCTAAATGTGAACAAAAACCTTTTTAAGATGTTGTCTGTTACTAACCGTAGACCAAAAAAAAAACATAAAAAAACAAACAAACAAACAAAAAAGAAACAGAACCTCCATAAAAGGAGGCACCATTTCCTAAGCATTTATAAATCGTCGATAATAAAAACGTATTTTTCACAATGTACCGTCTTAGCGGAAGTATACTCGAAACGTGCTCAGCACAAAGATGTTTGTAAATTGTCGGTAAATATTATTAAATGTTTAGTTTAATATCTGTATAAAGTAATATATGAGGAATTTCTTCAAGAGCTTAAAAAATGTGTATACTCTTCAGAACATACCTTCTTCACAGCGAGTTCCAGTAAAACCTTCATCACATATGCAGCTTCCAGATTGTGAAAGTTGGCCATTGTTAGAACAATTTACATCTAATAAGATAGAGTAGAGTTAGTCGTCTCAGTTAGCAAGTATTCTGTTAGGAAAATGATGCTTAAATGTGGTGTAACATTGCCATAGGCTAAGTCACGATAAAGGAGATGGTATTCGACTTTTCAAGATAAATACAAGTAAATTATCCGACCTGCCAATAATACGTTTCTAAGCAATCATTAAAGGTGAGTTAAGATCCCTTCAATGTAGATGTCAGGGTTCTTGCTTTGAACCAACACGGTTAGTAACGAAAACATAAGTCAAGAAATAGTACTTATCGCCTACATCAAGCTGCTTAGAAAAGATCAACCTGGTTGGACTTCTCAATGCATACTCAAAGAACAAGAGCAAGCACACATAGCCAGGGAAGAGTTACAAAGACATCGGATCGAAAATGTTTCTTTTTTCCCTTTTTAATTCCTCGTTCCAGATGATTTCTTTGGAAGACCTATATCAAACTCTCGATAAATATGTTTGATCTCTCATCGCCATGAATTTTCGGCTCTTTCCTTAGTACTGGTTTTGTGATTTAAGACTATATCATGTGTTTGATATATTACTCGAGTTATATACAACACTGGCTCTTACGCTTTGAACAGTTCACTCCTGAAAAGCCTGGTGAACAAGTGGATGACGGCGATGCCGATGATGGTGTTGGCGTAATCGTCACACTGTCTGTACTTGGTAATGAAGAACTAGTGGCAGATGAGCTACTTAATAACGTCGGTGTGGACACAGGTGTATCACTTGAACCCAGTACTGCAGTAGTAGTGCCTAAAGCCTGTGATTGGGAAGATGATGATGATGATGAAACAGGTACTGTAGTAGTAGTGACTGAAGCCTGTGATTGGGAAGATGATGATGATGATGAAACAGGTACTGTAGTAGTAGTGACTGAAACCTGTGATTGGGAAGATGATGATGATGATGAAACAGGTACTGTAGTAGTAGTGACTGAAGCCTGTGATTGGGAAGATGATGATGATGATGAAACAGGTACTGTAGTAGTAGTGACTGAAGCCTGTGATTGGGAAGATGATGATGATGATGAAACCGGTACTGCAGTTGTAGTGACTACAGGCTGTGATTGGGAAGATGATGATGAAACAGGTACTGTAGTAGAGGTGACTGAAGCCTGTGATTGGGAAGATGATGATGATGATGAAACAGGTACTGTAGTAGTGACTGAATCTTGTGATTGGGAAGATGATGATGATGATGATGATGAAACAGGTACTGCAGTTGTAGTGACTGAAGCCTGTGATTGGGAAGATGATGATGATGATGTAAAAGGTACTGTAGTAGTGACTGAAGCCTGTGATTGGGAAGATGATGAAAAAGGTACTGTAGTAGTGACTGAAGCCTGTGATTGGGAAGGTGATGATGATGATGATGAAACAGGTACTGCAGTAGTAGTGTCTGAAGCCTGTGATTGGGAAGATGATGATGATGATGATGATGATGATGATGAAACAGGTACTGCAGTAGTAGTGACTGAAGCCTGTAATTGGGAAGATGATGATGATGATGAAACAGGTACTGGAGTAGTAGTGACTAAAGCCGTTTTCTGAGATGACGATGGTTCACCGGAAGTCGTAACTGAAGTCTGTTGTTGGGATGATGTCGCACTGTCTGGAACTGAGGTTACTGACGCCTCACTTTCCTGTAACCCTGTATATAGGCAATGATTAAGGTTTTATATCTCTGTCTGTATTTTCTATAGAGAACTCATTTAAGTTAGAGGAAATCTTGGTTTACCTCCGAGTATCAAGACAGAAGCAAGCAACAATCTGAGTAATAACGAGTCGAGTGGGGCCATGTTCATAAGGCGTCTGTTGGTAGATATTTGCTGGAAATAACAATCAAAGCCACGGAAAGGATCAAACAACTGAAGAGGAAAACGTGCCCTTGAACAAATTTAAATGTATCCCGACCGGGAAACAATTGCGCAGTTGTTGCCCGCGCGCAAGTTGTACCGTCTTTGTTTGCTAACTGTTTCCCTCGGAACCATACATTAAGTGTATATTATCAAATATTTGATCCCGAGACAATGGATCATTTGTTCCACACAAACCTTACACTTCTTAACTGACTGAATATCAATTATTTTACACGCAACTTTACTAAACGCAATCTGTAATCATGATTTTTAATTGGCTGAATATGACTTAATTTACAGGCAACTTTACGAAACGGAATCCCTGATCATGATGCACAACATACCAAGAGTGTAGCGACGGGGAAAGGATGCCAGTGACCCACCTTGGTGAGGTCAGTTATGTTTTTAATATAACATTGGGCCAGACGTGAGTAAAATAACTCATATATGCAGCTATTTTGTAGGCTTCTCCTCCCCGTTCTCTCAGTGCTCTCTCACATATGCATGGTAGGTGACTTGCGTGTAACAAAGTTTGATCTCCACCAACTCCCCTACTTTTAAATAAAATCCTCGCTGCGCGCCTTTATCTACTAAAAAAAATAATTCTATCGCGAATTTATCAATGCTCCCTAGTTAACGTTCGAGCAAGCCATGCATGGTGGATTCTTATCATTGGTTTGACTGGCAGCGTAATATTCTCTACAGTTATTTACTTATTGTGACAACAAGATTATCTTCGACAGTGAATTAATAACGGTTCTCATAAAAAGGTACAGGTAAAGAGTTCCTGTATTTTTGTCCAGCTGTTGTTTACTTGCCAATGCTCAACTTAATCAAGAGAAAATCATTTTCTCTTGATTTAATATAAACGCAATTACAAATAGTCGGGATCATGATTTATATAGTGATTGGAAGGAAGTAGGTTTGATTCCTACTGGGAGAATTCGGAATTGCTTATTTTGGAGTTTGACTGTAACAGCGCCGAATCGAAAGGAACACCTTTTACAAATTCTCTGTGCTCAAAATATACCATCCTCGTTATTTCACTGTTCATAAATAGTTCTGAAAAATACAGGAATCCACTCACTCGGATCACTGATCACAAAACTGATTAGTGGGCCGAAGGAAAGAATATACGTCATTTTAGTAATCATTTAGGGATTAAATTTCGGACGTCATGCTGTTTGCAAAGGTTTCGATTTGACAGTAAAGTGTTCAAAATCTTAATTAAATATTAATTCATTCGTATCTCGTTAAGAGTTTGGACACTTTACTGCCACATCAAGACCATTGGAAACAGCATGACGACCACAAATTAATTGCTAGAGAGTGTAATTGCCAAATAAGTATGAAAACGTATATAACCCGGGAGGGGGGGGGGATACTTGGGTTAATGTTTGCTGGGTATGTGCCGCTGGCCTCTCACAGCCCCCACCCCATTTAAGTCTATTTTTTGGCCAATTATAGAACCCATGTTAGTCACTTTTTGGAAAATGTAATTTTTGCGATCCCAACTTAGTCACTTTCTATTTATGCATCTACCTTGTTACCTTGGTTTCAAGAACGGAATGTAATGCGGTCAATGCAAGCTTATTGTTAAATTTAATAAACAACTTTCTGATCTTTTCTTGAACCGAGAATTTTCCCATTTTGATTCCCTATTTACCCCCAAAATTCGAACATTTGCGACCCCATTCTAGTAACTCTATTCGGAAAATGCGTCCTCATTATAGTCACTGCAGTTGTGAAAATGCGACCCCCATCCAGCGGCACATCCCCATTAGGCTCCTGTAAGGGAGTACCCCCCCCCCCTTGGTATATAAGTGCACGGCTGGTGGGTTTTAGTGTCAATCTACTAAATGTACCCCCCTTTCTTTCTTCGTTGCAGACTCCTCACGCTTTACCGTGCATCATTAGCTAACTAATGGGAAAAAAGTCGGATGATATCGGTGAAATTAACTTTATGGGCTTCTTCACGTGTGTCTTGTTTAGCAAAAACACATAAAGGCAAAAAAATGGTATTTTGCCCGTAAAACGTATCTAGATCGAACCATTTCTGAATGCTTCCTGCACCATAAGGTCCCTCTCTTAGATTTTCTGTTCATTTTATTTACAGTTGGTTTGCTTGTTTAACAAAACAGATATCGGCTCCGCTGTTTCCTTGCCAAAGGTTAGTTGTTTGGCCTGTCGACTTGGACTTGATAGACCAAACAAATATCAGCTATCTAGGATTAAAACTTATTAAAAATAATGTCTTGTTCCCTAGGAGAGCCTTTTCCTTTGTACAGTAAATGCTACCCGCTCTTGAACCAAAGAAAGTTGTCTTTTCTACTTCACTCCCCCACAACGCAAAATGGTACAAACAATACAACTCGATCGTATTGGAACACGTTCATCTGGTTAACTATACGTTTCGATGACTTGAACGAAAATGTGGTGCAATGACCACTTGGTAAACACTCGACTCTTAGGCACGCAACTTTCAAAACAGGACAGTACTCTGTAACTCAACAAAAAAATTGTACATTTTTTACCCAAAAACTGCTGCGAGAAATCACATTCTAATAACGCGGCAATCATCAAAGTGAAGCGAAATATTAGTCTCGGAAACATATATCATAAACCCTTTTGTCGTTTGAGGCTCTGTGTTGATTCGACTAACTTCGTGGTGTGCGTGCGTTTGTATATGTGTGTGTGTGTGGAGCAAACCTAGCAAAAGCACTTTGAAAGGATTAAGTGCAGAAGTTAGGTAATCATAAGAAAGACTTAAAAACTTAAGAACCCCCACCCCAGCCCTCCCAGGAAAGGTAACTGTATAACGTTGAAATTACGCGAACACGTTTCCCGTAAAGCTTCGCGGGTCTCCGGACTCCTAAAAACATTTTAGGATCGCCCGCGGAGAAAGTTCCTTGGCCTCTCCGGCGAAACTGGTCGTAGAAGTTGGCAGACTCGGATGTATTTCCCGTTCTTTGCGTAAGTCCCGTAACGGGCATACTTCCCTACTGCAGTCTCACAGAAAGATTACAGTTATCATGACTTCCTCGGGCCAGTTACGAATCTTAAGCTTGGTTGGAATGCAGTACCAAACACAAAAGAAACTAGATTATTGGAAACTGGAAGTTACGACTAATATCAACAAGATGTCGTTGGCACGGTTCTGCTTAACTTTTAGGGGTAAGACATATCAAGTTGTAGTGTACTAGTTAAACAAAACCAATCCGTTTTGTAGTAAAACGATAAATTTGCTGTGGTAAAAATGTAGTTGGGCACCACGACTGAATAGTTTTCGAAACTATTATTATAATGTTAACAAATGCTTGCGAGCTAAAACATGGTCTCTAATTACGTTTAATATTTATACGTAACATATCCATAATCCAAAAAGGGAAGAAAAATTCACCTACCGAGCAACAATTCGCCTTGGTAACCCCACGAGATTGTTTCATGAGTTTATTGTTGACGCCTTGTTCAAAAGTGAGTCTCGGGAAAGTTTCGTAAATTAATTCTTATGCGACATCACGTGTTTGGGTAAGACGTCATGACATAACTGGCTAGTTCGTTGAGGCGAGAAATGACAAAACCACGACACACACGCTGAACCATCGTGAAAAATGTACAGGAAAGTTCAGAACTACTCTGTCTCGATAAATCTAACTTTCTCTGAATGTTTAGTTTCCTCTTTCAGTTCGTGACGTTTGTCCATAGGTATGGTTTGTTAATCCAAAAGGCCCGTTTCAAACGTCGAACTTTTCATGTGCCGAACTTAATGCAAATTACTTCGTACAAAAGATTTTCTTAAGGTAGTAGATACCCGCAAAAACGACACAATTTTGTGAAATTTGTTTTAAGGAGTGTTCCATGATAAGTACAGATATTGAACAAAAACTCATAATGGGTCAAAAGTACATTGTTTCAACTACCATTGGAACATATTTTCGCCAAGTGTCATTGCGCACTTCTTGGCATGGAGGGGTGTGTACTTGGGTACCCGCTGTGAGATACCTATAATTTTGGGGCAGGTCAATCTCCTTTAAAATCAGTCTGATCACAGCCAAAATTGGCAAGGAGATACAAAAAGCATTGTAGAATGCAATGATCTACTTTTTATAAAGGTCTGGGGGGGTTATGTTTTCATGGCAACGATCAAAGTTGAAAAATATTTTTTCTTCATGTTGGCATGCTTTTACTGAGCCAAGTTTTAGTCTCATGGCTTCAAAATCCACATCATTGCATTCTACACCTAAAAAAACATAAGGTCAGCAAATGTCATGAAAATTGAACAATTCGTTTTCTCAAACAACCTGCCCCAATACAGCATTATAGTAAAAAACGCTAACTCTTTCTATACATAAAATTTCCACTTTTTTGAGAAACAAAGCCATTTTACGGCATATTAACCAGGTAAAACTCACTAAAATAATCATTAGAAGCATTAGAGAGGGTCTTGACATGCATAAACCTTTATTTTGGAAATGGTCAATTTTTTACAAATCTGCGGGTATCTACTACCTTAATAACATTAGATTCAGCACATGAAAAGTTCGACGTTTGAAACGGGCACGACGACGTCGACTACAACGGCACCAAACAAAAGCGTTGATGAACGAAACAATGAAACTGCACGTGCAAAAACAATCTGGTAGATTTCTTTACCGTCTTCTGCAAAACAGCAACGTGAAATGAGTATTTTTTAGGTTTTCTGGAAGACACGAGTGCACAACGACAAAATTGCCACGTAAAATTTGTAATGAACTGTGAACAGTTTAACTTGGAAAAAATCGGCGGTTAAAAAGTTATGAAAAAAAACAAAACAAAACACAACAAGAAAGCCTGCCGCCATTGTTACAGGAGAAAAACAAATCTGTTCTATCTATCATTCTTGTATAATCTATGGTGTTTATTTGCTGACGAGCATCTCTCAGTGGCTTAATTAAATCATGCGTAAAATTTCAAAGCATAATTTGTCATTCACCTTGGCGTTGAACCAAAGATGACAGTGGTGAACATCAGATTAAAGACATGGGGGACTGGGGACTTTCAGTGAAACCGACTAGCGGGCGTCCCCGCCCCCACCGAGACCCCCACCGGATTTTTGTGGCCTTAGCGAAGTAACTAACCCCCTGAAAATGGCCCAGAGAGAAAGAAGGCAACCCTACCCCCTCCCCGAGGACAACAAATAGAATCCCAACAGGGCCCCAGGGACTGCCCCACCAACACCCATGCCCACTGGCCTACGCCTCGTTGCACAATTAGACGCCTGTCGAAGTTAGCGTATACTACTACATTATGCGTGGGTACGACAACTGTCGGTGGCTTATTATTGGTAAGTAATTGCCCGTACACTTCAAGTGTAAAGCAGATTGTTTCTTGCAAGTATTGTGGGGATAGTTTCTAAAGAATCTGGTGCTGTGTCGGTGGGAAATTGAAACACAAGAAATTGGGATTATCAAACGATTGATAAAGTTATAACCCCGTAAGGTAGGGAGGTGCTGACGTTTCGAGTTTCGAGCGTTACACCTTTCGCAAGCGTTAGCCCATTCGCTCCGACGAAGGTTTAACGCTTGAAACGTCGGCACCCCCCTTTTACCTTACGGTGGTATAACTTACTTTGGCAGTTCGTTTGATTATCGCAATTTCTTGCAAGACCGATAGTTTTGTCATTTTGGTATTCCTGTAGGAATCCTTATTCATTAAACACAGTCTTTCGTTCTTTTTTGTCTTGTTCCTCTGTAATACCGACCAGAAGGTCATGCTAGACATATCAGGTTATGTCTGTTAGTTAAGCCGTACGTGGATATTTATCACTTGGCGCGCGTGTCCGTCATTTCTTGCCATGAGCACGTTTAACAGCCATTGGAAAGAAGAGCAGCCTACCTCTCTAGCTCTTACGAAGGATCAATATTTGAAAGGCCAACGGTTTCAACTGAGTTTCCACCGGCGGTTAACTTAACTTAAAAGTCTTCATTTGATAGCAATCTTAAAGTGAAATAGTTGTTACAGTGCAAAAAATAACCTACAAAATCTCTGCCGAAATTCTCTGGACTGATTAACAAAATTCGTTGTCTTCTTGTAATGTTTTGTATTACTGACAATCGTACGCTCCCTACTCCCCTCAAACATTGTAAGATTATATTTCCAGATACACGTCAGTCACTCCCATTCCGTGAACAAATTACCAAATATTTCGTATTACAGAACAAGTGATGAGAGCTCAATATTCCTATGGTGAAATTTTGACCAATAGCTCACTGTCGCCTTAAAATTTCCTTTTCCGACCTAACTGGACTATCAAACTAGTTTTACTACTTTAACTAATTTAAGTCCGTCTGTCGCGTTACCAAGAGAGTGCGAGGGACTTACGCTCCTTTGGCACTATTATGTACCGCATTCCACAACATCGGTCACAGAAAGTGTTTGTAATTCAGACGTGTCAACTTAGGCTAACATTTCCTGATGCTGCAAATGATTCTGAGCCAGATTTATGGTATAACCAATTTTCTTCTAAGCCAGATAACAGGTTTTATTATATAACATTGAGTGGTATACCGAGTGGTAGCAAATTGATAAAACTGATATCACACATGTGTTGATAAAAATGATATCATACATGTGTTGATAAAAATGATATCATACATGTGTTGATAAAAATGATATCACACATGGGTGATATAACTGTCGGGGTAGTATTTTTATTGATTTTCTGCCCTTAAGTGCTCTGATATACCGCTAAGTTTTATATGACTTACGAAAATTTCTTTTCGTCCTATTTCGACAATGGGAGGATAAATTTTGTATCTCTGTAGGGCCATGTTCACGGCCATGTTCTTTCATTAAGAAACAAAGGAAGGAAGAAAAGAAAGAAGGAAGACTCAGCGTAAGGCCCCGGGAGGTGCAACTGCTACAAAAGAGGCGATTATGATGCTAAACGCTTTGTGAAAACATTAGGTTGGGCCGGAAACGAAAATATTTAGCTCTCGGTCATGACGCGCGGAAATCAGTTCGCTGCACTCGATTCATGCGCCATGACCGAGAGCCAGATATTTTCCCGTCTGGTCCTTCCACCCATGGAATAAGTACGTGTTATTACATGGACACGGAAAATACAACGCTCATTAAGTTCACATTCCCACTAGCGAGGATATTGATAAGTAAGTAAATAATTAAGTAAGTAAGTACTTCATTTAGACACACTTTCATCATTTTAAATGTGAACGTTTATGCTAAAATGGCAAAATTTAAATATGTTATCTATTCAATAAAAGTACAAACTAGACTGTAAAATTCAAAATTTAAAAACAAGACTATAAAAATTTAAATATATAAACTAAAGATTACAGCAACAATTGGCCTCGGTAGTCAGGTTAACATTGTTCAGTAAATTTTTAAAACATTCTAAGAGAGGAGGCTCTTGTTATATTGTCAGGTAGGTTGTTCCATAAACGTGAAGTTATGTAGCGATAAGATTTATGCAAATACTTTGATTTAAAGGTAGGCTGATTAAGCTTACAATAGCCTCTTAGGTCATAATTGCTAGAACGCAATGAGAACAATTCCTTGATGTAGTTTGGCCCCGTAATAAATAAAGATTTATAAAGAATGATTAGGGCTTGCATGAATCTGCTATGCTCCAGGGACTTGGTGTTTACTATCTTAAGTACATTTAGCCATATGGAGTTGACTTGGGCAGATTCACTAGTGTTCTGATAGCAAACTGATTAGTAAATTCTAGCTTATTAGAAAGTCCAGATGAAAGTCCCACTAAAACAGGTGCACAGTATTCCAAGTGTGGTAAGATGAAGACCTTGTAAATATTGATCATCACACCAGCAGGTATAAACGGACCATACGACGGATAGCAAAATCAGACAACACCGCAGCGAGAGTTCGATTTGTTTATCACGAGCATTATTACAGAGTGAATTGGGCGACACGAGGTCCTATTATCAATTTATCATAAAAATTATAATTTTCGAGAAAAGATGAAGAGCTAAGTTATGAAAGAAAGGCAAAATTTCGAAATAAAAGACTTGTATTGAAAGCTGTACACCGTTTCTATGGTGATTGAAACCAAGGTTGTGATTGGTTGATTTCAAATACAACTTTGAATGTGATTGGCTGATTCATACTACAACTTTGAATGTGATTGGCTTATTGCATTGCCCGTTAACTGACAAACTGTCAGATAACAACTTGGCAAGTGAATTAGTGGAAAAACAGGAGATTTTTTAAACCAATAACGATCGAGCAAACTGTAATTTATATGATTAAAAAAAGACAATTACGCCATGACTTGAAGTTATTTTAACAACAGTATTTTACAACTCAAAAAAAAATTGAATTCTCATCTTCAAGTCACCATGCATTATCATCTACGTGGAGTCACGTGATCTTGTAGAGAACCCAGTACAATTGCACTTCTTCTTACTGTACAGGATGTCGTTTCCCTAGTCTGTCCTCTTTCTCTAAAACCTCGAGCTTGCAGAGTCAGAGAAACCTTTGTTGTCAATTCCATTACTTTCAGGCTGACCGTTTCTCAAGTTCCAAATTGCAGGCTGCCATGAAAGAAAAACAAAAATCAATGATTGCCAATCATTGCAGGATCGATTGCAAAACTTGAGACTAGATTGCATTTTTTTCTAAGTAAGTCCTTTGCCGTACTTCTTAATTCTGGTCGGAGTCCAGCAGACAACGAAATGATAAACGATGGGTTCGAGTCCCGTTCACATAACTACGATGATCAATTAATGTCATTACATGATAAACGATGCCATACGTTTTGATCTGTCATGAAACTCTGCACTGCACTCTACACTGATCAAACCAGAGTCACAAAGAAGTGTGCTGATGTAATTGTTTGTTAGTCGTTCACGGTTTCTTCCGTAAAAAAATGGAAACGCACTCTATCCAGGTTATCGTTCAACCCTAACAGTCTTGCACCCTAAGCCTGTTACTTTCAACTGATGCGAGGTAACCCTTCTTCGAGAATGCTATATATATGAATGCTGCATGTACTACTCTGCTTTATTGAAAGATCAAGCGTGGGGTGTAGACGGCTGGATATTGGCTCAATTCTTTTTGGCCAGTCTAAACGTTCCCCGTAGACATGTTGTTTACACCATTCAGCATAAAGGATAAGGATTGCAAATTTACCCTACCCAAGCTCCGTACTGATTACCTAAACACAGTTTCTGCTACAGTAGAGGCATTGTTATGGGATAATCGCCCCCCCACCCCCTTCAAAAGTCAGAGCAATCAGATCCTTTCAATCGTTTAAAAGCCCTGACGACTGGGCAACCGCGAAACAGGCTTGTAGGGATAAACGTGTTGTTTGTTTGTGTGTTTTTTTCTCCCGCAACAACTACTTCGCTCTACGTTCATGTATTGAGCACTGTTTTACGTTTATCAACTTTTAATCAACTGTTATTAATCCTCTTTCTCTCGTTAAGCCAACAAACCATTCCTACCTGCAAATTAATCACTTCTGCATTTGAGTTTCCTTGGCCATTGTGGTTGGTATGGGTTCGCATGGTGCCGTGGTTGTTCTGCATGTAGCGATCAAGACCATCTGACCAGGCATCGGATGAACGAACCAGATTGCTCTCATCTGATCTGACAGCATTTCTGTACTTTATCTGGACATAAAACGAAGTACAAAAGCACGTTCACGGACACTTGCTACGATTAACTCTCCCTTTCAATCAATCAATCAATTTGAATAAATTCTAATTCATAAACTACATGTGTTATACGCCGACATTGCTAGGACTCGGTTCAGACGTCGTACTTTTCATGCGCCGAGCTGTTGAATTAAGTACGACAAAAGAGCGACGTCCGAATTGATTCTGTTCGGCGGTTTTAATTTGGTAGAACAGAAACAATCAGTTAGATAGAGTCTATAGCATCTCTGTATTAGACTTCTCAATGTAAAGTCACGAGCTACCGGGCTACCTGCTTGATCAGAACAGAATCGGAAGTGAGATTTTACACCTTTAGAGGCTTAAAACGGCAGGAAGAAACGTCGAAACATTTTGCTGTTATTATTAACACACCAAGGGGATTGCAATGAGAACAGAAGTCTCACATATAAACAAAATGTACGGCGCTGTAAGGCCACCATGCGATACTCCATGCATGCGCTTTTACCATACATTAAAGTTTTACCCTTCTTATTTGTGACAAAGTTTCCAATCAAAACAACATTAGCTAAAACGAAAATTTTGAGTATTTCGTATAGTGTGATCGTCCGCATTAGGCGGGGTAGTTCTGAAAAGAGCTGTTGTTGGTGAGGGACGATAACACTATACGAACTACTGATACTCCCGGGTTCAAACCATTTACTATGTTTAGAGTATATATGCAATAACTCATACATCTGCACTGCGGTTGGAAACGTGATATTTGATCGTGCGGTTTCATAATGTTAGCAATTATTGGGATTCGGCCTGGAAAAAGACACGTTGGAATGGAAATCGAATCCGTAAGGTCATGAATATTGGTGCAACGTTCTATCAGCTGAACCAAAATAGAGGTTTAACTTTACCAAAAAAAGCGTCGTCTTGCCCCCCAGCCCACCCCCTCCCCCCCCCCCCCAAAAAAAAAAAAAAAACTGTTACATGATAAAACCATAAATGCTGATACTTACCACTAAAACGAAAATGAGAATGAGAAGTAAAAACACCACCGCTCCTGCTCCAATTGCTACTATTTCCCAGGTCTCCAGGTTGTTTGTACCAGAAGCAGGTGACGGTGTTTCTGTGATCTCTGACCTAATCTGCTCTGTCGCAGTGACCTTCACCAACGTGATGGAGCCCAGATCTTCAGTGTTGTTGGCTTCCGTCAATTTTTCAATCAGCTCTGCAGTGGTGACGGGCGATGTTTCGTTCATACCAACATCTGTCTCAGCCACCACACTCCCTTTTAAAAATCTTATAACAGTGACAAATATGAAGTTGATTCCAAAAGATTTTCTGTAGATCACCGTAATGCTAAGTTTGATCGTTTCCGCCAGATCACGTGATTCCTGTAAGGTGATATCGTTGTAAGCGGGAACAAAGTCTCTTCGAATAGTTAGGACGACTCGAAATATTCTGGATTGTTTTTCTATGAAATAAGAAAAATAATAATGATAATGATAATAATAAAATACATGCATTGGCATTTCTGAGTTGTTTGCTGGTGAAGTAAATAAGTTCACAAATAAAGTTCAGAACATAGATCACATAAGGGCTCGTGACCAACTACTGATAATGATCCAGAATGTTAAACAGTGAGCACATTAGGAGCCGTAGAGGAGTCACTTTGGGAGCATTGAGACGCCACTGTAAGAGGGCCTTCCCGGGACCACGTTAACAGGTCGTACAAAGGCCACTTTAAGAAGGTTTTACAGTCTTTGAGGTCTTAGGAGCCTTAGAGGGGCCACTAATGGGAGCCTTCTGTCACAGGACAGTTTAAGTACGTCTCACAGAGCCTACTTTTAAGAGACTTCCAGAAGGCATAACGGTAGTTTCGGAGCGTACTTCTGTAAATATCACCTTAGGTGTGTAAAATGAAAAAATTCAAAATCCTCAAACTTTGTCAGAATATAGGTCTTGGGCCTCTATTTAAAGAATAAAAAGTCTAAGGTTCATTAGATTTATATTTTTAACGCACAGAGAAAATTTGCAAATTAATAGCTCGGCTAGGGGATTCGAAAGCCGTTTCACCGCTGTTGTTTCAAAAATTCGCCTAAAGTTATTAAATGCTCTAAATCAAATCACGAGGACTCCCTTGATAATGCAAGACATGGATCTTCATTTCAAGAGTCTGATCTTTGAATTCTATTACATTTTGAATATTTTACAGATTTTTAAAAATTTAGCATTTGAAAGCGATTTTTCTTTGGTACAAAAACAATGAAATTTCAAGCCTAATATCTCCACTGATATACGGACAATGGCTATCAAAAGATAATCGACCTTTAGTTCAATTCCTCCTCTTTGTGCACATGTAATAATATTTTGAGGCCACTCAATATTTTCGATTTTACAGACCAAAACAAATGTGCATTCAACATCGAAGAAATGACTGTCACGTGGTAGGTCAACACATGAACAGTAGCTTAAAAATATTTTCAGTCGCATAAAAGTGCTTGAAACTAAGTTTTTAGCCAAGCAAGAGATAAAAGAAACTAAGTGACTTACATTACATCCAGTTTATTTGAGCTCCTGCTTGAAATCTTGCAATGGCGACCCGAAGAACACACCGTTACATGTTACAAAGAATATTGACTCTTCCTGTCGTCAGAGGATGTCCAGAATCTCTTTCTATGGTATATAAACCAACTTTACCGAGGCTTTACAACAGGTTTACAAGAACAGAAGGAAATTTGACCTCTAAACAAAGCGTTAGGTCAACGATCATCCGGATTTAATAGAGTGTATGTCAACAACAAAGTTCCTTGCGTGACACACAGGAATCCCGCACTTTGTCAATAACATCATATTTTTATTTGGTTTGGACCAGTCGTGATTAATTGGTATAAGGACTGAAAGTGGGCAAAGTTTAGTATTATTCGATGGAATTAGTATAATTTAGCACTTATAATCAGTAAAATTGTGATTTTATGTATTTTACCCGGATATTTAAGTTAACTTTATTTGCTTGCTTGCAAGAACAACCTTGTTGATTCCTTTGTCTAAATATAACTAGTCAGACTAATTTCCTGTGAAGTCAATTCTGCTGGCAACACCGATGGTCTTAATTATGTTCACTTTTATCTTGCATTATGCATTTACTAAATGGTCTGTTTCTTTTCTTTTTTTTTCCTTCAGCCATATGTCCCTCCCTCCCATCTCCAAAATCTCCTCCCTTCAGCAATGTTTAGGAGCAATTTTTGCTCCTAATCATCAGCTCACTTTTGTGACCTGGCGAGAGCCATTGTCTGTCTAATATATCAATAGCTGTCTATTAGTGATGTCCTGTTTGAGGTTTGAAGCTTTTTCTATCCTGTCCTTCTTTTCCTAAGGTATTCCTTACCAGTTGTGTAGTCAATCCTAAATAGAACATAAACATCACTATAAGCAAGTGTATTGACATTATTATTCTGACTGTAATACATTTGTTTTTATTTCAGTGTCTGGAAGCTTGTAAATCACAACGTTTTACAGCTCTGACGGTGATTTCGTAAACATCTTTCCGTCAATGCATGGTGCATGGTGCTTGTGAGAAGGCTGTTGAGGATATTCTTCAACAAGTTTATAATTCCAGTAGTCCGTATCGATTACCATATCCATTCGGGCAAATACCAACGTGCCACGGGGATATCAGGTCTCTGTTCTTGCCATGCGCTTGTGAGAAAATCGAACAAGCTATTAGTGCGGAGACGCTCATCGTGTTTTTCTTGCGGGTTGCCGTAATCCAGCAAACAAAGGTGAGACGTACAGTATGCCAAAATCTGTGTAATGTTAGTGTTAAAACATTAAAGGATCGTAAAGCCAAATATCCTAATGTGATTTGTCTACCTGGACGGTGTTTTGAGTCTCCACCTATTTGTCCCCGGACACAGGCTGTCATGAAAAGCACTGACACTCGAGCAGCCTCTAGTGAAAACATGCCACCTCAACGATGGGCTCTTAAGACCACCAAAACAAATACACGCCTCATGTAACATGTAACGGTGTGTTCTTCGGGTCGCCATTGCAAGATTTCAAGCAGGAGCTCAAATAAGCTGGATGTAATGTAAGTCACTTAGTTTCTTTTATCTCTTGCTTGGCTAAAAACTTAGTTTCAAGCACTTTTATGCGATTGAAAATATTTTTAAGGTCCTGTTCATGTGTTGACCTACCACGTGACAGTCATTTCTTCGATGTTGAATGCACATTTGTTTTGGTCTGTAAAATCGAAAATATTGAGTGGCCTCAAAATATTATTACATGTGCACAAAGAGGAGGAATTGAACTAAAGGTCGATTATCTTTTGATAGTCATTGTCCGTATATCAGTGGAGATATTAGGCTTGAAATTTCATTGTTTTTGTACCAAAGAAAAATCGCTTTCAAATTCTAAATTTTTAAAAATCTGTAAAATATTCAAAATGTAATAGAATTCAAAGGTCAAACTCTTGAAATGAAGACCCATGTCTTGCATTATCAAGGGAGTCCTCGACATTTGATTTGCAGCATTTAATAACTTTAGGCGAATTTTTGAAACAACAGCGGTGAAACGGCTTTCGAATCTCCCAGCCGAGCTATAAAATGAAAATTTTCTCTGTGCGTTACAGATATAAATCTAATCAACCTTAGTCTTTTTATTCTTTAAATAGAGGCCCAAGACCTTGACTTCTTTCTAACCAAATACAAAATCACTGTAATATATTCATGACGTACCATATCCAACATTCCTTTCCTTTGTCACAGTTTGTATCAAAAGAAAAGTAAACTCCAAGAAAGATCAATGATTCCAAACTATCTTATTTAAAAAGTTTTCCAAATAACGTTGGACGCAGAGTAAAGAATTATTTATTTGAGTCATTTACTAAACAAGATTGAATCATAATTACACATCTAAAAAGAGCGAAAAAATATCATTTCAGTTCAAGACCAAGAACAAAAGAGTCTCCGTTTGTGAATTGCTTTCCACACCAATGCACAAAAATAATCTACCAATCTATGGTTACATTTAAATGCAGTACTAACAGAACAGCGTTTCAAGTCATAATCACTAACAAAAATCTAAGTACATAAGGCCTCAGACTGGACTATGCTTATATGTAAAGGTTACATGTATCTACTAAAACTTTCACAGTCCTACTGACAAATCTATTAAGCCAATACCATTGTCACGTCATCTGGGGTTCTTTTTTACCATATCTCCTACTTAATAAAAGTTCCTCTCATCCCGCAGCTCCGTGGTCTTGAGAGTTTCTCTCTCTACTGGCCACAAAAAAACACACGAAAACAATAGCCTCGTCACCCTTCCTTCATTTTCTCCCTGACGTACACCATAATTCACTAAGAAACCCTTTGCCACTATCCAAGCGACACTTTTTTAAATAAAAAAAAGTGTTTTTTTTTCTTTTCTTAAATAAAGACTTCAAGAACGCCGAAACAAAAACAGTTAAATGTAGAACATCGCTTGAGTTTTTTAGTATCTTCCCTGCACAGAATCCACTCAGTACGACATGCAGCAACCTCGTTCCCAGGGTATCTCCTCTTCCCGCCTCCGGGAGCGAGAGAGGGGGAGGGAAGAGGAGAGACCCTGGGAACGAGGTTGTACGAGATGTTTTCATTAAAAGAAACTGGTCTCTAGACCTCTCGCTCGGCTTGCGAGTAGATAATCCGCCTGTGACACCAATGAAAAACATTTTACGGCTTCCATTACAGCAACAACAGCACTTTTCCAAGTCTCTCAGAAAGAGAAAATCCGTGATTCCGATGGAATCTAGTCGCTTCTAATGGGCGATTGGATTCCGTTGGAACACATTTCACGGGTCCCATATAGCAAGACCAGAACTTAATTTTCTAGGTCTCTCGCGAAGAGAAAATCCGTGATTCCAATGGAGTCTATTCGCTCTGAATGTGCGATTTGATCCCGTTGGAAAACATTTCACGGCTTCCCATACAGCAAGACTAGAACGTTTTCCAAGTGTCTTGCGAATAGAAAATCGATCCGTGATTCGGATGGAGTCTAGTCGAGTGTACTTGCACGAGTAGACTTCGGCTTTTCCAACAGAAAATAGTCATTTTCCAATGGAATCTATTTGAATGTTTTGGACAACCCTCCGTTACTTAAAAAAAAAAAACTTTAAGATCCTCTTCCTGTAAACATGAATAGGAATTCTACAATGGATTATGTATTACACTGAATCGGGGTTCATATTTGGATGCTCAAATTTACCTAAGGGAAATAAGAAGTCACATAGTATTTCCTACCTTTGTTACACCTTTCACCTTCGTATCTCTCTGTACATTCACAATTGTAACCAGATAGTTCTTGGTTATCATGTTTACAAATTCCTCCATTAGCGCAGGGATTAGGGCGGCACACGTCTACCTCTAAATGTGAACAAAAACCTTTTTAAGATGTTGCCTGTTACTAACCGTAGGCCAAAAAAAAAAAATAAAAAACCAAACAAACAAACAAAAAAGAAACAGAACCTCCATAAAAGGAGGCACCATTTCCTAAGCATTTATAAATCGTCGATAATAAAAACGTATTTTTCACAATGTACCGTCTTAGCGGAAGTATACTCGAAACGTGCTCAGCACAAAGATGTTTGTAAATTGTCGGTAAATATTATTAAATGTTTAGTTTAATATCTGTATAAAGTAATATATGAGGAATTTCTTCAAGAGCTTAAAAAATGTGTATACTCTTCAGAACATACCTTCTTCACAGCGAGTTCCAGTAAAACCTTCATCACATATGCAGCTTCCAGATTGTGAAAGTTGGCCATTGTTAGAACAATTTACATCTAATAAGATAGAGTAGAGTTAGTCGTCTCAGTTAGCAAGTATTCTGTTAGGAAAATGATGCTTAAATGTGGTGTAACATTGCCATAGGCTAAGTCACGATAAAGGAGATGGTATTCGACTTTTCAAGATAAATACAAGTAAATTATCCGACCTGCCAATAATACGTTTCTAAGCAATCATTAAAGGTGAGTTAAGATCCCTTCAATGTAGATGTCAGGGTTCTTGCTTTGAACCAACACGGTTGGTAACGAAAACATAAGTCAAGAAATAGCAGTTATCGCCTAGCTACATCAAGCTGGTTAGAAAAGGTCAACCTGGTTGGACTTCTCACTGCATACTCAAAGAACAAGAGCAAGCACACATAGCCAGGGAAGAGTTACAAAGATATCGGATCGAAAATGGCTCATTTTTTCCTTTTTAATTCCTCGTTCCAGATGATTTCTTTTGAAGACCTATATCACACTCTCGATAAATATGTTTGATCTCTCATCGCCATGAATTTTCGGCTCTTTCCTTAGTACTGGTTATGTGATTTAAGACTATATCATGTGTTTGATATATTACTCGAATTATATACAACACTGGCTCTTACGCTTTAGACAGTTCACTCCTGAAAAGCCTGGTGAACAAGTGGATGACGGCGATGCCGATGATGGTGTCGGCGTAACGGTCACACTGTCTGTACTTGGTAGTGAAGCACTACTGGCAGCTGAGCTACTAGATGACGTCGGTGTGGACACAGGTGTATCAGTTGAACCCAGTACTGTAGTGGCGGTAACTGGGGACTGCTGTTTAAATGATGACGATGATGGTGAAACAGGTGCTGTAGTTGTGGTAACTGGGGCCTGTGATTGAGATGTCGATGATGGATCAACAGGTACTGTAGTAGTAGTGACTGGAGCCTGTGGCTGGGAAGATGATGATGACGGTGAAACAGGTGCCGTAATTGTGGTAACTGGGCCCTGTGATTGAGATGCCGATGATGGATCAACAGGTACTGTAGTAGTAGTGACTGGAGCCTGTGGCTGGGAAGATGATGCCGATGGTGGTGCAACAGGTGCTGCAGTTGTGGTAACTGGGGCCTGTGATTGAGATGTCGATGATGGATCAACAGGTACTGTAGTAGTAAAGACTGGAGCCTGCGGCTGGGAAGATAATGATGACGGTGCAACAGGTGCTGTAGTTGTGGTAACTGGGGCCTGTGATTGAGATGTCGATGGTGGATCAACAGCTACTGTAGTAGTAGTGACTGGAGCCTGTGCCTGGGAAGACGATGACGACGGTGCAACAGGTGCTGTAGTTGTGGTAACTGGGGCCTGTAATTGAGATGTCGATGGTGGATCAACAGCTACTGTAGTAGTAGTAACTGGAGCCTGTGGCTGGGAAGATGATGATGATGGATCAACAGGTACTGTAGTAGTAGTGACTGGAGCCTGTGGCTGGGAAGATGATGCCGATGATGGTTGAACAGGTACTGCAGTAGTAGTGGCTGGAACCTGCGGTTGGGAAGATGATGCCGATGATGGTTCAACAGGTGCTGTAGTAGTGGTAACTGGAGTCCGTTGTTGGGATGATGATGACGGTACAGCTGGTACTGTAGTAGTGGTAACTGGAGGTTGTTGCTGAGATGATGATGGTTGAACAGGTACACCGGAAGTCGTAACTGAAGTCTGTTGTTGGGATGATGTCGCACTGACTGGAAGTGAGGTTACTGACGCCTCACTTATCTGAAAACCTGTGTATAGGCAATGATTATGGTTTTATATCTATGTCTGTATTTTCGAAAGAGAACCAATTTAAGTTGGCGGAAATCTTTGTTTACCTCCGAGTATCAAGACAGAAGCAACCGATAATCTGAGTAATAACGAGTTCTGTGGAGCCATGCTTATAAGGCGTCTGTTGGAAGATGTTTGCTGGAAATAACAATCAAATCCACGGAAAGGATAAAACAACTGTGGAGGAAAAAAATAATCAACTATTATCAAACATTTGATCTACGAGATAATGGATCATTTGTTCCACACAAACCGTACACTTCTTAAGTACCTGAATATCAATTATTTTACACGCAACTTTACTAAACGCAATCTGTAATCATGACTTTTAATTGGCTGAATATAACTTAATTTACAGGCAACTTTACGAAACGGAATCTCTGATCATGATGCACAACATACCAAGAGTGTAGCGACGGGGACAGGGTGCCAGTAACCCATCTTGGTGAGGTCAGTAATGTTTTTAATATACCATTGGGCTAGAATTTGGTAAAATAGCTCATATATGCAGCTATTTTGTAGGTTTCTTCTCCCCGCTCTCTCACTGCTCTCTCACATGGTAGGTGACTTTCGTGTAACAAAGTTTGACCGCCATCAACTCTCCTACTTTTAAAAAAAATCCTTGCTGCTCGCCTGTATCTACCAAAAGAAATAATGCTATCAAGAATTTATTAATGTTCCCTTGTTAGCGTTCGAGCAAGCCATGCATGGTGGATTCTTTTCATTAGTTTAGCTGGCAGCATAATATTCTCTACAGTTATTCACTTATTGTGACAACAAGATTATCTTCGACAGTGAATTAATAACGGCTCTCACAAAAATGGACAGGTAAGAAGTTCCTGTATTGCTGTACAGCTCTTGTTTACTTGCCAGTGTTCAGTTAATATAAACGCATTTACAAATGGTCGGGATCATGATTTATATAGTGATTGGAAGGTCGTATGGTCGATTCCTATGGGGAGAATTCATAATTGCTTTTTCCCGAGTTTGAACTGATGTGACAGCGCCGAAAGAAACATCTTTTACAAATTCTCTGTGCTCAAAACATACCATCCTCGTTATTTCACTGTTCATAAATAGTTCTCAATAATAGAGGAACCCACTCATTCGGATCACTGATCACAAAAATCAGTGGGCCGAAGGAAAGAATATACGTCATTTTAATAATCATTTTGCGATTGATCTTCGGACGTCATGCTGTTGCCAAAGGTTTTGATTTGACAGTAAAGTGTGTAAAGTCTTTATCGACAAATATTAATTCAATCGTAATACACGTATCTTATTAAGATTTTAGACACTTAACTGCCACATCAAAACCTCTGGCAACAGCATGACGTCCAAAAGTTAATTACCAGAGAGTAGAATTGCCAAATAAGTATCAAAAGGCATAAAAATGGCTTTATACTAAGGCAGGTGGCTTTAGTGTCAATCTACTAAATTTACCCCCTTTCTTCCCCCGTTGCAGACTCCTCACGCTTTACTGTGCATCATTAGCTATCTAATGGAAAAAAAAGTCGGATGATATTGGGGCAATTAACTTAATGGCCTTCTTCACGTGTGTCTTGTTTAGCAGCAAAAACATACTGCCAAAATGTATCTAGATCGAACCATTTCTGAATGCTTCCTGCACCTTAAGGTCTCTCTCTTAGATTTTCTGTTCATTTTATTCACAGTTGGTTTGCTTCTTTAACTGAAAACAAATACCGATTCCGCTGAACTTATAATTATATCTTATGATTATAACGATTGTACTTAAATATTGGCACGTAATTATTCGCTGCTTTTGTCTCTGATAAAAAAGAGCCCCTTGGCTTCTATAAATAAGGAAATGCAGAGCATTCCATCTACCGAACGTAGAAAATTCCAGAAGTAAAATTACAACTGGAATATATTTCCCGTTCTTTGCGTTTGTATTTGTGTGTTTGTGTGTGTGTGTGTGTATGCGTGTGTGTGTGTGTGTGTGTGTGTGTGTGTGTGTGGAGCAAACCTCGCAAAAGCACTTTGAAATGATTAAGTGCACAAGTTAAGTAATCATAAGAAACACTTAAGAACTTATAATAAGAGCCCCCACCCCAGCCCTCGTAGGAGAGGTAACTGTACGAGGTTGAAATTACACGAACACGTTTACCGTAAAGCTTCGCGGGTCTCCTGACTCCTGAAAACATTTTAGGATCGCCCGCGGAGAAAGTTCCTTCGCCTCTCCGGCGAGACTGGTCGTAGAAGTTGGCAGACTCGGATATATTTCCCGTTCTTTACGGAAGTCTCATAACGAGCATACTTCCCTACCACAGTCTCATAGAAAGATTACAGTTATCAGGACTTCCTCGAGCTAGTTACGAATCTTAAGCTTGCATAGAATGCATTACCAAACGCAACGGAAACTAAATTATTGGAAACTGGATTTGACGACTAATGTCAACAAGATACTGTGGGCCTGTTCTGCTTAAATTTTAGGGGTAAGACATGTCAAGTTGCAGTGTAGTTGAACAAAACCAATCGGTTTTTTAGTAAAACGATAAATTTCCCATGGTCAAAATGTAGTTGGGTACCACGACTGGATAGTTTTCGAAAATATTATTACAATGTTAACAAACGTTTGCGAGCTAAAACAGGGTCTCTAATTACGTTAAATATTATACGTAACATTTTCATAATCTAACAAAGGCATAGAAGGAAAATTCACTTACCGAGCAACAATTCGCCTTGGTAACTCCAGGAGATTGTTTCATGACTTTATTGTTGACGTCTTGTTCAAAAGTGAGTCTCGGGAAAGTTTCGTAAATTCTTATGCTACATCACGTGTTTGGGTAAGACGTCATGACATAACTGGCACGTTCGCTGAGGCGAGAAATGAAAAAGCACGACACACACGCTGAATCATCGTGAAAAATGTACAGGAAAGTTCAGAACTACTCTGTCTCGATAAATCTAACTTTCTCTAAATGTTTAGTTTCCTCTTTCAGTTCGTGACGTTTATCCATAGGTATGGTTTGTTAATCCAAAAGGCCCGTTTCAAACGTCGAACTTTTCATGTGCCGAATTTAATGCAAATTACCTCGTACAAAAGATTTTCTTAATAACATTAGATTCAGCCCATGAAAAGTTCGACGTTTGAAACGGGCACGACGACGTCGACTACAACGGCACCAAACAATGGCGTTGATGAACGAAACAATGAAACTTAACGCGCAAAATACAGTCTGGTAGATTTCTTCACCGTCTTCTGCAAAACAGCAACGTGAAATGAGTATTTTTTAGGTTTTCTGGAAGACACGAGTGCACAACGACAAAATTGCCACGTAAAATTTGCCAGAATGAACTGTAAACAGGTTAACTTGGAAAAAATCGGCGGTTTAAAAAGTTATGAAAAAAACAAAAAAAAACAAAACACAACAAGCAAGCCTGACGCCATTGTTACAGGAGAAAAACAAATCTTTTCTATCTATCGTTCTTGTATAATCTATGGTGTTTATTTGCTGACGAGCATCTCTCAGTGGCTTAATTAAATCATGCGTAAAATTTCAAAGCATAATTTGTCATTCACCTTGGCGTTGAACCAAAGATGACAGTGGTGAACATCAGATTAAAGACAGGGGGGACTGGGGACTTTCAGTGGAACCGACTAGCGGGCGTCCCCGCCCCCACCGAGACCCCCACCGGATTTTTGTGGCCTTAGCGAAGTAACTAACCCCCTGAAAATGGCCCAGAGAGAAAGAAGGCAACCCTACCCCCTCCCCGAGGACAACAAATAGAATCCCAACAGGGCCCCAGGCACTGCCCTACCAACACCCATGCCCACTGCATGGCCTACGCCTGGTTGCACAATTGGACGCCTGTCGAAGTTAGCGTATACTACTACATTATGCGTGGGTACGACAACTGTCGGTGGCTTACTATTGGTAGGTATTTGCCCGTACACTTCAAGTGTAAAGCAGATTGTTTCTTGCAAGTATTGTGGGGATAGTTTCTAAAGAAACTGGTGCTGTGTCGGTGGGAAATTGAAACACAAGAAATTGGGATTATCAAACGATTGATAAAGTTATAACACCGTAAGGTAGGGAGGTGCTGACGTTTCGAGTTTCGAGCGTTACACCTTTCGCAAGCGTTAGCCCATTCGCTCCGACGAAGGTTTAACGCTTGAAACGTCGGCACCCCCCTTTTACCTTACGGTGGTATAACTTACTTTGGCAGTTCGTTTGATTATCGCAATTTCTTGCAAGACCGAGAGTTTTGTCATTTTGGTATTCCTGTAGGAATCCTTATTCATTAAACACAGTCTTTCGTTCTTTTCTGTCTTGTTCCTCTGTAATACCGACAAGAAGGTCATGCTAGACATATTAGGTTATGTCTGTTAGTTAAGCCGTACGTGGATATTTATCACTTGGCACACGTGTCCGTCATTTCTTGCCATGAGCACGTTTAACAGCCATTAGAAACAAGAGCAGCCAACCTCTCTAGCTCTTGCGAAGGATCAATATTTGAAAGGCCAACGGTTTCAAGTTTCCACCGACGGTTAACCTAACTTTAAAAGCCTTCATTTAATATCAATCTTAAAGTGAAATAGTTGTTACAGTGCAAACAATAACCTACAAAATCTCTGCCAAAATTCCCTGAACTGATTAACAAAATTCATTGTCTTCTTGTAATGTTTTGCATTACTGACAATCGTACGCTCTCTACCCCCCTCAAACATTTTAAGATTATATTTCCAGACGCAAGTCAGTCACCCCAATGCCGTGAATAAATTAACAAATATTTCTTATTACAAAACAAGTGATGTGAGCTCAATATTCCTTTGGTGAAATTTTGACCAATAGCTCACTCTCGCCTTAAAATTTCCTTTTCCGACCTAACTGGACAATCAAACTAATTTTACTACTTTAATTTAGGTCCGTCTGTCGCGTTACCAAGAGAGTGTGAGGGACTTGCACTCCTTTGGCACTATTAAGTACTGCATTCCACAACATCGATCACAGAAAGTGTTTGTAATTCAGACGTGTCAACTTAGGCTAACATTTCCTGATGCTGCAAATGATTCTGAGCCAGATTTATGGTATGACCAATTTTCTACTAAGCCAGATAACAGGTTTTATTATATAACATTGAGTGGTATACCGAGTGGTAGCAAATTGATAAAACTGATATCACACATGTGTTAATAAAAATGATATATGATCATACATGTGTTGATGAAAATTATATCATACATGTGTTAATAAAAATGATATCACACATGGGTGATATAACTGTCGGGGTAGTATTTGTATTGATTTTCTGCCCCTAAGTGCTCTTATATACCACTCAGTTTTAAATGCCTTAAAGAAAATTACGCGATCGATGGAGATACGAAAATTCCTTTTCTTCCTATTTCGACAATGGGAGGATAAGTTTTGTATCTCTGCAGGGCCATGTTCACGGCCATGTTCTTTTATTAAGAAACAAAGGAAGGAAGAAAGAAACAAGGAAGGCTTAGCGTAAGGCCCCGGGAGGTGCAACT
Organism: Ricordea florida; assembly: GCA_949710005.1. NCBI lineage: Eukaryota > Metazoa > Cnidaria > Anthozoa > Corallimorpharia > Ricordeidae > Ricordea > Ricordea florida. The sequence continues at coordinate 25,264,161 of OX453275.1, read as the reverse complement.
GTTACAAAAGAGGCGATTACGATGCTAAACGCTTTGGGAAAACATTAGGTTGGGCCGGAAACGAAAATATTTAGCTCTCGGTCATGACGCATGGAAATCAGTTCGCTGCACTCTATTCGTGCGTCATGACGGAGAGCCAGATATTTTCCCGTCTGGTCCTCCCACCCATGGAATAAGTACGTGTTATTACATGGACACGGAAAATACAACGTTCACTAAGTTCACATTCCCACTAGCGAGGATATTGATAAGTAAGTAGATAAGTAAGTAAGTGCTTTATTTAGACACATTTTCATCATTTTAAATGTGAACGTGTTTGCTAAAATTAAAATGCAAAATTTAAATATGTTATCTATTTAATAAAAGTTAAAAAACTAGACTATAAAATTTAAAATTGAAAAACTAGACCCAAATTTAAAAACGTGACTATAAAAATTTAAATATATAAACTAATCGATACAAAGATTACAGCAACAATTGGCCTCGGTAGTCCAGTTAACATTGTTCAGTAAATTTTTAAAAATTCTAAGACACGACACTTTTCTAATATTGTCAGGTAGGTTGTTCTATAAACGTGAAGTTATGTAGCGATAAGATTTATGCAAATATTTTGATTAAAAGGGAGGCTGATTAAGCATACAATAGCCTCGTAGGTCATTGCGCTCCTGCTAGAACGCAATGAGAGCAACTTCGTGATGTAGTTTGGCCCCGTAATAAATAAAGATTTATAAAGAAGGATTAGGGCTTGATGTTTACTATCTTATGTAGATCGCCATATGGAGTTGACTTGGGCAGATTCATAAGTGTTCTGATAGCAAACTGATTAGTAAATTCTAGCTTATTAGAAAGTCCAGATGAAAGCCCCACTAAAACAGGTGCACAGTATTCCAAGTGTGGTAAGATGAAGGCCTTGTAAATATTGATCATCACACCAGCAGGTATAAACGGACCCTCCTAAGAGCAGTACCTTTAGCATGGACTTTATCACATACAGATTTAACATACGTTAATGAGCTGTCTATAGCTAGGCCCAAGAGTTTTAATTCTTTAACTAAATCTAAGGGTGGCTTGATACGATCCGCAAAAAGCTGGAGATGTGTTGGATTGTCGCCCAATGAACTCCACTCCATGATGTTTCATGTCTATGCTTGTTTGTGAGAACAGTAATGGCAATAGAACTGAGTGGAGTTCAATTTGGTCTGTAATCATACGAAAGATAAGAAAATCGGACAACACCGCAGCGGGAGTTCGATTTGCTTATCACGAGTATAATTACAGACTGAATTGGACGACACGAGGTCCTATTATCAATTAATCATAAAAATTCTAATTTCTGAGAAAAGAAGAAGAGCCAAGTTATAAAAGATTGGGAAAACATCGGAAAAAATGTGTTAATAAATACTCAGTAACGATTTTGGGCTCACGCCCCCACACGCGGGCCCATACAAATAAGCCCTCAAAAACGCAGTTTTTTGGATTTTTCTCAAAATTGTAACTATCTAGGCAAATAACAGAAATGGATTTAGTTAATTCATTTAGTCACGGACTGAAATGTATTGATTTCATTTGATTCTGTTGAAAAAAATCACCGTATTTTTTGAGGTGAATGCAGGCAATTGGACGTATTTTACAAGGGAAATGCGTGACAAACCAGGGGTCAAGCTAGAAAGTCGTCTCTCTTTGAAATTAAACAGAACTTGTCAAAATAACAGAAGTGGATTCGAATACCCCGCGCTTTTCTGAGCATTTTGATATGTAATTCATGGCAATACGTTCAAATTTTATACCGTATTTTCCCTGATCATTCTCGCTGGTAGTCGTAAATTTGCTTCCAAGCTCCCGGGAAGTATTCTTCTGAATTTCTTAACAGTACATTTCTGTATCTAAGAGTAAATTTTGAGCTGAGTTTTCGGGAAAGCTACGATGTTATGTCACGCATTTCTCGTGCTAGTTACAATACTTTTGTGTACAGCCTTTTGCTCTGCACAAAATGAAGACGAAGGTGGTGAACAAGAACGTGATAAATACTGGAAAAGTGGTAAAGAGCCTTTTTTCAATATACAAATAAACAAGTAAGTACATTTTATAATTTTGTCTAATTTCTTTAGTTTTATGATACGCAGAACTAATAATAATGGATCTGGTCATGATAAAATATTCCTTACACGTTGTTATTATATTTTCAGCTATGTTTTCTATGAATAGAGCAAATGTTCCAAATGTATGGGCAATTTTTTCCGATGTTGAAATAGAAGACTTACATTGAAAGGCTGTACACTGTTTCTATTGTGATTAAAACCAAGGTTGTGATTTGTTGATTTAAAATACAACTTTGAATGTGATGGGTTGATTGAATTGCCCGATAACAAACTGTCCGATGACAACTTGGCAAGTGGATTAGTGGAAAATATGTGATTTTTTAAACCAATCACAATAGAGGAAACTGTAATTTATATGATTAAAATAATAAAAAAAGACAATTACACCATGAGTTGAAGTTATGTTAAAAACACTATTTTACAACTCATAATAATAATATAAGGTCACCATACATTATCATCTACGTGGAGTCACGTGATCTTGTAGAGAACCCTTTACAACTGCATTTCTTCTCACCGTACAGGATGTTGTTTCCCTAATCTGTCCTCTTTCTTTATAATCTTGAGCTTGCAGAGTTAGAGAAACCTTTATTGTCAATTCCATTACTTTCAGGCTGACCGTTTCTCGAGTTCCAAATTGGAGGCTGCCATGAAAGAAAAACAAAATCAATGAATGCCAATCATTGACAGGATCGATTGCAAAACTTGAGAATAGACTGCATTTTTTTCTCAGTAAGTCCTTTGCCGTACTTCTTACTTCTGGTCGGAGTCTAGCAGACAACGAAATGATAAACGATGCCATGCTTTTTCATCTGTCATGGAACTCTGCAACTATTTAACACTGCTTAAACCAGAATCACAAAGAAGTGTGCTGATGTAATTGTGTGTTAGTCGTCGACGGTTTCTTCCTTAAGAAAATGGAAACGCACTCTATCCAGGTTATCGTTCAACCCTAACAGTCTTGCACCCTAAGCCTGGTACTTTCAACTGCTGAGAGGTATAACCCTTCTTCGAGAATGCTATATATATATATGAATGCTGCAAGTAGTATACTGCTTTATTGAACCATCAAGCGTTGGGTGAAGACGGCTGGATATCGGCCCAATTCTTTTTGGTCAGTCTAAACTTTCGCCGCAGACATGTTGTTTACACCATCCAGCATAAAAGATAAGCATTGTAAATTCACTCTACCCAAGCCCCGTACTGATTACCTAAAACGCAGTTTCTGCTACAGTGCGGGCATTGTTATGGAATAATCTCCCCCCAAAAGTCAGCCGGAGCAATTTGATTCTTTAAATCGTTTAAAAGCGAAGTCAGTCGCCTTATGTCTACCTCGTACTCCCACAAGGCAAACATGTAAATCATTCAGTTTTTTTATTTTTTTTATAATCATTGTACTAATTTTACCGTATATAAATAAAGCTTATGTATGTATGCATGTAAGTATGTTGTTCGAAACGTTTCCTAAGTGATATTGCTCTAGATCCATCATAGACTGAAACACCTATGATGATGAAGTAACTTTTGTAAAGAAAATATATATTTATATATTTATATATATTAATCCTCTTTCTCTCGTTAAGCCCACAAACCGTTCCTACCTGCAATTTAATCACTTCTCCATTTGACTGGTTTCCTTGGCCATTGTGGTTGGCATGGGCTCGTATGGTGCCTTGGTTGCTCTGCATGTAGTGATCAAGATCATCTGACCAGGCATCGGTTGAACGAACCAAATTTCTCTCATCTGATCTGACAGCATTTCTGTACTTTATCTGTACATAAAATGATTAACTCTCCCTTTCAATCAATTAATCAATTTGAATAAATTCTAATTCATAAACTACATGTCATTCATAAACGACATTGCTAATGCTCGCTTCAGACGCCGCACTTTTCATGTGCCGAACGTAACTGCTGAGTTAAGTACGGCAAAAGAGCGACGTCCGAATCGATTCTGTTCGGCGGTTTTAATTTGGTATAACAAAAACAATCAGTTAGATAGAGTCTGTAGCATCTCTGTATTAGACTTCTCAATGTGAAGTCACGAGCTACCGGGCTACCTGCTTGATCAGAACAGAATCCGGCGGAAGTGAGATCTTTCACCTTTAGAGGCTTGAAACGGCAGGAAGAAACGTCGAAACATTTTGCTGTTATTATTAACACACCAAGGGGATTGCAATGAGAACAGAAGTCTCACATATAAACAAAATGTACGGCGCTGTAAGGCCCCTATGCGGTACTGCATGCGCTTTTACCATACATGAAAGTTTTACCCTTCTTATTTGTGACAAAATTTCCAATCAAAACAACATTAGCTAAAACAACAATTTTGAGTATTTCGTATAGTGTGATCGTCCGAGTTAGGCGGGGTAGTTCTGAAAAGAACTGTCGTTGGTGACGGACGATCACACTATACGAACTACTGATACTCCCGGGTTCAAACCATTTACTATATTTAGAGGATATATGCAATAACTCAAACATCTGCACTGCGGTTGGAAACGTGATATTTGATCGTGCGGTTTCGTAATGTTAGCAATTATTGGGATTCAGCCTGGAAAAAGACACGTTGGAATGGAAATCGAATCCGTAAGGTCATGAATACTGGTGCAACGTTCTATCAGCTGAACCAAAATAGAGGTTTAACTTTACCAAAAAAAGCGTCGTCTTGCCCCCCAGCCCACCCCCCCCCCCAAAAAAGAAAAAAAAAAAAAAACTGTTACATGATAAAACCATAAATGGTGATACTTACCACTAAAACGAAAATGATAATGAGAAGTAAAAACACCACCGCTCCTGCTCCAATTGCTACTATTTCCCAGGTCTCCAGATTGTTTGTACCAGAAGCAGGTGACGGTGTTTCTGTGATCTCTGACCTAATCTGCTCTGTCGCAGTGACCTTCACCAACGTGATGGAGCCCAGATCTTCAGTGTTGTTGGCTTCCTTCAATTTTTCAATCAGCTCTGAAGTGGTGACGGGCGATGTTTCGTTCATACCAACATCTGTCTCGGCCACCACACTCCCGTTTGAAAATCTTATAACAGTGACAAATATGAAGTTGATTCCAAAAGCTTTTCTGTAGATCACCGTAATGCTAACTTTGATCGTTTCCGCCAGATCACGTGATTCCTGTGAGGTGATATCGTTGTAAGCGGGAACAAAGTCTCTTCGAATAGTTAGGACGACTCGAAATATTCTGGATTGCTTTTCTATGAAATAAGAAAAATAATAATGATAATGATAATAATAAAATACATGTATTGGCATTCCTGAGCTGTTTGCTGGTGAAGTAAATAAGTTCACTAATAAAGTTCAGAACATAGATCACATAAGGGCTCGTGACCAACTACTGATAATGATCCAGAATGTTTAATAGTGACCACATTAGGAGCCGTAGAGGAGTCACTTTGGGAGCATTAAGACGCCACTTTAAGAGGGCCTTACCGGGACCACGTAAATAGGTCTTACAAAGGCCACTTTAAGAAGGTTTTACAGTCTTTCAGGTCTTAGGCGCCTTAAAGGGGTCACTTGGGAGCCTTCTGTCAGAGGACAGTCTAAGTACGTCCCACAGAACCTACTTTTAAGAGACTTCCAGAAGGCATAACGGTACTTTAAAAATCTTCAAGATGTTCCTATATTTAAAGATAAATATTAATTCCACAACAGATTATGTATTACACTTTTGACTTCTTTCTAACCAAATACAAAATCACTGTAATATATTCATGACCTACCATATCCAACATTCCTTTCCTTTGTCACAGTTTGTATCAAAAGAAAAGTAAACTCCAAGAAAGATAAATAATTCCAAACTATCTTATTTAAAATGTTTTCGAAATAACGTTGGAGGCAGAGTAAAGAATCCTTTATTTGAATCATTTACTAAACAAGATTGAATCATAATTACACATCTAAAAAGAGCGAAAAAATATCATTTCAGTTCAAGACCAATAACAAAAGAGTCTCCGTTTGTGAATTGCTTTCCACACCAATGCACAAAAATAATCTACCAATCTATGGTTACATTAAAATACAGTGCTACCAGAACAGCGTTTCAAGTCATAATCACTAACAAAAATCTAAGTACATAAGGCCTCAAACTGGACTATGCTTATATGTAAAGGTTACATGTATCTACAAAAACTTTCACAGTCCTACTCACAAATCTAGTAAGCCAATACCACTCTCACGTTATTAGGGTTCTATTTTACCATATCTCCTACTTAATAAAAGTTCTTCTCATCCCGCAGCTCCGTGGTCTTGAGAGTTTCTCTCTCTACTGGCCACAAAAAACACACGAAAACAATAGCCTCGTCACCCTTCCTTCATTTTCTCCCTGACGTACACCATAGCTCACTAAGAAACCCCTTGCCACTATCCAAGAGACACTTTTTAAAGTAGAAAGTTTTTTTTTCTTTTCTTAAATAAATACTTCAAGAACGCCGAAACAAAAACAGTTAAATGTAGAACATCGCTTGAGTTTTTTAGTATCTTCCCTGCACAGAATCCACTCAGTACGACATGCAGCAACCTCGTTCCCAGGCTATCTCCTCTTCCCGCCTCCGGGAGCGAGAGAGGGGGAGGGAAGAGGAGAGACCCTGGGAACGAGGTTGTTCGAGATGTTTTAATTAAAAGAAACTGGTCTCTAGACCTCTCGCTCGGCTTGCGAGTAGATAATCCGCCTGTGACACCAATGAAAAACATTTTACGGCTTCCATTACAGCAACAACAGCACTTTTCCAAGTCTCTCAGAAAGAGAAAATCCGTGATTCCGATGGAATCTAGTCGCTTCTAATGGGCGATTGGATTCCGTTGGAACATATTTCACGGGTCCCATATAGCAAGACCAGAACTTAATTTTCTAGGTCTCTCGCGAAGAGAAAATCCGTGATTCCAATGGAGTCTATTCGCTCTGAATGTGCGATTTGATCCCGTTGGAAAACATTTCACGGCTTCCCATACAGCAAGACTAGAACGTTTTCCAAGTGTCTTGCGAATAGAAAATCCGGGATTCGGATGGAGTCTAGTCGAGTGTACTTGCACGAATAGACTTCGGCTTTTTCAATGGAAAATAATCATTTTCCAATGGAATCTATTCGAGTGTATTGGACAACCCTCCGTTACTTAAAAAAAAAAACTTTAAGATCCTCTTCCTATAAATAAGAATAGAATTCTACAATGGATTATGTATTACACTTAACTGGGGTTCATATTTGGATACTCAAATTTATCTAAGTGAAATAAGAAGTCACATGGTATTTCCTACCTTTGTTACATCTTTCACCTTCGTATCTCTCTGTACATTCACAATTGTAACCAGATAGTTCTTGGTTATCATGTTTACAAATTCCTCCATTAGCGCAGGGATTAGGGCGGCACACGTCTACCTCTAAATGTGAACAAAAACCTTTTTAAGATGTTGCCTGTTACTAACAGCGGGCAAAAAAAAAAGAAGAAAAAAACAAAAAAAACAAGACAAAAAAAAAACAAACAAACAAATAAAAAAAGCAAAGAAACAACAACAACAACAACAAAACAAAAAACCTCTATAAAGGGAGGCACCATTTCCCAAGCATTTATAAATAGTTGATAATAAAAACCGTTCGTATTTTTCTCAAGGTAAGTTAAAAGTACCGTTTTAGCGGAAGTATACTCGAAAAGTGCTCAGCACAAAGATGTTTGTAAATTGTCAGTAAAATTATTAAATGCTGAGTTTAATATTTGTGTAAAGCAATATATGAGGACTTTCTTAAAGAGCTTAAGGAAATGCGTATACTCCCCAGAACATACCTTCTTCACAGCGAGTTCCAGTATAACCTTCATCACATATGCACCTTCCAGATTGTGAAAGTTGGCCATTGTTAGAACAATTTACATCTAAGAAGATCGAGAAGAGGTAGTCCTCTCAGTTGACGAGTATTCTGTTTAGTAAAATTATGCTTAAACATAGTATAACACTGCGATGGGCTAATTAACGATAAAGCAGATGGTATTCGACTTTTCAAGATTAAAGCAAGTAAAATATCCGACCTGCCAACTCTAACTTTCTAAGCAATCATTAAAGGTGAGTTAAGATCTCTTCAATGTAGATGTCATGCAGGGTTCTTGCTTTGAACTGACATGCTTGATAACGGAAACATAAGTCAAGAAATAGTACTTATCGCCTACAACGAGCTGCTCAGAACCTTGTTCTACGTCTCAGTGCTTATTCAAAGAACAAGAGCAAGCAAACAGGGAAGAATTACAAAGATATCGGATCGAAAAGGGTTCTTTTTCCACTTTTAATTCCTCGTTCCAAATGATTTCTTTAGAAGACCTATATCAAATTCTCGATAAATGTGTTTGAACTCTCATTGCTATGAATTTTCGGCTTTTTCCTCACTATTGCTTATGTGATTTAAGACTAAATCTTGCATGTGTTTGATATATTACTCGACTTATATACAACACCAGCTCTTACGTTTTAAACAGTTCACTCCTGAAAAGCCTGGTGAACAAGTGGACGACGGCGATGTCGATGATGGTGTCGGCGTAATCGTCACACTGTCTGTACTTGGTAGTAAAGCACTACTGACAGCTGAGCTACTAGATGACGTCGGTGTGGACACAGGTGTATCACTTGAGCCCAGTACTGCAGTAGCAGTAACTGGGGACTGCTGTTCAAATGATGATGATGATGGTGCAACAGATGCTGTAGTTGTGGTAACTGGGGCGAGTGATTGAGATGCCGATGATGGATCAACAGGTACCGTAGTAGTAGTTACTGGAGCCTGTGGCTGGGAAGATGATGATGATGGATCAACAGGTACTGCAGTAGTAGTGGCTGGAGCCTGTGGCTGGGAAGATGATGATGATGGATCAACAGGTACTGTACTAGTAGTGACTGGAGCCTGTGGCTGAGAAGATGATGATGATGGATCAACAGGTACTGCAGTAGTAGTGGCTGGAGCCTGTGGCTGAGAAGATGATGATGATGGATCAACAGGTACTGCAGTATTAGTGGCTGGAGCTTGTGGCTGAGAAGATGATGATGATGGATCAACAGGTACTGCAGTAGTAGTGGCTGGAGCCTGTGGTTGGGAAGATGAAGCCGATGATGGTTCAACAGGTGCTGTAGTAGTGGTAACTGGAGTCTGTGGCTGAGAAGATGATGATGATGGATCAACAGGTACTGCAGTAGTAGTGGCTGGAGCCTGTGGCTGGGAAGATGATGATGTTTCAACTGGTACTGCAGTAGTGGTAACTGGCGCCTGCTGTTGGGTTGATGATGATTCAGCAAATACATCAGACGTGGTGATGAGAGCCTGTTGCTGAGATGATGATGTTTCAACTGGTACTGCAGTAGTGGTAACTGGCGCCTGCTGTTGGGTTGATGATGATTCAGCAAGTACATCAGACGTGGTGACGAGAGCCTGTTGCTGAGATGATGATGGTTCAACAGCTACTGCAGTAGTGGTAACTGGCGCTTGTTGTTGGGATGATGATGACGGTGCAACAGGTGCTACGGTAGTGGTATCTGGAGTCTGTGGCTGAGATGTTGATGATGATGCTTCAGCAGGTACCGAAGAAGTGGTGACTGAAACCTGTTGCTGAAATGACGATGGTTCAACAGGTACACCGGAAGTCGTAACTGAAGTCTGTTGTTGGGATGATGTCGCACTGACTGGAAGTGAGGTTACTGACGCCTCACTTATCTGAAAACCTGTGTATAGGAAATGATTATGGTTTTATATCTATGTCTGTATTTTCGAAAGAGAACCAATTTAAGTTAGCGAAAATCTTGGTTTACCTCCGAGTATCAAGACAGAAGCAACCAATAATCTGAGTAATAACGAGTCCCGTGGAGCCATGTTCATAAAGCGTCTGTTGGAAGATGTTTGCTGGAAATAACAATCAAAGCCTCAGAAAGGATAAAACAACTGTGGAGGAAAAAAATAATTAACTATTATCAAATATTTGATCCCGAGACAATGGATCATTTGTTCCACACAAACCGTACACTTCTTAACTGACTGAATATCAATTATTTTACACGCAACTTTACTAAACGCAATCTGTAATCATGATTTTTAATTGGCTGAATATGACTTAATTCACTGGCAACTTTACGAAACGGAATCTCTGATCATGATGCACAAAATACCAAGAGTGTAGCGACGGGGAAAGAATGCCAGTAACCCACCTTGGTGAGGTAATATTTTTAATATAACATAGGGCTAGATTTGGGTAACTCACTCATATATAGAGGATATTGCACGGTGGCGAGATATGAATTTTATGTTCGAGTGGCAAGAACATAAAATTCATATCTTCAAGCCAACGTGTAATGTTCTTTTCATTATATGGAGACTAAAGCAAAAGGCGGGAATCGTGACGTCATTGAACGATACGACCCTCACAAAGGTGACATAAGGAAAATACGCCACTCGGGTCCCGGATGAAGTGGCATATGGAATCTACGAGTGATTTAGTTCCCAGTAAAACACTCTTCTCCATATAACTAGTCACTAGTCATAGTTGCCACTAAATCTGCCCCCGACTTTGTAAAAACTGAATGAAGACTGCATGTGGTTGTCCATGTATTTGTTATGAACCTTTGAAATGTAGTTTTCGTGTGAGAGTTTGCGAGTGCAAATTCCTTGTTGTGTTTGTGTTTTGTCAGTTATCACACTTTGTTTCTTGGGTTAATGGAAATCCTCATACATATCGTGTTTAGGATGGGTTTACATTCTAGCTTGGAATGAAATAAGAAAGCTTGGAATGAAATCGTGACGACTCGTTGCCAAACTTGCCAAACCCAGTTTGCGCGGTTGCTGAGACAGGCGCACATGCTGAAAATTAACCGGGACCACCGTGCGCGCCTATTTTCGTCAAATCGAGAAAATTTTCGCATACTAACACTACGACCATACGATACTTCTTATTTACGCGGGGAACATTAGGGTGCCTCCTCGGGTTCCGTCCTCTGGGCCGGAACCCTGCGGGGGCAATAATTGCAGCTATTTTGTAGCCGGCTTCTACTCCCCGCTCGCTCACTGCTCATCCGACAAAAGATGCCACTTTCACTAAAACACAGCGCTGATGTGACAACGTGGTGGGTAACTTGGCATGCGTGTAACAAAGTTTGACCGCCACCAACTCTCCCACTTTTGTATAAATCCCATCTGCGCGCCTTTATCTACTAAAATAAATAATTCTATCGAGAATTTATCATTGTTCCCTAGTTAGCGTTCGAGCAAGCCATGCATGGTGGATTCTTATCATTGGTTTGGGAGAATTCAGAATTGCTTTTTTCGGAATTTGACGGTATCAGCGCCAAATCGAAAGGAACACCTTTTACAAATTCTCTGTGCTCATAATACACGATGCTCGTTTTTTCACTGTTCATAAATAGTTCCCAGTAATTCAGGAACCCACTCATTCGGATCACTGATCACAGTAAAGGGCCGAAGTCATTTTAAGCATCATTTAGCAATTAATTTTCGAACGTCATGCTATTGCCAAAGGTATTGATTTGGCAGTAAAGTGTGTAAAATCTTAATCAAATATTAATTCATTCGTAGCACACGTACCTCATTAAGATTTTAGACAATTTACTGCCACATCAAGACCTTTGGCAACAGCGTGACGACCACAAATTAATTGCTAGAGAGTGGAATTGCTAAATAAGTATCAAAAGGAATAAAAATGCAAGTCTGGTGGCTTTAGTGTCAATCTACTAAATTTACCCCCCCCCCCCCCTTTCTTCCCCCGTTGCAGACTCCTCACACTTTACTGTGCATCATTAGCTAACTAATTGGAAAATAGTCGGCTGATATCAGTGTAATTAACTTTATGGGCCTCTTCGCGTGTCTTGTTTAGCAAAAAACACACTGCCAAAAAATGGTCTTTATTACGCTAAGGTGCGAACTCGAAAAGTTGGGTGCGAACTCGGTACAGTTGGGAGCGAACTCGGTCTTATTGGGAGCGAACGCGGTAAGTGTAAGGTGCGAACTCGGTGGGTGCGAACTCGGTTGGGAGCGAAACCTGCATCATTCGCCAGCGGTGAGTACTAAACGACATATGTTTCTTTGCCAAAGGTGAGTTGTTTGGCCTGTCGACTTGAACTTGCTAGACCAAACAAAGGTCAGCTATCTAGGATTTAAGCTTATTCCTTTTCCTTCAGTTCTACAGTAAATGCTACCCGCTGTTAAACCAAAGAAAGTTGTCTTTTCTACTGTACTCTCCCACAACGCAGAATGGTACAAACAATATAACTCCTGTTGGAAGAAGTTTATCTTAAAAATAAATACGTTTCGATGACTCGAACGAAAATGGGGTGCAATGATCACTTGGCAAATACTCGCTTCTCAGACACGCAACTTTCAAAACAGGACGGTACTCTGTAACTATAAAAATAATTGTACATTTTTACCCAAAATGTACTGCGAGAAATCACATTCTAATCACGCGGCAATCATCAAAGTGAACAGAAATATTCGTCTCGCAAACATATATCATAAACCACTGAAAGAAAGACTTAAGAACTTTGGAACCCCTACCCCAGCCCTCCCAGGAGAGGTAACTTACTAGGTTGAAATTACGCGAAAACGTTTCCCGTAAAGCTTCGCGGGTCTCCGGACTCCTGAAAACATTTTAGGATCGCCCGGGTAGAAAGTTCCTTCGCCTCTCCGGCGAAACTGGTCGTAGAAGTTGGCAGACTCGGATGTATTTCCCGTTCTTTGCGGAAGTCCCATAACCGGCATACTTCCCTACTACAGTCTCACAGAAAAATTACAGTTATCATGACTTCCTCAGGCCAGTTACGAATCTTAAGCTTGCTTAGAATGCATTACCAAACACAACGGAAACTAGATTATTGGAAACTGGATTTGACGACTAATATCAACAAGATGAACTTTAACGGGTAAGACATGTCAATTTGTAGTGTAGTTGAACAAAACCAATCTCTTTTTTTAGTAAAACGATAAATTTCCTAAGGTCAAAATGCAGTTAAGTTCCACGACTGAATAGTTTTTTAAAATATTATTTTAATTTTAACTAATGTTTGCGAGCTACACATGGTTTCTAATTACGTTTAATATTTATACATAACATTTTCTTAATCTAAAAAAAGGCATAGAAGAAAAATTCACTTACCGAGCAACAATTCGTCTTGGTAACCTCGGGAGATTGTTTCATGAGTTTATTGCTCACGCCGTGTTCTAAAGTGAGTCTCGGAAAAGTTTCGTGAATTCTTATGCGACGTCACGTGTTTGGGTAAGACGTCATGACATAACTGGCACGTTCGCTGGGGCGAGAAATGACAAAAGCACGACACACGCTGAAATATCGTGAAAAATATACAGGAAAGTTTGGAATTACTTTGTCTCGATAAATCTAACTTCCTCTGGATTCAAATTCACGCTCGGTCGTATTATAGCTGTAGTTATTCACCGGTGAACTTTGTAAATTTAAACGCTGTTGTGGGATTAAGAATTTGTGGAGGAGAAAACTCAAAAATATTTCAGAGATCTATTTCGTAGCAACAGTATAGCAATCAGATTCAAACATTAGCATTGTAAGGCAATGTAAGCGGAATGTTTAGTTTCCTCTTTCAGTCCGTGACGTTTATCACGTAGTTTGTTAATCTAAATTGTATTTGGTTGCCGACGTGCGTTCACTCCGGATTAAAAAGAAAATCCGTTCTTATATTCCGTGCCGCTGTTCATGTTGCTCCATGGTTGTGTCTTCTTAATTGCATTTAATTTCAACATATTGTTAGTTTCTACATCCCATCACTTCATTTTGGAGTCGCGGTGTTTTTGCCTCCAGGGCTAAATATAAACTTCCCATGAGTTAAGAAGTGCGGTAAACTGTTTTAATAAATCTATAGCATCACTTTTCAGGCATTTGGAAGTTCATGTGATTTCTGTTGGTCGTTTCTTTAATTGGTAGCGGGTTAGGGGAGGGAGGAAGGGAAAAATACATTTATCGCCAACCAGTGGATGTATGTGATCAACTAAGAAACATAGTTCGGTTGGGATCGGGAACGACGAGGCAACGAGAACAATCCAACGAAGAGACGGCAAAATAATACGGGAGCAGCAGTAAAAATTAAAACCACGCAATATGACAAAACAAGCGAAACGAGAACACGAAGAGACTCGAGCCGCACCGCAATTCAATTACGGCGCATGTAACGACGAAACGACAGAGCTCGAAGCAACGGAAGCGACGCCGCAAAGGCATGACAAGAATGTTGCCAAGAACCAAGTTTCGCAAGATAAAAAGTATTCCCAGCGTCAATACAACTAAACATTGATTTTATCTGACGGCATTGATGATAATTGACGGAAATGTGTGAATAGCTACTTGACCCTCTTGCACTCAAGATCCGAAAGTTTCCTTCAACACGTACGACAGTTTTTTCCCGTTAATTTTCGCAGTTAGTTCGAAGAATTTGACGATAGAACAATTGTGATCATTTTTACAATTCCTTTTACCTATTTGCTTCATGGCGTATCTTGCCATGTTATAAGGTACAGTTTCATCGGTTCTGTAGGCGAACTAACAAAGGCGACTAATGTTGCGCATGCGTATTATCTAATAAAAATCAGGCCCACAAGTATTCGAAGAGTGGTGTTAGAACAAGGGAAGAAAGATGGCGGCGTTGGCGTTTGTGGAAGGGTTAATGGGATACATTTTCAGTGCTATTTATGAGCTGATGGCGCAAGCACTGAAAGAGGATGGGTAACAGTCAGAAAGACTTAAGCAACTACTTCTAATCTAGCTAATCCTTTTCTTCAGCAAAGAGAGAAATATGCTTTAGATCGGACATTTTGGAAATGCGCGGTGTTCAGACCTGTCGAAGAATAATGAGAAGTTCGAAAAATTTCGCTTTGTTTACGGAGAGTAAGGTTGTTGATTCCGCAAATCACAACAAGGAAGGCTGTTGTGCAATAAAGGAATTGGAACCGGGACTTACATTTGCATTTGTGGTGTTTTAACGAGGATATCCACGCTCGATGTGGTACAAAGCAAATTTGCGACCTCGACAGGATTTACAAATGGCGCGTCAGTGCTGAATGAGCCTGTGATCCTTACAAAGGATACCACAGCTTAAAATTTGTCCGTGATTGGAGTCAAGGTTAGTAACAAAAAAGTATCACACACGAATTTCCTTTGTTCTCTTATTGTATTGAATATTATCTTTCCGGACATGAGAGTTCTTTACCAAACTAACAGTTGCCTGATAGCGTTTTTTGTCCGAACAAAATTTTTGGATTAATTGCTCGGACTTTTGTCTCGGACTTTGGTCCACGAAAAGCCGTTAACTGATGAAAGTTTGTGACCTAGAAATTAGGCTTGGAACGAGATATTACCGATAAAAGTGGCACAGCTCATTCTAAAGCCTCAAGTTATCGACTCCTTCGTGTGAAAAAGTGCTTTTGTTTATCCACAAAACGGTTTTTGTTTTTCCATCATCGAGACTGTAATTTCACTTTATCTGAACATCTTAATTCTCTGTGTGGCAAATTTGTAATTTTGAAGTTTTCTGGACAGTTTTTTTTTCCTCCATTACGTAAGAAATGTAGATAAAACGGTCACTCTGTTGACCAAGTGAAAGTTTATGCACCCAAACATTGCCAGAAATTTGGGTCAAGATGGCGGCCGCGCGTGCGCACATTTTCAGTAATGGCGCTTAAAGTACTTAAGAAAATGTATGGGGAAAACGACTTTTTTGAAAATATATCATTTTCCATGCGGTGGATACCTTGTGCACAGTTCGAAACATATTCAACATGGACAAGCCGAGTTATTGACAAGGAAAAGAGGTAACAAATTCAACACCAACCTTCTTCCCGTGGCATATAATCCTGTAGTCAATTTCTGCCCCTTTTCCCCATACATTTTCTTAAAATTTCCTCAGAGATCATCTCGATCTTCCATAAATACAGGGAGATCCTCATAGACAATCCAAGGTGCACAGATCGAAATGAGTTGTACGAAGCATGTTTTAAGCCCTGACACTCGTACTAGGTTGATTCTTCCACGCCAAAGTTCTTCCAAGAGCGGATGAGTTTTACGCATTTTAGAAGAATCTAAAAAGCCGTGCGGCCATTTTTAAAGTCCTCCTTGTTTACGTGTTCATCAAAAAACGCTGCAAGTCGCTGGGAAAGTGATCTTCGCGGCCATGTTTCTTGTTTTCAAAATCCCCTGGTGTTCCTTGGGATAGCTAAGTCTCAGGCTACTCTCGTACAGATTCTTCATTGCCCAATTCATGCGGCAAATTTCTTCACAACATCCGGTTGAGAGTAGCGTTTAAAATGGCTGACTTGCTGAGCGAATACAAAAGGCAAGAAATTGAATGCCAGTTGAAGCTAAGTTCTGAGTTTCCTTTGGAATATGTTCGACGAGAAGCAGCCTCACAGTACGATTTTTTGTGCTGTGTGGAGATTCCTTGGCCTCTTTTGCGAAAGTGGAGCGAGCTTCTTGAAGTCACTTCCGGTACAGGAATCAACTTCATAGACCTACTAAATGCAACCGTCGTGGATGGATGGTTTGCGTTGAAGCGTAGCAACGAACGTATGAATGAGCTGCTTCGAAAAAAATCGAGCGCAGCGAAGATTTCATACAAAAAGACCTCGGGCAGAAAGAGAAAGGAATTGGACAGCAAAACATATAGCCTCTGTGTTAGAAGGGGCGAGCTTGAGTCAGTTGAATTATTGAAGTCTGAAGTTCTGGACAGCGACAAAGAGATCGAAGAGTGGCGAAAAACATACAGTGACTTAGTAAATGAGAAAAAGAAAATGTATGAAGAAATGAAGAAAGAAATCAACAAACTAGAAGAGGAGATAACAGACCTTACAGATGTCAACAAAGAGCTGGTTGATTACATTGAGGCCTTAGAGCAAAGAGAATCCTTAAAGTGCCAAGGCAAGAAGGTGACTGAAGTGGGCACAAAACAGAAGGGGAGAAAGCTCCGCCATCTAAAGAATAAGGTTCAGTGTGCTCTGTGGTTTTGTAAAAGCTTTGGACTTGAAATAACTCAAGTAAAACTGCAGGATGAAAAAGGAGGTGCCCACACTTTGGACTGGGAACCCACCCCTACAGATGGAGATTATGAAAATCTACATAAAGAGGACAAGAACAAACTTGAGCAAGTATTGTTTTTATTAGACAAATTCTGTGTGGGTGATGAAGTGTATCATGAGCTCACAATGATTACAGAAGACCTACCCAAATCATATTTAGTAAAACAGTTACGAGGTAACCTAAACAAAACATACCATATAGAACAAACTCAGGGGAAATATCCTGGGGCAAAAATAAACTTCACTGCTACACTCCAGGAACACATTAAGGAACTTCTTAACAGCAAACCAGAGCTACAAGATGCTTGCATTGAAATAAAACTTAGCGGAGATGGTGCAAGAATGTCAAGAACGACAAATTTCATGATGTTCTCATTTGCTCTTCTGCAAGCAAAAGAAAGCATCATGTCTTCAAAAAGCAACAGAACAGTTGCAATAATCAATGGTCCAGAAAAATATGAAACTATGAAGACCTCTCTAAGACACTTTTTCAAAGAAGTCAATGAACTCATAGAGAAAGGTCAAATAACAGTTGATGGCAAGGATGTCAGCATAAACTTCTTCCTGGGTGGAGATATGAAATTCCTACTTATGGTAATGGGCATGAACTCAGCAACTGCTGACTACGCTTGTCTTTGGTGCAAAGTACACAAAGATAATAGATGGGATACTTCAAAACTTTCCAACTACTATAACCAACAACCCCTACAGCGAACACTAGAGGAAATCCAGAAGCTCTGTAAATGCAAGGAAAACAATTATGGGTGCATTAATGAGCCTCTCCTAAACATTACATTGACAAATGTAATTGCAGATGAGCTTCATTTGCTATTAAGAATTACTGACAAACTTTTGCAAAATGTAATCGATGAAGTTCTTGAAAGGGATGCAGTAGAGGATTTTAACAAAAAAAGGGGAACACCCAAAGGAGTACATCTCACAAAGCTGGTTTACTGCATCAATTCTCTTGGCATTTCCTTTTCTGTTTGGAATAGAAAAAATGCAGATGGCTCAGACAGCCAAGTTAAGGAATTTACCAGTTTGCTTGGCTCTCAGAAAAAGCAATTGCTTAATGGACTGCCCTCTAAAATGAACCAGTTCCTCTATCCAGAAACATGTGAAGCAGTAAAACAAATATGGACAGACTTTGAAGAATTATATAACATTATTACTGATTTAAACATAAGTGGTAATGACTCACCAGCAATTTTCACCAAAGCACAGTCATGGATAAATCATTTTTGTTCACTCCGAGGAAAGAGATCAGGGTATGAAAGACCCCGAGTGACACCTTACATGCACATCATACCATATCACATTCCATTTTTCATCGAAAAGCATGGATGCTTCAAGAAATTTTCCGGGCAAGGGGTTGAAAAGAATAATGATGATGCAAAAAGGATACTGTTTCAAAAATCGAACAAATGGGAGGCTGCAAAGGACATTTTAAATACTGAGAGCAGACAGTGGGAGCTACGACATCATGAAAGAGAGAAGGCAATTTACACAAAACGAAATGTTGAGTACTGGGAAGCTGGCATTAGGAAAAAGAGGAAAGAGCAGCGGCTAATGTCAGCACCCAGTAGCTCCTTGGATGAGGAAATGTGTGAGGAAAGCCCCAGTGAAGACTACAACAAAATGACCCTTCAGCAGCTGAGGGAAATCATCAAAGAAAGAGGCTTGAAAGTGAAAAACCTAAGTAAATTAAAAAAGAAGGAGCTTGTTACAGTTATTGAAAAATCCTAACTTAACTTCAGACAAAGTCTTATGCATGGCCCACAATTACCACAAGTACACTAATTACATGATGAAGGGACCTTAATAAATTTGATTGAGATTTTTTCCATGTGTGCTCTTGACATCTCCACTATTTTGTTACCAGCTTTTTGATAGCTTTTGGGTGACAATGTCAGGTATTTTCTTACTTTAAGAGGAAATCTAATCATAACTCCATCTCCATGACAGTCAAAAATGTGACTCCAGTTATTTGGGAGTTTACATTTGTTAAAGTCAATCTCTTCTAAGAGAGTCCAGTTTTTCTCTGCCGCCGCTCTTCCTCTTCCACAAAACAAATACTTGAAAACATCATGCCGAAACTCTAAACACACTTTCTGCTCAGGACCCTTGTGTTTAAGTGCTTCCAACAGAGCAAGTCTCATCCTGTCGACGCAGTTCTGTACAATGTCTCTTTCAGGTCTTGGAGAATCAAAGTTTCTGGAAAAATATATAAACATCAATAGATTTTTACCAAAAATGTAGAGCATGCAACTGTAAATTACAGACTTAAATTAACATTCACCTAGTAAATAATAAAGCAAATGATAGAAGAGGCTTAAAGAATTATTGATAATGCAATATGCAATACATGTACTTCTTTAGCACAGTCCTGTAACTAACTAAGTTCATTTATATATAATTAGAACCATGTTAAATTTTCATTAATCGAAGAATTACCTCAACAGAAAGGGGGAAAGGTTTTCTTCTGGTTCCCAAGTATTCTCAAAGCTACTATAGCCTTTCCATTTTACAAGGAATTTTGTTCCCTAACAAAAGATATCTAATTAGTTTTAATTTAAGGTTAAGTTAATATGAAACACACGCAGAGAAAAAGCAGAATGTCTTACCTCCGAGTCTTCCCGGCTTGCTATCAAGCGCTCTGCTTCATATATCCCGAGACTTTTAACACGATACCTCCTTTTCCTCTTTCTCTCAGGAAATAATATATCGCAAGAACTTAAATTATGAAGAATATCGTATGAAACACGTTCTCGCTTAGATCGAGTAGCAATGGCCGCCATCTTGTATCTCATTAAAATGTGATACACCGCTGACTCAAGCCCACGGGCTCGAAATGTCCCCGATTTCTGGTGATGAACAGTTCTCGTCGCCAGTGGTCGAGCTAGTTTTGGCTTAAAGGTCAACAAATAAGACTTGGTCCAGCGATCGCTTTCAATGTGAAGAGCGCATATTTCTGATGAGCTTACCTGTTTCAGAAGTTTGACCCTTGGAGTGGCAGGGCGCGTGCAAAAGATTTACGAGAGCAAGTCAAATTTCAGACACAATTGTGCACTTTGGCTGCGGACTGTCACCAAAACACGTCTCGACGATGATGTAAATTAAATCTCCGACACTCTCTTCGTTCATAGTGGGATTAATTTAACAGTCCAGAAGCTGCAGATGTCTTAAGATTCAAAGACACGATAATTCAAAATCTTGCGAATAAAAAGCGATATTTTATTTCAAAAGTTATACTTCGATTCAAAGGTATCAATTATTACAATATTTGGTAGAAAATCAGTGCATGCAAACAATATTGCACAAATGGAAATGTCTGCATTCCAAAAAATATTTCACTCTAAATTATATAAATAGTTTTTGATTTTACAATTTATTCAGCCATATGTACAGTTTGGAAGTCATGTACAGTTATTTTACAATTTATGCTGTTTTGAAAAATTTACAAATTGTTTGGTTCTATTTGTATTAGTTGACACTTTTAATAGACATAAATAAATTACAATTTGTACAGAAACATCTTTCCCCTATAATACTTTGTACTATAATATTAAACACTGGTGCACTTACTGTTACAGGTATTTGTATGAAGACACACCTAAGTAATTTGGAATTTTTCAACATATAGTCTGGCACTTAACCCAGAAGATATAAATTCAGTGAACCTATTACATACCCAGACTGACTAACAGAATAACCTTCAGTAATGGAAAAGTAGGATGATTATATTTTACGTTCACTGATAATGAAACGAAATCGGCATGACATAGCCAGAAAGCAACAAAAGATTGCAAGCATACCATTCATGCATATTACACTGTATGTGCAACTTGTTGATAAATGAGATACAGGTTATCGAACAGGTGGTTGAAGTGCAATGCAATGTAGACCTTAATGCTCTTTAGAAGTTTACCTTTGGATACCATGTAGAGAATAAAAATATATACAGAGTAGAAAGAGAGTAGAGAGGGGGGAAGGGAGAGAGAAAGGAGGGGGGGGGGGTGAGCAGAAACCAAAAAAAAAAATTAAATAATAACATTAACTATACAGTCTACCTTTACATATCCTGATAGTCAGAAAATAACCTCAGCATAACTCGACAGTAGTCATGTCAAATGGAGTGGGATTACATGTCCAGTCTCTTTTAGCCATTAACTCAATGTAGAGAGCCATTTGAAAGAGTTTGTTAGGACCTGCAGAAGCAATTATGCCACCAATATTACAATGGATGTGGCTTTCCATGAGCACTGACTCACCATTTCTGCCAATAAGCAAAAGCATTGTTTTATCAGGGGGCAGGATTAACACTGCAGCAAGCTTGGAATGTTGTGGTCTAGTGGAAAGATTTTGTAGTTCACATGCAAAGGAATTAAAATCATTGAATTGATATTCACTCCCACAATTCACAACCCCTGAAAAACCTAGTTGTGAGTGATTGATTATCTCAGGTACACTGTATGTGGCTTGTGGATTGCTGATCCCATTGTAGGAATGATTTCCATAAATCATAAGCTGTTTAAACATACTAACAAATTCCAAAGGCAATCTCAGAGGAGAAGGCAGTATCCAGTTAGTTGATGACATTAGAAAATTAACAGCCCCATAAACAGAGATGATGGTACATGCATTACTGCCCATTTGCCCAGGGGTAACAGTTGATTGTGAAAAAGAAAGAAGCCATTCGGTCACATCTGGATTCACACGTGTTTCCCTGACAATTGGTCCCTGTGGAAAATAAGGAGATGGATTATTGTTTGTTTGTGACTGTTTCTCTCTGACACACCAATCACACATACAAGGCAACATATGACCTCCTCTGACACACAATTGCGAAGGACAAACTGGGCACTTACCAAACATTCCAAGTGAAACTGGTCTCTGATGACCTTGCTTAAGATGACCACAAGTACTGCAGTGGGGAGGCCTTCTCTTTGATGATGATGATGATGATGGTAAAGTTCTTGATGACAGGCTAACCCTTGATGAAGGTAATGACTGTGCAGGTGGTGATACTACAGGGAAAGCTATTATCTGGACTGTCAAGTTTTGAACAACTTGCTCAACATTGCCATCTATTGCAAAAAACACTTCCAGCTTACCGATATGGAGTGTGATTTGCTTGCTGGTGAGAGGGGACCATCTTACACCGACACAAGCCAAATAAAGTTAAGAATTGGAAATTGCTTCACATCAGATTTATCGAACCTGGTACTGCAAGGCCGGATGCCCTGAATCGACGGCGTGATCGGCTTGACGAATTTCCTCAGTCAGCACCCGCGAGCCCAAGCAAGTCTGTGAGAGTAGAAGGTATAAAGGTAAGATTTCCGCACAGGTCCCTACTTCATTATGCGTGCTAGTTACAGCAAGCAAATCACACTCCATATCGGTAAGCTGGAAGTGTTTTTTGCGTGCTTCTTTAATATTTTGGAGCGTGGCTTCGCAATCGAGGGGAACCAAGGTCAGTGCACCGATACGTGAATATTTTTGGCACTTGCCTTCAACAGATGAGGAAAGGCGTTGCACTGTTAGAAATTAAAATCCATTTGACTCTGTTTTGCTGTTCCCTGCTCTTTTCTTGCCCACTCTCGCTCTAAGCGCATCCCAATCCTGCTTTTTCCGCTTCGACATTTCGTAGAATCACCGATAATGTTAGGCACATGGCACAAAAACAATTACTATCCAAGAATGCATTGGCGATACCTAGAGTCGAAATGCCTGATGGGCTATGGCCTCTGTGGGCCTATGGCCCTCATGGGCCACGTGCGAAATTTTTCTTTTTAATTTCTAAATAAATTTTTTTATTTTTTTGAAAATAATTACAGTTTGAAAATAAAACTAAATAAATAAAATAAACATAAAATTAAAAAAAATAAAAGGAAAAAAAAAGCAAAAACTAAAAAAAGAAAATTTGAAAGATATAAATAAAAACGCTATGGCCCTAATGGGCCACCACTGGTGGGATTTGGGGGAGTGTCAGTGGGAAATTGAGTGACCCCCCCTCAGCTTGCCAATTTTTTCACATGACCCCACCCTCAAAAGGAATTTTTTTGGGATGACCCCCCCTTGGCCACCTCGAAGTTACATCTGGTATTTTACAGATTAATACGTTCAAATGCCACTACATGCATCTTGATGTCATATTAGCTGTTACATTTCACTTGACAAGTGAATATTTACAAATCTATAAAGAAAGCTGTTTTGCACACATCCCATCTAAATTTCTCAAAAGAGCTTCAAAATTGTCTTCTTTATCCCCCTTCCCTGACAATCCAATTCATTTTCTTGGGGGTGACCCCCCCTTTGAAGCCATTTTTTGCATGCCCCCCACCCAAATCCCACCAGCGCCCCCTATCCCTTCAAAAAATAAACGGTCCCTAAAGCGCTAAGTTACAACTTGGGTTTTAACTCGACTTATTTGCGTGGAATGCAGTTAAAAGGCAAGTCCGAACTTGCATGCATGAGATTGGTACGTAAGTAACGAGGAAAAGCCCGCGGGAAATGATACGTGCTGATAGAAACAATAAGCATACTTCCCACAATAGCCTTTTTTCACACTTCCCGGCGCCATCTTGGAATAGAAACCGCGCAAACACCACATCGAGGCTCGCGTTGAGTCGTATTTTCGAATGTGGTGTATTTATGAGAGCAGAGGACACTTCACTTCGCTTTTCTTTTTGGCGTATCTTTGATATTTTATTGGATAATGAGCAGTAGCATTTTAAGAAAAGATAAAACATCGTGGTGTTCTTGGCTGTAACAACAACTATTACAATGACGAAGGGCTCTTCGCTGGCTGTCATTTCTTCAAATTCCCCACGAGCCCCAAGCGATCACTCGGCAGTAAATTGCGATGAAAATTAGAGAAGTCACTCACTGGATTTTGGTTCAAATGATCAAACTGTTGGAAAAAGGCAAATCCACATTTGCAAACAACATTTACTGTGCTTTAGCGATTACCCTGGTCTTGTATTTACATGTCCGAGACCACGTGACTGGAGCTCGACTCTCGTGGTCAACATTAATAAATTCGATCGTACCATAATGTGGCTATACAGTTCGTGTAAGCCACACAAAAAGGCTTTTAAAGAGATGATATACATAAGGAACAATACATGCGGTCTCGGCAACCTTTTGGGTGAAATATTTTACACTGGTTTTCAAGGATATGTCTGTCCACCAAACTCTCGTACAAAAAGGAAAGGAGTTAAACAAAACACAACAAAAGAAAATTACTAAATAAAAGATCCTTGCAGTTATGAAAGCAACATGGTCAGTTGCCAAGATAAGATCTGAAAAGATAGAGTTGAACGGGATTCGAATCCATGACCTTGCAATACCGGAGCAACGCTCTAACAAACTGAGCTATCAAGTCAACTGTAAGCTGGTCATTTGTGAGTTCGTACTCTCCCCGCAGATGAAATAAATGTGAATACATATGAAAATTTCATACGTGCACTGCGGCAGAAAGATATTAAGTAAATGAACAAAAAGATCGTCGCAGTTATGTAAGGAACATGGTCAGTTGCAAAAAGAAACCTCACAAAATTCCGGCATGAACGGGATTCGAACCCATGACCAGAGCGGTGACGGTGCAACGCTCTAACAAACTGAGCTATCAAGCCAACTGGGAGATGGTCATTTGTCAGTTCGCATTATACCCATAGAGGCTGAAGGAATGAATGTACGTATGGGAAAATTTCAAGCCCGAATGTTTTCAGGTCTTATCTTAGCAATTCCATATATCTTGTTCACAAAATATCCTCATATATGAAATTTTTCATGTCATTTATCCAGCTATCTATCATGTATCTATCATCTATCTGTCTATATGTCTATCTGTCTGTCTATCTGTCTGTCTGTCTATCTGTCTGTCTATCTGTCTGTCTATCTATCTGTCTATCTATCTGTCTTTCTGTCGTCTGTCTATCTATCTATCATGTATCTATCTATCATGTATCTATCTATCTATCTTCCAGAATCAAGAATTCAATCAAGAATTCTGAATCTATATCTATCTCAGAATCTATACGACTGCTTTACTTGTAACATTCCAGACTTAAGTGATTATTTTCGGTGGTTATGTTGTGGTTCAATTTTATCCTTGGTTTTAATTTTATTTTCCTTTGTTTCAAACTCATTATCAATCAAAAACAACAAAAAAAAAAACAAAGGAAAATAAAATTTAAAACAAGGAAAAAATTGAACTACAACTGTTATAAAGGGGCGGTTTGTGGTGGCTATTCTCCATAGTTACAGAGGGGCAGTTCTTGATGGCTATTTTCCATGGTGACGAAGGCGCAGTTTCTGGTGGCTATTTTCCATGGTTAATAAGAGCTATTTTGGTGGTAATCACAACTATAACAATATTCTCAAATATATCTGATTGGCTATCAACTGCCCTGGTCTCAGCATTACTAGGACAGTTTGATAGGACAGTACGCGATATGACCAAGTAATTGGACAGTACGCGCCATCACGCGCGCGCTTAAATGGCTTTCTTTTCACTGGTAGCAAAATGAATTAGAGTCTTTCGTGTTTTGATTTGAAAACAGAGCTTTATATATTACAAATAGAAAACAACAGCAACTGCTGTAAGCTCTGCAGTGCGTAGGAAATACTGCAAATACTAGTCTATTTCTTTCTAAGTATTTTAAATGATATCAGGCTAATAGAAAACACTGTAAGTACTAGTTGTTAATAGTTTCAATAGTTAGGCATTTTAAATGATTTTAGGTTAAGTATTCTAATTAGTGTCCCCAATTAGCCCACTAGGGCTAAATCCATAGACACTGAAATAAAGTTTTTACTTACTTACTTACTTACTTACTTACTTACTGGTAACAGAGCTTCGTGTCGTCCAATTCGGTCTGTAATTATACTCGTGATTAAACAGACCGAATTGGACTCCACTCAGTCCTGTTACCATTACTTATTATTGAAAGCAAGGCGCGAAGATTACAAGGTTCCAAAACCATTGGCCTACAAACCAATACAACACATCTCGAGAAACAGCACAAAACTATACCTACCTTGAATAATATTAAAGGTTTCAAATAGCTGAATCTCAATTACTGCTCTCGTATTTGTCCTGACAGAACCTTAATTCACAGACGCATTTTTCAGAAGTTGTTATTTATTGATCACAATTATATCGAGAACAATATATCTTATCAGGTCAGTAGTATAGGCTGATTAAATAGTAACATCAGGAATACCGTGGAACACGCTATCATTTACTGCCACTGAATTACAAAATTATGATGGGATGTCATTTGTTGTGATGTAGTAAGGATGGGAAACGTTAACTGTTTCGCTAACTTCACCCTTTCACTACCAACACGTATGCGAAAAAGTTCAAAATTTAAAAAGGCCAAACTTTTTTTCAAACCAACCTGGCAGGGCATTGGTAGGTGGCTCAAAAAAACAATAACTATGATGTAACGTTTCATCTCCATAAGGAAATTTGGACACATGAGGTATAAATAAACAAACAGCAGCTGAGTGCCGTGCTCTTCGGAACTAAGGGATGGTCGCACTGCATGGTTTGGTCCAGAGATGAAAACGTCAGAGCCATACGCTACGGTAAAACAGACAGTACCACAGTACTGTACTGTTTAGTAGCTTCAAATTTGGTACCACTGCATGGTTTGATCCACAAATGAGAAAATTACAACCGCACTGTGTAATAAAACCATAGCACCACAGTGCAGTGCTGTTCGGTAGCTTCACAAAGAATAGTATGAATACAAGCTTTGATCCAAAAAGAGAAAATTAGAGCCGCACGAAATAGTAAAACTCATTGTCCCACAGTACAGTTCTGTAGCTTTCCAAAGAATGGTCACACTGCATGGTTTGATCCACAGACGAAAAAGTTAGAAACGCACTGTATACAGAAACAAACAGTACCACAGTACAGTATTGTTTAGTAGCTTTCCACAAGAACCACACAGTATAATGCAACCACAGATGACAGAGCCCGCAGGGCATGTTATTGATAGTAAAAGGGTACAGCTGTATGATAGTTTAACAGATGGTACCAGAGAGATAATATAAAATTAGAAATGTAGAACTAAGGGTCCTTTGGAAGATAATTAACCTACTGGATGTACGAAGATGCTCTTGAGATAAGTTTTCGTGATTACATTCGTTTAAAGATCGGTGAGAACAGGAGAGCCATACAAAACCGAGAGCTAAATACAAAACAGTGAAAGACTTGAGAGAGATACAGTATATAAAAAATAGAAAGGATTCAGTCGTAACGAATTAGAAGATAAGTCACAGTTACAGAACACTGTTTTTATAAAGAATGCAATCAAACGTTCAAAACCAGACGTGTAATTACAAGTATTATTCAAAGAGGACGATGGCCAAACAAACTAGAAAATTGCCATTTTCTACTAAAAACGATTGTCACTCACCAATGATCCAGCTACTGTTTGGTGAACCTTTGGGTTTCACTACAATAGTTGATTTTGCAGTTTCCTACTTTTCTTTCACTCACTGAGCGGTCTATCGCGAGAACGAGTATAAAACGCACATACGCTTAATGGATGGTGAACATATTGGGGCTGAAAGGTACAGAAAAGGTTTCTTGCCCCGACGGTGTGATTTGTCACGCGCACAATATTTCATGTTCAGTAACGAAAGGGAAAAATGTCCATCTCCACGTTCAACGTCATATCGAAATTATAGTCATCATTGTCATGTCCTGATTGCCTAGAGAAAAAAGGTTCAGAAGCCGTACTTCAAGCCACTGATTTGCACGGATGAACTTCAGTTAACTATATAACGCTTCTCGACAAATCCCTAGGCCTCCTCTGTCTCATTATGTATAAAACAATTACAATATATAAGCTTCTATCAATAACAGTGTGATTGTCTTCTGAGAACCAACATAAATAATTGATTTCATAATGCCGTACATAAGTTATAAATATCATAATTCAAATTCTCATTTATATAAACGTGCCCTTTTCTTTTGGTTGTAAATTTGAACGGCTTCTAGAGCCGAGGATATAATACAACCTCAAATCTTCACTGACATTTTCAAATTATTTAGATTTTCATCGTAAGAATTTCCAGTTATTTTGATCCAGGAAGGCGTTCCGTTTTTACTTTATATATTTTACGTTACCGCGAGTCAGCTAGTCGTTATCACTGTTTGCTGAAGAGGGAAGGGGCCTCTTTTGCACCCGTGGACTGTCTAACATTTCTCCCTCACTCTCGGTGTCAGACAGCTGAGTGAGTTGTAGTTGAGACGTTTGCAACCACGCGTCATTCTCGTCAACTGCAGATCGCTCGTCTCTGTTTCCTTCGTCTGTTCGTCCTGTGCTTGTACTTCGTCTAGTGTTGGACAGCAGAATCAACTGAAGCTTTTCACAAAGCTTCTTGAACCGGTGAACAGGGCCTAGATACACACAGACAGACAGAAAATATTTTACTATATTATCAAGTGCCTACCTTACAGTCTTTCAAAAGATTCTCAAGTATAACACACTTCACTTAGGAGGCAAGGCTTAAACGACAAAAAGAACGTTCCAACTTCTAAACTGTCGATCCTGGAATCAAAAATTGAGTCGAGCAATCACTGGTTCTAACTATAAATCCCAATGTTCATCAAAAACGTCCTGTGAAAGAAGGAAGTCCTCACATTCAACGGTGCACCTCAGGAGTAAAAGATGAGAAAAGGGAAGAGGGACTAAACATTTTTTTCACAAACAAAACGACAGGACGAGTTCGGTTAGGGGAAACATATCTTACTCATGTACCACTATTCGTTTTCTCTAAACCGTTTCACTTCCAGGAGAGTTCAATTTGTAGCTTTTCCTTACCATGTTTATGAGGGTCTCCCAGGGGGGGGTCCTTGTTCCCTTCCAAAATTGCCCTATGTTCCCATGTTCCCACACATTTTCAGAATGTGTTCCCACACATTTTCAGAATGTTTTCGTACTGTAATTTTTCGAATTTTGTTCCCCTGTTCCCAAAAATTGGCTAATGTTCCCTTGTTCCCTTCGATATTTTGCCAATGTTCCCTTGTTCCCCAAAACCCCTGGGAGACCCTCGTTTATGTTTCTGTCAAGCAAGCAATTCAGATAGTTTTGAACTAACATATTGTAGTTCGCCACGATTTTACGTTAAAACCAGTTTATTAAGACTTTTACACTCCCACTGCATCACGCCAACTTACTCGAGAAAAAGCTCCCGGAATAAATTACCACATCTATATATACACTCTGATTGCACATTTCCATGCACATAACATTAGACTACATTTTCTCGCTTTCACACATTCATGAGCTGATGACACTAAATTCTCCCAGCTAACAATTAACAACACGTATGCCACTCACCAAGGCATAGCAGGTAGTAATAAGATTAGGAAGCACAAACCTGACTCTAGCACAATGGAAATGGTGTGTATGGTACTCTTCTCTTCCGAGTCGTTATCGATTGGTGAGATATTCACCACGAATCGAACGGCTTTCTTGAACACTGTCTTCCCTGTAACAAGTCAAACATAACTTTCTGAAAAACAAACAGCAGTTTTTCAAACGAATTTCTCCTGCTACTGTGTTAAAAGCAAATTCGAAAAGACAGTTGAACACTGCCGAGTAAAAAGCATCTCTTGAATACAATGTACTGTTTGCAACGAAGGACGTAGGGCTAGTTTAACCCAACCAGGAAAAGCGAACGCACTTGCACATACTGTGAAACACCGCGACTGTGAAGAAGGCTTGATGTCGCTCTCCGCTCCCCCACAATTATGCCTACAAAGCAAACTACAATCGTTGCCAAAATGCCTTGGACCGATAGTAAGAATTCCTTGTTTTCTCACAGATGATGGGAATTTTAAGGTATGTTTCGCGCCTCACCCCCTCGATCCATGTTAGCATATATTTCCAAACATACATTGAGAAGGCGGGGGGGGGGGGAGAGGGGAAGGGGGGGTCTTAAAATTGAGCCATTTGTTCTGAAGGGGAAAATGTGCCCGTTTCTAGCGAGCAAATATGAACCCACTACTGAGCTGCAGCCAACTTAGATGAATGGTTCAGATCAGCTCGTCGAACATCGCACCGGTTAATAGAGCGTTTTCACATGACGTCACAGCAGCCATATTGGTGCTCCAAAACAATGAAACGGCGGCCATGTTGGTGTTCCAAACTAATCCTCTGGGAGTTGAACTCGTTTCTTATGTAAAAACTTTCTTTTGTTCCAAAAAATTTGCATGGCTGCTGGCCACGTGAGTGAAAACGCTCTATAGCACCTGCTTACATTTGCGTCAATACAGAGAAGGTGGGAACTTTGACTGTGCTTTTATTTACAGTCAAACATCTGATTATTATCTTTCTTTGTTTAACATACTAGAATTGTTTAATGGTTATTCGTTATCAGGACATACCTCCCGGTTTCTTGTATTCCGCTCTGAATCCGTTTTGAGACACCACACAGTGTGTTAAATGACTGACCTAAAGAGAGAAAACTCTTATCAAGCCTACATTAACCAGAGTGTTTTCTTCCGTGCGAGTATAACGCGATCGTACAGTTGATGTAGAGAGCAAAGGGAGCCCCTGATCACTAAGTATCTTCTCCTCAACATATTGCTAAAAAAGCAAATTTAAGCAGCTTATGAGAATAGCGGAACCGATCAGCCAACCCTTTGAAGCTTTTCTCGCCTTAGAATGATGAGAACGGATCTTCTCCTTAACATATCAGTGCAAAAGCAACATTGCAGCATAAACGAATATAGGAACTGATCAGACACATTTCGGCCTCCAGAGTCAACGCTATGTCTGGTTCAGGAAAAGGATGCTTGACAGAAAATGGAAATGACTTTCTCTGGCTGCTGAAAAACCGTGGAGGATTTTTGTGTGGCTTGCACGAGTTGTGTAGCCACTTTATGGCACGATCAGATTTAATTATTTATTTGTCCACGAGAGCCAAGCGCCTGTCACCTGGTCTAGTAAGCCACACAGGTACGCACTTCGGACCTATTTTTACTTACCGATAAAAATGCGTGAACCATGTCAGCTTTCACAGTGCTAAAAGGTTTTTCTCTTGTTATTATAAAGAAAGGCTGAAAAAAAAAAAGAAAAGATGGAGAGAGAATTCGTCAATGGTAGACGTATCGCGACGAACTTGAGTCAGAATGCTAGAATAAATTTAACACAACTGCAACTAAAATACGTTGGTGGTAAAAAATTATACCTCGTGTTTTTGCGAGTTATGGTATCCTGACATCAGATGACCAAACCAGGACCGTTTAACTATACTGAGTAGAGAAGTACCCAAATAATGTTAGTATGGCACTGTTACTTAAGGCCTTTATTACATCCATTTTGAATCATTTTGAAATCCTGTACGTGGACTATTAAATTGTGCGATTTCAAAACTGTACTTGTGATTTCAAATCGAACTCGCGGTGCGCGCTTGTTCGATATTTGAAATCACGCGTATGATTTCAGACCAAATTGCATTCCACTCAGTTCAACTACCATTGTTTACTTCTTCTCATACGAGTTATCAAGCACGGGACGTAGTGTTTTATCACATAAAAAACAACGGGAGGGAAACGGAAAATAGGACGTTAGTAGAGTCTTCTGACGAAACTCGAGGTGTTCATTACGTTAGAAAACGAAATTAAAATTCCAAAACTGTGCTTTTTTGCATCAAAATCCAAACACGTCACGATATTTGGTTTCCCGTCTCTAACTCATGCACAACTAATGAACACTTGTCTTTTTTACAACGTAGAAATTTCTCGTTTACCCTTGTCTAGCTTGTTGAGTTACAATATCCATCCAATAATTGATCAAAACTGTCTCCTGCTCGAGCAACTAGATGTTTGTTATCCATTCACACTGATTTCCAGGCCAAAGAAAATTGATTGTTAATAAAGTCAAATCTCTCTTAAGTGGCCACCCTTCGTACAAGAAAACGTGGTCTATTAACGGTGATGGTCGCTTACTTTTTAATTGAAACGTAAAGAAAAGAAGCCAAAGCTGCGTGGATCTACTGATTATTTAACAATTATTCGCCGAAGGCGAAGTGAGTATCGGTGAATATTCACCGATAATCACTGAGCCTGAGGTGAATAATTGTTTTAGTACAAATACACAGGTGATTATTTCAAAAAAAAAGAAAAGAAAAAGCATTGCACAACACGAAAAAATTTTATTTCATCAAAAGCGCGCGAACGACTGGCAGCCATTTTGTTCGTGGAGGTGATTATCGGCTGATAATCCGAGATAGCGGACCAATCAGAGCGCGCGATTTTGTATCATCACCTGAGTATTTATACTAATAACTTTTACTTTATCAATTTAAAAAAAATTAAGCAATACACAAAGCTCCTCTGAGAAAAAGAATAATTCTTATTCTTATTCCATGGGTAAGAGGGAAGCTTGGTAGATTGGTAGAACTGGTGTTTTTCACGTTTAGATAGACAGGAGATAGGAATTCCTATCATACATTGCAACTGCTGAAGTTTCCATGCCATGTGATCATGATCTAGCACTATTCTTTCAGTTTTGTGATATATCTATCAGCGCAATCTAAAAAACTGAAATTTGGTACATCAGAGAGGTGCAAGGATTTCGGGTGTTCGCTTAACGAAAACACAAAAGAAAAGGATTTGCCAAGTTTCAGGTCTCGAAAACGGTCGCGGTCGCTGAACAAATTTGAAAAGTGGTCGCTCAAGAATTTTTGACAGTGTTTGATATGTGATAATACACTGTCTCTCTTATTTGGAGTATTGAATGACTTACTCAGGTGACGAATCCGGCGATATAGAGGGAGGATGATTTTCATTGGAATCTGACAAATAGAATACATGAATGGCTTAACGTTTCTGTTATTAAGGTTGGCTATCCCATTAGACCGGGAAGAGAAGGAAACACGAAAGGAAACTAATAAATGTGCTGAATATAAGAATCACCTATGCAACAAACTCTACGTGATTTAACACTCACTCGATTGCACGCAAAACAACTTAAAATTATAAAAATAAACACTTATCAGAATAACTGCGCTTCTCGAGGATCACCCTCATTTGCTACTTAACCATTGGCTCAAGACTCTTTTGCAGTCTGGTTGATATCAGCTAATACCTTGTTTGAGTAGTTGTCAACTAAACTGTTCATTGTCTAACATCCCCTTCAGCTACTCATTGATAAATTCCTTTAAAACTTTCTAACAGAGCAGGGGTTTCAATAAAAGCCGGTTACCAGCGGTTTACCGCCTCCTATCATGTCTCTTACCGCCGTCCATTCAGTAAAAATAATAATAGACAACACTTTTTTTATGCCCAGAATGCTGGAAATTGCATTGCCGTGCTCCTGGCGCAGCATTCGCCCAGACCCCCTAAAGGAAAGGGGCCCTAATTATGGCCCCTTTTGTTGTCACAGCAACCAGCTGATCCACCTCCAGCAGCCGCTTGTAAAAACCCTTTTTAAAACCCCTGCAGAGTGTGTGAACAATCTATCTCCTAAGCCTGCGAGGCCTTTGGTTCACGCCCAGCTGATGGCACTGTTTCCACCCTAATGAGTATGGAGATATCATTAAACAATTATTCGCAGAAGGAGAAGTGATTATCGGTGAATATTCACCGAGACGTAGTCGAGGTGAATACTCACCGATAATCACTGAGACTGAGGTGAATAATTGTTTTAGTATAAATGTACAGGTGATTATTTCAAAAATAGAAAAGAAAAAAGCATTGTACAACACGAAAAATTTTATTTCATCAAAAGCGCGCGGAACGACTGGCAGCCTTTTTGTTCGTCGAGGTGATTATTATAGAAATAAAAAACGCGTCCGAGTGCATTTTTGAGTTATATAAGCACGCGGGAATTTTTAAGAACACGAGAGAAGTGCATAGAGAAGCACGAGGCGCAGCCGAGTGCTTCTCGCACTTCTCGAGTGTTCTTAAAAATTCCCAAGTGCTTATATAACTCAACAATGCACGAAGGGCGCGTTTTTCTATTTCTTTTATAAAATGTAAACCACCACATTAACATAAAGACATATTAAACAAGAAAAGGATTGCGAATTTTAATTAATCACAATAAGTATTCTCCTTACATGTACATGCTTTCTTTTTATTGGCTTAAATGCTGAATGAAAAGTAAAACCGTTCCCTTTGTGGCAAGAAACGAACGTTTTCTTATTTCGTGACGTAGCTTGCGTGCATATGTTGAGTTATAATGCACGCGCGTGACGTAAGCAGAGTGCTTTATGGAGCTATAATGAACTCGAACTGACCAATCACAGCGCGCGCAATTACTCGAACATTTTATAATGCCTGATAATCCGAGATCGCGAACTTATCAGAGCGCGCGATTTTGTATAATCACCTGAGTATTTATACTAAACCGGGAATAACCCTGCAATGAGCTATCATCCAATCGAAAGGGGGCAGGGACGAGGAAGAAAGGGGAAAATAAGCTAAGGTGCTTCAACGTACAGAAACCAGCACAACCTCTAACCGTGTGGCTCACATTGGCCATTGATGAAGTGTTTCTCTTGTGGCCGACGCTTACCTTGCGAGAACTTCTTCCGGTGGAATCTTGGCGAACCCACAATGGCGTGCTTGAAGTTAGCAAGTCGCGATCGCCAAGGGCTCCCAGGGGGTGTTGTGGCGTGGTGCGAAGGTGACTCTGGAGGGCTAGGGACGGGACTTTGTTGCTGCACATGAATGTACGGCTGGTGTCTAGGGCTTACGTGTACCAATGGACTACAAACAGAACACATTGAAATTAATGCCTCCATGGATTACAAACATGCCAACACACATTTCAAGTTGGGAAACAAATCCGATAGGATACTAACCAACGCAGGTGAAGATACAAATACACCCTTCACAGCGCTAACGTTTCAATGAATGACCCTTTTGGTATGGTTTTGTCAAGACACGAAAAATTTAAATCATAATGCAAAGTAACACAAATAGAACCACAGTACGAATATTCACGCTGCTTGGTTTGATCCACAAAAGGAAAAGTTCGAACCACAATGCAAAGTAAAAGGAAAAAAGAAATAGTACCACAATACAGTTCAGTGGCTTCCTAAAGAATGATTACACTGCATGGTTTGATATACAGATGAAAGGCCAGAACAAGTTCGACTCATTCTTTGCAAAAGTAGGGGTCAAGTTTTAAAAATTTGGGGTCATTTTTTATTACAATGTTCCAGAACTAGACCAGTTGACTACCCGTATTACCTTTCTCTTTCTCCTAACTTTCTAATGTCAAGGTAATGTTTTTGGACAACACCGTGTCTCATCTTTCCTTATCCATCATTTTTCCTTATCATGTTTTTGAGGGAGCTTAAACACGGGCGTTTTTGAGGTGCGGACGGCAACCGAAAGAGAACATTTCGCGTGCAAGGACAGCGGTGTCTCCCAGATTTTTATAGTGATCATCTCTGATGGAGAAAAGATACTTATCAATGTAAATGTGGTTGTGTGAAGACAAGGTAAAAGGGAGATCATCTCACTTCCGGTTGCCGTCCGCGTCTCAAAAACGCGCGTGCTTAAGCTCCCTATTATTTGTAAATCCAGGACTGTTGTTTGACTGCTTAGCGACGAATGTTCACACTGCATATAGTGGTTAATCTCTAGGTCCGCCTTTGGGTGCTTAAACGTTATCACAAAAGCGAAGTTTGCACCTTGCGGCTCCAGAATACGTCTCCGCTCTGATTCGTGTGCTAACTGGAGGAGATGCATTCAGGGAAGCTTTTCTGTAATAGAGGAAAACATCCAAGCATCGAGTATTTAAAGAAACTTTACTTCACAGTCCGTTTTCACCCAGGTGTTTTCGTGAGCAATACAATGGGTGCCCAAGCCAGAAAAAGAAGGGGAAGGGGGTGGAGTGCGGGAGGGGCTGGGGTGGGAGTTGATGCCTCTTCAAATAAGAAACTGAATTTCAGAAATTCGCTTCATATTTCACCTGGATTACACAACTTGTAACACGGATACTTACGCTTCATGAAGTTAACTAGGGGTTTGTTTACTTAACAATAAGATGACTGAATTTGCAATAAGTGAAAGATCGTCTCAGTTATGTAAGGAACTTAAGCAGTTTTGCAAAGATAAGACCTGATAAAATTAGGCTTGAACCTGAACGGAATGCGGACCCAGGACCTTGCGATACCAGGCAACGCCCTAACCAACTGAGCTTTCAAGCCAATTGAGAGCTGGTCATTTGTGAGCTCGTAATATACCCGTAGAGGATGAAGTAACGGAACGTGAAATATCAAGTGACCAAGAATCAACCAATCACACGTGACCAAGAATCAACCAATGACAATTCAAGATGACTGAAGTTACTTACAGGACAACACCGTGTCTCATTTTTCCTTATCCGCCCACTGACACGTGTGTCAATGGGTACGGACGATATAGCGCTGGCAGTAACCATACCATAGACAAGCACACAGTAATAACCACAAAGACGGCAAAAACAACCAGTATGAAGTTGTGACCCCTAAGTGTCTTTTCCTCAACAGGATTAAGGCAATTAACGTAAGGCTACTAGCGTTTGAGGAACACAAGTTTTACCTTGGTCTCTGTAGTCTTGGAGAGCCGCATGAATCGACCCTCTTTCTTGGCGGGTCTTCCACTGAAAAGAACATCACATTAAATTATTCCTGTAGCGAGAAGTTGTCACGACGTAGCCTTTAAGGTTCACTGATTTTCCATCTACAGTGGCTGTTAATCAACTTTCGAATAAGAATAGCAAACTGTAGATGTTAACTGTTTGTTCAAAACCTTACACGCATCTTCTCTTCGTAATATTTCTACACTGCATAGCAGAAATATTAGAACTGAGAAATTTATCAACTTAAGGATTTGGAGTTGATGCAAAAACAAATTCCCCTACAGTGCTGCAAGCTAAGTGATTTTGTAAGTCGCCTTTCGGCGACCTTCACTTCTAAAACGCTCGCCAGGGATATTATTTTGGTCGCCAATTTTTTCTTATTTTTTATTTAAAGAACAGTTTTCATTTTTAATACACATAGTGCCATATTTAATGAATGGGAAACCGCTGATCATATTTTATCAAAATTTGGGGCGAAAAACCATATGTTTTTAAAGTCTTTAAAGAGCCGGAAATGACATAAGTGGAACTAAACAGTTTTGTGGTCGGCAAATAGGTCGCCAAAATTGGCGACCTTCCTGACACTTTTGGTCACCAATTTTTTTTTTCTACTTGCCATGGCGACCAAAACGGTCGCAGCTTGGAGCGCTGCCCTAGCTAACATACAATGAAGTGTACGTTACTCATTAATTAACAACTATTCACCTCAGTGTCGGTGGCTAGTGGTGGATATTTACCTCGCCGCTTCGCGGCTCGGTAAATATCCACCACTAGCCACCGACACTGAGGTGAATAGTTGTTTTAGTATATACTAAAACAGTGAGATAAATGTACACAAAAAAAAGAAAAGGGCTTGGAAAATGGAGGACTTCTCAAATGACAATCCAAGGCAGCGCCGATCGCCGTTAGGGATTTTTTGTTGTAACTATTGCCGTACGTCTCGTTTTCTCGCTGAGAGAAAAAAATTTGTTTAGTTCTAGTGGCGACATTTCATCAAATGGAATTGCAAACCCTTTCTGTATTTGAAACCAATCTGTAAAAAATATAATTCAACTTCTCAAGTGCACAAGCGACTTCAAATTTGGTTATGCAAGATTAATTTGCATTTGTAAACAAAACCTTTATCGTTGCTTTTTACCGCTAAACTCCGGGTTAAAAACATAAGCCATTACCTCTGAACACGGCCAAGCCAAATTTAGTCGCTTTCTTGGAGTTTCCAGGGACTGCTTTGTTGTTAATTTGGATGATTTCTTTGCCTGTCATACATACAAACCGGGCCGCCATATTCGCGCGGCGGAGCGAAAAATTCGCAAGCTGCTTGGAGGTAAATAGCACAGGATATTCGGAGTTTGACTAGCCAATCAGAGCGCACCTTCAACGCTATCCACTGTTTTAGTATATACTAATGAGAATTACCACCGATAAATAAGGCGTGAAAATAAGTGTAACGCACGTGGTTCCAAGGAGGGACTAAAGTATAGGGAGGGGGAGGGGGGGGGGGGTCAAATACCGCAAAATCGCACGGACAAAAAGTGAAAAACACCGCTGTTACGCAGTTCTTCAAAAAAGACAACCAGAAGCGGTAGGATGTAAGTGAAAACGATGGCAGCGCAACAAGGCACACCTATTTTAACCGATTACAACGATATAACATTTAAAAAAACGCAAACTGCTAAGTCTTGCAAAACTTTAATATCGTATTTTCAAATACTTATCGAAAAACCGCACCAAAAAATAACGCAAGACCGCATTACCGCAAACCTTTACACGTGCGCCCCCATCTTTATCGCCACAGACGAGTTCTTTACAACTGAAAATCACTTTTTTTCTGTTTGATGACAACTGAGTAAAGAGGTTAACCACTTACAGAGGTCTTTCAAGTTCTTTATTGATACAATTGCTGCATCTTCGTGGGTTGGGGACCGTTCTTTTCGCTCAAGCAGCAGAAAATAGATCACTTTCTCAATCGTCTTTCTATGAGATAAGAAACAAAGCAATGTGTTTTAACGTTTCATAATTGGATTTGGTCAGTTTTCTCATAAAGGGGCGAATTACCAAGTCCGCGGAACATGTTATTTGCCATAAATGAAGGCGGAGAGTACCAATCGATGCCTTCGCTTTGTAATTTTGCGACCTTACGAAAAGCAAATCTAACTATGGTATATGTACTGCTCTGATTTTCACTGGCTTAAAATCTGCCGGCTATGACTTATTAGTCAAAATCTACTTGTAGACTAATGCAAATGCCGCAATCTGATTGGCTGAGCTACTGCAGACTATCAGCCATTATAGTTCACCGCTAAATTTTCTCCGATTCGTATTGGTTTAAATTGATCACGTGACGCGATAGTGTTCGTCCGCGGAGACACACTATCAGCGCATAGTGCCCTTCCGAGGAAAATACACGGATGGATAGTACCCGTCCGTGAAAATGTGAATTTTTTCACAGTTATACCGTATTTTTTAGGCAATGTACGTCGCGAATTATTGAAATTTAAGGCTGTGCGTGTGGATAAACATTTGATTGATCTGCATTTAGTGGGTTTTGACTGTTTTTCAACTGGTGCGCGGAAGAAAATTTAGTGGTGAACAATAAAGACAATAGAGTGTTTATGTCTCGGAACTATCTGTCCGATAGTTGCCCCTTGGAAATTTCATGTTCTTAAAACTATGCTAGTAAACACTCCATTGTTTAATTAGACAGCACTTGGTTGAAGATCGTTTTCAAAATGGTGACGTATGGGCGCTTTTAGCGAAGTTTCGCAGGAAGATTGAGTATTTTGGTGTTTTATTTTTTACCGACACATGATTAGTTTATTATTATTTTTAATAAAACAATTAGATTATTCGCTCTCGATTTCTAAGAGGTGATATCACCCCATAGCAATCTCGAGCTCATAATCTAATTGTTAAATGGTCGGAAATACGTCAAAACTATTGGGCGATTGACGTTGATAACTGGAAAATTATCAAACGATGACGTCACCTCGAAACATTTATTTATGAAGTCCTCATGCATAAGCAGCTTCATTCAATAATTAATTGTTCATTCCAATACAATGGAACAGAAAACGGACTGACATTACCAGAACGTTACGTTTGATGTCCCAGACATGCCTTTCATGACGATACTAGGAAGGTGCCTCATGGTCTTTACATTCTAAGAGGATGTGCACAACATGGCCGCTACAGGGCTCGACGTTGCGACCTGTGGGGTCGCCAATGCGACTAGATTTTATCCACTGGCGACTAAGTTTTCACGCCTGGTCGCCAGGCTGGCCCCAAGATTTTTTGATTTAGTTTTAAAATTTCTAATCGAGTTCAATACTCTGATACTTTCGTGTTGAGGTTTATTAAACGACCTTTAGTGTATTATATTCTATTTTTTCTTGAAGATAATTTTGGCGACTAGAATACTTGTCCTGGCGACCAAAAATGAAAACTTGGAGGCCAGGTGGCCCCAAGATTTTTTTCTGAAAGTCGAGCCCTGCGCTATTTCCAAGTCGACTTACTCTTGTTTCAACAAGTTGCGGATGAGTTTGTCTCTGT
The DNA here is from genome assembly GCA_949710005.1 of Ricordea florida. Classification (NCBI taxonomy): domain Eukaryota; kingdom Metazoa; phylum Cnidaria; class Anthozoa; order Corallimorpharia; family Ricordeidae; genus Ricordea; species Ricordea florida. The sequence continues at coordinate 25,223,825 of OX453275.1, read as the reverse complement.
TTCTGAAGCAACCCAGAAACGCCATACTGTTTAGCACGTCAGGGTCGAGTTCATCTTTACTGGGGATCACCTCTGTCTGTCAAGAACGACAAAACATTATCACACCAAACGGAGTAAATAACGAACCTGCGGTCGCCATACTAAAATAGACAGATTGCACTTACGGTTTAGATTGATTTTTGGATGCAGAAGTAGATATTTTTGCAAACAATAATTTATTAGACTTTAAGGTTAGCGCAAGTGAGGGCATTTGAGGTAATTACCCAAAAGCTAGACAATTTGAGGTAATTACCCACAAGCTTAACAATTGTCAGAAACAACTCACTCTCCCCTTTTCACCATAAAAAGTATCTAACAAGCGCTTGATAGAACCGCTCACAAAGACTGGAACAACGATTTCCCCATAATGCACCGGAATTGTACAGTAACCAGAGCGTTATACGGACAAGCTAGAGACTTTGTTTTGGGCCACAAACAAAGATAAAATAAGATTTGACTACCATCACCCAGCAATTAAGCACTTGTTGAGCTGAATTTTACCATTTTTTCCAGCCTTCGTCTACATTTTCCAGGTCACAAATTCTGGTTTGTAAATTTTAGACTACTCTGCATAAACCCTGTGCACTGTGAAACTAGAGTATTGACGCAAAATCAATGGTAAAACAAAGAATAATTTTCCCAGGCTTGAGTCCTAGCCGTGGGTTCCATTCCGCTCAAGGTCAAAGGCTGTCACCATATGACGAACGGTTATTTCACTCACACAATCGGCGACTGCTCGTTTCGCGACAGACTCGTTCTGCCACAAGTCGTTTCGCGACAACTCAAAGTCAAATGGCTGCAGTTCCAAATTCGAGTTTTGGTTTTTCTTTTTTTTTGGCAAATCGACTCCGACTTGAAGCGAAACAAGTGTCTCAACTCGTTTGGTAACTCCAAATTTTCTTATATTTCAATTGCAACTGACGTAGCAGCAGTTTACCAATGTACAAACGGTATGATCACAACACAACTAAAGCAAAACCAACTATATATCTGATAATTTACAGAACTGGAGAGCAGGGTTGGCGAAGTGGTGAGAGCGCTCGCCTTCCACCAATGTGGCCCGGGTTCGATTCCCGGCCCCGGCGTCATATGTGGGCTGAGTTTGTTGGTTCTCTACTCTACTCCGAGAGGTTTTTCTCTGGGTACTCCGGTTTTCCCCTCTCCACAAAAACCAGCATTTGATTTGATTGATTTAATTTAATATGATTTGGTTTAATTTGTGCTTTACAGTGTCCCCAATTAGTACGTCAGTGCTAGATACAGTTGACACTCAAATAAAGTTTATTGTTATCATTATTATTATTATTATTATTATTATTATTATTATTATTATTATCATTTTTATTATTATTATTATCATTATCATTATTATTATTATTATTATTATTGTTTTTATAACACAGTGCACATTTCAGGCACTGGAAGTTTGGGAGGGTCGGATCACTTCTCGTGATCTAAGACGTCCACAACTGAGTGGAAAGTCGAGATCCAGAGGGTAATTTAATTTACTCCACGTTAGCTTTATCCCTCAAGGTATCGAGCACTTTTCGTATGATTCTTGCTGTACCGAGGAGGCAAGCCTTCATCATTATTATTATCATAGTTATTATTGTTCTTGTTGTTGTTGTTATTGTTGTTGTTATTGTTATTGTTACTGTTATTGTTGTTGTTATTGTTATTTTTATTGTTAGTTATTGTTATCATTATTATTATTATCATTACGGCCAACAACATAACTGATTCAACATCGACCGATTACATCGTCGACCTGAGACACAAATACCGCATCGGGTGACGTCACAAATCTCACTTTACTAGGGATGATGATTTTCAGACGATGATTCATTGTCAGTGAAACCTCAGTCAACAAAACTAACAAGAACAATGGCGTGATTTTCCGTTTTTGCTGTTTCGTTATATTTGTTGTTGCTGTCGTTATTATTGTTGTTCTTGTTAGTTTTGTTGACTGAGGTTTCACTGACAATGAATCATCGTCTGAAAATCATCATCCCTAGTAAAGTGAGATTTGTGACGTCACCCGATGCGGTATTTGTGTCTCAGGTCGACGATGTAATCGGTCGATGTTGAATCAGTTATGTTGTTGGCCGTAATGATAATAATAATAATGATAATAACGACAGCAACAACAAAAATAACGAAACAGCAAAAACGGAAAATCACGCCATAGTTTCATACCTTGACGATATCAACAACATGGGGTTCTGGAGCCAACTCGTCTTTGTAACTGGAAAAAGAAAACTTTCATGTAAACTTTAGATTAATTCCCTGGAAAACGTCAAAATCCAACAAACTCAAAATACAAAAAACCTATCATGAAACAAATAAATTGTTTAAAGGGTTCCAAACATTGCACACCTGGTAAGGAAGACATGCTTCTTCACGTCCTCCATCTGTAAAAAAAAATGTAATTATGTTACAAATCACTACATTTTTTAATGATATTGTGACTTTACTGTTTCAATACAAAGGTCCTTAACTTTTTGATTCTTTCAGGCCAGATATTTAAAACTCAATGTTGTAACTTTTAAGTACACATTGAAGAAACAACTTCTTACTTACTTCAACCTTTCACTCGATTCCCCCTTATTACGCGGGATGACGTAGTCAGCCAGCGTATAAAATTCGGTAGCGCATTCCTTTCGTCGTCTTGGGAGTCAAAAATTGCCTTGTTTTTTAACTTTCCCGTATCCCGAGCCCGTCCTGAAAAATTGTGTGATTTTTGTTGCCTGTAACTCCGAATCACGTGCAAGTCAGGTTGGATTGCACCATGGATATCCATGATCGCACAATCAGCAAAAAAACATACAGTATCAGCAAGTTTAAACCAACACATCCCGCGTAAACGCCTTCAGGCGTCTTCTTGTTATTATCATTATCATAAATTACAGGGCACGACGAAAGTGCCGTCCGATAGCCCGGGGCTAGTGGAATGACTTGTCGGGCTAGCGTTTTCTTATCGTAGCTTGCCCGACGGGCAAGCACCGTTGGTTCCTCTTTTCTGACGATAAATTGAGCCTTAATACCAAATGATAACATTTTGAGACCAAATTATAGTAGCGTGATAACGTTTTCCGCCGCATTTTAGTTGCCGCAATAGAGTTTGTCAGCTTGACGAGCTTTGAAGAGAATTTACTTCATCGAATGTCGACAGACTTCAGGTTACAGTGCTAGTTTAACTGACCGATCGCAACGTTCATGACATTCACAAAAATAACTGCGCTGTGATTTCCGTAAATTAATAATATTTTTGACCGTCAACGGGGGTAAAATGTAAAATACTACGAAGAATTAGTTTATATCTATGGCTGGTATCAAAACTTGCATTTTGCGTAATTAAATCTGATTATTCTTTATCAACAATTTAATTTCGGGCTAGCTCCTCAGAGCTTCGGGCTATATATAACCTCAAGTAACAGCTTGCCCGAAGGGCAACCTGATCTTTTCATTTTCGTCTCACCCTGTTATCATTACCATCATCATAATCGCTATCGTTATGAGTGTCATTATTCTCTTGTTCTTTTTGTTCTATTGCACGTGTACGTTACGCCTTCTATTTCCTCTTCAATACAACATTGCCAAACATTGTGTTTTTCCGCATCTTGCCATAGTTGTTCAATTAATCTCGAGTGTTTTCTTTTCTCTTTGTAATTTAGCCCAGACTGCATAAGCCTCGTGGATTCTTGCCATTTTCAATTTATAATTCTAAAGTGTAATACTGAGGTACATGTACATGTAGAATAAATTAAGGTAGTAGATACCCGCAAAAACGACACAATTTTGTGAAATTTGTTTTAAGGAGTGTTCCATGATAAGTACAGATATTGAACAAAAACTCATAATGGGTCAAAAGTACATTGTTTCAACTACCATTGGAACATATTTTCGCCAAGTGTCATTGCGCACTTCTTGGCATGGAGGGGTGTGTACTTGGGCACCCGCTGTGAGATACCTATAATTTTGGGGCAGGTCAATCTCCTTCAAAATCAGTCTGATCACAGCCAAAATTGGCAAGGAGATACAAAAAGCATTGTAGAATGCAATGATCTACTTTTCATAAAGGTCTGGGGGGGTGATGTTTCCATGGCAACGATCAAAGTTGAAAAATATTTTTTCTTCATGTTGGCATGCTTTTACTGAGCCAAGTTTTAGTCTCATGGCTTCAAAAACCACATCATTGCATTCTACACCTAAAAAAACATAAGGTCACCAAATTTCATGAAAATTGAACAATTCGTTTTCTCAAACGACCTGCCCCAATACAGCATTATAGTAAAAAACTCTAACTTTTTCTATACATAAAATTTCCACTTTTTTGAGAAACAAAGCCATTTTACGGCATATTAACCAGGTAAAACTCACTAAAATAAACATAAATAGTTTCTGGAAAGTTCCTCAAAAGAGAAATTCAAAGTCCAAATGCTCCAGGCTCATAGGTTGGGCCCTCTCGCTCTTCATTCTGCTCATTCCGGCTCTTTCGCTGGCTTCGGCGAATCTGGCGGCGAACCTTTGTTGCATCCAGAGCCTTCTCTCCTGCAGCATATAGGCTTTGCTGATCAATGGTGGTGAAACCAGACCTGCAGTGCTCTCCAGTTTCCAGATGGAGCCCTTTGAGCACACTTTGCAGGGTTTTTGCACCACCATTGAACAAGCAAACAGCAAGAGCGCAAGCTGTCTCAACTGTCTCAGGACCAGCAAATTTTTCTTTAGGACTAATGTCCCACACAAGGTGGTTTAGTGCCTCATTGTTGTTTTGAGACAAGCCTTCCAAAACACTTTGAAGAAGATTGGCATCCCACAAAGCCTCAAATGTTGGCAAGATCTCCTGCATCACTGCCGGGGCAACATTTTTTGGTTTGAAGGAGTTTGTTCCATTGGCCTGGTCCTTTTGCCATTTGCACCAGGAATCAGTTCCTTCGGGGCAGTACTCATGCATTTGGTTCTCATCAGTCGATGCATAATGAGGCCAAATAGCTTTCACAGCTTTCTGCATATTTGCCAGGTTGCCTTTATTTTGCCGCAAGGCCTTTCCATAGTAGCGTTGGAAACTGTCAATCAAGTTGTCAGTTAGGCAGTTACGCCCACCAATTGTCTTTCCATCAGAGAGTTTTTTCCCTTTCATGTCTTTCTTTTTCCTTCTCAGCCTTCCTCCCATTCTTTTTTGAATATGGCCAACACATTCCACCTTTCGAACAATGACTTCGTCTCCGTAAGGCTTAGCTTTGACCACATCACGATGAGAAGAGCAGTCACCATCGCCTACAAAGTCAACATACCGCAAACTGTTCTTCTCAACTGACCTGTTCCACATGTCTACAGCACCTTTGGCCTCCATGGCTTTTGATGACTTGTCAAAGGTACGTGTGCATTTGGGCCCATGTGCTGCAATCCAATCAATGTACTCCTGAGAGTTTACATCAAGGTTGCTCTTTGCACGACACTTGTAACACACTTTACTTTTCATTTCAATGTCAACAACCTTTCCTGTTTGTACACTAATTGCCGAAACCATGCCATACAAAGACTGGAAACCTCTCCTGGCCCAGGTACCATCGCAAGAGACAGCCACATCAGCGATTTCGTCTTCCTCAGCTTTGTTTATGACGCGAACTTCCTTCACAGCCTTCTGCATTTCAGCTTCCACTACCTGCCGAGACACTCGAGCAATTGCTTTCACGTGGGTAGTAAAAGACTTCTTTGCTACCGGTCCTGGTATGTTCATAACTGCGCAGAATTTCGTTAAACTGGCTCTGCCTCCTCCGATGATTCGCATGGCCAATGCCGACCTCCTGTTAATGTCAAAGAATCGGGCTTTTCCATGAACAATCTTCTCTGAAGTGGGAAGTTCTGTCAGAGCACGGCATGAATTGTTTGCACATTGCAAAACAAGTATTCTCGCCAAACCACAACCAGAAGGCCTCTCAAACAACTGAATATTGCCCTTCAAGCACTCCTTACAAACAGCACAGTCCACAAGTACTTTCCGTAGAATGCTGACATCCTGAAAGCGGTATCCACTCGGCTTTTTATTGGAGAGAGACTCCTTGCTTGTCACCGGAGAAGCGCTTTCATCGATATCGAGACGAATCTTCTTCGCCGAAGGAACATCTGCACTTGAACCTGGTTCTTCTTTGGGCTTCCTTGAACGCTTTCCACGCGAAACAGATCGGCGTAGCGACCTAAATTTAGTTCTCGGCATTTTCAAATGAAGGTTTCAACCAGAAACAAAGAAATATTACGGTTAAAGACGTGACAAGCTCTGAAGTAACTTCGCAGTTTCGAAATGTCGCAAATGCATTTTTGTTTCGCCAGACACTAGTTACCAGGCTCCCACGGTATCACAAAAGTGCCAGGCATCTTTCTGGCGATTTGGAGCTCATTGCAGGCTCTGGGGTGCTGTCTCCGTGAAAAAAACGGCGAAAAACAACGCTAATCAAGCGCGGTTACCATGGGAACGGAAAATAAACAAAAAATAAACATTAGAGAGCCCTTCAAATCAAGCAATTGTAAGGGCGCGCATTTTAAAATAAGTAAAAAATAAGCCCAGAAGTAGAAAATAGAAGCATTAGAGAGGGTCTTGACATGCATAAACCTTTATTTTGGAAATGGTCAATTTTTTACAAATCTGCGGGTATCTACTACCTTAATTTTGTCACTTTTTTTACTCCATTGGCAAAACACGTCAACAGCACCCATTTACTGTGCTGAGTACTGTATTTAAGGTATTGCAAATGTTATTAGCGAGTTTTTTTTTTTTTTCATGTCGGGATTTCCCCTGGGCTACTGCAAGTCTGAGCCCTGGCTACTTTGACACAAAACCAAAACATTAGTCACACCAGTAAATGTTTGTTGCCTGGCTACTTTGATACAAAACCAAAACATTAGTAACACCAGTAAATGTAATTGTCCCCTGGCTACTTTGAAACAAAACCAAAACATTAGTCACACCAGTAAATGTTTGTCCCCTGGCTACTTTGTTACAAAACCAAAACATTAGTCACACCAGTAAATGTTTGTCCCCTGGCTACTTTGTTACAAAACCAAAACATTAGTCACACCAGTAAATGTTTGTCCCCTGGCTACTTTGATACAAAACCAAAACATTAGTAACACCAGTAAATGTAATTGTCCCCTGGCTACTTTGATACAAAACCAAAACATTAATGACACCAGTAAATGTTTGTCCCCTGGCTACTTTGAAACAAAACCAAAACATTAGTCACACCAGTAAATGTTTGTCCCCTGGCTACTTTGTTACAAAACCAAAACATCAGTCACACCAGAAAATGTTTGTCCCCTGGCTACTTTGTTACAAAACCAAAACATTAGTCACACCAGTAAATGTTTGTCCCCTGGCTACTTTGTTACAAAACCAAAACATTAGTCACACCAGTAAATGTTTGTCCCCTGGCTACTTTGTTACAAAACCAAAACATTAGTCACACCAGAAAATGTTTGTCCCCTGGCTACTTTTTTCATTTGCCAGCCTACTTGAAAAATTAGTGATAGCCCTGATCATATATTGTACACACAAAACTAAATCCAAGTGTATGTTGGTTTTATACCCCTTACCTTGATGTTCCTTATTTCTATACCTCCAACCCACCTCTCAGGGAGTAAGGAATGACAGTATGTACAGCCCAACTGTTAATGACAAAGATAAAAAAAGCTTTTACTCAACTGTAATTCTTGCCTCTGGGTCCACGGTGATCATACCACGAACCATCTCCTGGACATCAGATGGTATAAAGCTTGGAATGACAAAATGCCCTCGCTTCACCTATAAATAACAATGAATAGAATGAATGTAAATTGTATGTCCTCTGGAAAAGTATAATGACAAATCTGACAACACTACAAAATAATTAGTCTCTGATAAAATTGCATAACACTAACTGCCCTTGTACTGTACATCTTGAGGTTAATAAAAATGAGAGCAGCTTTAAGATGGACACCAGCAGAAAGAAGAAAACCTTGTAGGCCTAAAACCACCTGGTGTGGCACAGCCCAGGTTTAGTAAGAAATAATAGGTCTGATTTGGGGCAAGACCAGCAAGCCGGCCCATGCCAAGCAAAGTGGTGTTGGGTTGTCCCCGCCTTGTCTCCCGTAGGGGAGGAAGGGGACTAAGAAAGTATGAGCGCTATTACCTGATAATTACAGTGAGACTTCTTGAACCAAGGCCACTTAAATACATTTTCAAACAAATTTTGAATGTCTGTTTTTGATGCTGAACAACAAATTTGTAGCAAGTTTCTACTAAGACAATTCATTTACAAAATTTACATTTCTAATTTACATTTTGACGATACAAAACATTTGAAGAGATTTTACTGTTTAGATACTTGATTGTGATCGGATAATTCATTTGTATGCAAAAGCCCCGAGTCGATAGATTTCAAAAGTCAATTTACAGACACCAGAAACCTGTTATCACCATAGTTAAAGCTGCAAAAACACTCACCTTCTCCAACAGTGTGCGTAAGTTGTCATCATCGAATGGAAGGGCACCCTGTTGGGAGAAAATTAACAGACCAGTTTTTGTTTTGCACCAATACATTTCCCCATTGTCCATTGAAGGATGCATGTTCTGTTAGGACAGTACTGATTATCATTGCACAGTACTGACTACTTACCACTAACAGAGCATAAAGAATCACACCACAGCTCCAAACATCTGCCTTTCTACCATCGTACTTTTCCCCCTGATAAAAGAAATCAATAAACTATTGACCATACATTGTACATCCAAGAATGCAGCAAGCATGCTACATGCTTGATGATATTCCCAAAACAACAACAACAACAACAACAACAAAACATGAGTTCAAAGATTGAACAAAAGTTCAACTTAAGTTGTACATGTACCTTTCAACTAAAATAAATGAATGATAAATAATAAATATCATTTCAATAACAGTTGATGGTGATTACAACAATTAGGCTTCTGGGGCACAGCAAGTGAACAAAACCAATAGTGTAAATGAAAGATAGAGTAACAAAGTTTCATTGGTTACATGTAGAATCTAAACTGGCTGGAGGCAAACTAGTGGCCCATTTATAAACATGGTTAAGTGAGTTGATAACTGTGTCAGTTATCGTCATCTGTATGCTCAATAATGCACTGATTATTGTAAGAAGTTGCATATTTATCACAGTATTATAGGAATGAAAGGCTTGACAAAAATATGCTTGAGTTAATAACTGTCTGTACTCACTCGAATCACTTCTGGGCAAGCATAGTGTGGAGACCTTGAAGGAAAAAAGCAAATTCCTGTTAATTCAAAGTACAAAAATATTACAATATTTTAACTGACTTGTGTATAAAATAAACAATAGCAGTACTGTAAATAGGTGTTCAAAATAAAATTACATATTGTTGTTTTGTTTGTCTTCTAGTGTATGAAACACAAAGTAAAGTTTGATTACTGTATATCCTATTTAAGGCACTTAAGGGGGGGGGGGGGGGGTGGCTTATAACAGAAAAGCAGCTTAACAGAGGGGTGTGACTTACAGATTTTGCAAGTGGCAGCCAAAATAGGTTTACCATATTTTGAAGACTTTCATTTTCATACTGTATATGCAAGAGTTTGCTCACCCTTGTTTATCCTAAAGAAATCCTGAAACTCCAAAAATACAAATTACCATACAAAGCAACAGGAGAGCTGGCAAGCTACCCACAGTCTTGGAACTTATTGTTTTAATGCTAATCATTCCCTGAATCACTAGTGCAATAACGTCACAAACTAAACTGCTTAGGCATCAATAACTCAAAAATGTAGTATGTAATGGCACCAGGGAATTGTGCATGATAATTGTTTCTTCTTTCGGGAGAGGGAGTGGCGAAATAAATACGGCTTCTTTTAGAGATACATGTAGGTGGCTTATTAGAGGAGGCCCGGCTTATTTGAGTGGTGTGGCTTAACCCTCTCCCCACTAAGAGCGACTTTATTTATTTTACTCTGGTTAATGCCAGATAATTTTACTTGTCACAGGGAGACCTCTTTAGGTTTAAAGGGTTAATAAAAGATTAACAGTATTCTAAGTTTACTACAACAAACATAGGACAAACAAAATCACAAGACAACTAGAAAAACAAGTACTCACTTACCCACAGCTTGTCTCAAGCATTGCATTGTCTCCAACCTAAAAACAGCAAGATTAAAATGACCAGGGTGTTCATTAGGCATTGGAGATAGGAGAATTCTCCGGCTACTAGAAAGAATTATTCGGCTACTACAAAGAATTCTCTGGTCAAATTTAGATGGCCTGAGCTATAGTTTTAAATTCAGACATGGAGCGCTTTCAGAATAATTATTCTCCTGTTACTATACACAATTATCTTGCTGCTAAATATTTTTTTTACAATAGTGTCATTATCTCAATGCTGATTGGCCAGACACATACAGCTCATTCTCGCTTGCACTGTTTCGTTGCATCATATGCACAGACAATAATATTGTTTTCATATCTGTACAAGATATGATTGCATATCTATTGCATAGGTCATAATGATTGCAGTCTTATTGTTTCAGATTCCTTTAAGGCCATCCCCAGCATAACTTATAGCTTCCACGTAATGCAAATTATATCGCGTGTAACAAGAGGCTGTTTGAAATGGAAAATTATATTTTTCTGAGGTGTCAATTATGGGCGCTTCTTGCCACTGGAATTTTGTAACCAGCCCATAGAATATCCATAGCAAGTGATATTTGGAAAGTTGCTGGGTGATAAAAACTGAATAAAATATAACAAAGACTTTTCTGCCCCATAGAGATTCCATATAAATTCAAATGGAAAACCTATGGAACTTGCAGCAGTGTTTTATTTGCTGGTATGGATAATCTATGGAGCATTACAATGTGTACATCCCATATCACTTCCATAGATGAGGTGGAGCAAGCAAATGTCTCATTTCTATGGAATACATATGGGCATCTTAGTCCCATAGTTCCCCCATACAGTGGATGGCATAGTCTTTCCTTCCCATGCATTTTCCATAGCTTGAAATTTGACAAAACTAGGGCCCATATCAGTTCCGTACCATCATCCAACCTTCCCATACCATTTCCACATATGGGTCAGATATGGCCCAACATTTGCCATATCATTCCCATATTTTTGCTTTGGTAAGGGCAAGCCCTCAGCTCTTTGCAATCACTCAGTATTACGCACAATAAAACAAATATTGGATTTGGTTTTAATATCATAGCAATAATTACCGTAATTATCAGTGTGTAATACGCACCTGTGTATAATACGCACCCTATGTTTTTGACCATAATTTAATGAAAAAAAAAACAACAACAAAAAAAAAAAACAGTTTTGCACGAACAAAACAAGTGGTTGATCTTTGGGAAATCATGTATTGAAAGAAAAATGGCTGTAGAAGAGAAGACAGTAGATCCACCAGGAATCACTCAGTGTTTTCATCTGTGTTGTATGAACATATACGTATGCTCGTAAAGGAAGTTTGATTGCACTTGGCCATTCACTTGGCTGCCATGTTGGAAACGCCACAAACAGTGCTCGCCCCAATCCACTCAATATTACGCCATTCAAGGTGGGAGCTGATCAACAAACTGGCGTCAACAACGCAGAAGCTCTAACATTGTCTCTAACAAGTAAACTCTTAAGCTCTAACATTGTCTCTAATGCGTAACAGAAAAAGCAGACTTTCCGGTTTTTGGTTAAAAATCATCATTGACTTCAAGTCACCCATCTTCTCAGCACATCACAAAGAGTGTCACTTGGTTCTTCTCACTCCTTGAAATTTTGATTTCTTGAGAGAGACATGTTGCTTTGTTGTTCTTGTTAGGTGTTTCATTTCAAGTCATTTAAATTCTGTCACGGACCAAAATGGAAAAACCAAAGCTTTTCTTTAGTTGTTTAGACTATGCTAATGACAACGTTCCTAAACAATGGGTTCCATGTGTAATACGCATCGCAAATTCTAACAGTAATTTCTCTGTAAAATAGTGCGTATTATACACAGGGTACATATGGTATGTTGTTGTTGTTGTTGTTGGTATCAAGGCCTTGAATAACTAAAACCTCAGCCTTAATAATTTTTGCTATCATGCAAAAAAACTGAATCAAATACTTTTTTAATGTATGTCAAACCATATAATCGTGTTCAGCATTTTCCAGTATGGGCACAGTGATGATATGGCAAGCATGCTACATTCATGACTTAGATCTGGGCCCAGTTGTTCAAAGCCTGCATAACTTTATTTGGTGGATAAATAACTATCAACCTTTTTGAAATAAATACATGTATACTCGAAAGTAAACATAAGGTTATTGTTCATTCCCATACTTACTATAGAAATAGGGAAACCTTTCCACATGTTGAAACAACTGAATTATGACCTATCCACTTTGAATAGTTATCCAGGCTTTGAACAACTGGGGCCAGGAATTCAGACCCTAGTGACGTGATGACCAATGCACAAAGTTGTTTCATTAAAGTTGTTTCCACCCTGGTGTGTCAGCAGGTAATGTAATTATGCATATATGATCCATGAGAAACACACAGCCAGAGCTAACAGTATCCTGGTCTCTGTGATATGGGGTATCTCACACCATTATATGACAGGTCTCTGAAACCTGCAAGATGTGAAATGTGGAATGTGTAACGCAAGTTCACAGCTTATCCAGATTGAATGTTTCCCATGTACCACATTTGGACACTGCTTTCCCCAAACAACTTGCATTTGCAAAAACAGCATGTCCGTCATGTTAACAGTAAGTACAGTAATTGAAACCAGTTTGAATGGTTGCTTTTGTCTTCCAAATATGGTACTTGGTAGATTGAATGTGGACAAGCTGTGGTTTTACCCTTTAGATCCCAGTAGTGACCGGCATCCAATTTCTCATAACAATATTCACTGTTCAACGACCATTCATGTTAAACAAAAGAAAAACGAAAGTGATCACCAAAAAAGAGCTGTATTGATATTTAAACAAATTCTCCTCACTAGTATCATAACAAATGTATGAGAACAGTTAGGAGAAAATGAATATTGATATTGAGGCTTAAAGGGTTACGACATTCAGAGGCACTTGCATGTTTCAAGTCTTATCGGTTTCTGCTGGTATCCACTGATACTCCTAGATGTACAGATGTCCAAGAAAACACAACAATGCCATCACTGGTTTCAAACCGGGCACCCCAAAAGTTTGACAAGCTAACCACTGCACAATCATACCTCTATGTTATTTCCTTAGAAAGTAAAGAATCTTAGTGATTGCTCTGGAAACAACTTATATACTGTCAGTAAGTCTTCAGTACCTGTAAAGAAGCCATACCAAAGTCTGCCACCTTGATATTCATTTTTCTGTCAAGTAGAAGGTTCTCTGGTTTGAGATCTCTGTGACTTTGGGATTTACATGTAAACAAAGAAGAAAGAAGATTACAACTGTTACATTAAATTAATTACGGCATGAACTCAGCGTTTACCCCAGTTAATATAAATTTTAGCATTCAGCATATCCTGATCATTTTTAATTTAAAATTTTAAATCCTGATCATTCTTTAATTTTAATTTCAATTTTAAAGTCCAATTAAATTGAATTTGTGCAATGCATGTATTGTTATCATAGCTTTGCTTTCAGATCTTCAGTTATACACTAGTAAAGCAATGACAATAATCATTACTGTTAAGTAATGGTCCGCGTAAGAACTAGGCAGGTCAAACGCAAAGTTGATTAAAAAGTATGAACTATTAATTAATACATACATTAATTAATACATGCGTGCGGACGGTCGTCTTCTTAACCCTGATGATGGCAGACAGCCAAAAACGTTTGGTTTTTACTTTTTATACTTTTTAAACTTTACGTGAATTTTTAATATTTATAGCCTTATATATAGATAATTTTTATCAAGCGAACATTATGGACATTCTTAATTAATAATATCAATTAAATCAATGAATCTGATTGGTGGACGGCCAAAAATCGTCGAAAAACAATGAAAAACCCGGCATAAACAACATGTTTCTTATTAGTTTTCCCCAGGTCCCCTCTGTGTACCTCGCGGTAAAATATTAGCATTGCTCTATGCGCCAATCAAAAGTTAGCGGAAAACGTGCGTCATGAACGATCTCAAATTTAAAAAAAAGTTGTGACAGGCTTACACGACTCCTGCTGTTCGCAAGTGAAGTTTCTTTGCCTCTAGAGTTTGGATCTCACGATTATGTCCTTGAGCGATTTTTCTCTTTTGTACGATATGATGGGAGGCTCTTTGTATATCTCACTCAGTAAAGGTTGAAAATGTATGTATTAAATGCCATTTGCTCAATAAGATTTTCTTTAACTTAGGCACCGCTGGGTGGTATTGTGTGACAAAAGGAAGAATTATACTGTGCATTCTTTTATTTTGTGGAAGAGCCGCCTTTCTCTCTTCGAATTTCACTTCTGAGAGGACTTAACGCAAGAGTTTATTATCTGGATAACCTCTAGCGTAAAGGTGTGATCTGAATGCTACAATATTCTCTTCGAAAGTATTTCTTGAAGAGTTAGTTCGAAGCAGCCTAAATGTTTCGCCTTTGATGAAGCCTTTACTAGCCCCTGGTGGGTGGCAGGAAGCGAAATGTGTGTACTGAAATGTTTCTGTCGGCTTGTAGTGAGTTTGCAGAAGACTTGTTTTGAAATACACTCACGGAACGTTTACGAATTGCAGCCAGGGATTTATTTTGCGCATTAGCGCGCTCCCAAACACGCGTAAAAAAATACTGCTTTGGACCACAAACTGACAGTTCTTTAGTGAAATTCAAGCGAAGTGGCCTTAACAAGGTCGCTGATTGATGGTTCATGGAACCAATCCCGATGTTATGCTACATCAGTTTAATTTTCTTGATGCTGGCGCATAGGAATTGTCCAGCCTTACGACATGTTACATTTTTTAATGTACTGTATCTAACGCGTAGCTCGAATGAAATGTTATGTTAATGATTTAGAAGGGATCTGAAATCAAATTCTAAATTCTAAATTCACGCTTTTTGCGTATGGGCCAATCAGATCATTCAGATAAAATGTAATTACGGGAATTAGCGCCTGAAATGTAACTGCCGCTATTGCACTAGCCTATTGTTCTTTTGCCTGGTTCTTACGCGGACCATTACTTAAAAACAATTTATCTCAGGTGAAAAAGAAACAGCAATAGAGTATACCTACCACACACAATGTTTGTGACAGAAATCTACAGCAGAAATCATTTGGGCAAAAAATCGCCTTGCCTAAAGAAAATAACTAACATTTTATGAACAAATTTATTAGAACTGTAACAGCAGGACAAGGTGTACATGTAAATTACAGCCGTACACTTCAGGCACAATGGGTAATTCCAGAAAATAAAAATTATCCATATCCACCCATGGACATTGCCCATATTTTAACCCCATGCCTCTGGAACTACATAACTGTCAACCTTTGCAAACTACAATTTAATCTAGCACTAGTTTTCCGTGGTTTGTCTAAACACAGAGATATGCTTACAACACCAGCGATACATACAAAACATCAATTTTTCGTACTTCACTAATCTGACAAGAAATTCAACAACGTGAAAGCCTTCACAATAGATGGGATGGAAAGGACCCTGAAATTACTACATTTATCTACAGGAAATCATGCTAATAGCATTTAGTATAAAGCATTTCATCAATGTGGGTTCATTTACCTCGCCTAATGGAAGTCTTCCTCTTTTCACCAAGTAGTCAAAAAGCTCACCACCAGATACATGTTCAAGGATTAGAAAACTGAAAAGTAATCATTAAGTTCTAAGAAATTTAGAAATTTACATGCAGAGCACATGTAGCATGTAGTATTTATTACCTAGTGTACAATATTTTGTATCGTCCTGAACGTTTATCACCAAAGAACGATCCAGCAAACTCTTGTGTGCATATTTGGCTTGTTGTTCAGGTAAACAGACAGATTTTTCTTTAGTAACAGCAACATAATGTATTGCAATGTGAATGCCGAATTCAAGTGGTAATTCAGAAATAGAACTTTTCTGTATCCCAATCGTTTACACTAACCAAGTACAACTTGATGCTTTGTTATTGATTGAGGTGCAGTCATGCAACAAAATGAAAAACCAATGTCAATCACAATTTATTATCAACTGATCATTGGCATTACTTTATAAAAATAAAAAAAAAATTAAACATGTCAGATGAAACTACGACACTTATACGATTGGGTACATACAGAAATGCATGTTGGAATTATGATTTCGTTATTTATTCTCATCACAGTTCAAAGGACCCTTACACTTAAGACATCTAACTTGAAAACATCAAAATATTTTTAACTTTTCCTTGACGTTTGATAATGGCAGGAATAACCTTCTGAATATTTTCTGCACTTCTTTGGTGTGATGCTAAAAGCATGTAACACTGATGGTCTTTATTGACAGCAAAGTAGCAACATTGTTTTACCACAGTATTACAATCAGCAGGTCAGTGAAGAAACTCGCCATACACAGTAACACAGTCCGAAGAAAAATAGACCTTATTGAAGTACAAAGTTGGTTAGAACTATTGTCTTCTACCACACAAAATTGTTGGTATAAAATACTTCCAGTCAATGGATTTTTTACACGCAACTTGCGTGCAACATTTAACACAAAATTTATGCTCGCTTGACGCAAGCATAAATTGCATGCAATATGGTTTTACACCAATGCTACAAGTGTGTAATGCTGCAATACCCACAACAAATACTTTAGAACCAGAGAAAGCAAAAAGGATGTATAAGACAAGCTCATTTTACCAAATCAGTGGGGAGTAGCATACATTATTTCTTTATTATAATAATAAATATAAACTAATTAGCTACATGTATTGACAAAAATATTAAATAATGCAATGTTCTGCTGACTGTCTTGGTGGTCACAAGGCCGTTCAAACTCTACTCTGCTCGCAGAAAAAGCAGTTCACAGCACACCTTGATTGTAAATAATTCTTGGTAAAGGTATCTTTCCATAAGACAGGAGTGAATTGTCTTTACACATACATACTGTATGATTAAAATTTTGGACGAGAAACAGGTCATTCTTCAGCTTTTGTGATCTCATGCTTAAATGATAACTGTATGAATATTATAGTACTGTACAGTGTAGTCAATATAAAAATCACTAACACAAACTTACAGATGTTTCTTGCTTTCATATACATCATACAATCCGAGGACATTAGGATGTTCTATAAGCTTCATTATAGCTATCTCCCTTTCAACCTGAAAACCAAAAGAATTGACCCCTTTGGTGATTAACTAAATTTACTGTGCTATAATGTACTTTATTATATCTCTCAGTTAGTACGCGCGCTGTGATTGGTCAATTTAGCGGGCCGTACTTCACTGTACGGCCCGCTAAAGTTTGTTTTGGTCGCCAAAATGACTCCAGAGATATAATAAATATCTTATTAACCTCGTTTTCTCGGTCTGTACTGTAAAATACGGATCCTCAATTTTTTCCCATCAATTTATGGCCTGCGCGCTTCGCGCTTAGGCCATAAATCGACGGGAAAAAACTTGGTCCATATTTTACAGTACGGACCTCGAACTCGATTAATAAGAGGTATTTAAAGTACTAATATCAACCAAAAACAACCAACAGTTACAAAAGACAAATAACTGAATTATAGAGAACTACAATATTTTTTTCTATGCTACAACTGAATTACATACATGTACCTGTAGTATGATACAATCACATAGACACAGTAAAAATTTCCAGTTGCCTCAACCAGCCGCACAGATCTCGTTACTAAATTATTATCATATACAAGGATCAAAATTAAGAAAATCTTGTGGTCGCAATTTTTGCGACTGGTTGCAAAATTTTAGTTGCAAAATGAAAAACGTTTGTTGCAAAACTCTGATTAACGTTTCATTAAGTTGAAATTGGAAGTTTCTGGTTGGAAAGGGCAGGAAGTGTTTTAACATTAGAAATGTATTAGGTAAATCATGTTTTTGAAAAGATTTGTATCTCAGTGACATATTGATCTGTTATCGCTTCATTTTTTGCAACTAACACAAATCTCTTTCGTCACAAAACAGAATTATCTAGTTGCTTTTGCGACCATATCGGTCACAATTTTGAGCCCAGTGATAATGTAATAATTATTATATAAACACTAACGCAAAACCGAGTGAGCTTTCGTACAAAAACATCATACCTTCATATGTGAAAATTACGCCACTGCAATGGTTTCATTGAACTTTAGAACATTAAAGGCATTTAAATGAAATGGTTCGGTATTTCCTAGGTGTTTTAAATAATAAACAGAACATTACGAGGTTACAAAGAGATACGAAATTTCTTATCAAGTGAAAGGTTTTTCAACACTTGAAGAGAAATTTTGTATCTCTGCACAGTATTGTAACATTCTCTATTGTAAAAATAAAAAAAAAAACTTATTAGTGATATATGTTATATTGAACAGTGTATACATGTATGTAGTATCAAACAAAAATATATACCACAAGAAAATCATTGCCTACACTACATTATCAATTCTGCAAGTGCAACTGTTTGTACATAACAAGAGTACAATTTATGTACAATATCCTATGACTTTGTTTCATTCTTGGCCTGAATTTTCATTTTCCAATAATGGGCTCTTTCTCATTACCAAACATTGTCAGCTAAGAAAAACAAAAATAACATGCTGTAGCTAGGAAAACAATTTAAAATCAAACCAAGGATACAACTGAACAACAGTATACAAAATGGCGGCATAAAAAAGAAAAAAAAACAACAGCAGCAGCAATAGCCACTGCAACAGAGCACAACTTTCTGTTTCCCAGTATATGTGAAAACATTTTTTTACAATAATATTGATGATCTGTTGGCAAACTATCATAAAATGTCTGCATATTCTTTATCAAGATCTACCAAACTTGATAGGACTCAGCATGACTGTAAAGGTTAAGGTCTCAATCATTCAAAGATGCTAATTTTTAAACCATATAAAATTCAGCTCTTTAACTTGTATTGTACTCTTATTTATCACTACCAAATTAGCACACTGTAAAACTAGTGGTAGGCAAAGGAAGCAATGTTAAAACCTCAAAATATATCTTACAAATGGGAGCTAATTTCTAATGAAATTATTTTTCTGCTAGAACAATATCCCAACCAGTTATGCAAATTAAAAATCTGGTACAAAGGATAAATTATTTGATACCTTTCACAGGCTCATTGCTACATACGTTCTGTCACCATTGGTGTTAGCTTAGTTAAAAAATATTAAATAGAGCTTTCCTTATAACCTTAACTATCCCCTTTTCATTGCATACAACAAGACCAAAAGGTGCGTATTGATGTGCTTCTCTTAATGTGACAAAACCTTAGCCAATTGTTTTCATTACTCTGCGGGAAATTGCAAAATGGGATTTCCTTATTTATAACAATCTGTGGCCAGAAAGTCATGCAACAAAAATATGAACAAAATTCTAACAAAAAGAAAGTTCAGAGTTCTAAATGAACAAATATAACATGGATTGACTCAGCCAGGTTGACTGACACCATTTCGTTTGTAGTTTTATCATGGGTGCAAGCAACGTCAGTCCACAAGGGTTATGTAAACAATATTATTCTTAAATTAATACAGAGTCTAAGCCAATGAGAGAGAACTCTGCATTGATGTAAATGAATCTAGCGTTGTTATAGTACTTCAATTGAATTATCAAACATACACGTGCTGTACAGCTGAACAGTTTTTTTTTTCAGTACCAAAATTAATAAATATACAGAAGATTCTAGTTTCTGTGCATACCACTCAGTTAAAGAAAACGCAAGAAGTCAGATGACGTCTGAAAATTGAGAAGACAATTGAGTGCTTTTGGGCAAATGTAAAAGTAAATTCCTGCCTGTTGAATGACAAATGATTATGAATGTTCTTAAACAACGAAAAAATACAACCATTTTAAAATTACTGGTATCCAGTTCCTTGCTTAAGGGAATATAAAACTTTAACCAATGAATGTGGAATTACTTTTTCTCAAAAATATTTAAGTTTGATACAAAATGAAATATAAAACTCGGTCAGGACATTACAACCATGCACTGGCACAAAACGTGAAAGCTACTCAATGGGATGCAGCAACAATCGAATCAAATCAACAACAAGAAAGCCAGGAAATAACAACAACAGCTGCTATAATTTATAATTCTTATTTGCGCAGCTTCTCGACTGGAAAATGTCAAAAATATCATTTAAACTTGAACTTAGATGTGATCACTGCATGGATTGTACAGTGTATGTAAGATCTTGAGATATTGCAAATAAATTACAGGTACAGCAAACTCATCAACTGACGATAAAAATCAAACCCAGACTGTAAAAAGGCTCACAGAGTTGTTTGAATAGATATGTGTTACTTTATCCCGGGATTCCCTATTGAATACCATGTGCACAATGTCATACGGAAAGTTGATATACATGTAGAATGGAGTCTGGCCGTCTGTCTAGCCATAATTATGTTATAAGCTACCACTGTATTCAGCAGTCAACAAACGCAGACAACTGTCTGAAAAATTCATAGCACCTCTAGCGATATCACATTAATTTACAACAACAGGAATTATCTGAGAGAAAGCGAGATTAGTCAGTGGATGAATTTTACCCACAGAAAAAAAATTAATCCATCAACACCGATCTGAAAGGTTCGCCAATTTGATTTCCTTCTTCTGCTATGCCGTCTAATTATTGTGATGCAAAACTTAATAGCTGAAACGACGAAATCTTGAAACAAGCCAAGGAAAACACAGTCCGAATTGTTATTCTGAAACTCACAAAGCGTCCTCAGCAGGGAACGTGAAATACACAATATGCACAAACGTTTTTAGCAACAACTATTATACCAGCACGAATTTTTCTTCCCTGTTGTTAGAAATAAGAAAATGTCAGTTTAAACAAGATGAATTTCCTCCAATTCATTCTCATAAACTAAGACCTTTCAGAGGTCTCTGCAAAATACATATTGTGTACACAACTTGTGCAGCACGTGTATATGCAAATATTCCCGACACGTTCTAAAAGCTGTGAAAATAAAAACAATGACATCTTGTAATGAAAATATGACTTAAGAAAAATGAATTCTCAGAATCTAAGCTGAATGTACAAATATGTGAACAGTTGTTAAAATACTCCGGTACGCGCACGGAGTAGATACTCGATCGAAACCGGGCGAAATCATAAACAAAGAGACTATGACAACGTATATATATCCATATGATTGCTGAAACGGAAAAGGCATGTCCTAGCCCGTGATAACAATGTCAATGGTGGAGAACAAAATATATTAAACGACAAAGAGGGCAATTCCATCTGGTTTCAGCCCAAATGATTCGACGCAGCAAACAACCCTATATAAACGACGAAAATCGCCCGTAAAAAAACAGCTTTTTTTCCCACGATAACAATCTCATTTACTGCGCAGTAAACAACATACATTGTGAAGTGGCCTAATTGAACAGTTGACACTAAGATAGAAGGCTTAAACTAACAAAAATCTACGAAGAAATTAACGGGAGTAGATTTCCTTAAATTTGATGGAAGTTGAGGAAATATACCCAAATATACTGACGCAAGAACGAGCAAAATCGACTTTAATTCACTTTCGATGGTCCCGCGTTTCGAACTATTACCTACAGCCGATTGAAAATATCCTAGATTTTTCGAAAAGACGGAACAATCCAGTGACGAAGAAAGCGGTCGATGTTTGTTTTAAGTTCTCATTTTAGGTCAAAATTACCGCCATATGTCACGGCCTCGGCGGAAGCGAACACTAGTTCATAACTCTGTTGGTCACGGAAGAGTTGTCAACAAGGGTAAGATTTTGTAGTTTCCTCGTCATTTATACGGATAACGGCCATGAAAAAAATATCGATAGTAAACTCTACGGAGAATTGCTCTCAATATCCAAGGGAAACAAACTGGCCCTGGAACTCATTAATATTTTAAACTGGGAAGTTTTGCTAAAACTAAGCCGAAATCAAGTGCATTTATATCGAGAAATTAAGAAGAGAGCGTATTTGAAACTGTCCCGCCAAAATCAACCATTCCTCTCAACAGAAATAGCCTAGATTACATTGTTAAAGGATAAAACTGAATGTAAATGGTGAACTGTCAAAGTCCCTTGTTTTTACATTACAAAATCAGAGGCAAATTATGTGTTTACATGTTCGGAATATTCGCGAATCTTTCAATTCCACCTATTTACGAGGACCGTTTGAGAGGAATTACCTTGCTTAAAACTTGTTCGCTAAGTTTGGTCCGGTCTATGATTTTAACAGCAACTCTCTTCTTGGTGGAACAGTTAACTCCAAGTTTAACCAGGCCTGTAACGACAAAACAGTATAAGCTGTGCCGCATTTCAAGAACGAAAGAAAACTCGAGCCATTTGTTCATATCCCCTTACCTGTTTGCCCTCTCCCCAACGTTCCTTCAAGAATATACGGCCCTACCGACTTTATATCGCCGCCAGACATATTGAAACGAAATTACTGTGTCCTACGTTACCGCACAAAACCAGAGGGATGCACACAATTCCAACCCTGCCATCGCCACCGTCGCCAAAGAGTCCTGAATTAAAATCTCAAAAGTTCAGCACAAGTGAAAGCTCGTTTTTAGCCTCATTATCCTGGACCTGTCAATCACCACTTATTGTTCCCTATAGTTCATTTCTATTGGTTATTGCCTATTTCCCGAAACAAACAACAATTGAACACTTTTTCGCGGCAAATCGAGAATCATGCATTTTATATTCAACAGCAACTAACTATGGCAAAACGAATGACGAACGGAAGTCTTGCTGACACGTCAACCTCGATTTTCTAATTGAAATGTTATCTATTTTTTCCCCGGCGTCGTTCTCCTATTAAAGTAAATTGAAAACTTGTGTTTTCACTACGTAAACTTGTATGGCAGATGGCTGTCAATTCCTTTCTTTTTCGGTGGGTTGGCATATCCAGTTAAACTATTTCAAGATCTCCTTAATTGCTGTTTCAATATCCAGCTGAATGCAATTTGCGCAGATGACTTCGGTAAATGAAAATGACATTTATTTAGGAAGAAACATTTTTTGCGCGCTAAGAATCCTTTTATAGTTCGATTGTTCAGATAAGAGTTTTACCGCCAAGAAATGGTAATCACGCAATGCTTTTTTCTAGAAAAATTTGCGAAAATTGTCCACCTTCATTAGCAAAAGTTTGTTGAGTCTTCTATTTATTCAAAGACTGTGCTGCGAAATAAAATTTTCTAAAAAGGGGACAAAACCTAGCTACCTGTTCTGTAACCTGTGCTGTAATTTTCCCAGGGCGAAAACGAAAAAATAACATCAATTTAAGAACGAATGAAGCAAGGTGATTTGTATGTGATTTTTACAAACAAATCTTCCTGTCCGAAATGAATTTAGGCGAAGATTTTGTAGCTATATTGTTATGAACAATTACAACTTCCGATGTTAAATTAAACAGTAGGGATGTACATGACGACCCACAGATTTCGATCAGGTGAAGTGAGTGGCAGGGGTCCGCCCACAAGATCTAACAAACTAAGAATATGGTTGTTGATAATTACTATTCTGATAAATTAATTAATCCTTGCTTTATTTCAGCACTTTTTATTACATTGCTCCTTGTTTTCCACCACTCAAGAAAATGATCACGGTGGGTTTTTTACGGGAGAAAATTACGTGCTACATTTTTGCAATTGTTTTGTTCAATTCTTATGCCGAGTCAGAAAGGTGGTCTGAGTTATAGCGGATTCAATTCCCTACAGCGGCTTAGTAAATTCGATGATTTGCCGCAACAATTATACAATTACCTGTGCAATTAGTTTGTTTTTGCAGTTGTTTCGTTTTTCCGTTAATTGCGTCGATGACGTACAACAGCAGTGCTCTATTTTTCCCATCGGGAAATGATGGAAGGAGGGAGTGGCCCCGGGGAAGAGCGGTCCCCACGCTGTGAGAACTGTTGTCGTTTCCTGTCATAGTCACATAGTCTAAATATATAAAGTGAAGTCTATTTTTGGGGCTTTGGATATTTTATTATTGTACTCGTAACTGAGTGGGCATAATATGCTTCTAGAAGAGCTTCCACTTTTCTGGAAATCTTTCCGAAATTATCGGCTACTGTAGTTTCCTTACCGTAGGTTCCTGCTGTCAGAATCATACTACCTTTTAGGTGAATACAGACAAAACTAAGAACCAATCCTTATTTAGTGACTACAGGTTAGTATTTAGACAACGTGTCATTACATTGCATTAAAGACACAGTAACTTGCTGATAGACAGTCTCAACATAAACCGCACAGCTCATACATCTTAAATCATAGTCATTTTCGGACAGCTTTAGATGGGGAATGCCATTCTCTGCTTCGCAAATTGAATAATCTCCTATTTGGGACACGTGCAGGGATGGATTCTTTCATAATAAAATAGAGATTACTCCATGGAAAATGCGCGCGTACGATTTTTATTCACGAGTTTTCTGATACTACTCAACGAGTGAATAAAAAATCGTACAAAGCATTTTCCATGGTGTTATTTGTTTATTTTATAGATACTGAAATTTTTGAAAAGCCAAATTTTGTCAATCTTACGCGCGTGTTTAGGGAACCCATTCAACTGCAATGTATGCGTGTAAAACTAGAATAACTAAAACATCAGTTTCTCTTTCAAAATCAAATATTTAATGAAGTATCACAAGAAATAAAACGTCAGTTTATACCTTCACAACTTTAATAAACATTTTTCAGCTGTAAAAAAAACCTGACTGAGGCTTATAGGTTCAAAGAGGGGGTTAAAGCGGGGGGGGGGGGGTCCCAAGCACGTTTCACGGACATTAAAATGTAGAAATAACGCATCACGTTAAATCGGACAAACGATTTTTAAGGTTCACGTATCACGACAGGTAAAACATTCACAGTTCCTGGATTTTAATTTCGCGTTTTCACCGGTCACTGACAATTAAAAACACTTAATCGAAATCGCGATGCGATGTTGTTCACTAGTGAGTTTTCGTCGTTCGCGTTTGTGATTGGACGAACGCCGTTTTTTCACTAATGAGTTTTCATCGTTCGCGTTTCCTATTGCCTAATTCATTTTACGTATCATTTTTACGTACTCTTTTTTTCGTGAGGAAATCTCAGTATCTATGATATAAAATGTGATCCGTTAATCAGCCAGGAATTTGCTTGAGGGATTCGTTCGCGTTCAGTGCAATCACGACATATGGAGGCATTTGAAATCATCAATTACCTACTTGACTTATTACAAATCCGGTTTATTGTTTTATCTGTTTATTACATATCCTGTTAACACTTTTGCTTTTGTACTTAAGTCAATGTTTATATTTCAGTTTGAGGGTCAAGAACAAATTGTTGAGGAACACTCGCAAGTGAAATACGAGAATGTAAGAAAGTGCCAAAAAGAGAAAACTCGCGAACTAAAATCCCGCATTTAGTTTGTCCCTGATCATGATGCGGACGACTGCAAGATGTGTAAAAAATAAACATTAGACAAAGACCTTCACTTACGAATCCAGGTGATACAATACCCCATCCAACCTCGTTCCCAGGGCTTTTCCCTGGAAAGAAAAATGGCGGACGGGAAAAGACCCTGGCATCGGATGGTCACGTGTTCATCTTAAATATTCATTGAAAAACTAATGTATGAATTCCTGCGGTTAATTCTGCATTTTCATTGGTTGCTGGAATTTTCTCAAATTCTAATTGTCATACAATATTTTTGAGAAAGTTGAGAGAATATCTCCACTTGTCACAGCAAGTCTAGTGTTTCGCATATTTTATGGAGCAGTCAATTCCAAAAAAACATTTATACTCGACATTATTTCGAATATGAATTTTGCCGTCTTTACGGCGAGGAATTCGAGAGCCGTCGCTTGATTCGTGTTTTTGGTAAAGTGAACTCACAACCGCAGTTATTGCCTTATTGGGGCAGATATTATAAAGAAACGTTGCCCGAGATTGCTTTGCAGCTATCACAGATGAGACAGCTACAGCCTGTCAAATGTTGTGCGATAGATTTAGACAAAGATCTATCCTTGACGTGCGAACTCACTGCAAGCCGACAGAAACATTTCAGTACACTGTACACGCATTTCGCTTCCTGCCATCAGGGGTCAGTAAAGGTTTCATCAAAGGCGAAGCATTTAGGCTGCTTCGAACTAAGTCTTCAAAAAATACTTTTGAAGAGAATATTGGAGCATTCACATCACACCTTTACGCGAGAGGTTATCCAGATACTCTGGTAAATAAAGTCCTCTCAGAAGTGAAATTCGAAGAGAGAAAGTCAGCTCTTCAAAAAAAATAAAAGAACGCACAATAGAATTCTTCCTTTTGTCACCCAGCGGTGCCTAATTTAAAGAAATCGTATTGAACAATTGGCATCTAATACAGGATCAACCTTCACTACGTGAGATATATAAAGAGCCTCCCATCATCTCGTACAAAAGAGAAAAATCGCTCAAGGACATAGTCGTGAGATCCAAACTCTAAAGGCAAAGAAACTACACTTGCGAACAGCGGGAGTAGTGTAGGCCTGTCACAACCTTTTTTTTAAAAAACTCCATCATAGAGGACCAACTGAAAGTGCTGCAGGATAGAGGAATCACTGCCGATGTTCTTCAGCTGTTGTGAGACGAGCCGGAAGCGACTGACAGCTTATTTCATTTAGACGAAAGCAAGGCTGATGGACCGTTAAAAAATCCCAGTGCGAACCTACTGAAAGGAGATATCCAGATTATGTTTACAGATTTTTTAAGGACAAAAATCTGTCACAATATTCTTGTCCGCCTTTTTGAATATGCAAAGCGCTAATTTATTACACCCAGGATTTCAAGGTGTAAGATGAACACGTGACCAGCCGATGCCAGGGTCTTTTCAGGTCCGCCATTTTTCTTTCTAGGGAAAAGCCCTGGGAACGAGGTTGCACCCCATCAAGCCTCATTTTCTCTTGACCCCATCCAATTATTACCCCCACCCCAGCCCCCCGGTTACGAAATTGCTCTGCACAGCTCCTTACTTCAGTACGGCTCTTCATATCGTTCTACTACTGAAAACCTCTCTCCTGTAAAGACATATTTACCCAGTTCAAAGTTGCTCGCGTTTCCGACAAGAAGGTTAAACATGACCCGATCATAACGATGGCAGCCAACACTGAATACTTTTTACCTAGGGTTCCCTTTGGACATTTATTTGTAGAGTTAACAGGAACGATGCAGCTCCTATCCCGTGCACATAAAACGCCCCATTTCATTATGTCATTTTGCACTTGTATTGTATTCAAAATGAGCATTCCATTGGCTTCTTGCATGTGATTGACTCGTATCGCTGATGTACGAGATGCCGGAAGGTAATCAAGCCCGTCCGGGTGAGCTGTAGGGGTTGACACATCATGCTCCAAAACGGACTATTATGCTCCAAATTATGCTCGACTGTAACTATTGTAATCGTATAGAGTTATGCCGCAATTTTTTTTTTTTCCGGACTCCGGTGAGTTATTAAATAGACTTAGGCAAACCTAAAAGCGGAGCTCCTCACACAGTCCCTTCAAAAATTCTTGAAAACTTGTAGAAAGAACTCAGCTTTATGAAAAAAGCTTTATAAAAACGCTTGAAAACTTGTAGGAAGAAAATTTTTTCCTCCAAAACCGCTATGAATAATCCGTTTCTTCAGCAAAACATTGTAGACTGCTGTAGACTGCTGGCTGTAGGTTGTGTAGCCGCGGCAAGCCGCGAAAAGCGCGCTAAAGCAAAGCCTCGTTTCGGTTTAAGACCTTCTAAATATCCCGGATGACTATGGCCGCCATGTTGGGGCAACGTCGTCGTCGTCGTCGTCGCTAGGCGCACGCGCCCACGAGCCATGCCGCTAGCCACGATGACCATGAAAACTCAAACGCATGGTTTTCTCAATTTCTATCCTCGCACGGTAGTTATGGGGATCCGCTCTGCGGCTCTTCGAGCCGCTGTGGAGCTCCGCTATAATTATGCCGTAAAAGATTTTTTTCCCGGACCCCGGTGTGTCATAATTGTGCCGTAAAAATTTTTTTCCGGGACCCCCGTGAAGTGCGATAATAGAAACCATTTTCATTCAATAGAAATGGAAACCATGTAGAACATTAAAACAGCTTGAAATTTTGTAGTTTTAACTTAATAAATGAACAATAGTAGCTCTAAAAAAGGAAATAACTGTTATGTTGCAAAATGGCAGTATTATGCCTCCAAAAATGTACTATTATGCCGGCATTATGCTCGATGCTCCACATAAAGTATTATGCTCGAAATTATGCCGGCATAATGTGTCAACCCCTAGTGAGCTGCACTGATTACTTTATTTGGACCATGTATGTTAAAGAATAAAAAACCGCTTTTCTCTGCGACCATCTGATCAACAGCTGGGGAAAACTCCCAGCGTAGTATAACAGACGCATCCATCCACATAATTGCATCAAACTCCGCCAGCGTTTCTTGAATAATTAAAACTTTCCAGGCAAAAAGATTTAAGGTTGCAACGTGCGGAGGGTATTTCGAAAAATCAACTTTACGATATTCTACGAATGACACATTCCGTATTACTTCAACGTGTTCGTTTGTTAGACCCAAGTCAAAGACCACAAGTTTCACGTTGTTAAATAATCTCGCAATGTGAACAACGTGATTAATTAACTCTTGATAGTGGTTGCTGAAGATGGCTGTCACCGGATATGTACCGCATTGGGGAGATTCCCCATATTGTCCATCGATACTGGCTTCTTTCTGAAATGTCTGAGTCCCCAGTATCCTTTTAGCGAGTTTTCTTGTCAAAGTCAAACGGCTTCCCTGTTATTGGGTACGCATGTACCTGAACATCAATGGCTGCGATGAAATAATACTTCAAGACGGGCAACACTGCTATAAAAATTGCAAGAGACATTAAAAACAGCTTTAGTCGGCCAATGTTTAAGGTTGTCTTCATCTTAACGCTTTGTTATAAAAGCAAAATTGCTGTTATCCTGGGCTTTGAATTTGTTACACGCTGGGAAATTTCACTGCCAATGTGTGGCCAAGTTGAGTGCACAATATATTTGGGGGCTGTTTTTGCTTCTTTGTGGAAAAAAAATACTGTTTCGTATATAATTTTTTAGTGTTAGTGTTAAAATTCGTAAAATTTAACTGTTTCATGTTACAAAGCCAAAACATAAAGTTTTAAGTGTTATCGAGCTACCCCAGGAGCCGCTTATTAGGAGCCTGCATCAGTCCCGTGCAAGCCCTTGGAGTTAACCCTTTCTCATGAAAGGTTATCTATGGAAATAGTTTTTGCAGAAAATTTGTCGCGCCCTAATAGGTAATAACCAATCAACCAATCGGAGAGCAGTTCAGTCATGCTCACTTACATAGGCTTTTTCAGGGAGTGCTTTCCATTGACCAAAAAATTTCGGTTTGAATTTTCGGAAATTTTGGTCTCGAATGGAACGGGCTTAGTCTCGGTCGTCACGTGGTCAGTTTTTGCCCCCAGGCTTCTTGACGCCGCTTATCGTATGTGTTCAAAATGGCGGGTGTTTTAAAAATTCACGCAGCAACCGGTTATGATCCCGATTTCATTTTCAATTCGCTCTTGTTCGATGATGAAAACGAAATACCTTACTGGCTGCAGTTTCGTGCTTCATGCAAGAAGCGGTTCCTTTGTGTTCGCCGTCGGAATTTTGTTTTCTTTTCTTCCAAAGAGTATGCGGAGAGACTGGAGAACAGTCCGACTTTTGAATGGAACGCGAGAATTTTCGAAAATACCGAAATTTCCACTTTTGGAGAACACTGAAAAGGTTGTCCTAAATTTTCGAAAATCTTTTTTAGGAAAAGATCTGTTCCATTCGATTCCCACCCGAAATTTTCGAAAATTTCGTCGAATGGAAAGCGCCCAGGAGCTCCTGGCTTTTCTGTGTTCTCTCTACAGTCTCTAGTTTTCTCACTACGGCAATATGCAGACGTCCTCGGAAACAAACAAACAATGTCTTTTCGCGTGGTAGCTTTTTCTAAAAATAATTCTCTACGGGAAAGCTAGGGTTGATTCAAGGGTACAGCACATGTAGAGGCTCCAAGTATAAATCGGTTCCTGACTACCCCAATCGATTCAGACCCTCGAGAAACTAGTCTGCTACACAGCCGTTATTAGTGTCGTCACGCAACGCTCCTCCCCACTATTATAGGAGCGTTGCGTGACGACACTAATAACGGCTGTGTAGCAGACTATCGAGAAACCTGCCCCTACACGGATTGGTACCAACTAAAATAGCAGAGCACACCCTGGGGAGGAGCAATCCAAAAAACTGCTAATCAGTGCAGGAATTCAGCGGTCTACGCCGGCACTGCCATCAAAGATGGCGGACCGGGAGTCCGTCCTTCTTGAAGTGATAAATACTAAACACAAGAAGGCCGGTGGAATCTTGCGACTACTTTCAAACAAACTGACTTGGTCACCATATGGCTCTGACAATCCTAAACTATCGTGTGCGTATTCAGAGATCAAAGGTAAAGATTTAAATACTCAGTTATGTCACGTGTTCGGCGAGTCCGTCACGAATAGGACTTTAATTTCGTGTCTGAAGGAAGTTTCTTCAAGTACGAAAATACAAACTGATGGTGTCGTATGGTGGAAAAACTGCCAAGCTGCTTCGTGTTTCAGAAGAGGCTCACAAATTACAAAAATTCGAAAAAGTATGAACGATGAACCATATTTTACTTTGGCCATGATTAAAATTTCATTTGAATCGGATCGCATTTAGTGGTGCTATACGCTAGATTTCAACTTCTCCCCTTACTTCTTACAATATTGCATGCGTATTACTTCGTTCTTCGAAACCGAGAAATGTTTGCGCGTGCATTTAATACCCCAAGAAATTTATCAACTGAATGTATAATGAAGGAATGGGTAATAAGGAAATCTAGTTTTTACATCCTTATATTAACTATAAACTTCAGTTAAGCTATGTAGTTGGTTAGAATCCTAGTTGCTTTGTTTATCGGAGTGATAAGTGATTTCACTGAAAGCGTAGACATCCACCTGCTGTCGCTGATTAATGCGTGTTTCAGGGGGTGAGATTTGACTGTAATGCTGTTATATTTTTCAGCGTTAATCCTTTACATGTTACTCCTTGGAGCTACCAGAATCTAATTTCTCCCTGTTAGATCACCACACATTAGTAAGGACCAATTATGAGAATATACAGTACTCCTAGAAATATTTAAGTATTTCTTGTGCATAGAATGCAAGAAAATCGCTTGTGTCACTTTTGCTTGATGCTCCTTCACACTTAGGTCAAGTACAAGTGCGTGTGAAATCTACACGCTCATACAATGAAACTTGCAGAAAACTTTACTTATGGGGCTACCAATCTACCTCATTAACTTCAGAAAATGTGACAAAGGAGACAAAGAAACCTAATTATAATGCCTAGTGTAACACTGAATAAGCAAATGCAGAGCCAGCCGATTTGGCATCCAAACGACGTAAGGAATGAACTGGACACTATACTGCGAATATGCATTGGCAGATCGCCATATTGCTACATCAGTCTCAAGTTTGTGTTGATCAGCGTTTCATTCAAGAAACCCAACAAACAATCTTAGTATTTGTCATAAAGTGTAGATTGAGTCTTTCCTTGCATTACAATTCAAAGTAGGATTTGACTTCTGTTGAATGAACAAACATTATCTGAAACCTTCAAGTGGTGAGATCTCTACAAAGAATGAAGAACTGAATATGAAGGATGAAAAATAATTTTAATGAATGACTCTATACAGTACCATAGTTTCTCGGTTATAAGGCGCATAGAAACGTAAAAATTATAATGATTACTTTGATGCGGACACTTGTAATTGATGTGCTCTAGTTTAGCGTATGTAAATTCACTGTCACTCCATTGTTCACAAAGAATATTTTGCTTTAAAAAGCTATAAAAAGCGACAACTTCAAGCCTTTTCATTGTCAATACTTTATAGAACAAGGGGTGTTTCTCGATTTTCCAAAAGAAAAAGAACCAGATAAACGATACACAATGTCATTTAACAGTAAAAAGGGTCACTCTCCCTTCACTCACTCTTGGCTTTGATTCATTGCTTTCAATTCACCAATGGGAATACAAATTTCCAGTCTGAATAACAAAGAAAAAGTTAATTGCGCACTTGACTCGTGCGTAAATAAAAAATTGACTTCCAACCTACATGTATGTGCGAGTGGGTGCATCAATACTTCTGGGTGGTATTGTATGGCATGATCACCAATATTGCAATGCCTGAGCAATATCCACCTTGTCTGAGGAGAATATTGTTAAGTATTTACCAAGTCAGCAACCTTGGCATTTTGAGCAATCTGATTGGCTCTCCACCTTGAGATATTCAACACTATTCACCTCACAGGAGGTGGATAATAATGTTGGGGCTTCTGTGCAATCCTTGGACTAGCGAAATCAAACAGTGGCGGTTGATTCTCTTATTAGAGCGGCTTACGGGAGGTGTCACTAGGGAAATTAAGCAGATAACAACCAACATGAAATGTTGACCAGGCTAGGACCAAACAATACCACAAATGAATGACACAATTAAACTGAATGTGACAATAAGTCTGGTAAATCTATTTGTTGTATGAATCACTCTTCAACAGTTAGACTTTTTCCCATCAGCCGTCACTGTTATGAAATGCTTAAACTCCCTACAGTGATTCTCTTCAATATCAAGTAATAGTGGCAAAATATTTATCAAGCTGCAAAACAGTGGTGTAAACATTTTGCCACTTGGTATTCACTGAGATTGATGAGAATAATTGTTAAATATTTTGAGATACAGTAATAAAATAATCAGATCACTCAAAATGCCAAGTTTGCTGAGCTGGTGTACATGTATAACATCTATTGATTATAATTATATTATTTTTTCATGCAAGTGCAACGCATAAGCCCCGAAGGAAGCTCTAAAGCACAGATACAGCTGGTTTTACATGATGGCAACTCTTTCACCTTTCAATTCACTAATGACTCATCTGCAAGTGCCAAGAAAGAAAGGGATGAAATTAAAGAACTTCTTGCCCAACTCATCCCAGCGCACAGGAAGAAGGCAAACAAGGAGTTAGAAGAAAAGAACAGGTACTAAATGGTACCAACAAAAGCCATGTTACTCTTTTGTTGGTTTTAAAAAAGTGAAAGATCATTGTACTTGTGTAATACAACTTAAGCAGTTACATGTACAAACATAAGACCTGACAAGATTCAGGCTTGAATGGGGTAAGGATAAATCAAACCTAAACATTTTAATGTTCATGCCTAATTAATCTGGTTAACAATTAACCTGAGGAAAAAAAAGGTCATCTATCTTTGTTTGCACCAGGCAATGAAAGAATAGAAGAAATAGAAAAATGGCTGCTTTGTGCTTATATGAGCAGATGCGAACACACAAGGGAGTTTGAGAGAATACCAAAGTACTTATTTTAACCATTGTCTTTGGCTTGGGTTACTATAAACTTACTTTGAAATTTCTTCAAAGTAATTCTTGTGTTTTCAAAAACTAAAATATGTACCGTATTCGCACATGTATAGGCCGCACTTTTTTTTCAAATAAATTTTGTGCAAAATGGGGGTGCGGCCTATACACGGTATAACTAAAATCTTCATATGATTTAGTGAAAGCCCCTTTAGCTGTCACGTAATTCTTTGTACAACACAAGTGTATAGGCTTGGGCAGATATGGAGCTTTGATATTTTAGTCAATCGCTGCTGAAACGAACATTTTGAAGCCTGAAAGCATCCGTCCGATCCTTGAACCTCGCTGAGATATAAATCATTGAATATGGAGGCTTCAAATATTTCTCATAACTGAGAAATGATCCACGTATGTAGAATCTAACAGAACACGTGTACAAGTAGCGATTGCATGTCTCGCGTGCGACATGTTTAGAAATAGATTTGAGATTCAACGTGGGCTTTTTCTACCCGATAATTACATTTAATTACAACTTAGCTTGGTTTCCAGTGAAAACATAGTCCAAGAACATCAAACACTACATAGAAAACACAGCATAAACCCTCGTGCGAGTCGACACAATCCGCCGCCATCTTTGATTCATTCAGTAACCTTAGCAACCGATAACAATTGTGCGTGAACGAAACGAATGTCTTGAAGTTTTATCCCTGCACCTCACTGAGTCAGTAAATCCTTCAGAGACAATCTGAGGGGTCTCACTGTTTCTCATAACAAAGAAATGATTCACACATGTGGAATTGCCAGAATCTCCGTTAACATATCTGTGACAAAGCGAGTACAAGTACACCAAAGTAGCGATCGCATGTCTCATATGCTTATGTTTTATATTAAATGTGAGATTCAACATTGATTTTTCTGTCAAATAATTTATCCGTTATGTGTACTTACATCTGAGCTTTGTTTCTAACGAAAACAAAGTCTGAAAACAACAAACACTGCATAAGAAACGCAACATGAACTTTCATACGATCGAGTTGACACAGTTTTGTTTGTTCGATCGAATGCATGCTGTTTTAGATTATTTATTGCGATGAATTTTGTCATATAAACAAATAACAATATCTTGATGGTACTCGGCACTCGCCAGGCCTTTGCATTTTTAAGAACGCGTGAATTTTTTTTTCAAGAAATATGGCAAAACTCGGGGTGCGGCTTATACACGAGTGCGGCCTATACACGTGCGAATACGGTAAACATTTATCTGTTTTTTTCTGTTTGTTGACTAGTACCTGTTACATCAATTAACGCATGAATATATAGTACTATAGGTAAGTACTGGTACATGAATTTTGGATATGCACTGTAGTCTTAAATGGTTACTCTTGTTCTGTTCATAGAATGCTAAAAGACAATCCTGAGTTGTTTCAATTGTACAAAGATTTGGTTGCCAGTGGAGTCCTAACTGCTGAAGAGTTTTGGGCCAATAGATCTAAGGTATTGGGATCTTGCAGGCAATTGGTCTGACAGCTTCTCAGAAATATCCAGAGATCCCTGACTAATAATAGTACTAATAAAAATATTAATAATAATTGGAGGAGGACTCTCCCCATCAAGTAAACCAGCGGACTTATGACTGCCCTAGGCTCATGGATCATTGAGGAGCCAGATTTTAAGCACTTACATAATAATATATATAATAATAATAATAATAATAATAATAATAATGTGGGGCATGAGAACGGAAATGATACCAGTTATCATCGGAGCCCTTGGAGCCATCAAAAAAGGACTAGAAACGTCTTGGAAGAATCCCCAGCCAAATAAGCATGAGTGAACTACAAAACTTACTAGATAACCTTGCTGTGCACAGCATACATTTTGAGGAGGGCATTATCAAGCTAAAAACTGCCTACCCTTTAGTGCCTTGGGACCATGGTTTGGTTTTGGCCCTAAAGATTATTAGCAAACATTAAGTGAGAATGGTTTCATAATACTAATAATAATAATAATAATAATAATGATAATGATAATGATAATAATAGTAGTAATAATAATAATAATACATAATAATAGCAATGATTATTTCTTCTTTAAAGTATAACACCTAGTTAGTATTTTTGTTGATAAACATCAACTGTTTTCTCAGAATCCAGAGATGCAAGTCATGCAGTCTGAACAGCCCGTGGGATTATCATCTGCATTGCTGGTCTGTTTGATTACTAGTGTATAACGTTATCTGTACTCAGTCTATTAGTTATATTTTTCCAGACTGGGAATTCAATCCATGCCACTCACAAAAATTTGTGGAACCTGAATTAAAGTTGTGGAACCTGAACTGAGGCCAGGCTTTGTGGCTTGTAGAAGATCCTCAGCATTAAATGGACGATCTTGTCTCTGTCGTGTGTGTGGCAGTGGCATTATGGGATGATGATGACGATAGTGATGATTTTGTTGAGGGTGATAATGATGACTATGTTATTGATGATGGTAATGATGATTGTAATGATTATGATGATGATGTTGCTAGTGATGATAATGTTGATGATGATGGTGATGGTGGTGGTGATGACCATGATGGTGATGATGTTGGTGATGATGTAACATCTCCAAATGCTGATGTTATGATAAACAGAAAGGAATGCATGACAAACATTAACCTCGGTTTTGATGGTTTTGTATTCGGTTTTTGGTTTTAATTGAAATTCACTTTGGTTTTTTGTTTTTGGAGAATTTTTGTGGTTTCTTATAGACCACAATACCCCCCTCCTCTCTATAATTTATACAGTAGGTGTATACATAGTTGGCACCCTAAATGCATCATTCTCATATGACAACCAGTATGCTAATTTCCCACCTACTGAAAAGTATTTAAAAGGTTGTAGATTGTGTATCACAGCATGATGTGCTGGCAGTGTGGAAATTGTCACTGTAGTCTCTCATTCCTTTTTTTTTTTTAATTTTTCAGGGAGACTTGATGCCAGAGAGTTCAGGCTGTAATGAAGTTAAATATAACTTGAATGTTGACACAATTGAAGCAATATTCAGGACATATCCTGCAGGTAAGGTGTAAATGCTCAAACATGCCACAAGGTTCACATGGCTGGAGCTTATCCCTGTTTCTATGGCGTCAAGTGTCTGGGAGTATTGTTACTCACCCTGGATGGAACGCTAATCCAGCTAAGGGTTACGCATTATACAGGGCTCGACGTTGCGACCTGTGGGGTCGCCAATGCGACTAGATTTTATCCACTGGCGACTAAGTTTTCACGCCTGGTCGCCAGGCTGGCCCCAAGATTTTTTGATTTAGTTTTAAAATTTCTTATCGAGTTCAATACTCTGATACTTTCGTGTTCGCGTTTGAAGCCGATGAAATCGTTTGTTGAGGTTTATTAAACGACCTTTAAAGTGTATTATATTCTATTTTTTCTTGAAGATAATTTTGGCGACTAGAATACTTGTCCTGGCGACAAAAAATGAAAACTTGGAGGCCAGGTGGCCCCAAGATTTTTTTCTGAAAGTCGAGCCCTGATTATATCGCCGGAACCTGTTTGTGCACTTGTTTGGAGAAAGATGGTGTGGAGTTAGGTTTCTTGTCTAAGAAAACAATACAGCTCCATTGCCAGGGCTAGAACCCTGGGGACGGTTGTTAGAAGGCTGGTTATCGCTAACCCAAGGTTAACTTTTAACATGAGTTTCTTTTCCTTCTTTTCGTCGGAGCGAAGGGCTAAGGCTCGAAACGTCAGCACCTCCCTTTTAACTTATGGTGGTATAACTAACTTATCAATTCGTTTGATTATCCCAATTTCTTGTGCTATCTTTTGTGGCTTGCCCCATCAGGCTGACTGCTTTCAGCTCAGTCTTATGCAAGATTGTAAGAACAAGAAAAGGCTCTGAAAATTGAGGGAAGTGAGCCAAATGTTGCACAGAACAAAAAAAATCGAATATGGCTGTAAGGATGGTTCCATTTTTGAGATTTTTGACTGTCTGATTTTGGTAAAACTTTTCAAACAATTTTATTTCTTTCTAGTTAAAAAGAAGTACCAAGAAGTTGTTCCTCATGAGGTAATTTAAGTCATGTATTGAATATGATAAATAATATTATTACATAAAAAAATACTAATGATTTATATTTTTCACTGTCAGCAGTGGAAAATCAACTTTTTTGCTTACAGTAGTTACTGTGGCCACGATATGTAC
Organism: Ricordea florida; assembly: GCA_949710005.1. Lineage (NCBI taxonomy): Eukaryota > Metazoa > Cnidaria > Anthozoa > Corallimorpharia > Ricordeidae > Ricordea > Ricordea florida. The sequence continues at coordinate 25,186,084 of OX453275.1, read as the reverse complement.
AACTGTACAGTCAATGAAGAAAATCCAAGCGTGAAAGCAATGGTGACAGATTTTATGAACACCTGTTACCAAGCTTTGTTTAGGTTTTACAGGCACTCAAGGAAGGGTCTTTGCAAAGTGCTTGATACTCTCTGGGTAGAAACACTGAGAAACAAGATTATGTTGGGAGTTAGCATTTTGAATAATTGAACTTATGTATTGTTCAGTAGCATTTACAGCAGGGTGAGACTACCAGTTAACCAATGAATTGGTTTATCTTGCTAGTCTATACTCCCAGCCATAATTATAGTGGAATTTTTATGCTTTGTTACTGTACTTCTTCATGTTTGTACTTAAAGCTTGTTTATACCATTTAGCAGTCTTTTTTTCCTTTGCAGATGACAGAGAAAGACTTTTGGAGGAAGTTCTTCCAGTCGCATTATTTTCACAGAGATAGAATCAACTCAAAACCGGTCTCTGCTGACATGTTCACAGAATGTGCAAAGGAGGATGAAAGGGGTACTGTACTTAAACTAACACTAGTTCTTGTGGATAAGAAAACATGAATCTACCGCCTTGACTACAAGGCAAAAGGCAAAGGCGCACACGAGCCATTGAAGCCCAAACGGCCGGAGCTTATCCCGGTTTCTGTAGCATTAAGCACCTGGGAGTATTGTTACTCCCCCCTGGATGGGATGCTAGTCCATCGCAGGGTCACCCCCCCCCCCCCAGCATTATATCGCTGGTACCCATTTATACACCTGGGTGGAGAGAGACAGTGTGGAGTGGTTTCCCCTCTGCCTTGACTACAGTACCTTAACTTTAAATTTCGGCAACTTTTGTAGTGATGAATGGTCACACTTTATACTATGAGCTTAAACCACATGTGAAAACGATAGACCACATTGTACCAGTTGTAAAACCAGCAGAATCACAATTCACTGTACTACTGTCCAGTAGCTTTCCATAGGATGGTCAGTCTGCTTGGTTCAATCCACTGATGAAAACTTAAGAACCACACTGTCATTAAAAAAAGAGTACCACAGTTTTAGCTTTCCAAAGATTGGTCACACAGCATGGTTTGTTCGCCAGAAGTCAAGGTAGATGCACACTGTGCACTGAAAAAAAATTTATACAGTACAAATATAAAAAATAAGATAAAAACGCTACTACAGAAGAGTACTGTTGAACAGCTTTCCAGAGAATGGTCACAATGCATGGTTTGATCCACAGATGAAAAAGATAGAACCACCCTGTATAATAAAACAAACAGCACCACAGTAAAGTACTGTTCAGTACCTTTCCAAAGAATGGCGGGTCGCACTGCATGATTTGTGATCCCTGCACAGATGAAAAAGTTAGACCCACTCTATAATCGTAGTACAACAAACAGTATGACAGTACGGACCGAGAAAACGAGGTTTGTAAGATATTTTGTTATATCTCTGGAGACATTTTGTCAACCAAAACAAAGTTTGGAATTTAGCGGGCTGTACAGTGAAGTACGGCCCGCTAAATTGACCAATCACAGCGCGCGTACTAACTGAGAGATATACTAAGAAAGTTTGCAGTACAGTGTACTAACAAAGACGAAATAATGTAAAGCTTGGGCGAGGAAGGTCTATCAGAGGCTTATCCGCGAAGAGAATCAAATCCCCGGCATGGAAATCTTGAGTTGATACTCACAATTAATTTCTTATCTTATATAGAACAGTTAAAACAGAAGCTTGCAACATTTGAAGACCCGCTGCTAGATTTAACAGGCGCCTCTCCAGTACCAAATGAGGTCAGCATAATTATGTATTATTTTGTGACCACAGACATTGTTAAGAACAAAATAAACAAGTAAAACTACTAGCGTTACTGTTCGCCGCCCTGTTTATTCCGTCATGAAGGTACGATATTCCCGAATATAGAAAGTACATGACAGCGGTGATGACTGATTGCCGTTAACATGCCAGTTGCAGTAAAAATGATTTTATACTAAGCCAAAGCCAGAAAGATTGTCAAAAAGGAATTTTTCTTATAATTTTTTGTGGGAGCCAGTGTCAATGACCAACAAGTAAGAACCTGAAAAATGCTGGGGAAGAATTGATCAAGGAATTTTGTGGAGAGGATGGGGAAATGAATGGCTGTTGATGAGGCCAATGTAGTAGTTTGCGTCCGTTATTGCAACAAATCATTTGTTACATGTGACCAGGGGCCGGTTGTTCGAAGGCCGATTAGCGCTAACCCAGGGTTAAATTTTAACTTTGGTTTCTTTTCCTCTTGTCAAAAACCGTTTTCTCCGATAACTTTCTCTATTTTATTCAGAGCATACAATCATCAAATTGTATTTTTAAAGAAGAATTATACTGAATGTGCTTTTAAGCTCTCATGTCTGTATTTAAATTTCGCTTTAACCCTTGGATACCTTTACCCTGTTTCGAACAACCCGGCCCAGTTTGTCTACCTTTATTGTTCTCGTGATTCTTCGTAGTGTTTTCGTTTAAACTCGTGCCCACTATAATCTGCGTCAGCTAGAGTATTGTTATATCCCTGCCAAGTTTCTTCTCAAGTTCACTTATGTTGTGTGTCTGTAGTTGTTTTTTTCTCCTTTTATCTGTTCTTTAGCTGAGCTAAGGAACAATCAAAGGGCTCTATGAGCCAAGTCATTCATGCTTATCAGTGAAGTGATTGATGAGGACAGTAAGCAGAAGTCGAACATATATATTTTGAACAAACTTAGCAAATCATGAACATTCACTGTGGAAATAAATTTAACAAATCGAATGTGGTTTAGCGTTGTCTGTACTCTTATCGACAACGAGTACGCGTCATCACAGTGGTCAAAATGTTGTGAGAAAAATTCCCTCACGATGTTTTGCAATCATCCAGAAAGTGCTATTTCAAATGAAAAGCTTGTCTGCTATTCATGGCAAGTTGACTGAATGGTCAGCAGTTGCTTTCATTCAAACAATTTGTCACGTCACTTCCGCTATTTCTGCTAACGCCGCCACATCCGTCTTCGCACATTTCTGCTAACGCCGTTTCCCCCCTCTCCACAATAACTCATCCATTAATGAATGAGTTGATAAAAATGACTATTTTAATCGTTCCCAAATTCGCTGGGCTTTACTTGTACCCTCTTGGCTTTATTATTTCACAACCCATTGACAAAGACATTCAAATCCTGGCAGTACTGTATGCGACATGTTTGTCCCGTGAACGTAGATCACTGGTCTTGCTACTCAGTACAAGTTCCCTTCAGCGTAGTGGTAGGGAGTCCAAACTAGAAATCGGAAGAGCTATAGGTTCGATTCTGTATTTTATAATGGAAAACTCAGATTTCCTTTGTCTGAGTTGCCTGTGACATGCTGAAAAACACGTTGTTCAGTATCTGAATCGCTTACATGCTTATCCTGTTTTACAGGGTTATGGACTGACATCAGAGCCACTTGACCAGAAGAATAATGCAGCAACTCAATCGTTATTTAGAAGACTAAATCATCAAAGCCTAATGGTTTTGCAAAATACTGTTACTGGGTAAGAAAACAGCTCAAAGTGTGAAGTGTATATATGCATTTTCTAAGTAAACAAGACGATCTAAGATCGTAAGTCGGACAACAGGTAGACGTGCTGTTATGAGTGTTGACCACTTATGGTGCGGAGTGGTCCAAAAAAGAAATGCTAAGGGTACCAAGGTCCTGGTTTCCAACGTGGCATCTTTGATGTCGTTTCCTCGAGTTTCATCGCGAGGCACCTTGTCTTTATCAGCAAATGCTCTTCTGTCACTCTGTCCACATTTTCTGCCGGTTCCCTGGTAACTCGTTTGATTTCTGCTTTGATTCTAGTGAGACATTCGCTAAATCATTTGATTCTTTTGCTATTCTCAGTTCGCGGAACGACCCGTTTCGAAATATACGCTCATTACACACGCCATCTTTTAGAGTGGGTCTACCGCGAACGGTGTGTGGGTCTGTATGTTTGAGCGTAGAAAAGATGACACCATTTGTAGAAGGTTGCGCCCGTATTACGTGTCTGCGGTATTCCCCATTGCACGTGACTGCGATTTGCGATGAAACTCGAGTGTAAACCTATAGTCGGTTGCCCGACTAATAATCACAGAATCTATTGGTGGCGGCTGACCTGACCTGAGTACTAGAGGCGTGTGGATGGTGGGGGAGGGGGTGGACCCTAACAAACGTTGTTTTGGAGTGTCTTATTGTTAACTCTCTTTGTCACTAAGAATCTGTGAATCCTTCATGATTTTTTGGTCAAAATTTACAAAAATCCCGAAATAAGGGCCTCGTTGACATGTTTCCCTTACAATTTGTTGGATCTCACGATTATTGGCACAGTTTACGGATTCCCGCGAAAACTTCAGCATGCTTCTGAAGCAATCCTTTTTAGAGGTGCCCCTGCCCTTCCCTCTCCCCCTCCCTTCTTCTCCCCCCTCCCCCTTCTTCTTCCTCCCTCTTTTCTTCCCCTCTCCTTCCCCCCTCTCCTCTTCCCCTCTCCTCTCCCCCCTCTCCTCTTCCCCTCTCCTCTCCCCCTCTCCTTCCTTAGTAGTGGCTGCTCATAGGTAAGAAGGCAATGATATATTTTTGTTTGTTGCACTTACTTTAGGTCCAGTACCACAGTGAAAGCAACAGAGAATGGCCAACATGCAAAGAATGGCGACGTAACATGCAGTGAACCTCCTGCGAAAAAGGTTTGCGTTTCCTTTAGGACTTCATTCCTTTTACTCTCAGGAGTTAAGCGATCATTCAGGAAATGATAAATGTAGGCTTACCGCTCCAAAACCTCGGCCAGTTAGAGGCTGCGCTCTGAATCCCTTCCCTTTCCAAGCGCCTTCGAGTATTTCCCAAGCGTGCTCAATCTAAGTCTCCTTAGGGACGGACCATTAGAAAAGTGATTGGGGGGGGGGGGGATTTTCAGCTTGCACAAATTTTTTTTTTCGCTCACTGCTTGTGCAGGAATCTTTTTTCTGGTGAACCCCTCTACACGAATTTTTTTACTACGTGTGAAAAAGTCACAATTGGACCTTCCTTCTGCATGAATTTTTTTTTTACCTTCTTCTTTGCATGAATTTTTTTTTTGGCAGTGTCCCTTGCATGATTTTTTTTTGTTTTTTTCCCCACCCCCTCCCCCATCACTTTTCTAATGGTCCGTCCCTTAGTGGGAGTGAAACGGAGAGGAGATAAATTTTATCTCACCAGAATGTCCCTTGGAAATGACCTGTTCATTTTAGCCGCTCTTTTCCCGCAAAATCAGGAACTGCGGGGAAGAGGTTTTTTAAAATGGAGCACTGATCGTAACCCAGACAGTTTGCTAATTGTTTTGGTTAATTCGTCTCTTTTGTCTGCAGAGTCGTCTTCGTGAAATGATCGCGTACGACGATTTAGCTGTACAACGTGCTGCAGATCTTCCGAGCTTGAAAATTGCTGATTCAACAAAGTTTTCCCAAGGGGTGGTACCCTCAATACATCAGGTGAGTCTGTTCTAACAGCTGCACATCTTGTTTGGGCACCCCATACACACACACGCAGAAAATTCTAGATCACTTTAGAAACCACGCACCATTCAGTAAGAGCTATAGCACAGTTTTTCATCAAAGAAACAATTACTCGGTTGTGACTGGTTGAAACCAAGCGCGGTTAAACTCCACTTTGTTGTAAAAGTTAGAACAGGGGCAATTGAAAGACCAGACAGTCTCAGTTGAAAATAGGGTATCGAATTTCCCTCATTTTAATCGGTCGGAGCGGGGGATTTTCGCATTCCGTAAAGAGAACGGATTTTTAAACTTCTTGCTGGGCGTGCATTATCAATTCAAGGGACAAGGATCGTGTTCCAGTCCGGGCATTCAATTTTCGTATCTTTGCGTGGGATCTAAAGTCTTTTCCCGTGCTGGGAAATCGAATTCCGTGTAACATTCATCAGCACAAACCAATACTCATATATCACTGATCTGATTTTGTTAACTAGAAGTGAAACCGTCCGCTTTTTGAACAAAGCAGTATGCTCCATAGCGTTTGTCAATGTTGGTATGGATTTGAATAGAGGATGCTAGTCGAGTTCTAATGAAATGAATACACCATTCGGTAAAGCTTTTAGAGGTTTAATAGTCGCCTGTTATACTAAGGTCTATTGACTCATAGAGAACTCCAACTGGTAGTCTAATTGTCGCTCACAGATTAAAAAAATTTCCCTCTGACGAAGGGCCTGACGGTGGAAACGTCAGCACCCCTAAAAATGGTACGGTGGTAAAACGTAAGTCTGGTTTACACTTGTGAGATAAGCACAAGAAAACGCCATTGTGCACCGAGCTGAAATAACCACAAGTATAAGCGCAAGAAAAACAAACATTTTTCTTTTTCTTGTGCTTGTGTTACGCTTATTTCAGAAGTGGGAACTGGCGTAAACTGTCACAAGCACAAGCCCATGAACGCAACCATCGCACTGCGCACGAGGAAGTCGCTAGTGTCAAAATCCTTGTGCCTTTGCTTGCGCTTATGCTTCTGCTTCTCCCACAAGTGTGAAACAGGCTTTACTTAGTAAACCTGTTTGATACTAGTAAACCGTTTCTTGTCTGTGTGTGTGTGTGTGTGTGTGTGTGTTAATTTACAACGCACGCGGTAGCAGTTCCTCTTGAAACTAATTCCTTTAAATATACTTGTCGTATACGTTGAGCCTTAGTAGTTGATGTTGTTGTCAATGTGAACATTGTATCTTTGAGCAGTTTTTTTAATGTGCACCTCTGGGTGTGATCAGTAACTGGCTTTGCGTTCTGCAGGAAAAGAAATCTTCACACACCAGGAGCCATCAAACAGATAATTCGTCGGCTTTGTATTATACTCAAGAAGAAATTGAACACTGGCAGCCTAATCTACCACTGGTGAGTATAGACTCATTGGAATTGCATAGACAAAAGGCAAAGGAAATCAAACACCGAAGAATATAAAGGCAAAAATTTCAACATACTGATTTGGCTGGAGCACCCCAGTTAACCCCAAACAGTGCTCTGAGTTGAAATTGCCCGCAAATTATTATTAACGAGCAGTCAGACTATTCCAAGTGCCATTTGAAATAAATAAGCTCTCGCAAATTTTTCAAAGACAACAAAAGTTTGCTGAGCCATGTGTATCCCAAATTGCACTTGCAATCATTTCAATTACCTGCTAAACAAGGCAGTTTTTCGCAGCTTTAATTTTTTTCCTGTGGTTCATTAAGAAGCTGTAACAAGCTTAAGGATTCGATTCCGTTGCTTTATCGCAGTCACCTCGACGTTCGTCAGTAATACTTCGCTACGCGTTGAATTTTTAACTGTCTTCATATGTGATGAAACACTGCATCTCTCGTTACATAGAAGAGATAACGTGGGGAGAACTCTACACTTTTACAGACCATACATAATGTTACCTTCACGAACTGTTGCAGTCTGCTTGTTGTTATTTCAATATTGTTGTTATTTCAATATTTTTGTTATTTCAATATTGTATCTCCCAGTCGCCTTCGTCGTCGTCTTCACGGTTTACTTCTGTCTTTAATGAATCCAATACACTCACTGTTCCATTACATTGTAACCTGCTTTCAGGCACTTTCCAGTGATTTGGCCTGTCACGTACTCACAGAAATGTCCCCTGGAGGTGCTCTCATGAGCACAACATCAGATGTACAAATGCAAAGTAAGATTCCCTCTTATTTGTACAATGTATGGACAAAGGGAAGCCATTTTTGCCCATACTGAGTTTTTAACCTCCAATTTATTAATTGTTTCTTTAGTTTTATGCGGCGTGACCATTTTCTGGTGAGCTACTTAATCGTGGTATAGTTTGATTAGTGTACAACACAGAGAAGAACATGGCATTTCTTATCCATTTGTCTTGTTTCAGATTTATTCTCTTCTACGTTGCAAGACGAACTGAAGCAGCAGTACAATTCGCTTTGTGAGCTTCTTCGCCATTTTTGGTCTTGCTTTCCTGTCAAGTCGCAGTTTTTGGAAGACAAGGTCAGATCTTAATTAGAGACTAATGCTTTCAACAAAATATCAACTCTTTACTAGTTAAGGGTTTTGATTTACAAGTCGACTGGAATAATTCTTTTCGTTTATTTCATACACCTTATTCCAAAATGGCCACCATTTTAATATTCTTGTGTTTTTATTGAAATTATCCCTTAATGCACAGCATGAAAAGTCATATTTAAGTTGGCGTAATGTCAATGTAAAGCCGGAGTAAAGTTTGCATTTACACAAATTTACACCACATTTACATTTGGTTTTTGCTATCAAACCAATACGTGATTGGCTGAAATTGTCACGCCATTGTCGAATGAAACGGGTTGATTTTCAACTGTGACGGTCTCTTGCTGAAAAATGTCTTCTTGTTTGAGACAACAAACCAGGCTGTGGTTACAGAAAGGCTTATTATGATGTGCTCAATGAACGGTGGACAACAAAAGACGACGCGGATGTTTGGAAAATATCGTTGCAAAGAAAGCAAGGCGTGATGACCCAGCCGATCAAATACAAGAGTTCCGTAATTCTGAATATTCCAGTGATACATTTTGAACAGTGTGAACGGCTCAAAGGAAAATTCCACCAGCATGCATTTGCTGTTGTTTGGTGGTACAAAACTGATCGTGATATAGAGCATTTTGGCAAACCTGCCGAGGTTTGGAGACATGACTGTGAACCTTGTGGACCTTCTTCGTTTCTGTCAGTTCAGCGCATAGCACAAAAATTTGCTTGCTCTTTAGTAAAAGTTAATGGGGTAGATATGTTTGTACATAGTTAGTAGTAGTATCAAGTATGATTAGCTGTAAACAGCTTTATTTTCAGTTAAGTAAATTTCAACTTAACACAAACTTTTCCTGTCTGGTAAAGTTTTGTAAATCTGGCTCATCTATTTTACAGAACCTTTACAAGAGCTTTATCCCGAGTCGCGTTAATCTACCTTTACACAACTTTACGAACAATGTAAATCGAGTGTAAAGTTTGTTAACCTCCTTTACGCAACGTTTACACAAGCTTTATCAACGGTCGCGTAAATGTACCTTTACACAACTTTACGAACAAAGTAAAGCTAGTGTAAAGTTTGATAACTTTCTTTACGCAGATTTACGCAACTTTAATTATCCGTAAATCTACATTTTCGTGCTGTGATGCCTCGTTCTTAACCTAAAATTCAAAAGAATATGTTTCCTTGAACGAAGCATCAAGGTCTAATTTAAATAAAAACAAAAGAATATATAAAAGACGGCCATTTTGGAATAAGGCATATTAGCGTGTTTGGGGGCCTGTAGGCCTTTTAATTGGCCCGATCGTTCACACATGACGCTTCCTTAGCCAATCATATGCGAAGGCAAAATCGATGGCGACGTTTCGATAACTGCGACCTCCTGATTGGCTGGTTTACTTGCTTTCAATAAATAGTTTATTTGATATAGCCTTCCAACCTGAGGGTTGAATGACGTCATATTTACAAGGAAAAATTAAATGACAAAAATACGAAAAATACATCAAATGACTGCTTCATAATGAACTGTATTTGAGTGTCAACTGTATTTAGCACTAACGTACTAATTGGAGACACTGTGTCAAGTATAAATGAAATCATATCAAATGATATTCAGTTGAATCAAATCAAATGTTGGTTTTTGTGGAGAGGGGAAAACCGGAGTACCCGGAGAAAAACCTCTCGGAGCAGAGTAGAGAACCAACAAACTCGGCCCACATATGACGCCGGGGCCGAGAATCAAACCCGAGCCACATTGGTGGAAGGCGAGCGCTCTCGCCACTGCGCCAACCCTACCCCCCACCCCCCTCCCGTCCCTGAATAATCTATGGCTAAATCTAGATCCGTATAAATGCAATAAGTCTTTCAAAGTTTAAACAAGACGTATGTACTAGTCTTCACTGAAATATTACTGTACATTCCCAATTGGAATCTGAAATTATCATTGCACGTAGTTAACACTGAAGTACATTAAAAACTGTAAAACTAATTTTGATTTGTAGATTGAAGGGCGATTGAATGCAAGAAAAACCATAAGAGATACTGCAAACCCTAAAGAGGGATGGAGTGGACCAGATTATGTGTAAATAAAGTAAACTAAATAAAATGACTCTGTTTGAATGTTTTACTTCATAGGTTGTAAGAATGGGTCAAAGCCTGGAAAAGTACAGAGACGTTAAGCTGCAACAGTTCCGTGATAAACTGTCCTTGGAGGAGAAACACGTAAGTTGTCTTCATATGCTGTGATGTGTTATTCAGCAATTATTCTCTGGAATCTCGGTGGATGGTGGCATAATATTCCGCCACTATTCACCAAATTTGAGGATTATAGTTGTTTTCGTATTATACCAATGAAGAAACCTCAATCACATCAAAATGAAAGTGGAACTCTATTTCGAAAAGAGGCCGGTACACATTAGCAAACCTGACTTGCCCAAGGCTTTCCCAACAGCCCTGCCTAAAAACAGCTAAATATTCTACACTCGAAGAGAAATTTCGTATCTCTGCGTAGTCATGTAATATCCTCTATTTATTTTTTTCTCAAGCATCTAAGCGGACCAGAATCCTAAATCCTCGAATTTGATTGGCTAATCACGCGCGCGTGACCGGAACAGCTTTTTGACCATACGGCCCACGGGCCGGATTTTTTCCCCGCTGTAGCAATTTCCTATCTCTTTTCTTGCGGCTTTTGGGCTCGGGCCGTATTCAAGACCTCGGGCACAGTTTTTTTTCCGGTAAATAACATATACTTATTGACTAATTGTGGCATATTGTGCTTGTTCTCAGCTTGCGGATCACCTAGTTGAAATGGTGGAATGCGCGCTTATAAAGTACAGAACGTGGCTTGAGAAAAAGTCGACAACAAAAATTTCAAGCTGACAAAACGTCAATGGAAGCAAAACGGATGATATAGGAAGTGAGGAACCCTAATACTATTCCGCACAGTTGCTGGACTGTCTGTGGAGTTAACTACTAGTTTTGAAGAAGTCATTAAACGTCCGCCGTCGAGAATTTTTCGGGTTGGAATAGGGCTGAAGCATTATCAATTCACTATAATCAGTAACCTTGTGCGGTGACACGTTTACCTGTTGAACAGTGACAACGCGACAGAGAGAGATGTCTGGCCCTGGTATTTCAAACTTACGATAACCCCATCTGTTACTCACTTCAGACGGAAATGTAACGGGAATGTGGATGGAAGTTTTTCCATCGAGAATTGTCCGGGTTTGAATCGGGTTGAATCTAACGGGAATGTGGATTTAAGACGAAAGGAATTCAGGCACATCTTGAATTCTTGAAGCAATCGCCGTATTTCGTAGATGACTCAATTTTTTCTAAACTGCCCAATATCTTCGAAGTCTTTGATGCTTCATGAAGAAGCTAGGGCGGGACGAGGTGCGTCAGGCTTTCTTGGTGCTGTGTAACTCCGCAGAAGTGGTATTCGCTGTTGTGTTTTGGCAGTTGATTACAAGGATGATAGTCGAGTGAAACTCGTTATATTAGTAAAGCTTTGACTGGAAATCGTTAAAATACTCAGCGTAAATTCCTTTTCAAGGGAACTTTCTACTATTATTACTGTTTGTACGAGTTTGTTATTAACATTTTTCCATGTAAATTTGAATAAACATAAGTATTTATGACTGAGTGAGTTGTTGATTTATAAGGATTTGTTGGAGGCACCGAAGCCTGATGAGTCTCCAACGAAACTATTGCTGCGTCGGTGGAAAATTGGAACACACAGAAAATGGTGTATCAACGAGTGAGTTGTTTTCCCGGAAGTGAGCTGTTTTCCCTTTTAACTTGTCTTCACACAACCACATTTACATTGATTAGTATCTTAAAGTTTTCTCCATTAGAGATGATCACTGTAAAAATCTGGGAGACACCACTGACCTGGCATGCGAAATGTTCTCTTCCGGTTGCCGTCCGTGCCTCAAAAACACTCGTGCTTAAGTTCCCTGTCTTGCCGTAAGATGACAGTAAAGCTGCCGTTTCGGGTTTTGAGCGAGTTCCCTCTGACGAAAGGCTAACGCTCTCCCTTTTTGTTTAGCCTGTTGTCAGTGTAAAAATTGAATGCCCCCGAATTTAACCTATATGAATTTGATCCACGTCTCAAGAATCGTTTTGACAGCGTATTCCCTTAAAAACAATCGCTTTTCCTTCCCCTCTTGCGTTCTCCTAACCCCAGCCCCTGAAACTCTCTAGGTAAACGGGCTATTGTGGGTTCATTTCCCTCATTCTATGGAGCGTTGAAAAGAGGGGGGTGACGTGACGTGAAAGTGTCTCTGGATAAGCATCCATTTCCAAGAAATTCCCTTCACACACACTGGGTTTACTACACGGGTTTTGAAGTGAGGAAAGAACGACCCTACCCTACCTCGAAAATTGCTTATATATAAAAGCAAATAGAAAAGAATTGAACTATAATAAATCTATCAAAAAAATCATTCATTCCAACACTGAAGACATGGATTACTTAGTAAGAGTTGGATGTGTCAGCCGCACACCTTTACTCGACAAATTTGACGCTGCATTGGCCATGTGAGCACGACGTTTGAAACTAGCCCAAACTTCTCGAATGGTAACTTAATTTATAGAGCTCCTACTGTTATCGCCACGACACTTCAACCTTGAAGAGGCGTCAAAAACGTCTTGCGCTAATTCCGTATAACCCGATACTCGTTACCAGACTTAACTAATCGATAACATCAATGACATCAATGAGTAATCAATAAGTAATCGATAGCTGATCAGTTGATTAGTCATTGATTATTGCCAATGATCAATGAGTAATCGATGACTAATCGATAGGCCATAAAATTTCTAGTCATCAATGAGTCATCGATTACATCGATTAGCCATATGTTGCATTGATTAGTCAATGATTTCTTTCAATTCTTGTCAGCGTACTTGTTAGTTTCATTTTCAGACTGGCTTGTTTCTTAAAAAAAAAAACTAACGAAACATTACAGTTTACAACATGTATATGGGGTTATCAGGATATCCATCCTTATCCAGGGCTGTCATACGTGGTAGTAAGCCGAACATTAAGTTTGTTGTAGCTAAACTACTAAGGGCACGTTTCGTTAAATTGTGTTTGAAAGGTTTGTTTTGGAAGAACAAATCAGACAGCGACACAATTAATGAAGTATGATGTGATGAGGGGGTACAGCAATTTTTTCTTATTCATTTTCTTTAACTTTCCATTCTTTTTTTCTATTATTATTATTATTATTATTATTATTATTATTATTATTATTATTATTATTATTATCATTATTTTTATAATCATTTACTGACAGGATCTGTGGAAGCCCGTCACTCTTCTCGAAGGAAAGGCCCCCTAATAATAGTACCAAGAGAAGTAACGCAACAGGTATTCAAAGCCTCATATACTGAAGTGTAACACTGATGAGTGTCACGCAATGTCAACATATTTACGGTGCCATTTTAGTCCCGGTTAAGTATGGATTTACTTCATAGAAAATACGTCTATACGATTTTAGTTACAGGTTTTGAGTAGCAGGAAAAGACGAACGAGTTAGCACAGTGAGTTTTCGGATACAATTCAACGAGTGAAACTGTACCACTTATTTTCTGCGCATAAAGTTGCTTTTCATTAATTTTAAAAAGCCATGCAGGCGGAACGGACAATCAGCTGAATAAAATTATCGTTCGTCCATTCAGCAGCGCTATTGATTTGTTTTTCCGTATAGAAGTTCATTCTCCCCATGCATCTGTTTTAATTATGAAACTGATTCACGCTCTTTGTTGCTGATAACCGACTCGAGAGATGACTACAAGAACTCTCTCATGTGAACTCCAATGCTTTTCCCTCCATTTTATAGTCGGGGACATTTCGAACGAAACGTCCCCATTCCAAAAATTACCCATTTATACACCTGGTTAAACGCTAACCATTACACCACAGTCCTAAGTAATCATCGAAACGAAAGAGTTCCAAAGAATTGTTAACGCATATGGTGTCTACACCACCATTTATAAAAGAGACAGTACGCATGCGCAAAGTTCTTACAATGCAAACTCTTTACTCTCGGTTATAAAATTTCTTTCAAAGGCTTTTTTTCTCTACTGTTTATCGAACTTTGTAGCCATGCACGGTGATTCATCCCAAAAAATAGCAATAGCCACTAAATATAAGGGACGGACCATTATAAAAGTGATGGAGGGGGTTCGGAAAAAACAAAAAAAAATTCATGCAAGGGAAAATGCCAAGAGAAAAAATTCATGCAAGGAAGAAGGTAAAAAAAAAATTCATGCAGAAGGAAGGTCCAATTGTGACTTTTTCACACGTAGTAAAAAAAATTCGTGCAGAGGGGTTCACCTGAAAAAAAAAATTCCTGCACAAGCAGTGAGCGAAAAAAAAAATCATGCAAGCTGAAAATTCCCCACCCCCCCCCCCCATCACTTTTATAATGGTCCGTCACTAAGTTTCCAGCATACACCAAGAAGTTTCCTATAGCTAGTTCTATTGTCTACTTGTAGGCTAATCTTTCTTCTTAGGCTATGAAAGTAGCAAAAAAGAAAATGACACCACTTGCAGCTACTAAACCCTAATGTGGATTGTAAGGCCATCCATGGAAAAATGTCTCCAAAAAGCTCCCATGGTTTCTTTGAAAAAATAAGATTGTATTAATTATGCTTATAAGTGCCACAGGTTGCCCAAGTACGATGAAAAATATTTGATAAAAGTTTTTCCCTTACTCAAAGTGGTATTTGCACCCGCAACCTATGAAAAGTTCCTACAGTATATTCGACAACAACTTATTTCTCTGAATTTCATTCCAAATATGGTTAAAACATAATTATTTTAAATACCTTCAAGACTGGCTTTGAAAGCATGTTTGCCTGTTCACATGGTAGGCCAGGGGCTGGGATAGCATAAGTGTAAAACGAAAATGAAGATAATAATAATCATGCTTGTTTAACTAAACAAATGTACCCGGTAACTTTAAAATTTTCAACTCACCAACCCAATCCCTTGACCATTTTAAGCTGCACCCATTTACTAAACCAGTAGAGCATCAAACTACGCCTAATCATGCATCTTATTGCCTAGTGAACATACTGGAAAACAGATGTCATGTATCACAAAGTAACAGGTTGTGCCAAAGGAAGGTGAATGACAAATTTGTGCTCAAAGGGTAGGGATCATGTTGGCAAAGTACTCTATACAGAGCACTAAAATAGACTGTCAATTTTTATTTTATTTAGTGCGAATTGTTTTATTGAGTGTGAAAAGGCTTGTGGGAGGAGGTGAGGGTGGAAAGTCAAAATATATTCAGAATTACTATTAAGTGATGGTAATAGGACTGAGTGGAGTCCAATTCGGTCAGACTGCAATCACTAGTGATAACAAAATTGGACAACCGCGCAGTCACAAACAAGAAGATGCCTGAAGGCGTTTACGCGGGATGTGTTGGTTTAAAATTGCTGACGCAGTATGTTTTTTTGCTGATTGTGCGATCATGGATATCCATGGTGCAATCCAACCTGACTTGCACGTGATTCGAAGTTACAGCCAATAAAAATCACACAATTTTTTCAGGACAGGCTCGGGATATGGGAAAGTTAAAAAAACAAGGCAATTTTTTACTCCCAAGACGACGAAAGTAATGCGCTACCGAATTTTATACGCTGGCTGACTACGTCATCCCGCGTAATTAACCATAAAAATTACAATTTCCGAGAAAAGGTGAGTCACATGATGTAAGTTATGCAGGTGCACTATCAGTTTAGCTTTGCTTAACACATAAGTGTAAACAATTTAAAATGCTACTCAAAAACTGTAGTTGTGACCGCAATAAAACATCAAAGTGTTGTGTTTCAGCACAGATTTATTATTAATTACAATCACTAAGTTGAAACTTCTACTTATGTAAAAACTACATGAAGAGTGTGAGTCCCCAGTGAGTGCTTCAAGCAAATTCAAATTTTTAATTAAAAGTAACAAACTCCTTTGGGCCCTTATGCAAACTTTCCCCTCAATGTCCAAGTGAAGTCTTCAATTTTACTTTATCTTATTGTTCCCATAGTTGATATGATTTTAACCTTTAAACCCATCGACTCCCAGTTTAAACTTTAGTCAAATGCTATCATAGACTGATATGATGGCTGGACCCATCAATCGTACCTGCACAGTGGCATTAATCTTAGTCTTCATACTTAGAAGTCAGCAGTCCTTTAAATTTGTTAAAGAAGTCAGGGAAATCAATCCCTTTAATAACCCATTATTGTCAAGATCTGGACAGTTTTAAAAGGTTTTGATCAAGCCAGTACTCTTTAGTCACTAATTATATCAGTCCTTGCCTAAGGTGGATACCAATTAATTTTAGATGTGACTGCTTGCCTTGAAATTGAAAGCAACTGCATAGTTACTTTGGACAAAGAACTGAAAACTGCTCTACACCCTACAAACACAGTTAAGGAAACACTGAGAGTTGTAATGAAGGAGAAAGCTTAGTTAAACATGACTGCAATTACTTTTAAAAATCGTCTTCATGTAAAAGAATACTGCAGAAGAATGGATCTGGCTTTAGATTACTAGCTGCTTAGAAGGTATGGTTAATATGCATTCAATGAATAAGTATAAGTTTGATTTAGCTGTAAATTATATTGGTATAAATACTGAGGTGATCGTGCACTCTGATTGGTTTGCTATCTCAGATTATCAGCCAATAATCACCTCAACAAACAAAATGGCTGCCAGTAGTTTGCACACTTTTGATGAAATAAATACTTTTTGTGTTGTACAATGCTTTTTCTTTTCTTTCTTTGAAATAATCACCTAAGTATTTATACTATTTAAAACAGTTATTCACCTCAGGTTCATGATCAGTGATTACCAGTGAATATTCACTTCGACTTCGTCTCGGTGAATATTTACCGATAATCACTTCACCTTTGGCGAATAATTGTTAAATATTCTAATATTCTAAAATTATGACAAAATGTTTGCTGGAGCAAATCAAGTGCTTATGTTAACAGTAACTACACATTTATTGAATAATAGAACAATCACTGAACAGAGTTATATTGCAATTTTTCAGTATAATATGACAGAGGCCAACTCATCATTTAGCCTTCCATAACAACTTCTCTGCAAACTAATGGCAATTGCTGATGTAAGTTTTGGTTCAAACATGTTCAGTAACTACTTATTCTTGTCAAAAATAAAGTCATCAATGGAATCGCCTGTTGCCCATTTTAGCTCTGTAATGCGTAGCTGCCTCATGTCATGAAATTCGCAGTGTTGCCTTACGAGATCTATAAAATATCATTATTTGTCGCAAGAACTGGTGAGGTTAGCATATAACTTAACAACTGTATAAACATTAAATTACCATCTAAACTGGAAAGATATTAAATACACTTTACCACAGTCATGAAATACAAGTACACTTGCAGGATAATCCCAATAAATTCATATTAATACTATGAACACTGATACAGGCTTGAAAAATATTAATCCCTAAAATATATAATTACAATTACTCTTAAATTAAAAAACGAATGCCAATCTCATAGATGTAGAATTTGTCTTTAGCAGTATGTACCATTTAACATACATCCTTATTGACCAAATATAAACACCCAAAACATACTGTATTACATACATGTCTGTTTAAGTTTATCAAAACCTGCAGGCTAAAAAATACTTCTGCCACAAATTTTATAAAACTAACTTTGACTGCCTAATCCCATTGCTTGTATTAAGTCATCTAATGGAGCAGTTTCCTTTGGTTCTAACAAGTTAAACTCTTGATGAAATAAAATAACGTTCATGAAAACAGTGTTCAGATGAGAATGCAGCCCGTGGTCTAACAAGTCATTGAAGTGTGCATAGTACATGTGAGCCAGCACATGGAAAAGAAGCTTGGAAATCTTGCGCACAGTTGTCATAAAGGTTGGTGGAAATGTCATCCCTGCAAAAGAAATATGCATTACTGACCAAGCTTCAGTTCAATATATGGCTGCATATTGGACAAGTTCCTTTGAGATGTATATGTAGTCAAGGTCAGTAAAACACAAAAAAGAAAGAACAAATGCAAAATTGATATTCAGCCACCTTGATCTAAAAAGCTTGGCTAAAAAAGGACTTAAAATTATATGGCCATTTTTTTGTTCTTTTTTTTATGGAACACAAAGTGAAATCCCAAGTGAGAATGACATAACTGACAGCTGTTGTAAACAAATTTTTAAAGTGCACAACCAAGAAGGTCATCACAAGCATGTGAGGCAGGGAAGGGGTGGGGGGAGAGTGTGCATAGATCTCCTACACTCCTCCCCTGGATCTGCACTTGCTCTTTTATATCGTTAATTCTATTGGCTTGAGTCTAAAATCATTAGAGATTGTTGCTGTTACTGTTGTTGATAATAATTATCAATAATAATAATAATAATAATAATAATAATAATAATAATTAACAATACTTATTATTGTGTGCACTTTCTTTAAAAGATGTTACTTAATAAAATTATTTGTCTGACTTTCCTTTACATGTACAGTATAATTATTCCTATTTACTGTCATTGGAATTAAATCAATTTTCCCTGCTTGTATTATTTACCATATTTCGTAGGAAATACAGCATCGTCATGAATGTATTTGTGAGAACACGTCATCACATAATCAATATACTGTGGTGCTGAAACATTGGTTTTTGTAGTCTTCTTTCCTTTGTCATCATGCCACAAATAAACTCTGCAAAACAATTCAAAGTGCAGTAAATTGTCACATACAACTTTAACTGATGATTTACCAGTACCTTTCATTTTACACAACATAGAGATGATAGATAGATAGATAGATAGATAGATAGCTACATAGATAGATAGATAGATAGATAAATAAATAGACCCTATAAAGGAAGGATACTTAAAATTATAATTTCTAGGGTGTAAAATTTAGAAAATAGCCATGTTCTGCATAATAAAACTATTCTATAATCTATTTGTCCTGCAAAAAGGTACATTATAAACGTGCTTTCTCCTTAAGGCTACGATACTTAGGATACATGACGGCAGAAGGCCATGTAATTTGTGGCTGCTGTTGTCTTTGATCTCATTAAATAGGCGCTCCGTCGGCAATTGGGCGCGGTTGGTAGAGGATAGCAATATTGCACTCTTCAAGACCTTCTCGGTAGCTTAACAACTGATTCTTTGGAAGGAATCATCACAATGTTTTTCTTTTTCAGGTATACAATTATTAGTATCATCATCATCATCATCATTATTATTATTATTATTATATATTTTCATTTGAGTGAGCCAAGATATACTGATTACCAGTATAAAGCTCTGTAACAATCCTATAGATGCTCCATGCACCAATTAAGTCCTTCAAGTCTCTGGCAAGCTGTAAATTAAACCTCTAACTACCAAATCATCACTGTCATCATCATCATAATCACTACTACAAAATATACTTACACAGCTCCAGGCGCACACATTGTGCGGCATGACGCCACTGTGCACTTCTCACTTATAGTTCCATACATCAGATCAACTTGGTTGAAAATGCCAAGGGCTTGAAGATAGTTTCAAATAGAATAAAAATGTTCTTCCTTTAGTTTAAAACTAGAGACTAACAGATTCAGCACATCCTAACCAAATAGACAAGAGCAAAGCTATCATTATCATATCATATCACGTAGTAAGCGAACTACAGTACAACCCCCTTCACTTCAAAAATCTGAGAACTGGTACTCATTCTTCTGAGCAAATGCTTTGAGAATTACAAACGCAAGACCTGATCATCATCTTTTGGATTTTGATATACTTAAATAACCGGTACAGATGTAATTTTACTTTCACTATGAACAGTCTGATGAGAATCAGGTGAAACACTTTTTGCTTCTACCTTCTTGATTATAGTAACACAAACTCTGTTCAAACTATATGAGAATACATTAGGTAGAATTCCTTTTATTTGTGCTTCTAATCACATTTTAAAGTATCTCAAGCCAGTCACTCTTAGGTGACTGGCGAAGAAATGACATCATCCCACAGTACCCTTGGAGCCCACGTACCCATGATACCTAGCACCCTTTTCTGCAGTGCTTCTAAAACATGAAAGAGGTAGGTGAAATTCACTGGCTTTTTTCGGTTTCTAATCACTTAAATCTTACAATTTTTCTTCCCCAGAACAGGGAAAATACTGAAAAGGCTCTCATCTGCGTATTTTACACCATTTAACCCTGGACAAACATGCTATCAGATCATAAGCGGTCCCATTGAGCGCCATCTGTTTCCCAGAATTCCAATGAATGGGAAGATTCACCAACTGCTGTGCCTAAAAGGTAAAAAACACCTGAAACTACAACCTCGGTAGACCAGAATACCTTGATTCTCATCCCTGAAGGACATCCAAGAAGGTATTGGTAGAATTGCGATTACAGTGACAATCTCTCTTGTGAGGCCCTAGAGACTCATTCAAGGTTATTAAGCCATCAAACTTGGCCACTAGGCCATCAAACCAGTTGATAGCCACATCAGAGGAGGATAGTAATCTAACACAGGAGTACGTCTCCGCTTCCAATTCCAGGATGACCTTGAATGATCCAGGCTGCATGCCAACATCTTGGCAACCAAACGAGGTGCTAATCTCGTTCCTAAAGAAACAAGTTATGCTCAAACTCTGTCATCTTCCATTATAAGCCAGACTATTCAACCTTGGACCAGAAAACTTATTCAGGACCATGAAAAAGAAATGGCCACAGTACTGAGAGCCTTCCTTGACACCACAGGCCCATTATGTTGCCTCCATGATGCAAGGGAGCTCTACGATACAAGCATGTGGCAAATAGATCCACACACAATCTTGTCTTTCCTGAAGGACTGCGACATAGATCTTTTTGTTTCACGTCTCACAGCAAAACTCCCCAATATACGTCAATTGGAGGCTAGACCCAATGGCAACATACATGGACACTGTGATGCTAGACTGTTCCATGTTCAAAGGATAATATTATGCCTTTGCCCCTCCCTAATTACTGCAGTCCTAAAGAAAGTGTTGAAGGGCAAAGCAGATCTGGCGCTGGTTGTGCCAGTATGGCAAGCAGCTCAGTGATGATCCCAAACTCCAATCATTTTCTCTGGGACCTAGCCTCCCTGCACTGAATACATCCCACGTTTCCAACACCTACAAGCCAAAGGTTTTTCTCTAGACATAACTAAATTACTGCTTTCAGCCACTCACCACTCCAGACAAAAGACATACCAATCAGCCTGGGTATTACGGAGCCCTTTGTGTTCAGAACGGAAAATTAATCCTGCTTCAGCAAACTTTAACAATATTCTACTTTTTCTCACTGAATACTCTAACAATGGATCAGCTTACAGGTCAGTCAATATTGCACATTCAACCATTTCCTCCTGTCACTCCAAGATCGATGATTATTTGGAAGGACAATACCCTCTAGTAACCCAGTTGCTGGAAGGAATTCTCAATATCCATCCTCAAAAACCATGCTATTTGCATACTTGGGAAGTCCATCAAGTAATGAAACAATTGGACTCACTTGTCCCATCTAGGCTATTATCCTTGAAACTCCTCTCCTTCAAGTTGACAACTCTGCTTACCCTCACTCTCAGCAAACTAGACCTTCATTATTCACTACCGGAGGGAGTCGCTTCTACACTTGCGTCTCCAAGAAAAAGAGGTTCTACAGAAGAGCTACATGTACCCCAGGCATTCTTTGCATCTTTCCCGCATAATAGGAGAATCTGTCCTGTTGAAACCCTGTGCTGCTCAGGGTTTTCAATAAGAATCAAAGTAGACGGCAGAAATGTGGAAGTAGACGGCAAAGAGATTTTTTGTGTCGCAGGCGTGACCTTCTAGGGGTGTCTGGGGGCACGTCCTGCAGAAAATTTTTAAAATCTGAGCCTCTAAAAGTGTATTTCCTGCATTCTGGGGCAGGAATTAGGTCATTTTTGACAAAACTCGTAATCTAGGAAGTAGACGTGACCATGTCATGCATGACTGGTTTTCAGAGCACGTGGATATGTGCAGCTTTCAGACCCAGATTCCAAGATTTTGAGTAAAGCCAGGCTGCTCAGTTTGACCTCAATAAATGAACAGATAAACACGATGTATTTCGCTAAATTAACCAAGAGTTCAGGCAACTTTCCTTTGTGTTTAACAAATTAAATGTTGGCCGATCCGTGGCTCATGCTGTGGCAAATTATTTATCATGCTAATTCATAAAATTCGAATAAGTTGTTAATCAAAGTAGGCAGCGGAAACGTGTGGAGTAGCCGGCGAGTTTCGCCGGCCGCCAACCCTTATTGAAAACCCTGGCTGCTACCTCAAAGCTACCAGAACCCTATGCTGCGCAGTCCCATTATCCAAACCAGATCCTCTTTTCATTTCCTCTATTAAACCACACATACCAATTTCTTCAGCCACACTTGGCCACTGCTTCCAAACAACAAGAACGCTGGTATCAATCCTGACATTTTTAAGGCCCACTCTCTCCATGGTGTTTCAACTACTGCCACAGCAAATAGCAATGTTCCCATCATGGACATTTTAAAATTGGTAGACTGGTCTTCTGTTAGCACCTTCCAACAGTTCTATTACAAGCCTATTCAATGTCAATTATGGCCATGCTGTTTTACATGTCAAGTTGACATTTAATATGATAATAAAGTGTCACTTTTGAGCTTGTCATTTCTTGAACTTTTGCCTCTCTTCTTCATGTCTTACTTACTTATCTCTAGCCACTGGGCCCTCTCACCTTCAACAGAATAATACTCTGATCGAGAAGTTAAACTCCATCTACTTTAACATGTTCTCATATAATATTTTGAATGGTGTTTGTGTTATATAATCCCAATTATACCAGGGCAGCGAAGCAGTCTGCCTGCATCACTGAAATTATATATTGATCAAACGAAGAGAAACATATGAGATTCCCACCCCTCCTTTCAAGTGTTAACACATGTATCTCCTCACAGCATCAAACAGATGCTACGTATCATGGGTGCGTAGAATCTAAGGGCACTTTGGGATGATGTCATTTCTTTCCCTGTCTCCTAAGTGTGACTGGTTCCAGATGCGTTAAAATGTGGTAAGAAGCACAAATAAGCGGAATTCTTCCATAACATATTCTTATATTTCTCACTTTGTTTGTTTATATAATTTAAATTGTACCAGCAGGCCGCTTTGGGTCCCACGTATAATTGGGATTTAGTTATTATTATAAAATAACTCAGATATTATGAGCACACTGATAAGTCGAAAACCTATAGGTTATTGTGTCGGTAAACCCATAGTGTTTTAAGTTAGTTTAGCAATAAACCACAGTTTCTATAATTATGGGTTTTCCGGTGCAATAAACCATGCAGGATGTTGGGAGAACACAAGAAGAGCTTGTAAATCACAACCCACATGGAAGTGATTTACAAGCCCTTTGAGTGTCAACCCATTGAAACTGCAGTTTAAATTTACTTAAATAACCAATTTGCTTGGGAAGCAGTCAAATCTTGCTATCTCAAATGAGGTTATCTTGAACTCAAACCTTTTCCTCTTTACCTGGCTTAACTAAAGTAGTCATTTACTGTTACCTCGTACTCCCCAACTATCTCAAAACAATTTTTTGATTTCCTTGAGAGTCTGAGATAACTACTGTATTTTCAACTGCACTCATTATTGGTACTAAAAAGTTGATATTTCATCATTACCAAAATTGCAATAAAACCCCCCACATCAAGGCTAACCACACAATGAGTATCTTTAAATCACCATGAATTTTATCAATCAATAAAAAATCCCACCCTTACTAATTTCATGCATTCAATCAAAAATGCTGTTCTTATATCATTCTAGTTTTCTCCCTGTTCTCCCTTTTCTTTCTTCCTCTTGACTTTTGTCAGATGTCTAAAACTGTTGTCTTTCTGTCAGATACCTAGAGCTATTTATTGTACTTCAGTCTTGCCTGACTAGTTTGAGTTCAGAATAACTCATTTGCAGCTGTATCTTCTGTCTAGCTCAATTTGCTTCAATAGTTGCATGTACTTCTAGATGTACAGCATTATACCCTACGCATTTACCGGTAACATAAATACAATCTAAATGTAGTATGACTTGATAAATGGTCAACATTTAACAATTATTTGCCGAAGGCGAAGTGATTCACGGTGAATATTCACCGAGACGAAGTCGAGGTGAATATTATTCGAGAATCACTGAGCCTGAGGCGAATAATTGTTTTAGTGTAAATGCACAGGTGATTATTTCAAAAAAGAAAAGAAAATCACTTTACTGGCAGCCATTTTGTTCGTCGAGGTGATTATCGGCTGATAATCCGAGATAGCGAACCAATCAGAGCGCGCGATTTGGTATAATCACCTGATTATTTACACTAATACCCCTTAAAAAGAAACCGTGAACTTACTGTTAGAAGCTATCCATTCATTTAGGTCAATGCTTGGTGGAAGAGGCATAATTTCTTGGATTTCAGATTTCTCTCTTATAAAGCTGTTGACATATTTTTCATCTAGGTATGGCTTGTTCTCTTTGACTTCTTCAACAACTGGCTTTTTCTTCCCCTTCCTATAAGCAACAAAAAGAGATCACTTTATACCAGATTTCAACAAGTTCTTTCAAGGAATTAAAAGGTAATGACTGAACAAAATGTCTTAAAGCCCAACTGAATACTTGAAATGGTCAGAGAACATGAAATTCCACCCACAATATAATTATAAGAAAAATTCCTGACCTCTAGGAACCACACCAGTGAATTTTTAAAAGTTGATATTTTAATATGGTAGCACTGGCAAGTAAGAAAATTTATTCTGGGAATACAGCAGTATCAGATAACCCAAGTGGAATTACATCTTGAGAAATAAGACATACGTACAGGTACAAGTGAAAAATAAATAGCATTACTTTACATATATTTTGCACAATTACTTCCACCTGAAAATTAAATGCATTAAGGTGCTTGCCCTGTACAAATACAGCTTTACCTGAAGACGTTAACAGTTGCATATATTTATGTTTGACAAAATTGCAAGAATAATAATTGGAACCGTTGCTGTTGTTCTAATTATTCCTCTTAGAAGGCGGTCTTGATATTAATCAATATTTCAGTCGGCCTTGAAATTACATCGTATAGCTTCTATTTTCCTACAGTTTTGTTGCACAAATAGGCGACTCGCTCGATTAATAGCCTCATGGGTAAAGCCAGGATAAGAAAATTAAT
The DNA here is from genome assembly GCA_949710005.1 of Ricordea florida. Lineage (NCBI taxonomy): Eukaryota > Metazoa > Cnidaria > Anthozoa > Corallimorpharia > Ricordeidae > Ricordea > Ricordea florida. Next base: position 25,160,877 of record OX453275.1, on the reverse strand, counting down.
TACAAGCGGCAGTGAATGTTTGAACAAACAAATCCCTAACATTTAGGAATTAAAAAAAATTGGTAGGGGCGGATCAGAAACAATAAGCCCGGAAATATCATTTGTTCTAGAAAACTTTATTTGCGAAAATGCCGTTTGTACAAGTAGTAAAATGACGAGTGGAAATCTGAAGAAATCGTCACTTCAACTTGAAAGAGGTGTTTTACAAGAGCAAGAACGTTAACACGAAAAGATTTGTTGAAAAGATTTTCGGAAATCGACGAGAAAATATGTTAAACTTTAAACGCTTCCGTCCCAAAACAGCCCAGCAAATAAGTCTATAGTAACAGTGTTACAATATCAAAATACAAAATACACCATGCGCGATTCATGTTGACGCATTTCACTCTGGGTCGCGTGTACGGCATAATTTATCGACAAATAATTAATTTGACGCACGGGTTACTTTCAGTTTTTGCAAGTAGCCTTGTTCTTGTTAAAACTATGTAATGCTCTTTTGTGCTGCCCTAGTTTACAGTCATTTTCCTCGTAGACCGCACCCTATAGGATCGCTACAAAGATGGCAAGGGAACAAAACCATTTTACCTGACCTCCTGACCAACTTACCCCATGAGCCATTCCATGATTCCGGAGCGCTAAATCGGTTATTCTTGATGTATCACACATCTGAAGAAGCTTTCCAGTTTATCCCTGCCCTACATCGCATTTAACGGAAGGAAAACGTTAAACGAAGTCTTCGCCAACTTTACAACTTGACCCTCTCAGGTTGTGTGGACCACAATGAAAAATTTGTGTTTTCGATTGGAGTTCAATTCTAGTGCTCAGACCTCCGACTTTCTACTCTCCAACTTTGCAGGTACATGCGTTATGTATAGGGACATATATTGTACCGCATACATTCGACGTCAGCTTACTCATGTTCTAATCTAAGCACTAAGCAACTTAGCAGCTTGGGTTGCTTAAGGTGCTTTGGTTTCCTTGAGATGCTTAGGTTGCTTTAGCCTGCACAACAGGCGTGATTGTTTTGCGTATTTCAGGCGAACAGAGGCGAAAACGAAGCGAGCGCGGTGAAGTCGACAGGGGTCAGTAAAGGCTTCATCAAAGGCGAAGCACTTAGGCTGCTTCGAACTGACTCTTCAAAAAATACTTTTGAAGAGAATATTGTAGCATTCAGATCACGCCTTTACACGAAAGGTTATCCAGATATTCTGGTAAATAAAGTCCTCTCAGAAGTGAAATTCGAAGAGAGAAAGTCGGCTCTTCAACAAAATAAACGAACCCACACTGAGTTCTTCCTTTTGTCACACAATACCACCCAGCGGTGCCTATTTTTTTTTAAAAAAAATCTTATTGAAAAAATGGCATTTAATACAGGATCAACCTTTACTAAGTGAGATATACAAAGAGCCTCCCATCATCTCGTACAAAAGAGGAAAATCGCTCAAGGACATACTCGTGAGGCCCAAACTCTAAAGGCAAAGAAACTACACTTGCGAACAGCGGGAGTCGTGTAGGCCTGTCACAACTTTTTTAAACCAAAGAGCAGAGGCGATCAACGGTATCGCTTGAAATATTATCGACTTCCCGGAACCGTTTGGTAGAGAAACGAAGATATCCTTCCCTTCCAAAAACAAATCGATGGCTTTCTGCTGTTCTCCATGAAATTTCCCTATTCCGAGAGCCGCTCAAGAAAAATTCAAAGCCGCGATATAGCTCGCTGTTGTGCGAGAACACGGTTTGCCCGGCATTTTCTTTTATGGTTCTCACGAGACTATAACAGACTTAAGCCAATCAGAGTTCATGTAAGTATTGAGAAAATGGCTCGTCGATGAAAAACTGACACTACACGTTTTCTTGCTAAAGGGTGACGTCACATAACACGATTTGCGTCAGGTTTTCGTAGACGTTCTCTCTTCCCGTTTTTTTCCTTCAGGGGGAGGGTGCGGCTACACATAGGCTAGTAGTGAAACAAATGTAGTGAAACAAGTAACGTGCAATATTGCTGTCCCTGGTGAAAAGATTCTCCCGCATCAGTCTCCATTTCATGCTTGATCCAGTGCAACCGTAAGATTGCTCATAAGAGGTATTGATGAAGGAGATTCATATCTGAACCTTCCTTATATCATCTCGATCGGGAACGTGCGCATGCCGTAACCTGAT
>OX453275.1:24988717-25153717 GCA_949710005.1 Ricordea florida | reverse complement strand
TGTTTTGAAGGTTGAGGCGGTCGAGTGATCTTGTAACGAAGTTCAAAAGTTATGATATTGTGATCCGAGGATCCAATACCATCACAGATCTTGATGCCAACAATATTCTCCGGCCGGTTAGATATAACCAAATCCAAAATAGCATCTTGACGTGTAGGTAAATTAATAACCTGAACAAGGCCAAAGAAGTTCAAAATATTATCGCAGAAATAATCCGATAAACTGTTGGGCTGTAGAGGGCTGGTTAACTCCCAGTCAATATCTGGAAAATTAAAATCCCCCAAAAGCAGGATGTTTATATTATTTGATACGAGTGACACTTTTTCCAATGATTTGCCCAGTTCTTCAAGATAACTCATATCACTTGAAGGAGGGCGGTAAAAAACTCCAACAAAACATGAGCTTGAATCGTTCAATAATATCTGTCCCCATAGTAGCTCACAATCATTTTCCTCCAGGTCATGGCGTCTAAAACACGAAATATTAGATTTAACAGCTAAAAGTACTCCGCCACCCCTACTTTCACGATCCTTGCGAAGAATATTGTAGGAATTTGGAAGAAGTTCGCCATCGTTTACATCTTTATGAAGCCATGTTTCAGTTACAGCAATAATGTCAGGATTAACAAGAGCGACATGAGCTTGTAATTCCAAGCACTTGTTTACGATACTCCTCGCATTAAATGATGAAACATTAAGAGAATTCTTTCCAGAAACTGGGCCTGGATTCCTCTGTACGTCGTTGGATATGAGAAGCTCATATCCAACGACGTTGGATTCTTTACTTTGCTCATCGTTCCATTCTTTACTTTGCTCATCAGCATTGTCAAATGAAGAGAGAAAGAAAATTGTAAGAAAATTTAAGTCTAACCAAAGAAAAAGAGAGATCTACAGTAAACACAATGACCACTACTTGAAATTGGAGCCAGCAAAGAAAAAGCAACGGTACAGTTTGATGGATAGAGCCAAAAAAGACGAGCTTCATGCTACGTGATAGCTCTTTTGTATTCTATTGGAAATAGATGACTATTATAATTTATTGCACTTTAACAATTACACTTTGTTTCAAGGGTTTCTGCAAACCACTCTAACACTGGATGACATTTTTTACAGTGCAAGACAACAATCGATGACCACAAAGATCTATTTCAAAAATGTCTTATGTCTGTTATCATTTCAAATTCACAATGTTTTCGCAAAAAATACATAAATGTGATTAATAAATCTCCACGATAAACCTGACGATAACGTACTTCACAAAATGTGAAATTGTGATAATCCTGTAACAAACTTCTTTGCAAACTTTGTCATTACCATTCAACCCAAACTGAACTGTCAGTGATTTTTGCTTATTCACTCAAACTTAAAAACAAATAAAAACCTTATACAAATCACACTTATTGACATCACAGTGTAAACACACTACTATAACACACACCGTTGGCTGTGATAACACTGAACAAACTTACGACAACATCCTCCTTTCTCATGCATTTTGTTGCTTTTTTTCTACATGAGTTAATTCAGAGTACGTATTAGCCTCCACAGAGGAGGGGGGAGGGTTGCAAGAGGTTAACTATATCAATGCAATCCCGTGTCCCACTGGGCCCCGGTAAGTTCCGCGTAGTGGCTCTAGTTTTAAAAGAAACATTGAATGTATACGGTACAATATATGTCCTTATACATGACATCATATCGTTTTTCCGCGACTAGCCGCTGACAACATTGTACGTCACATGAGAACCACCCGATGATCTGTTGTTTGGAGGTTCGCTGAGAGGAAATCAGAGAAACCGGTCGGTTATAGCTGCAGTCCTCTACTCTGCGCCTTTTCGACTTCCATGGGATTTTTCTACTCTTAAATATCGATGGTTTGGAGACTCTGCGTTGCCAGCCACGGGTAGTGCCTCAATAGCCGGTCTGCATGATACCATTTCAGGTATCTATACATGTGCAGGCAGGTAGCTTTTAATTGCATTGTACAAGAATTGAATAGTATTGCGTTTACATCTACGCTTTTGTAGTTTTGTACAGCATTAAAAGGTTTGCTTGTTACCTAAGGTAATTAGTTTGCCCAGAAAAACGTTCAGTTCACGTTTTAGGTTAACGTTCACCTTTTCTTACAATGGCATACAGTTTATCACAACTCAATTCAATTGCGCGTTGCAAAGTGGATTACCTAATTATGTCGAATACGCCTGCAGGAACACTTATTCGCAGCCGCTGTCAACAAGTTAACTTATGAGAAAATACCTCCCTTCATAAGAATTTCATAGCGCGATTTTGGTATTTTGCAGAGAACCAAAACACCACCAGAAGTAGAGTATATAAAGTTAAAACCTAGGTTCTAGATATAGTTGGGGCGGCGCTTGAAGAGAATTTCCTATTGTGTAGTTCGAGTCGTGTGTAACCAGATGTTGTGAGATATTGTTGGTTAAAAACACTGACCTAACATAACAAAATTTAAATTGACTCGTGTATGCGAGACACTGATTAATATGCCCAGAATTCGGCACTGGCTAGATTACCATATCATCCCATACTTCATTATGAATGCTTTAGCAGTACTGTGTCATTCGTCAAAAGCAAAAAAATGTTTTCAGTTGCATTTCCCTGAACAATTCAGCTTCAGTGGGCTTAGACCTGAAATATGAGTTGATAGCAGTACTTCACAAAGTGTTCTCCTCTAGCATGAAGTTATTTTTTAAAATGTACACTGTAGTAGGCTCTTATATGTATTGGTGGCCCGTACCCCTATCAGCAATATATGATATTGTAAAATGTTATAAATTGTTAGTGGAGCAACAAACAGAGCAAAATGAAAGTTCCGTGTTAATTGTCATATTTAAGAACCAGTTGATGATGCGTAAACACAAAACCAGAAAGACAAGGATGAAATTGGTATTTTTTTTGAACCCAAAACCCAACTATTCACTCCAGTAGCCTAGAAAATCAGACAGAGTTTTCAGTCGTGCTTGAGATAAAAACAGAGAGAAATAAAAAGGTCTTTAAAACTCAAATCAGTAGCGAAGACTCATTTGGGTGTGGCAGCCAGCAAAAATATCTGACCACTCTCACAGTTCCATAGCCATCCATTTTAACAATGCAGTTATTTACTGGAACACTGGGTATTCACACACCCAAAAATCTCGGCTCATCCTCAATCGGTGTAAAAACCTGTTACGCTCACGAGTGACGTAGAACAATGGAAACAAAGGAGACAAAACAATAGAGACTAGGAAAATAATAGAGAAATAACAAAGAAAAATTTCACAGGTTTTTACACCGAGGATGACCCAAAATCTCATCTTTTTCAAAAGTATTTTCATTTTAATGACTTAAATTGTTTTGTAATAGCTTGAGATCTGTTTTTAATATACTTGTGAGGGTTTTCATTACAATTTTGGGCAGAAAGGCATCTGGACTGGGCACCTGGGCATACCTGCCCAATGTTACATGAAAACCTATGTTTTGAGGGGTCCCAAAGTGGCCAGGAAATTGTCATGTGATTATAATTGTTGTTTTCACACTGCATACTTTTAAATACGGTCAACCAGACATGATCTAATGTAAGAGTGCATATACAAAACATTTTCTCTGCTGGGGACATGTTTCCAGACAGTGATTGTATTAATCCCCAAGGTGTATCCCAGACTAACTATGTAAATAAAATAACCTAGGGTCAGCTGGAATTTCCACAGAAAGCAGGAAAAACCAACAAGAAAGGATTTAAGTCTTTGCGAGTCTTTGTTAGAAGTATCAACTGAGAGAGTTACAAAATTTCTGAAAGAAGCCATGACAGAAACCAAGGAGTCCGTAGCCAATTTTTATGCTGACAAGACTGTGTTCATCACTGGTGGGACTGGATTTCTTGGCAAAGTAGTTGTGGAGAAGCTTTTGAGGGCTTGTCCGCTGGTGAAGAAACTGTTTCTGCTCACGAGGAGCCGACCCGGCGCTACCCCCCAGCAGAGAGTTGACAACTTATTACAAGGAGATGTAAGCTCTATGATAACTGCAATCTACTATTTTCCTTAGATTAAGTAATTTTTTACTGTAACTCAATTGATGTATTAACCCTTTAAGCCCCGATAGTGTCTTTACAGTTTCTACTCTGGCTAACACCACGCGATTTTACTCGTCACAGGGAGATCCCTCGGGGCTTAAGGGGTTAATTGCTGTCTTTGGTGTAAAAATCTGTAGTGTATAATTACCGTTTCACTGTTGAGTATAACCATTCTTTTTTTACATCATTGTTTACAGTTTCCTCCAGACTCAAACTTTGATCTCAGACATTTTTGTATGGCACATAACTTTGCTATTAAACATATTAAGAGCGAATTTCTGTAAATATTGGCCAGTTAGCGGCACAAGTTCAAAATTTCGATTTCGCTCAATTGTTACTCATTTAAGATTATCAATAGCAACAATGGAGCAAAATCGAAATTTTGAACTTGTGCCACGAAAGGTCTATTTTGGTCGATATTTGAAGACAGGGAGTTCGCTCTTAACTGCTCTTTACAGTGTAGTGCCCAAACAATTATATGTAAGACATTACTCTCCATTCAATATCGCTTTCAGAATCTACAGTCTGAATGAAAACAAGTTAATTTTTAATTTCATCTTTTCTGATTTAGATTTAGATCTATTATGCAGCTTCCTAACAATGCCTGCCTCAGTCATGTAAATTTGATATGGACAGAAAAAAAAAAAAAAATTTATTTTGGCCATGTTTGTTCTCACTTCAGATCTACAAGTGTTCGTCCTTTTAAATGGTCATTCTTTTTTAAATGGCTAGTGCTGTAATTATTACACAGTACCTGGAAAAACTGACTTTGAAATTAAGAACATTGATATATAGATGTTGGCGAGCAGGGTTGGCGCAATGGTGAGAGTGCCCGACCTCCACCATTGTGGCCCGGGTTAGATTCTCTGCCCAGGCGTCACATGTGGGCTGAGTTTGTTGGTTCTCTACTCTGCTGCTAGAAGTTTTTCTCCAGGTACTCCGTTTTCCCCCTCAGCTCCACAAAGCAACATTTGATTTGATTTGATTTAATATGATTTGATTTGATTGAATCGCAGTGTGGTCTCCAGTGTCCCAAATTACAGCTGTAGTAAGTCAGTGCTAGATACAGTTTACACTAAAATGAAGTTCATTAACATTATTAATAGATATCAAACACAGTTAACATTATTTACTCTGTACAATACAGTACATGAATCATTCATGTACTGTACATTCAATGTACTACATTCAATGTACTAAACTTTTCAGTAGGTTATTTTGCTACATATGTACTTAAAAATTCATGACTTGCCCAGTGTTAAATAATGACTTGTTTATTTATGTTGGATAAGGTTTATCAGAAAGTCAGAGAATTATCTGATGAGTGGAGGAGCAAAGTTATTGCAGTAAAAGGAGATATCGCAGAAGAAAATCTTGGACTGACCGATGATGATTGGAACATGTTACAGGAGAATGTTGATATTGTCTTCCACTCAGCTGCTACAGTCAGATTTGATGAAGATCTGAAGTATGTAAACTTGCCACTGTCCAGCTAGTCAGGGTAGATTTACTATTGTTAAAGATGTTCTGTTATCTGCTTACACTCTGCTTTTTTATATAAGAATGTAATTATTTTATACGAATATCGAGGCTGAAATGCGTGAATGCTAAGAATATTAGTTTTAAGGATAAACCCCAGGCTTAGTCAGTTGATTTTGAAAATGATATACCTGTAATTTTGTGTGTTAAAAATAGATCTGTAAATACAATACAATTATATATACATTTTTAGCTTAACCTTACTGACTTAAACAAAAAAAGGCAAGCATTGCATGCATGTGGCTACTGCATTTATTAAGTTTATTTGGACCTTTTTGCCATACCTATCACCTTTCCTTGATTTCATTACTTTTACATAAAATTATTCTCCTCTGAGTCTAAACACAATTACAATTCTTTGTGGCGCGTGAATTGTATTGTCCATTGTGATAGGGTAAATACTAGGCACGTGGTGATTGCTTCCTTCACTCACTCACCCACGTTTCCTTTGACATATTGGCTCCTGCATTATTTCATATGCAGTAGCCAAAAAAAGCAGTGGAGCATGTACACAATGTAACATGATACAGATGTAGACACAGAACACTTGTAATTGATTCTCCAGTGCATTCTAAAACGGAAATGTCATAAGCTTTAGTTTAAAAATAATACAACAATATTTTCAGTCTAAAATTGGCAGAAAAATATGAATATTCAGCCTGGGCCGGAAAAACATCATTCTTATAAAAAAGAGAGTGAATTAAAAAAAAAAAAGCAAAACGTATTATAAAGCCATTAACGACTGGGCCACGCTACCAAGTGCTTTAAAGAAACTGATGCTGAAAACTATTTTTAAATACAAACTGAAACAGTTTTTATTAAACCATTTTTAACCTTAGTTAGTATTATTTTAATCTCTTGTTCTTGTTTTTAATCTTAGTTAGCTACAGTTTTAGATATTTTTAGTTTTTATTACCACATAGGTTTTGTCCTTTTTATTGTATTCTTAGATTTTAATGTATTTTAAAGGTTGGACATTTATTTTCTCAGAAGACCCTCCTGAAAACCACCTCTAGGTGATTGGAGGCCTCCTCTTAAATTTTTATGTATTATTTATTATTATTTATACAGTCTAAACAAATCAGTCTCCCTTTATAAAGTTTGTCGTATAAGTTACGTTTGGGTTCATACAGCTTCCTGTTTGGTCTGTAATAGTAAGCTATTTACTGGTAAATACTATTCTCAGTTGATTTGGCCTTTATAAGGCTATGCCTGTTTAAATCCTTCCTTGTTTTAAATGATTGGTAAAATTGTTATTGGGAGAACTTGTATGACTTAATGATTGTTACATCAATACATTGTGTATGTTGCTGGTAATTTGTGTTTTGATTTAATGTTATTTTTACTAGGTACTGGTAGTTTTTGAAGATACTTTCTAAAACGGGTTTAGTTTAACTGTAGTTTGTATCATGAACTTTAAATTATCTAATAAAGTAGAAATTAACTTTGAAAAATTAAATTGCAACAAATAATCTTTCCCTAAACATACAATTATTATTTAGCAATGTATAACAGTATAATTTTAAGTGCATGTAAATTGAAAAAGGCTCGGGTAAACAGCTTATAAAGTCTTGAAGTATTTTTTCCAACTTGGGTTGTTGATTATATTTCTAAGCTTTGTGGTCATAGCCAAGAACAATTACTGTGCACTGTAGATGTACAACTTTAGCTCTCTGGTCTTCTGATCCTTTGCCTAAAATATGGTTTAGTCCCATATTAAAATGATCAAGTGTTCTTGGGATTGCTGTACAAGTTTCTGCAATAATTTACCTTTCCTCAACAGTATCATACAAATTAAAAGTCGGCAAATAATTTATTTCCTTTGCAGGGATGCTTTAGTATTAAACCTCCTGGGAACGCAGAATGTGATAAAGCTATGTAAAGGAATGAAACACCTAGAGGTTAGGTAACACTCTTATTTTAGAAGTATTAAAATTATTATTATTATTATTATTATTATTATTATTATTATTATTATTATTATTAACAGAAATTCTTTGTAATGTACATATGTGGGAAGAAGGGAGGTAAGATTTCCGCACAGGTCCCTACTTCATTATGCATGCTGTAGCTGTATTGTCTTGGGCATTGTACATGCAAACTCTACATATTTTAGAGGAAAGAAATAGTGTATCTACAGCATGCATAATGAAGTACGGACCTGTGCGGAAATCTTACCGGAAGGGATTCTATTTGTAATGGTAATCATATGGTTTTCTTGTTCAATTTGTGACTGATTTACATGAATGAATCATGAATGAATTTTTCAGAAAAAAAAAACCAACAAGATGCACAAGCTACTTTGCTTGGTTGTAAATAATTATACATAAAAAAAATTGATTTGTGATTTGCAATGATGTTACACATTTTGCACTGGTGCTACACTTGAACTGTACTCACTCCTCACCAATCACAATGGTGAAATTTTTTCTTGTATAAATTTGTTAAATCCAATGTAACACTGAAAATAAAAGACAAAGTTGTTTTGTGTTTTATTAATTAGGTATTAGTTCATGTGTCAACCGCTTATGGAAACTGTGATAAAGACACCATTGAGGAAAGAATTTATCCTCCCTCAGTAGATCCAGAAAGACTAACAAGTTCCATAATGTGAGTACTGTACATTTGCTACCTTTCACACAAGAGATAAGGGTCAGCGTGTATTTGCCATTGAGATTTGAGAACTAAATTCTTCCATAAAGTAATTTACTTTATTTACTGTACATTGCATACTACTTATGAACAGAGAGTGTTTTTCAATATCTGTGTGCATGAACAAGTGGTCATTCAAGGTCATGTTAACTGAACCAAAACACACCTGATCATATGATCAAAACCAGAAGTGACAAATGAAACAGATCCTTTGAAAATGAGACAACTTTTGTCCACATTAAAAAAAAAATGAAAATTTTTATAATGCCTGGTCATTACAAGAAACTCTTGCCTGCTCTGCAGCCAATCAGAGCACATGTACTGTTGTAGCCACATGATAACAGGATTTCAGATCAGTTAATCACTCCCTTGACTTTCATTGATATACATTTGCAGGAAATGGAAGTATTGATACTTCAATTTAAATGCTTTTTTCACTTATTGCTCACTGTATCATTTTATCAATTAAAATCAACAGCTGGATGGACAACGACATGGTGAATTCACTGACCCCACATGTGATTGGAAAGAGGCCAAACACATATACTTTCACAAAGAGTTTAGCTGAATATGCTCTTCTTCAAGAGGCAAACAACTTCCCAATTGCAATATTTAGACCATCTATCATTGGTGCAGCATGGAAAGAGCCATATGAGGTTAGTGCCTTGAAATTCTTGTTATATTTTACAAATGAAACACATTTTAACAATCTGCATACTTTTAGACCATAATATGATTTTGTAGTAGGTCTTAAAGTTACTGGTAAACATAAATGCAAATTTGTGTAGGTATATGTTTTTTAGTGTCATTCTATCGTCTATTGGAGTGTACTACACCATGGAAAAGTTAGTTTTAACATCCAAAGAAAGAGTTTGTCCGTTAGTCAATGGAACCTTGTTAATCTATACTTGCTCATGTATCTTTAGGGATGGGTTGACAATTTCAATGGACCGAGTGGCCTCTTCATAGCTGTGAGTTTATTATAATTTTATGTTGCTTGAATTAATTACTAAAAATAATCATATAGTAATAACTAATAATGATTTTAAATACACTCTTAGGTGATCAGTTGTAAACATATTTTTAGCTTCTTCTTGGTGAAACCCAATCGATAAATCTGAATTTTCAGTGGCCTGACTGTCCACTTTCATTAGAGATAGAAATCTGAATGTTATGTTTTTATTTAATTATTTATTTTTTATTCAAAGGCTTGTGACATTGACTTGAAATTAGAGGCATGCAAGTAAAATGTGGAAGTGCTTTACATTTGTTTACCATGTACATTTCCATTACAGAGTGCCACGATTCTAACAAAAATCTCTGGTTTTAGTTTCAAGAATTTCTGCTTGTACTTATAATTTACTATACTATACACTTAATGTATGGTCCTGAGGGAAACAGTTAGTTTTGTTTTCCCGAGAGCCCTGATGTTTCTCGAGATGAAGTCGAGGGAAACATCAGGACTCGAGTTTCCCAAGGAATCATACATTAAGTGCTTTGTTATATATTTAGACTTTCCCTCGGCAAAAACAAGCAAACAAAGACGGTACACCGGCGCGCGGGCAACAACTGCAAAATTGTATCCCGATCGGGATACATTTGAATTTGATCAAGGGCACATGACCAAGAATCAACCAATCACAGTGCTCGTTTTGTTGAGTGAAAGTCTACTGTAAGTGTATAACAATGTTTAATAGTATAAATACTCAGGTGATTATACAAAATCGTGTGCTCTGATTGGTTCGCTATCTCGGATTATCAGCCGATAATCACCTCGACGAACAAAATGGCTGCCAGTCGTTCGCGCGCTCTTGATGAAATAAAACTTTTTCGTGTTGTAAAATGCTTTTCTTTTCTTTTTTGAAATAATCACCTGTGTATTTATACTAAAACAATTATTCGCCTCAGGCTCAGTGATTCTCGGTGAATATTCACCTCGACTTCGTCTCGGTGAATATTCACCAAGAATCACTTCGCGTTTGGCGAATAATTGTTAATTAGTAGAAATACTCGGGTGATTATACAAAATCGCGCGCTCTGATTGGTTCGCTATCTCGGATTATCAGGCTATAATCACCTCGACGAACAAAATGGCTGCCAGTCGTTCGCGCGCTTTTGATGAAATAAAACTTTTTCGTGTTGTAAAATGCTTTTCTTTTCTTTTTTGAAATAATCACCTGTGTATTTATACTAAAACAATTATTCGCCTCAGGCTCAGTGATTCCCGGTGAATATTCACCTCGACTTCGTCTCGGTGAATATTCACCGAGAATCACTTCGCCTTCGGCGAATAATTGTTAAATATTAATTAAAGCATATAGTGGACCTTCCATTAAGCTTGCACCCTTGGGATAACAGCAAGTAGCCAGTTATTGGAGCTATGTTGACCACCTGATAGAGATTTACTAGAAACTACCGGTAACATAAATCTTGCAAGGTGATAAGGTGCATTGTCCATGAAGAACAGTGCTTTTAAAAATCAGTTCTCAAGTTTGGAAAGTGATGTTATTGTTTCCAGCTTTTTGTTACCAGCTGGCTTCGGATAGAGAGCATGGTGGCCGCCCAGTGGAGGTTGTAATGTAACTGAAAGGAAACAATCTTTGTAGAAAATATTTCTGAGTAGTTAGCAGCCATTCCTAGCTTTTGAGAAATCCTATCTTACATTATTGTCAGTGATTTAATTATCATGTTACATATGATATTTTCATTCCAGGCTGGAAAGGGAATGCTTCGTTCCATGATTGGCAACTGGGATGCTGTCGCAGACATCATACCTGTAGACTATTCAGCCAATATGATGATTGCCATTGCTTGGCACAGAACTGCGAAGAGGTACAGTACAGTACCAGTAAGCTGACATCTGACAGGGTTCTCACTAATGGCCAGGGGCCGGGGATTTCCCCCGGCTACTTTTGGAAAATGGTAGAAGTTAAAACGTGTTGTGTGCGTGTGTGTGTGTGGGGGGGGGGGAGGGGGGGACATGACCGCTTGCGACTTCCCCGGCTACTAACAACAATTACCTGGCAACTTGAGATCTTAGTGACAACCCTGTCATCTGTTTAGTTTATGCATTTAAAGATGTGTGGTCAACAAGTGACAGGCAATTACAGTACTATGGTATTATTGTTTATTTTAAGGATTCAGAATAATAGCAAAATTTATTGACATTTGCTGTCATTACCACATGTCAATGCTTGCTGTTTGTGAAGAGATAATGTAAACACACTGTAAGTTCTTTATATTGCATGCAAACACGTGTTGTTGACAAATGAGAGACAGTTTTATCATTGTGGTTATTTATCATTAGCAGGATTTAAGACCAGAATTGATTTGAAAGATGTTGAATCAGAATTTTCCACAGTCTAAACCGTATGGTTCTTATTAAGAATTCCTTTTCAGTTCTTGAGACTACATGTAAAGGATTAAGATCAATGTCTCTTGTCTTTTCTATCGCAGACACACCACTATGCCAATTTACCATTTGACCACAGGAATGTTGAATGCCTGTACGTGGGGGCAAATTTGTAAGTTTCTTTTTTTAAGCAACAATTAACATTGCTAGTAATAATAAAAACTTTCTGCCCAATATCAACTGCTCAGTAGAATTTTAGAATTTCATAACAACCTTTTTGACTCCATAATTTATTAATATTTTACAAACAATGTTTAGACACACACTTACAGTAAAGCTTGCAAATGCGTACAAATCTTGAGTTCCTTGTTCTATGCAATCTTGACAAAGTCTCAATAGTGTTGTAAAACAGTAAGGGCCAGCTATTTTAACAAGGTCTAGACTGTTTTGAAGATTGAATGTGTGCAGCTCCAACTGAACTTAACCTTTCAATCTCATTTATACCGCACCATAAATAAATACAGTTTGTCTAAATAAATACGGTTTGTCCCTGACAAACGCCTCTGCACTGTTCGTAGAAGTTGAATTTGTTCTTTTGTTTTGCAGGTGTGCTGGTGGGGAATAACTTTGAGACATATCCATTCGAAGGAGTGTTTAGGCGACCAAACTTTTCGTTTGAATCCAGAAAGTAAGGAAAAGCTGCATTCTGTCAAAATGCATAGACAGAAAATAAACCTTGCACAGTTTACACTGTGGGCAGATTTTCAAAGCGGATATAAATGTACAGTACAAAAATGGCAAAAGTGTGACTTTGAAATGTATGAGAATGGCCAAAAAAAATTCAGTTTTAGTTACTAGAAAGGTTGAAAGAACAAGCTGGAATCAGCATTTTTCCTTCACCCAAATTCATACCCCTTGGAAGGCACTTAGTTAGCTCTTATTAACCGAGCTGGAGGTCTGTATGGGAGAATCTTGACCGAGGTCGTGAGTACAGACCGAACGCAGTACACACGACCGAGGTCAAGATTCTCCCATACAGACCGACTTAGCTGGGTTAATAAGATGTTTATTATATGGCAAAGAAGGAAACTTTAATTCGTTTAATGTAACTGGGTTGCTGACATTTTGCTTGCGAACGGCAATGAGCTTAACTTAAACCTGCCGAAATTTGCTCGTCTTCTCTACTTTTGTTTGTCATCAGGCTTTTTGGCACTTCCATAAATGATTGAGACAAAAATAAAAGAAAATGGTGAACATTTTTGTATTTTAGTTTGCTACTTTTTCAACGCAAAATAAGTCCGGTCTACAGATGCCGGTCTAGATGGGAAAATCTAGACCGCGGTCAATTTCGATTTCAGCTAATCCAATTCGTGAATTTGGTAGTTCCCAGTCCTTCTAAGATATAGCCATATATTAAAATGTTTTAATAACTGATAGATCGTCGCAGTTATGTTTGCAACTGAACCAGTTTCGATAAAGGTGCAATGCTCTTACCATATGAGCTGTTTTTGCCAACTGGGAGCTGGTCATTTGTGAGTTCGTAATATACATATACTCGTAGTGGATGAAGATACGAATGGAATTTTCATATAATATTCACGATCACACTTTATGCACCTGTCAGTGTAAACCCCGTGGGGGAGGGCACGGGCAAGGGTTTGCATTTGACCAAGGAGGGTGGGGTAGCATACCTTTAGTACGGGCACGGGGTGGGATTTGACCAAGGAGTCAAAATTTTGGCCAATTTCCCGAGGGTGGGGTAGCATACCTTTATCAAATGCAGTTAAAAATCCTCACCCAGTGGCAGAGGACCAAATAAAAGACAAGCTGTTTACCTTTAAAAGACAAATATCGATAAAAACGCTCGCCTCTTCTTATAACGCCACGCCAACCAAAGCCGAAACAGAAGACACCGGGTAACCACGCTTAATATAGGTCCCAGTCTCTGTACCATGACGTGTTTGGATATCTGATGAAACACGCCTTGTTTTTGCATCGGTAATTTCACCTTCAAAATAAATTGGTTTGAGAAGCTATATCAAACAATTGATACATGAGTTTCATCACGTATCAAACAGCTCGAATTTTGCTATAGATATCCCACTGCACGCAGTTTTTTCAGCTCCCTTCTCGGTGTTAGATCTGTGATGAAGCTCTGTATCACATACATGCTTGATCTAATACTTCACAAGATCCTCTGGTGTAACTGAGTGTGTGAAGCAACCGTTGCCGGTTCACCATTGCCTTTCAGATTGATGCATTACTACTGGTGCTACATCAGCCACAAGATCCCAGCATTCATTGCAGACGTGAGCGCATTTTTCGTAGGCCAGCGACCAATGTGAGTAGTGTAACTTCGGTTTACTTTTTGTTTCAGCAGAAGGCAAGTCTTGATTTCAACGTTGTGGTTTGTTGAGAGCTGGTGACAGGCCGTTTTAGTGAAAGAAAGTGGCAAATTTAATGCTGTGCACCAAGACATTCTAGCTTGTATGTGGATTGTTAAGGGACTCCACACTGTTGCCAAACGGCCTAGCTGGCAGCCTAATTCATTGGGCTCAATTTCTAGCAAACCAGAATGCCAAGTTTGCTTTGCCAATTTATCATTGTTAACGAGTTTCTTTTGACTGTATAATTTACAGAATGAACAAGATGTACAAAAAAATTGAAAGAGCCACAAAGAGTTTGTTTTACTTCACCTCAAGGAGTTGGCAGGTAAAAGCTCTTTTGTTTTTTTCAAAATAATATAATTCAATGATTACGAGATTTTAGTATAAATACACAGGTGATTATACGAAATCGCATGCTCTGATTGGTTCGCTATCTCGGATTATGAGCCGATAATCATCTCGACGAACCAAATGCCTGCCAGTCGTTTTTCAATTGTGACGCGCACTTTTGATAAAATATTTTTTTTTTCGTGTTGTACAATGCTTTTTGTTTTCGTTTTTTGAAATAATCACCTGTGTATTTATACTAAAACAATTATTCGCCTCAGGCTCAGTGATTATCGGTGAATATTCACCGAGAATCACTTCGCCTTCGGCGAATAATTGTTAATTAAAGCATCTGCATGTTTTCATGTCCAACAGTTTTCTATGGATAATTACCGAAATTTGATTCAAGACATGAGTCCACAGGACAGAGAGGTAGGATCATTCTCTTGAAAGTCATACTCTGATGCCATTTGTGCTCCAATATACGTTTTCAACTGTAGGCAGTGAGGCCATTCTTTGGCTTGATACCAAAAAATACTTAAGTGTAGTACGGTTTGTTTTATTCCAGTTTAACGTTTTCACCTATAACTCAAGCCATCAAGTATGACCATTCTTTTGAAAGCTACTGAATTGTACTACTCTCGGGTACTGTTTGTACCACTAACAGTATTCTAACTTTGTGACCAGTACTTTATAAAGCTACTGAACAGTACTGCACTGTTGTACTGTTTGTTTATAGTAGAATAGAATAGAATAGAATAGAATAGAATAATAAAGGCTTTGTTTATACAGGGTAGCACGTAATAGCCGTCGGCTAATAAACTTGTGGCCCTGATTAAATCAACTAATTCAAAGGTCAACCTCTATTGTTTCACTACACAGTGTGGTGCTAACGTTTTCATCTGTTGATCAAACCATGCAGTGTGACCATTCTATGTAAAGCTACTGAACAGTACTGTACTGTGGTAGTGTTTGTTTTACTATACAGTGTGGTTCTATCTTTTTCGTCTGTTGATCAAACCTTGCAGTGTGACCATTCTTTGGAAAGCTGCTGAACAGCATCTCCTTAGTGAATGTTATGTACAACTTTAGGTATTATATAGACAGATAGACAGACAGACAGAGAGAGAGACAGACGAGAGAGACAGACGAGAGAGACAGACGAGAGAGGCAGACGAGACAGACAGACGAGACAGACAGACGAGACAGACAGACGAGACAGACAGACGAGACAGACAGACGAGACAGACAGACGAGACAGACAGACGAGACAGACAGACGAGACAGACAGACGAGACAGACAGACGAGACAGACAGACAGACGAGACAGACAAACGAGACAGACAAACGAGACAGACAGACGAGACAGACAGACGAGACAGACGAGACAGACAAGACAGACAGACAGACAGACAGACAGACAGACAGACAGATAGATAGATAGATAGATAGATAGATAGATAGATAGATAGATAATGGTTTATTACGAAATCCACTCGGTGGCTCTTCCTCAAAAACTATACTACTCTATACGTACACTAAATAGAAAAGGAAGTCATGATAATAATAATAATAATGATAATAATAATATGCAATAATATAATATATAATAATAAGTAACTAGTGTTCATCTAGTTCAAATATCTCTTGATTATTAGAACTGAGAATTTTGTATTCTCCCTGCGGGTTGCTTAACATTGCATGGATATTGTAAGGAGAACTTTGATCCAGATCCTGACGATCACTTAGAATCCTACGTCCAATAAATCTTTTACAGACTTTTTCTTTCGATGTTGAGAGAATCGATTGGGACACATACTTTGTGCGGTTTGTCCTTGGTTTGAAAACGTTTGTGCTGAAGGAAGACATGGCGAACCTGCACTTGGCACAAAATCGTATTCGGAGGTAAGATAAAGCTTCCACTCTACACTACCCAATAAAACAGACGTCTACAAGACATCCTAGTATCATGTACTCATGTAAGGTCAGGAACTGTCTTGTACAATATAGCCTCCTATGCAGACATTCTTTGGGCTTCGTTCGTTGGAAAGGAACGCGTGACGACGCCCAAATAACGTGTGCATTGGAGGCTACGTACCCGATAACGTGTCCAGCCTTTTTATCTTTAAAGTTTCTACTCACTCGCTTCGAAACTGTGATTTTAGGACACCACGTTTTACTACCATACGCTGTATAGCCCCCCTCCCCTCCCCAGCTCGTCCCCCCCCCCCTTCGTTTTCCTCCTCGTTATGGAACTTAGAGCCTGTTCACCTTCGATTCGGAGGCCCTGGGTAGCCCGCGTCGACATACAATCTTACCGACCCCTCCATACCAGGGGCGGAAACTTGACACTTAACTGCTTTTTGGAATTCTTAGTGGCTGAATTGTGTCTGATCAGGTCTTGAAAAGGGGTTAAACAGAACTGGTTTATCAACAGCATAAACTGCCTTTTGTTACTCTATTGCAACAAAGCTGTCGTTTTTTTTCTAATTAACTCCTTTAAATTTGTTTCCATACTCAGATTGCGTAATGTGCGATGGACGATGTATTTCATTCTTTTCATGTTTTGCTCATGGCTCGTAATCAAGAGGTTTCCAGCGGCACAGACCGCTTGGGCGAGGTGCATATCTGGAGTCTACCTTCTGTCCCGGGCCCTAGAGCCATTTAAGCTCTCCAACTGAGCATTCCTTTTAGGACCAAATCCGCAACTAGCCCCACAATGTTCCCCAGACATCAGATGATGTATGACCAAAGAGCTTTCAAATTCTGATCATTCTTTATCTAGGATTATGTCAGGCTCTCTATGGACCTGTTTACTCAGATTTTGTTCTTGCACTGTTCTAAATATTTGGAAATCCAGTCTGTTTTGCTCGTCACCTTAAATCTTCAGTATGGCCGTCCAGTATGCAGAGTATCAATTTATATAATGTTCGTGGTGTAGCAACTCCATAGAGCTAAAGAGTTGCTTATCAACCTCAATGTTGAAGCTGTTTTCGGCTTTGGAATTACTGAGCGAAACGAAATACAACCTACAATGGTATGCGTTATTTCGACTCTCTAAGTCGTTAAGTCGAAGGAACGGTATATCTTCGCAGAAGCGCTCGACCACTTTCCTATGGAACAGAAACGGTACGTGGCTTCTAGAGTAGGACGCCCTTATAACCAGAGGTTGGGTGGCCCTAGTCTGTACAACTGGTCTCGACACCACATCTCCATAATAGGACAATCACATGACTTTTGGAGGGCATATAGTTTATTTTGTGGCCCGAGTAGCATCATTTGCGCCCGAGCGCGAAGCGCAAGGGCGCAAATGATGCTACGAGGGACACAAATAAACTATATGACCGACAAAAGTCATGCGATTATCATTATTATCAAGATACGCGGCCAAATCGTACAAATTCATTTAATAAGAAAAAAATGTTTAACAGAGATGTAGCATGAAACTATGGTATGGAAAGTTGTTGCTACAATACGATCAGCTAAACAAGAGCCAAATAAAATTCCTTTTTGTTTACAATAAAATGTCAAATATAATCTAGTTTTGAAAAGATTGGTAACAATGATTAGCAAAAAGACAGTTTATATTTAAAAAAATAATAGTCTTCCCGTTCACAGGCAATGGACTCAGCTGCAGGGCCGTTAATGCATTAACGGCCCGCTAGGAGTCATTTGCGGCCCGCAAAGCGCGTGTTTTCAAGAGGGCGGTTTTCAATTTGGCCGCGTATCTTGATAATAATAGCGGTTTTCCGAGACCCTGAAAATGTTCTTCATTTGTTACTCATCCCTGCAGCACTTGATTGTACCAGCAAATCCTTTATGAAATATGAAACCAAATTCTACGATGTTTCTATTTGTTCTTCTTCCCCGCGCTTTTCCACGGTTGCTCGGTAACTGCCAGTCTAATGACGTCATCACCTAATTGATTGTCAGTATTTTGCCGTGGTTGAAATGTCTTCCAGGATACCACTTGACTGGCACACTCCAAGTAATCATTTGAGTTTTTGGTTAGTTATGTGTTTACTGTGTTTTTCCTTTTTCTTTCAATTTTTTTTGTTGTTGTCGTTGTATGAGGAAGCAGTGTAATAATTATGGTTGTAGAAGGGCTGAAGTACAAAACAGAATACTGGAAATTATCGTTCTAGCTATAGACTATAATGATATCACGGTTGTTTTTGTTTGTCTCGTGTTTGTGATGTTAGTTTTTTTTCCTCTTGGGGCTAGCAAGTTAGGTGATTTTTCTGAGAGGGCTGAAGTACTGTATAAATATTCTCGATGTAGTCGTCAAGTAAAGCTTCTTTAATTTTTGAGTAATTTTTCAAAGGGGGCCCAAGTACAGTACAGTATTCAGGATTATAGTCAATTATTTTTCTTGGTGTAGCAGGAACGTAGGTAATTTTTCTGAAGTTATTGAGTAAAGCATGCTTGTATTTTTGTTGCTTTTTCCCGTTGAATTTAGTAAGCGTGTTGGATTTAATTATATCTGTTGTTTGTATAGGTAATCACATGATTTCGAGTGCAATTTGGGATAAATCAGCACGAGTAAACTTTTCAAAGGCTAACCAAATTCTTTGAAAAATTTACGAGTGCTGATTTATCCCAAATTGCACGAGACAAATCATGTGATTACTTGTTAATAATATACATGGAAAAATTTAATTTCAACTTTCTGCACTCAATTTCAACTTTTCGCACCCAATTTCAATTTTCTGCACTGTTTGGGTTTAATTGACGTGCTCTCAGCCAATAAGCATGCTGAAATTTTTGCTTGTATATTATTATTTAGTAAAACATGCTTCTCTTTTGTTTTGCTTTTTTCACTTCCATTCTTGTTTCCGCTTTCTCTCGGGGGAAGTTTGTTCATTTTCCCCAAAGGCTGAAACTTGTATAATGCAAAATAATATATTGAATAAAATAATATTACAAGTATCAAGTAACACATGCTTCTAAATTTGTTGTGCATTTTTTGCTTTTGTTCTTTTTTTTTTCTTGGAGTAATAAGAAATATAAGGTAGTTTCCCAAGACAGCTTAAGTACTTTCCAAATATTATAATTGTAATCTTGTTTTTTGTTAATTTCGTTGTTGTTCTTGTTCTTGTTCTTGTTTTTTTTGTTTGTTTGTTTTGTTTTTGTTATTTTCGTTGTTGTTTTTCTTGTTTGTTTTGTTTTGTTTTTGTTATTTTCGTTGTTGTTCTTGTTGTTGTTTTTCTTTGTTTTGTTTTTGTTATTTTCGTTGTTGTTGTTTTTCTTTGTTTGTTTTGTTTTTGTTTTTTTTCTTGTTTCTCTTTTTTTTCTCTGTGTAGGAGGAACTTTGTTAATTTTCCCAATAGGGCTGAATTATACTGTTGCATTATAAATGTAGTTATGTGAAACATGCTTCTGTTTTTGTTTTGCCTTTTTCTGTTTTCTTTAAGTCATGGACCAGTCGATTTCACCAACACGTTCCCGTGGCTTAACATATCACTGCTATAACCAAATTGTGAACCCAATTTTCCTTCATGTAAAAAGTATCAATAAAGTGGCAATCATGTTGATAAACTTTAGGTACTGATCATTGAACACTGAGAACAATCAAACGGTCTCTTTCAAGAATGTACTCCTTCGTGAACGTCGAAATGGTCGTTTAAGGGAATTTTCACGATGTGTACAATTGAAAAGCTTTTCGCCACTGTGGAGAGGCTCGTGTTTTCTTTGCTCCGCTTCTGTTTTAAATGCCGCGTCACCATGTCTACACTGAAATGGTCTTTCTGGGAGCTAACTAGAAAACCTAACGGTTCACTTACCTCCCCAGCTCGCATTCATTCTAAACCGCATATGTAATATCTTTGACTGCCTCAACAATAGTGTAAAAAATCCAGTGTCAGTACATTTATATGAGCTCAATAAAACATTATTATTATTATTATTATTCCCCGGACTGAGTCCGCTAATGAAATGTAAGATTTGTTTTACGGTGAAGCGATTTTTCACATTGCGAACAAGTTTGCGGTCTTTGTTGTGTTCGCGACACATTCGTTTGAAATTAAGATATGAGTTAATTAGTACCATATTTGAAAATGTTTAAAAATCTTATTTTTACAAAATATTAGTGTTGTGTTTGCTACACATTCATTTGTCCGGCGGTCCATTTACGGAACTCATTGTTAGACCGCGGTTAATATTTCACTTCAAATTATTTGATATCTTAGTGTCCTTTGTTAGCACGTGCTCGGTAGCTGGATTCAATCGGCTTTGTTTGGAGCGTCTGCCTACCAGATGTAACTTTTTCCCTTTTTTCCTCTCGTTATTTCCGTGTCATGTTGTCAATTTTGAGGTATAAAATGTTCTTTTAATTATTGTAATCATTTATTTTAGTTTTCACGGTGTGTGATTCAATAAAGCCTATTGTGTAGCACACTGGTTGACACTAGAGTCTCCTCGCTGATTTAAAACATCGCCCGGGGACGCAACAGTCTTTCACCAGCGCTAGCTTTCTTATACACGCTAACTTCCGATGCTGTTCGAAACGACCTTTCACAGTGCGAATATTTACAAGGGCAAATAATTAAAAAGGGTTTTGAGCAGGGGAATACAAACTTTCCAAGTGGCATGATTATGTCAAGATAAGTTGGTAGAACTGTTGTTTCATTTACTTATTTTTTACTTCTGTATTTTATTATGACCTTTTTTTGAAGGCGTCACACAAAAACGATTGCCATTCAACTTTTTTTGTTCTCAGAGAAGTAAATATATTCACTGTAACTTAAAGAAAAAGTACCTCCCTTTTCTCCCTTTAATTGTACGTGACAGTGACCAACTTGAAAGCTTAAGCTAATTTCGCCACTGCGCTTATTTTTTGATGTATTGTGGTGTTTTTTTTTTTAATATTTTTAAATAGTGCAAAATAATAAAAAGATGAAAATCTGATTTCCGTCCATGAGTGAAACGTCTAATAATGCAGTCGTCTCTCCTTTTGTTGAGCAACTACACCTTTGCGAGTTTACGCTCGTCAAACTTAACTAAAAAATTAATGTACTAGACAGGCCTATAAACAGCGCAACAGACACACTTAACGTTGAAGCTAATCATAACCTACATTTAAAGCTCTGCAAGTATCAGCAAGGCAAACAACATCGCTTTTTTACCACAATACATATGCGATGTTAGCATACCTGTCTTATTGAGTAAGCGTGAGGTCAATATGGACGCATATTGGCTAAGAAAACCGAGTCCAATATTCAGCCATACTGACAGTGCAAACTTGGTCTATAAACGACTAGCCATTTTGCTTTGTTGTAGTTCGCGGGGCACAGCGGGCAATCCCGAGCGGGTAAGATATGCTCATCTTGCTCGCTCGGGTAGCCAATCAGAACTCGGGATTCGCCTCGTGTTGATCATGACTGCTCGCGGAACCAGCCCTGCAATAAAGGATTATACAATATCGTTCAGTGCAACCACGTCGTCTTCTTTGTTATCACTGAGTTTGTCGTTGTTGGGAGAACTTGTCTCAGTCTCGGCTTCGTTCACTGGTTCAGCTGACAAGGTTTCTTCCGCCCTTTCACTTTGGTCCTGTACCTCTTGGCTAAATGTCTAAAGAAGAAAAAGCACGGTGAGATCAGGACCCCATCACACTCGGCAGAAAATGCTTGACCAACGTTGACAAACACTGTTTGAGAATCAGTACAGTGCATGCTTTAAACAATACCCCATAATTGCATACTTCTCCCAATTTCTTTCGAAAAATGTCTTTGATCGCCCACTTCCTAAAGAATTTCGTTATCTCTCGCTTTTCGTCGAGCTGTCGCACGCAGTTTGCAGCAAATACTAACTTCTAGTAAGATAGAGCAAATCAAGTGTTGCGCGCGCGGTGGTCGACGGACTGTCACGACGGTAGGACTGCCCAAGTAACAGATGCACGCAGTCAAATTGACCAATAACATCGCAAAGCAGGACCGGGAAAATGGGACCGATCATGTCGAGTTTGGTTTAACTTTAGGGCATAGATAATTCATGGTAGGCCACCATATAGTCACCAAATATAGTGTTTACAGGGGTATACAAGGGTTTACCTGTGTACCCCTGTAAACAGTACATTTGGTGACTATATGGTGGCCTGCCATGAATTATATGCCTAACGTTACTTCTGATCGATTAATGAAGTGGCTGGAGATTCTTAAGCCAGTCCCCAATTGCCTGTGTCGATGCAAAATCCTAGCTATCGCGGAATGACTAAATTGGTAATCGCTTTATTTGATACATTGGGCATATTCTCCAAAGTAAGGAAACTTGCTGTTGTAATTTCTCTAATGGTTCTCATCATGAGCACCTTTACAATCTGCGATCCCTGTACCTCTCCCTCAGATGTTGCCACTTACCGTCAGGCCAGGTCCGTTAGTCTTGCCACCTGAATTTCCCAACACTGACAATTCGTACTGTTCCTTTACACACATACTGTACATCCGGGGTTGCGAGAATGAACCGTTATCCTGGTCACGAAAAACGGACAGTTTCCTCGTGTATGAGCCCCTCTTCAATCTTCTGTTTTGTCGCTTCAAATGCATGCAACAACAACAACAACTTTATTTAGCTAAATATAACAGTTAGTGGATGGCTTACTCCGCAAATAGCTAGAAAAAGCTAATCAAGGCTGGGCAAGCCAGATCTGACAAGAACACTCCTGTTAAAAGACAATAAACTTACACAACTCTTTAACAAATTAATGATACAGATTACATGAGGATCGATTATTGACGAATATCCATTAACTAATAATTAAAGGCCAGCAAGTTAACACGCAACTATATTACGCTAACTGATTAGAAACACAGTTTACATGAAAATTGGGTATTTACAAAATCTGTGAGCTAATGAACGTAACATAAAATTGTAGGATTAGAAAGCAAATGAAAATAGCAGTAAAGATAAAAAAAATATTAATCAACTTCTCTAACTTTCTTAATTATCGCAGGGATTGAACATAGTCATCTTCTATTTTAAGAATATTGAAAAGAGACGTTCGAAGAACTCTTTTAAATGCATATATATTTTTTTGGCAAATCACTCATATGGCATGGAACAACACATACTGCAAATTAGCTTGACTGATGTTTAACTTGGTACAATTCAAACCAGTCATCAAACTTAGCTAGAATCAAAATTTGACAAGAATCCTAGATTTTTCATCCATGGGCGATTCTGGGGTAGCCTCCCACGCAGGCCTTGTTAGGGCTCGTCACGCAATCCTCCCCCAACGAAGGATTGCGTGACGAGCCCTAACAAGGCCTGCATGGGAGGCTAATTCTAGGGCGGATGAGCCCTTCTTTGAAAAGCTATTCAACAGTACTTGACTGTGGTGTTCCTTCTTTTATTATGCAGTGTGGTTCTACTTTTTCACTTGTGAATTAAATCATGCAGTGTGACCATTGTTTTGGCAACGCATAAACAGTGCTATACTGTGGTACAGTTTGTTTTACTGTACAGTGAGGCTCTATGTTTTTCATCTGTGGATCAAACCATTCAGTGTGACCATTCTTTCTGTGGTACTGTCTGTTTTACTGTACAGTGAGGCTCTATGTTTTTCATCTGTGGATCAAACCATTCAGTGTGACCATTCTTTCTGTGGTACTGTCTGTTTTACTGTACAGTGAGGCTCTATGGTTTTCATCTGTGGATCAAACCATTCAGTGTGACCATTCTTTCTGTGGTACTGTCTGTTTTACTGTACAGTGAGGCTCTATGTTTTTCATCTGCGGATCAAACCATTCAGTGTGACCATTCTTTCTGTGGTACTGTCTGTTTTACTGTACAGTGAGGCTCTATGTTTTTCATCTGTGGATCAAACCATTCAGTGTGACTATTCTTTCTGTGGTACTGTTTGTTTTACTGTGTGGTTTTTGCGTTTTCACCTGTAGATGAAACTATGGGGTGTAGTCATTCTTTGAAGAGTTGCTGAACATGTACTGCCCAATGGAACTGTCTGTTTTCTTTTGAGCTCTATTTTTCTATATATATATATATATATATATATATCTTTTTTGGTAGCAACAGGGTCTTATCCCTTCTACCACTGTTGCCTCAGTGCGCATATGTGTGGCTTTCACTTACCCTTACTGCACTTGGACATTATCATTTTAAGCCACATCCCACAACCTTACCATTTTCTATCACCCTGTTTTATAACATAGTGTGGTTCTAACTTTTTCATCTGTAAATCAAATCATGTAGTGTGTCCATTCTTCATTCTTTGTGGTACTGTTGGTTACGTTATAACGCATGATTTTTTTCCACAGATGAAAACATCAAAAACTACACAGTACAGTAAAAAACAGTTTCACAGAACATTGCTGTGCTCTAGTTTCTCAACTGGTGGTAGTTAATTCATAGTGCATCTTCGTCAAGAGGTGAAGAAGTCGGAACTTCACAGGGAATATAAGTAACACCGCGAAAATCCAGGTTTTTTATGTGATCAAACTCATGTATCGAGTGTTTGATAAAGCTTCTCAAAGGGTATGATTCAGAAGGAGGAATTAACGATGCAAAAACGAGCCGTGTTTCAACAGATATCCAAACACGTCACGGTGCTTGAGTTCCGTTGCCATTCGCTTATGCATTATTAATGAGTTTTAGGCCTTTTTAAAATGATGTAGTGACTTAAGGGTCAGATTGTTTATACTTGTATGATTGTGTCCTATATTTGTCCAAGCAAACTTGGAAAATATTTAACCCCCCTGTAAACAAAAAAGTCTTCTCTTACCACGACCACTGCAAGGATGATCAGCAGGATAAGAATCACTGACCCGGATGCAATAAGGATAATGATCCAGAGCTCAAGCACTGGGCTTTCATCCGTTGGTTTTGCTGTTGGCGAAAGATCAACTTGTTTTACATCCACGTCAGCTAAAGTGAATTTAGAGTTGTGTTACGAGACAGGCAAACATATAAACAAATAAGCTTGTTCTTTCTTCATACAGAAAGAGTGATAAACGTATTTCGATCCGCTACGAACACAACCATTTATTTGAAACTGACAACTGAAATTAGAGTGGTTACAAAGGGAGCGATCGCTTAACTTATATAAATACTAACAAGCTATCTCAACTTTAAGACTAAATAACTTTAGTCGCCACTGACAGTTAAACTCACGAGCTCCTTTGAGATATCCACTTGAAGGCAAGCAACTTCAATTCTCCTTCCGATAGCTTCTCCAGTTACGGCAAACGCGATCTCCAGACTACTTTCGAGCGTTCGTACGTAAGTGCTAGAGCTGTGCGATAACTCTCCTTAAATACATTTACAAATAGTTCTAGAACGTTCGAAAGATTATAATGATAACTATTTATAGAAGGTTAACTTTTCACGCTTTAGTATGTTCTAGAACTCTCTAGAAGGACGGTTGCGTGATTACGCAAAGACATGAATATTAATTAACAGTTCTAGAAGGTTCTCCTTATAACAGTTGTTTGTGATCACGGCCTTTACCAATAATCCGTTATGTGTGACTTTCCTTTAACGTCAATAACGAAGTCAAATTTCACGCTGCCTTTACGGAAATCTGTCTCTTCAATCTTGAGGTAGCCATCGCGAATGGAATTCTCCCGCCATAACACTTCAGAGAGATGGTTTTCAAGTTCAGTGGAGAGATTTTTGTGCTTTTCACCGTTAGGGGTTTGATAATTTGCCAATTCTTTATTTTTCAGCGTTGCAGTTCCTTCAAAGCGCAGTACGTCTTCTGTGGGAGCTATGGTTGTTTATGTATAAAATAAGTACTGAATACTGTGCCACGTAATATTTTACGTGTTACCTCAAATGGCAAAATAAAGAAACTAATTCTTGAGTGTTATTTTCATTGCTAGATTCAGGAGTTGCTCCTACATATACTACTCACTCAGCACGTTAAACGTTTCTTTAAATAGTCTTCAAACTAACAGGAGAATACGACCCCCTGTTGGTAAGAATCCTTACAAACGGGGGTATCACGACCCCTGTTTGTGATTACTCGTAGAGACAGGAGTACGGTGAGCCCTGTTTGCATAGTCATCACTAAAGGGGCTATTATGACCCCTGTTTGTAAGAATTTTTACAAACGGAGGTATTGCGACCCCTGTTTGTTAGAATCCTTACGAATGGGGAAGTTAGGAACCCCATTTGTAAGAATCCTTAAAATCGGGGTTATTAAGACCCCTGTTTGAAAGAATGAAGACCTGAGATAATGACCTGAAACAAACGAGGATCGCTAAAGAATTATAACAAAGTGCGGCCCAGTGGCGTTATAAGCCGTCAATAACTGGGGGTCTTAAATTGTATAAAAAGCGCAAAACGCGTTCTAAAACCATTTGTGATATTCTAAAACTATGATTTTCTGGCAATATTGACCTATTTTTATTACTACCTTACCAATTTCCTTAAGAAACTATCAAAATTCAACTAAGAAATCCACTGGTTTGCCGGAATTTTACTTCAGCTGGTAAATTAGAGCCAATTTTGTGTAAGGTGCTCCAGTACATGGAAGGAAATATCAAGCAATGTCTAAATTAGGGAAGTTATTAAACGTAGTGAGAAATGAAAGTAAAGGACCTTGATATTTCCGTGTTCCATCCAGCCGAGGTATGCAAGGGAGCTTGGAAATTTCCATGTCCCTTCCACAGACACAACCTAAAGGAACTTGGAAATTTCCATGTTCCTTTCACAGACATAACGTAAAGGAGCTTGGGAATTTCCATGTTCCTTCACAGACACAACGTAAAGAGGTTTGGAAATTTCCATGTTCCTTTCACAGACACCACGAAAAGGAACTTGGAAATTTCGGTGTTTCTTTCACAGACATAACGTAAAGGGGCTTGGAAATTTCATGTTCCTTTCACAGACACCACGAAAAGGAACTTGGAAATTTCCATGTTCCTTTCACAAACATAACGTAAAGGAGCTTGGAAATTTCCATGTTCCTTTCACAGACATAACGTAAAGGAGCTTGGGAATTTCCATGTTCCTTCACAGACACAACGTAAAGGAAGTTGGAAATTTCCATGTTCCCTTCGTAGGCACAACGTAAAGGGGTTTGGAAATTTCCATGTTCCTTTTTACAGACTCAACGTAAAGGGATGTCTTAGATTCGCGCCAGTAGATGCAGTTGGTGATTGTGAAGATCCTGCCTGAAGATCCTGGAAGAACAGACTGCACAGTGGTATGTTGTGGCTGAGAATGACCTTGTACATGCATGTTGACAGGTGAAATAATGTGTCCTGGAATGCACCACTTGAATAGGGTGCCACAGGATTAGGCTGTTGCTTTTCATCGCTTGCCAACATAGCAGTAACTGCATCGAGTCGCACAGATGAGCTTGTCGGACTAACATCATCCAACAAAGACTCACTGTAGTCCTCTTTACTCTCTTCTTCAGACTCATGTTCCGCCACATGCAAGGATAGCCTTGGAGCACAAATTAACAAATACAGTATATTAATCTCCTTTGTATCAATAGCATGAACTAAAACAGGAAAACGAACATGAACAAACAAATCTTATAATAATTTTTTTAATTAGCCATGTAATCTCATGAAACTTCCGTCTTACAATCTATGAACAATAACATATTGGAATATTTTGAAAAGCACAAAGGTAACATTTTTGGTCAAAAAATAATATCGCTTTCTAAAAGTTAGCTTATGTTAAATTCTCATGTTTTGAATGATGTTCATGCCAAATCAGTAAAAGATGAAATGGTACATGTATCAGAAACAAACAACAAACTTACTCAATATCATCAATGCTAGAAGAATCGCTTATGCTTTCTCAGTCATCTTCATCAAGTCCCCCCAAGGCATCTTCCAAAGCAAAATTTACTGGTAGTATGCTGTAACAAACAACAAAAGTCCACTCTGTCAAAAATCTTTCAACGGGGTATCTCTTTTTCTAGATAGAAAAAAAACGCTTAAGTTTTCAGGAACCATCCACATTAACTTGGTACATTACTTGCCCTACCAGTGCTGTGCTGTTGCTTTATACTTCTAACACTATTTATTATTTACTGGACATGCAACGCATTTTCGAATTATCGATCCTAACAATTATTAACATTTGCTTTGAGTACCTGACAGTACACGTAGTTTCTGGTGTACGAGAGGGTGGATCGTGATCATCAGTAGAGGAGCCATCCGAATACTGACCATATTTCTCATCATCACCCTTCAAGATTACGGAATCGTTGGCCAACAAATAGCAACTGTCCTTGACATTCACTTCTGTAACTCCTGTTACACCAGCATCAGATTCACTGTAGACATATAGCAAATACACAGGTAAAGATGATAAAAAACCATTTTCTTTCCGCTGTTATTAATTTAGTATTGTTTTTACTTAGCTCAGCTGAACAAAGTTTATTAATGATATAAGATACAGTCTAGAAAACTGCTTATATGCTGGTATTACAACAAGCCCTTGAGATTACTAATTTGCTTAAACTTTCAAGTTTAGATCACATTCTGGACAAGAAGTTTGAAATTCTCTTGGCTTGTTATTGAGGCAGAACCGATGGCAATTCTGAATGCCAGATAATAAACTATTATTATTGAAGGGCCTCTCAAAAACAGGAATAATTATGCACTGCATCTTGGGAACTTGTGCAACAAAAAGTCTCACAAACAAAATAAACTCATTTTTAATGTTATTAAAACCATTTTTACAAATACCATACAGCGATATGTAAATGGTGGCAATAAGTTAACTTATATTATGCCATGTACCAATATTACTCTAGTTGAACACGCATTTAGAAATGTACAACAAACTTAACCCAGCAAGAAAACTGAGTAAATCACTTATATTTACTATAACCATAGTCTGCTAATCTCTCAAATAAGACAAGCATTTTGCACAACAAATTATAAACACATCTCACCTTCAAATGGCGTCGCTGCTTCGAAGAAGGGCTATTTGCAGTGTCATCCTTTCACGACGTAGTTGAAGACGCAAAAGCTACGTTGTTTTCCCTGATAGGAACAAATCTATAGTTAGATGAGGAGTATACAACAATGACAAAAATCAGCACGGGAATTTCTGGAATGTGCGCGAGCTTACCTTCTCCTCATTTCAAGGGAGAGAAGATGTGCGACATAACGAGAGTCCGACGAGTAGCCACATTTCAGTTTTGCAGACACCCACGATGATCGAGGAACTTTTTCAGGCTTTAATTCCACAGCTGCTTACGTTGTGTACATAACTGCGATGATCAATCAATGTCATTACATATTACTCCGCAGTTCAAATATATGGTCTTTCATATATAAAATTGCATCAGTGTTCTCCATCTACGGGTGTTTTACGAACCCACAACATGACCAGCTACCAGTTGGCTTGATAGCTCAGTTGGTAGAGCACTGCACCGGTATCGCAGAGGTCGTGGGTTCGAATCCCGTTCAGACCTGGATCTTTTTCAGGCTTTAATACCACAGCTGCTTAAGTTGTGTACATAACTGCGATGATCAATAAATGTCATTATATGAATATATAATATTGTATATCCAGATTCGCCGATACCCTCTTCCGATTTCGTTATAGCTTTTCTTTGAGGAATAAAGCCTCTTTCGCCCGCTGCCAACCCTAGAATCGCCGTTAGCGGACATCGCGGCTCACAACTCTAATCGAAATTAGACTGTAATTATCGGATCCATGTAACAAAAACTCACCAAGACTATTTTGCATTACAAAAACCGTCGAAAGCGAAAAATATTCGTGGATGGCGTTAAAATCACTAGGTAGATCGTCCAGCGAAACTTGAAAAAGTTGGGGCAATCTTTTCAAGTTGACTCGTTGTTGCCGATGGAAGTTCCCATGCCCTTTTTACGCTGCAAGATGCAAAAGAACATAGGAATTTCCAAGCAGTCTTTGAATTATAGCTCAAATGAAAGCAACGTAGACATTTCCATGTTCGTTCATGAAGCTCAAATGAAAGGAAAGTTCCATGTTCTTTTATTTAGCTCAAATAAAAAAAAAACATGGAAATTTCCATGTCCCTTTCACAGACACAACGTAAAGGAGCTTGGAAATTTCCATGTTCCTTTCACAGACACAACGTAAGAGGGTTTGGAAATTTCCATGTTCCTTTCACAGACACAACGTAAAGGAGCTTGCAAATTTCCATGTTCCTTTCACAGACACAACGTAAAGAAGCTTGGAAATTTCATGTTCCTTTCACAGACACATCGAAAAGGAAGCGGGGTTTGGAAATTTCCATTTTCCTCAAACCAAAGAGGCATGAAAATATCCTCGTTCCTTCTCCTTACTCCAGCAGAAGGATAAAAGAGATTTCTTGATCTCTTGTTCCCTTTTTCTCTAATCATTGCAAGATTTATCTTAACTGTTAACGTGTTCTAAAAACTGTGAATGATGGTGTTTATTACCCCCAAAAAACCTCCGTCTCTTTTTATTTGGACGAAAACAGGACTCCTGACGAAAACTCGTAATGTAAACCATGTTTTCTACACTAATGTTAACAAACCACCCTTTTCGTAAAATTGAGTCAGTACAATGGTCGTCGAACATGCACAGTTGGTAAAAAGATTAAAAAATTTAATTTTAGATGGACGTACTGAAATTATCAGTAAGAGTTGGCAATAAACCCACCGAAAAAAGACACTCCTACCACACATTACACCATTCAGGCAAAAAAAATTACCAAAAAAAGTGTTTATTGCCATAAATCTGATTTTTTTTTTCTAGCACAAATAGTGACGAATTATATCATTTGTTCCACGAAGTGCGTTTTAGAATATCCCATATGGTTTAGAACACGTTGCAAGTAAATGCACGATCTTAGAAACAATGGTTGAATGATATACGGCCAGTCATCTGGTGTAATTCATATAGAGACATTCTTCTGCTATGATTTATGTAGAGTGCTACTTTATGTGTTGGAGTCGATCTCAGAAAAGAAGGCCTTGCGACCAGCAACTGGCGTTTAAATGATCTGGGGGAGTGGGGTCTGTGGATTTAAAAATGTTCTTAAATTGAGCCTGAACTCTATTTATGGCGTTCCATCACCGCCAAAATTAAAACTTTCAAATATTCAATTAAAACTTTCAAACCTCCACTTCAACATTCAGGTCAGGCGTCTAAAATACACTTACAACATTCAAACATAAACTCCAAACATTCAATCAATCAAGTGAGACATTCAAAGCAGGCATGCAAAATCCGCTTACATATACTTTAAACAAGCGGTTATTCAATTCCAACTGTAATTTCGGACATTCGACTTTCAATTCGGCAATCCATTTAATCTTTCCATTATTCAATTGGAACGTTCAACACGAATATTCAATCGAAACATTCAATTAGAACATTCGATTATTCAATTCGAACATTCAATACCAACATTCAATCCAAACATTCAATTCGAACGTTCGATTATTTAATTCGAACATTCAGAACCAACATTCAATCCAAACACTCAATTCGAACGTTTGATTATTCAATTCAACATTCGATACCAACATTCAATCCAAACATTAAACTCGAACGTTCAATCCAAGCATTCAAACCAAACATTCAATACCAACATTCGACCCAAACTTGTCACATTAGATCCCATCGGTCTTAGCCCTTCGACCGAGAGGGGTCTGAAATCTATGTGTAGTACACACACTCACGTCCTAAAGCGGAAGTAACATGTAAGCGAGGCCTAAGGGCCACAAAATTTCTCGCGAACTTTAAAGAAGTTGGAAAATGGCTGATGAAAAAACATCGAGCGATTTAGAGTCTGTAAAATGAACTCCACAAGATATTCCTAGAGCATTTGTGGAAAATGAAAGCAAAGCTGGAAAGTGGACCGTGGACAAACTGAAGTTGTGGTTGAAATGTAAACGCAGACAATGTCGACGTGGTCATCAACTCAAATGATAAAGGACTACGAATGATGAAATTTGTCCATGATTTACAGGTATATAAAGACTCTGACCAAAATTGTATCTTAACGAAGTTCCAAATGTTGTTTCAGATAGGCAATAACCTTTGACTGGTCTTCACTATATAAATCATTTTCTCTTTTTGCTTCGTTAACATCCAGCAATTCCTTTCCACCAAGACTTCGCTTCTTCGGATGCACATATGTCATTTTCGCTGCCTCTCTTCTTTCGGATCTCCTTGCCCACTCATCATTTGATTCCTTGTGTTTTGTTCACGGGAAATATGGAAGGAACAGCTTGCAACCGAGAATCGTTTCTTTTTCCAGTCAAACTGTGTCTATTATCCTCGGAAACAAAATGCTCTGAACAACAAAATAAGGAACTATTTTTCTCGAATTTGGTATCCGAGCGTTTTATTTTGACTGCCCATTCCATCCTGCGATGGAGATCCTTGGGGAATGCGTGAAATGTCAAATCTTCTCTGCTGTCCGATCGATTATTGT
This sequence comes from Ricordea florida, assembly GCA_949710005.1. Lineage (NCBI taxonomy): Eukaryota > Metazoa > Cnidaria > Anthozoa > Corallimorpharia > Ricordeidae > Ricordea > Ricordea florida. The sequence goes on along the minus strand of OX453275.1, from coordinate 25,121,019 downwards.
AATGTGAAGCGGCACAGCATTTGTGAGAGGTCTTTCTTACTGGAGTTTTGTCCCCCATTTTTTAAAACTTTTATGGCCTTAGGCCTCGCTTTCATGTTAATTCCGGCTTAGGGTGTAAGTGTGTATTCTGACACAAATTAGTCAATTAATCGTATACCGTGGTATATGTAAGTCCGACCACAAGTTATTATCATCAAAGACATTTAATTTTAAAAGAAAGGCCAATTTTCGTATTTTTCTGTTCGTATTACGGATATGAAGAAGGATTTCCGCGGCAGAATCCGCAACTGGATCGTTTTTACGCAGCAAAAGAAAAATGAGGGCTTGGCCGATGTTCTCTTGGATCGGGCTAGGCTCGATAACCTGAGGGAGTCGTCTCAATACAGCAGGTATGTAAAATAGTTCATTTACCTGATATATTTCTATAGGAGGTCATTCTACTTACGAGATGAGTACGTTGCCGCCTGTAAATAAGCGATTGTTCTCTTCTTAAGTGAAAACTAATCATTAGTGGTGTTGGCCGATGTTACAAACATCGGCTTAAGCACGCAGGGCGTGTACTGAGGTCAAAGAGTGATATTAGGGGTGCGAATGAGTTTACTTAAGAAAAGTCACTGGAAAATTTGTAGCCCCAAAACCCCTTTGGATGGCACTGAAATGACTAACACAAGAAGGGGCTTTGTGCCTCCCCATCATTATTACACTGGCCCGACTACACCCCCGAATACACCCCTACAGCACTAAAAGCACCCCTATTGGGCAATCATGCCACCATTTTAATGTTACCATAACTTTCAGTTATGTTTATAACATCGGCCAACTCCACTAATGTTTAGTTTCAAGTTAACAAGAGATTAATCGCCTTATTTGAAGGCGGCAACGTACACATCTCGTAAGTAGAATGACCTCCTATAGAAATATACTTGGTAAATGAACTATAATATATACCTGTTTTATTGAGACGACTCCCTCAAGTTATCGAGCCTGGCCCGATGCTAGAGAACATCGGCCAAGGCCCCTACCATCCTTTTGCTGCGTAAACAGATTGGGATTATTTGAACAGGACCTGGCTCACAGGTATGGTGTTTGTCTTAGCACAGTTTTATAGGATGCCCAGCAGCTGGCTCGCGTTAAGATACAATTTTGGTCAGAGTCTTTATATACCTGTAAATCATGGACAAATTTCATCATTCGTAGTCCTTTATCATTTGAGTTGATGACCACGTCGACATTGTCTGCGTTTACATTTCAACCACAACTTCAGTTTGTCCACGGTCCACTTTCCAGCTTTGCTTTCATTTTCCACAAATGCTCTAGGAATATCTTGTGGGGTTCATTTTACAGACTCTAAATCGCTCGATGTTTTTTCATCAGCCATTTTCCAACTTCTTTAAAGTTCGCTAGAAATTTTGTGGCCCTTAGGACTCGCTTACATGTTACTTCCGCTTTAGGACGTAAGTGTGTATACTACACATAGATTTCAGACCCCTCTCGGTCGAAGGGCTAAGGCCGATGGGATTTAATGCTGACCACGTTTGGGTCGAATGTTGGTATTGAATGTTTGGTTTTAATGCTTGGATTGAACGTTCGAGTTTAATGTTTGGATTGAATGTTGAATTGAATAATCGAATGTTCGAATTGAATGTTTGAACTGAATATTGGTATTGAATGTTCTAATTGAATAATCGAATGTTCGAATTGAATGTTTCGATTGAATACCCGTATTGAATGTTCCAATTGAATAATGGAATGTTTGAATGCAATGCCGAATTAAAAGTCGAATGTCCGAAATTACAGTTGGAATTGAATAACCGCTTGTTTAAAGTATATGTCCAAATGTTGTAAGTGGATTTTGCATGCCTGCTTTGAATGTCTCACTTGATTGATTGAATGTTTGGAGTTTATGTCTGAATGCTGTGAGTGTATTTTAAACGCCTGACCTGAATGTTGTAGTGAAGGTTTGAAAGTTTTAATTGAATATTTGAATGTTTGAAAGTTTCAATTTTCGCGGTGATGGAACGCACATACTCCATTACTTGGTTGTTTATGACATGATAATCCATGCTCTATAAGGACAAAGTTACCTGTAACTTGCGTCGTTGATGGTACAATGGATATTGAAGACACTGCGATTGGTTTGTCCACGGCTGTTGATGACTTCACTTCAGTTGGTATCCGAGTAGAGACTTGATGATATGAACTGGAAGGTCCGGTTATTGTTGATAATGTTGGATGAGAGGTTTTTACTTTTGGTATTGTTGCTACTGCTGGTAAGGTTGCTTTTGTTGATGTTGTTGGTATTGTTTCCAGAGACAGCGAAGTTGTTGTGGTCATTGTTACAGATGATTTCATCGGTGTAATTTCTGTTAATAATGTTGTCACTGTTACTGTTGCCGTTTCTGCTTCGATTGTTGCTGTTGTTGTTGTTGTTGTTGGTGGTGGTGGTGGTGTTGTTGTTGTCGTTGTTGTTGTTGTTGGTGGTGGTGTTGTTGTTGTTGTTGTTGTTGGTGGTGGTGTTGGTGGTGGTGGTGGTGGTATTGTTGTTGTTGTCGTTGGTGGTGGTGGTGGTGGTGGTGGTGGTATTGTTGTTGTTGTTGGTGGTGGTGTTGTCGTTGTTGTTGTTGTTGTTGTTGTTGGTGGTGGTGGTGGTATTGTTGTTGTTGTCGTTGGTGGTGGTGGTGGTGTTGTCGTTGTTGTTGTTGTTGTTGTCGTTGGTGGTGGTGGTGGTGGTGGTGGTATTGTTGTTGCTGTTGTTGGTGGTGTTGTCGTTGTTGTTGTTGGTGGTGGTGGTAATGTTGTCGTTGTTGTTGTTGTTGTTGGTGGTGGTGTTGGTGGTGGTGGTGGTGGTATTGATGTTGTTGTGGTTGTTGGTGGTGGTGGTGGTGGTATTGTTTTTGTTGTTGGTGGTGGTGGTGGTGTTGTTGTTGTTGTTGGTGGTGTTGTTGTTGTTGGTGGTGTTGCTGTTGATGTTGTTGTTGGTGGTGTTGTTGTTGTTGGTGGTGGTGTTGTTGTTGTTGGTGGTGTTGTTGATGGTGGTGGTGGTGTTGTTGTTGTTGTTGGAGGTGGTGTTGTTGTTTTTGTTGTTGTTGTTGGTGGTGGTTGTGGTATTGTTGTCATTGGTGGTGGTGGTGGTGGTATTGTTGTTGTCGTTGGTGGTGGTGGTGTTGGTTGTGGTATTGTTGTTGTTGGTGGTGGTGGTGTTTTTGTTGCTGTTGTTGTTGTTGTTGTTGTTGATGGCGATGTTGCTGCTTCTACTAATTTAGTTTCTCTTGTCGCTGTTGATTTAGTCAGCGTAATTGCCCATGATGTTGTTGTTGTTGCTACTTCTGCTGCTGTTGCTACTGTGTTTGTTGCTGGTGTTGTAATCGGTGTCGTTAGTGGTAATGATGTTGATTCAGCTGAGACACAAGACAAGACATTTATTATCGTAACATTACAAGTACAATTGTTTGGCACGTAGTTAGCAAAAAAGCGCTAGTCGAGGCGTGCCAAATTAATTCTATTACAAATCAGATATTATATTATAATAAGTAAAAGCAAAGAAAAAGAAAAGAAGAAATGTGTTAATGAATTCAAAAGCAAGAAAGACAAATCTGTTTAATGCAACCTGTAAAAGAGGCTAAGGTTTAGGATTTCGCGGTTTTATTTCTTGTGTTATCATGGTTGCATCAAGGTAATCATCTTTGTCTTGTAATATTTCGTATAGCACACTGATTAATTTTCGTTTGAACACTTTTTTTGACATATCTCTCATTCTTCCTGATATCTCATTCCATACTTTAGCGCCAAAAATTGGGACGTCTTGTCTTAGTTTTTCAAGATTAAATTTTTTGATATACATATTATGTTTAGAGGATGATCTTGTGTTATATTCATGAATAGATGATGTCTGCGAGAAAAAGTTAACGATATTTGAGGGTGCAGAATTAGTATGAATATCATGCAATAGGTAAGATACGGACTTAAAATAGAGAAAACAAATTGGCAGGATATTTGCATCAATAAAAAGAGGAATGGCATGAACTTTCCTGTTGGCAAAAAATATGAAACGGATAACTTTTTTCTGAAGCAATAAGAATTTTTGTTAAATGTGGTTTTGACACCTGCCCCCAAACTATCAAACCGTAAGATAAATAAGGCAAGATTAACGCACGGTAAATATTTAGCATGGTATGTTGAGGAACAAAGTGCCTCAATTTAGCGATTAAACCAACCGTTTTACTTAATTTAGTAGCTACATTGTCAATGTGTATTTTCCACGAAAGACTTTTGTCAATCAGAATGCCTAAATATTTAACATAATTTTTCATTTCTAAACTAACGTACTGATTGGTATCAGTATCGAGGATCTTAAGTTGGGGAAGGTAGTCAATAGACTTCCAGTAAGGAAGAAAAATAACAAAATTGTTTTTTTTGGTATTAAGGGTTAATTTATTTGAGGCCAGCCAAAGATATAACTTTTTAAGCTCAGAATTTATTGTTGCCTCAAGTGACCTTAGGTTCTTGTTGGCATACAGTATGTTATTATCATCAGCAAAGAGGTAGAAATTAAAAGTATCAGAGCAAGTATGAATATCGTTAATAAATGATAAGGGGAAAAGCAACGGACCTAGTACAGACCCCTGTGGAACACCATTAGATATTAGAGCTGCATCAGATAATTGTTTGTTTATTTCTAGTGTTTGTGATCTGTTACACTAAAAGGATTCAAACCAATTATTAATTATTCCACGAAAACCATAACGATTTAACTTATTTGGAAGAATTTGATGGTTAACTGTATCGAAGGCAGCTTTCTTTAAGTCAATAAAAATTCCACGGGTAAATAAACGTTTATCCATATTAGACTGAATTGCACTAACTATATCTACAATGGTATGTTCAGTAGAAAACCCTTCTCTAAACCCATACTGAGCTGAAAACAAAATATTGTTAACATTAATAAAATGCATAATTCTTTTATACATAACCTTTTCAAAGATTCTGTCAAATATAGATAAGAGAGAAATCGGTCTATAGTTATTTGCATCTGTCTCATCCTCAGTTTTAAGCACAGGTATGACTTTAGCCTTTTTGAGTTTTGAAGGGTAGTTCCCAGATGTGACCGACAAATTGACGATTTTAGCTAAACTGTCGCTGATAATAGTACTTGAATATTTCAAGAGTCTAGTCGGGCAGTAGTATAAACCATGAGATTTATTGTTGGGCAGAGCCAATATTTCTAATTCAACTTCCCTGGCAGTTACAGGCTTAAACATGAAAGAACTCGCTGGAGATTTGTTTTTTTTTTGAGAAAGTCGCGATGATCACCAGAAGCAGGTATCTTACTCGCTGGGTTTTCTCCAACAGACGCAAAATACTCATTTAGTATATTAGCAATTCTTTGTGAATTGCGATTAATCTTATTCCCATTATTGAAGTCTTTTATCGCATTTACATGACGGGATTTTTTAGTTTTACGATTCAATAGATTATTTAACGCTTCCCAGGTCTTTTTCATATTGTGTAAATTTTTTTCAAAATAGTCATGGAAGTAACCTTTTTTACTAATTCGAATAAGATGATTAATTTTATTTCGATAAAACGTATATTTAGTTTGATCACCAGAAGCAAAAAGTTTATTTTTAGTCTTAATTGAAGCTCTTATCCCTTGTGTTATCCATGGTTTTGAAAAACACTTCAATTGGCGAAGGGAACTCTGTTTAATTGGCACATGCTTGTTAATTATTTTATTATATGTAATATAAAAAGAGGAGAATATATAATCATTAGTATAAATACTCAGGTGATTATACAAAACCGCGCGCTCTGATTGGTTCGCTATCTCGGATTATCAGCCGATAATCACCTCGACGAACAAAATGGCTGCCAGTCGTTCGCGCGCTTTTGATGAAATATAATTTTTTCGTGTTGTACAATGCTTTTTTTTCTTTTTTTGAAATAATCACCTATGTATTTATACTAAAACAATTATTCGCCTTAGGCTCAGTGATTATTGATGAATATTCACCTCGACTTTGTCTCGGTGAATATTCACCGATAATCACTTCGCCTTCGGCGAATAATTGTTAAATGTCATTATTACCATTCGATATAATCGACTGCCAATCAATTTGATTAATTTTCTGCGTAAAAGAATCCCTATCGAAATTTGTGAAGTTGCGCATTTTCTCTTGCTGATCTGAATGTACAAAACTGCGAGAAATGGTCACTTACATCAGAAATTATGTTGCCACTCAATGATACACAATCAGGATTATTTACAAATATGTTATCAACTGGAACTGTCATTGGTGTTACTACTGCTCCGGCTGTTGTTGTTGTTATTGTTGTTGTTGGTGCCATTGATGATTCTATTTCTGTCGTTGGTGGTGGTGGTGAAGCTGGTGTAGCTTTTGTCAAGGAACAAAGAAATTTTATTACTCAATTAAATCTCAATCAGCTTAGAGAAGGTTTTCGAGACTTTTGATAATGATGATAAGACTGTATGGAGTCCAATTTGGTCGGTGATCATACGAGTGCTACCAAAATCGGACCAAGCGCGTAGCGAATTGGCAATTTGTTAACTACCACCTTGATTACAGACCTAATAATTTACATGAGAAAATTAATCGATTCTTGTTGGCTGAGAGCAGTGCAGTTTAATTGTAACACCAGTGCAACTTACACATCGAAATTCTGGATTATGACTGGCTTAAAGACAATAAGAAATTTTCATAGCCAATGATATCACGTAATACGATGACGAAAATTTTCTGCGGAAACTATAAAATATTAACAAATCGAATGTGGTTTAGCGTTGTCTGTACTCTTATCGACAACGAGTACGCGTCATCACAGTGGGCAAAATGTTGTGGACTCACGAGGGGCAGCCACGTTAAAAAAACGTCAAAGAAATGTTTTTTTTTCAGAGCGTGACACAAAGAAAGAGCAAGCGTTGTCTATAACTTTCTCGCAATCTGATTGGTTTATTCTCCAAAATGAGCGTTTCTGATTGGCTATTGTTTTGCGTGACACATTGACGCTAGGAGCGTTGTCTAGACCCTTATCGACAACGGCAAATTAGCCAATCAGATTGCGAGATTAGTAGCAATTGTGATAAAAAGTCCTCTCGAGTGAGAAAAATATGGCTATGTTAATCAAGAAAAGTTTACACTGGCCAATACCTTTTTTACGTTTTTTTTCGCCGAAGCGGCTCGTGCAATTTCAGCTCTTTGAAAAACTCGAAACCGCATGATTATTATTACAAATTGCAGTGTTTTACAGGAATTTCTGCCACTGAGAAAAGTCGTATCTATACAATAATTGTGTCAACCATCGTGATACCTTTACGCACTGTCGCAGGCTCCGTGTTTTGGGCAGTGACAGTGGTCAGACTGGTAACAACTGAGAGTAGTGTCGAAAAGGAGACCAAAGAAGTCCGCGGATTTTCAACACTTCACGTTTATTTTTTAGTCATACAGTTAGCTCTTGCTTCTCGCTTGCTCGCTCTCGATCTCTCCTCATCTCCTTATAATTGTCTTGTGCGGCTATCAATCATCTATCAATCATCTCAATTATTGGTGCACGATTTCCGACAGTAGAACCTTAAATTATTTTAAGACATATAAGTTGTACGTTAACATTCCATATTGTTAATTATAACTTCACTGCATTTGTAAACATTTTCATTTATTTTTTTCGGTACATTCGATTGATCATAGTCGTGAAGCGCTCTTTTTTGGCCTACGATAAAATGGGTTTTCTTCAATTCCTAGTGTTTGTTTATATAACAAACAGAAAAATACTGTACAAAGAAGCTTGAAGATATGGAATTTCTCTTCTTGTGGTCAAATCGATATCTCACTCGTTCGCTGTGCTCACTCGCGGGATATCGTCTTGAATACTCGTAGAAGAATTCCATATCTCCTAGCACCCATGTATTATTTTCTATTTATGTCTTTATTTTGAGGAATCGTACTGTTAAACCACGGAAATTACTCACAAATGTGACAATTAAATAAGAGCCTAGCTTTGATTCGTTTGCCCCACCGTAGGGAGTCTGGGTTTTGGTCGAGTGTCGAGTGTCGAGGGTGACATGTCGAGTGTCGAGTGTAACATGTCGAGTGTCGAGGGTCCCATGTCGAGGGCATAATAATAAAAGGAACCAAATAATAATAAATAAAATATTAATTCTTTAAAAAAAAAATAAAAATAACTATGAAAATAGAATATTAATAGAAATAAAGAACGTACGCTCCACGCTGTAGCGATAACAATGGGGTGACAGGCCTGCACAACTCCCATCCACGTGTAATAGCCGGTTATAGCTTTGCTCTAACGTGTATATCCTTTAGGGATCTGCCCCTTTCGTACGAGACAATAGGGGGATCTTTGAATATTCTTCTAAGCAATGGTTGTTGTTGAATTAAATGCCAGTTCTGCATAAGTATTTGTTTTAAGTTAGGCACTGATGGGCGATATTGTATGACAAAAGGCAAGATTCGCGGGCTTGTTTACGTTTCTGTTGTAGGGCAGCTTTTCTCTCCTCAAATGTAATTTCTGCGAGAGTTGTTGAAACAAGAGTTTCAGGATATTCTCTTTCGATGAGGTTTGTTTTGAATTGTGACATAGCAGTTTTGAATGCTGTTCCAGAGGAGTTAATACGGAGAAGTCTGAATGCTTCGCCCTTGATGAAGCCCAAAAAAAAAACTACCTCCAAACACATGGAACAGCCATGGGTACTAAAATAGCAGTCGCTTTTGCCAACATCTTTATGGGAAAGGCAGAATCACAAATTTTAAATCTAAGCGCTCAAAAACCACTCGCCTGGAAAAGGTATATTGACGGTATATTCTCTATCTGGAATATAAACAAAGACGAAGTCACGCAGTTCATTGAACTAACAAATAGCCACCATCCCACACTTCAAGTTCACGGCTGAAGTTTCTGACACGGAAACAACGTTCCTCGACACAAAAGTTTACAAAGGCAAAAGATTTGCACAAAAGTCTATACTAGACGTTAAAACTCATTGCAAAGCTTCTGAAACATTTCGGTACACGCATTTCTCGAGTTGCCACCCACCAGGGGTCAAAAAGGGCTTCATTAAGGGCGAAGCATTCAGACTTCTCCGACTGACTAACTCCTCTGAAACAGCATTCAAAACCGCTATGTCACAATTCAAAACAAACCTCATCGAAAGAGAGTATCCTGAAACTCTTGTTTCAACAACTCTCGCAGAAATTACATTTGAGGAGAGAAAAGCTGCCCTACAACAGAAACGTAAACAAGACACGCGAATCGTGCCTTTTGTCACGCAATATCGCCCATCAGTGCCTAACTTAAAGCAAATACTTATGCAGAACTGGCATTTGATTCAACAACAACCATTGCTTAGAAGAATATTCAAAGATCCCCCTATTGTCTCGTACAAAAGGGGCAGATCCCTAAAGGATATACTCGTAAGAGCAAAGCTATAACCGGCTATTACACGTGGATGGGAGTTGTGCAGGCCTGTCACCCCGTTGTTATCACTTTCCAACCGTATTTTACAGAATTTTAAATTCTGTAATCTCAGAGCATGAGACGCAGACCTTATAATTTGTTGGACGCCTGGTAAGTTTCCCGTTTCACGACCCATTTGCCATTTGTGTTCCAGTTTGACCGGAATACACCGAAAATACTCAAGCACAAGTAAAATGAAAACACGTGTTGATCGAACTTGAGAGTACGTGTGGGAGTAACCGCACACTTTTGAAAGGCTTTTTGTTTAATCTGAGACCACTTTCCAAAGATAGTTGTCAAAATAATAGAATATCTTATCTTAGGTTTCATTGCACAACGGGCCGCACGCCGTGGTTGATTTCCTGGATTATTTCCGCACAAACCATGGTCAAGTAACCTCGAATTGAACACAGTCACTAAACGTACCACCGGTGGAAGGTTGCTATCAAATAATTCTCTTTAAGTTTGTCTTGTTTTTCTCCATGAGACTGATGCAGATGCAGGGGTAATTGTTGTTACGGATCTGTCAACGCTTTTTCAGATGCATTGATCGCAACCAGGGTGATTCGCTGCCGTCGCTACAGCCTCTATCGGGGAGCGCGCGTTTTTTATTTCTATTAATATTCTATTTTCATAGTTATTTTTATTTTTTTTTAAAAAATTAATATTTTATTTGTTATTATTTGGTTCCTTTTATTATTATGCCCTCGACATGGGACCCTCGACACTCGACATGTTACACTCGACACTCGACATGTCACCCTCGACACTCGACACTCGACCAAAACCCAGACTCACCGTAGGTGTTTCTATATCCCCAACTAGTTAATAGGGAGCTTAAGCAAGAACGACGACGACGCCGAGAACGGCTCGTTCGAAAAAATAGGGAGCTTAAGCACGCGCGTTTTTGAGACGCGGACGGCAACCGGAAGTGAGCTGTTTTCCTTTTTAACTTGTCTTCACACAACCACATTTACATTGATTAGTATCTTTTCTCCACTAGAGATGATCACTATAAAAATCTGGAAGACACTACTGTCCTGGCACGCGAAATGTTCTCTTCCGATTGCCGTCCGCGTCTCAACGTAATTGACGAAATTTGTTAATAATAAAAACAATATTTTTTTATAAAAATATATACGAACGAGCGCAACGAGTGAGTAAAATATTGTTTTGCCACTCGAAAATAAAATTCATATCTTCGCGCCACCGTGTAACATCCTCTATATATTTTTATGCCACATCATATGTGGTGGTTTAATGGTTTACTGAATGAATATAAAAAAGTAATAAATAGATAAATTAAAACATAACAAATAAGTCTACGAGAAATAAAAATAGAAGTACATCTATTACAAGTTCGAATTCATTGACTTGGCTTATTCGGCAGTATTTAGAGGATTAACAATATGTCAACAAACCAAGCATCGAGGTATGTCTAATTATATAAACACCATGTGATCTTATTGAACCGGAAACTATGTATTTCCTTGCTTGGTAATACGGATCATAGAGGCCCTCGATTCTCAATCCAAAAAAGGTATAGTTGAGGGGTCTTAAGAATAGGAAAAAGTTTCTCTTCAGTTTTTGTCTCAGATCAAAGCGAAGTTGTTTCCTCATATGACAGCTTTGACGCCTGCTTTGACGTTTAGGTAAAATCAGTTGGTTACGCATAGTAACTCCATAATTGACACGACTGAAAAGAAAACACTGCTTAAATTACAGCCGTTGTCTAGTTCCTCTTTTTTTTAAATTGTGTTAGAGTGAAGGAACGCTGGTTTAGCTTTTAGTCAACGCTGATAAGAAACACTATGAAACCAAGAGCTATGAAACAAAACCTTAAACCAACAGGATTAATTTAGAAGTGGAATATAAAATGCATACATTTTCTCTTGTGAACAATGATCGAAACCTGTCCCTTGTGGTGATAATTTCTATATCATAGCTCGCTTTTTGGGCCCTACCACATGACGACCTCATTAAAACATATTTTTTTTTACCTTGACATAGAAAACTGAACGAACTTTGGTCTGGCAATTTCCAGTTTCGACCCCAAAAGAGGGAAAAAAGTAAATGCCAATAAAGGATTTCCTGTAGTCGAGTGAAACTTAAGAGAATAGTTCTCTGTAGCTTTTAGAAAACGTTTAATGCGATTATTTTATCATTCGACTGGCTTCAGCCTCTGCAACAGAAATATTTCACTTTTATGCCGACTGTGGCTGCGTACGTGAGGGAAAATATTGTATCTAGATAGACGGGCATCTGCACTAGACCGTCGCTGGTTTGCATACTTACCTGCGACGGAGGAATTTGTCGTCTGACAGACCACTCCGAGACAGAATTCTTCCCATAAGAGAAACCCAAAGAAAAACATCGACTTCATTTCTGCCAATCTTGACGGTCAGACTTAGAAATCGGTTCCTCGTTTTTTTTCCTGTTTTTCGCTACCTGAAACAAAATTCGTGATTGCTTTTAAGCTCTTGATACGGAAGTTGTAGTAAGGAAGAGACTGAAAACAAAAGCCTCCTGCAAAAGGTAACGACTTAAAACATACAAACCCAAAAACACGGACCTATATCACCCAGTCCAGAAGCAGGTTTTCCAGCTCATATTCGTCTAGATAGAATTTGCTAAGCTCAACCCGGTTGTCAAGCCACAGAGTACAAAGAGCAGTTTACTCGTCTATGATTACCGTTCAATAACAGTGCCAATAACCTTTCTATCATAAAAAACAAGCATTTTGACAGTTTCCGCGGCAACTGTCATCCGATATCCTGGAAGTTAAGTATTAGCTCCGGGCGTTTGATTGTTTTATTAACTTCGAAAGCGAAAAGTTTAAGTGGATATAACCTGCGATCAGGCGATTTTTTTTGGTTTTTGGTTTTTTTGTTTTTTTGGCGGGGGGGGGGGGGAAAAAAAAATACGCCTGATACAATTCTTTGTCAATTCGTCTGCCGCCCCCTAATTAAAGGATCTGTCAACGGGAATGTGGGCCACGTCTACAGACAAGCGTGAACCAATCCAAATTTACCGGAAGTAGCTTCGTTGCAAATGTCGCGCGAAATGTCTGAGCTGTGCGAGCTGGCATATTTTGCGTCGTGTCGTATGGCAGTTTAAGATGAGTTTTCCTAAGAAGGTGAACAAAACATGCCATTTTTGTGCGATTAATGTTTCATCTGGAGAAGGCACTGTTCCTCTCTTTAAGCCAACGAAAAACAAAGAGTTTTGCGGGAAAAGTTTTTCTAAAACTGGAACTGTCATCCTCTCCGATCTTGTTAAGAGCGTCGGAATAGATATTGATTCTACCTCACAAAGGGACTCGTCATTGTGTAAAAAATGTGCAAGGAAAATTTTCAATTGTTGTACCATGTTTCATGAGCTGGAAGAAGGATTTATGTCAAAGATCGGTTCTGCGAGCGAAACAAACGACGATGAATGTAGCGGTGGTGGAAATAAACGTCTTTACAGTGAGAATTATTCACCAAGCGGGTTAACTCCCGGTTCTAAAAAGCAGAGAGGTTCTTCGTCCCGGAGAACAGACGGTGTGAGTAGATCGAGGAAAACGCTTTTTCAATTGAATTCTGCCTGGTCGGCGCAAGAAAAGCTGGACGATTCTGTTGTAAACTTAATGTGTTTACCAGTGACAGAAACTGATGTGAAAGATGATTACTCGTCAGCAGTTGTCAAGGTGGGGGTTTACCTATTCTATTTCTTTTTGCTTGCACTTATGTTTATATTCCAGGAGTGAGACTTACTTTGTTTGAAATATTCCGTGATCTTGGTTACTATAATGTAACTAACTGATACACGCTGTGCCCTTTCAACTTTCTTCGCTCTCAGTTTTTTAGCCGCTATTTTCAAACAATAATTGACATAAATTGAGAAAAGGAAAGAAAGAGAAAAGATTTAGACGTTATAAGAAGGTAATTATAAAGCGCCGTTCCCTTTTGCAATGCTCTTTATCATTCCATGTATTTTTGACAAAGCTCAAAGATAAATTGGACAATTATTTATCTTCCCGTTTTAGAAATCGGCGATCAGGCAATACAATGAAGTGTTCAATGAATGTGTTCACAGTCAAGGAGTGAAACATGTCCATTTCAAATCTTTTAATATTCTAACGTGCTTACGATAATTTGCGATGAGACCGTCTCTTCCCGATGTACTGGCGGTAAATCACTTTCCCTTCTTTTTCTTTTTTCAGATATTAATTGCATACCCAAATAGACGAGTCATTGAACATGAGGCTAACCCTGAAGAAAAAATGCTTGTCACAAATTTGGCTTTAGAAAATTACAAAGCTGCTGCACATGGTGTTATGAACTTTGAGCCACTGAAAAGTAAAGTCCTGCTTGAACTGGGGAAACAATTAAAAAGGGAGATCAAACGTTACTCGAAAGACCCTTCCAATGTGTTCAAATATCGTGGTAATTTAGAGAAGCTGGCTGAGTTCACCAATGAAAGTCTACTTAAAGATGTAGAAGAGAAAATCCCCTCACTGCATACCTTTGTTAAGGCATCTGTTCAAGGTTGCCAAAAAGTGAAAAATCCTGTCAACCAAGAGGCATTAATTATTTCCAGTTACCTCAATCTTTGGATGCCAATTTCCAACTTTGCGTATCGAATTAACACAATTCTAGTCCTCGGGGGTTGCAAGAAGGAAGAAGTTGACTGCTTCCACAAGTTAGGCCTTTCCAGTCACCCAAACACCTTGCGTAATATGCAAAAAAAAGCAGCTACATCTTTTGACAAGTCAGTAAATGAGTGGAAAATTGATACAGTGAATCGCCACAAGAAAATCAAATTACTGGAAGAAGTTATCAACAGTCTCAGCGAAAAAGATGAAAATGCAATGGAAATTTGTACAGTCGATTTTTCATTGGATGCTGTTTCTAAATATAAGAATTACAGTGATGCAGTTTACAGAGCTTGTAAGGAAATGCTTCCACGGAACCAGGATGACCTTTTCGAAGATACTGACGTGCTCCCCCCGCCAAAAAAACAAAAAAACCAAAAACCAAAAAAAAATCGCCTGATCGCAGGTTAAAGTGGATATGAAAGCATCATGATATCCATGGTAAAATAAGGACTGGACCACTGGACCACTGGACCACTGGACCACTGGACATTTTTTTGGACCATTTTTTGTTTTAGACCAAAAATTGAAATCGAAAATAAACACTTAGGGAAACGTGGGTGTGCTGTTATTGAGCCGACAATGAGTAGACTGGAGTGGAATATATGTATAAAGCTTTAATAGAGAAGTGGTAACAGAGAGCCGGCCATTGTCTACTGAAATACTATATGTGAAAGCTATTCTGATATAATAAAAGTTTGGTTACAAAGTTCAAGTGGATTAAGGGCTAATCCCACAGTGGGTGGGTAGATATTTTCTTCTCCTGGGGAGGGAGGGGAGGGTTGGAGAGGGTGGAAATAGTAACACTAAAATTAACCCGGATTGTATTTCGCCGCAAATTGAACCAACAGTGATCAAATGCAAAAACGAATAATAGATATCTGTATTTTAAATATTATAATGGACAGTCTCGAATTCCCTTTTAGATCTACTTCATACCAGAGGCAGCCACGTGCCTTTGAAATCGACCCGTGAAATCACGAATCGCTCACCAGTTGCTTACTATTTCCCTCGGTATTTCCCTTTAATACTATTGTTGGTTCAATTTGTATAGGTAATCACATGATTTCGAGTGCAATTTGGGATAAATCAGCACGAGCAAATTTTTCAAAGGCTAATCAAATTGCACGAGCCCGTAGGGCGAGTGCAATTTGTAGTCTTTGAAAAATTTACGAGTGCTGATTTAACCCAAATTGCACGAGACAAATCACGTGATTACTTGTTAATAATATACAATGCAAAAATTTAATTTCAACTTTCTGCACTCGATTTCAACTTTTTGCACTCAATTTCAATTTTCTCCACTGTTTGGGATTAATTGACGTGCTCTCAGCCAATGAGCATGCTGACATTTTTGCATGTATATTATTATCAGCGAAATACAATCCGGGGTAATTTTCGTGTTACCATTTCCACCCTCTCCAGCCCTCCCCTCCCCCACAGGAGACGAAAATATCTACCCACCGCTCCCTATTCCCTAAAGAGTTTATTTTCGATTTCCAAAATATGGGCAAAAAACGTTTTGTCCCAAAAATGGTCCAAAAAATAGTCCAATGGAAGAAAGGTCTATTGGTCCAGTCCATATTTATCCTAGCCTATTTTCGTTGACAAAGTGTGCAGATTCCGTTTCCGTATCCTGTTTCAATACGATTCAATTTCTGCTCGAATTGATTATCTCTTTTTTGTAGTAAGTGGATCAAAGATTAGGGGACGATACCGTAAATATATACTCTGACTCTCTGTGTAACACTTAACTTATTTTTCATCAGGCCTTTCATATATCGTCTATTGTCGAGCATTAATTATAGTGTAAACCGACTCGCATATTCTACAATGAAACCTCAGACACATACACATTAAAACAAAAAAGTTTTTCTCTGCTGCTTGCGTACTTGCCGACAGGTGAGCAACCATGTCTGAATCACAATTAAATTCGGCTTTTCTGCTTGGTATGCCCTTTTGGTCGCTAAAACAGAATACCAACTTGTTCAATTAAATGAGATTTCAGAGTAACGCCAAGAGAAAATGAATACCTCATTTTCTCTTGGTAACGCCATAGTTAATCTAGGGACTGGTTATAAAACTCTAGAAATTTCAAAAGCAAGAACAGTGCAGTCAAAATTAGATGCTGAATCGACCGTGACACTCAGCACAATCTTTTGTTTTTGTTTCACATGTTACTTGCGAAGAAATTAGCCGAAACTTTTGATTGGTTATCCTACCGAAAAAAGTGTGTTTTTTTGCAGGTTCAAGGCCAAAAAGGCGAACATCAACATGAAACAAAGAAACTTGTCGAGTTTCATAACCATCTACATATATAAACTATGGTAACGCTTAAAGGCCGGTTTACACGCTACGATCTGTCGGCCCGACAGTGTCGGAGCGCACATCGTACGTGTATTTTAACACCCGATCTTAAGGCCCGAAGTAAAGAATGTTTTGTACCCTTCGTTCTTTTTTAAAGCGGTGTTTTTACTCCGTATACGCACTGAATGTTACTCTCAGGAAAACAAAATGGCTGACGATCACAATTTATGGCCGCTTTATTCATCAGCAGCAGCAATAACGTCATTGCCGTTACTTGCTGCAGCATTATTAAGAGGCCCTGTTAGGGGGGTTCTTTATGTCACCCGTCTGAGTTTCAAACCTTTTCACGTCGCAGTTTGGAAGGTTCGCAGGTCGCTGTCGCTGTATTAAATACTAATATATTAAAATTAATAATATTACATTCTAATTTAGATAATCACAAATTTAAAAACTCTACGATTAATTTACGTTTCAATGCTTTTTTAAAAGTTGAAATAGTTCTACTGAGTTTTAAGGTAAGGTCCAATGAGTTCCAGATGGTAGTTGTCCTATAATAAAATGTTCTTTGGCCAGTGGCAGTTCTAAATAGAGGAATGTTTAATTGTTGAGAGCTCCTAGTGGTACGCGTGCTTATATCTGCACGTTTGATAAAAGTAGAGGTCAAATAGTCGGGAGCACAGCCCGTCATGCACTTGAAGGCGAAAGTGGCACTTCGATAGTAAAGCTGGCTTGATACTGGCAGCCATTCTAGTTCTTTTAGTATGGGCGCGACGTGATCGAATTTCCGTGCACCACTTACGATTCTACATGCGAAGTTCCGTACAGATCGTAGTTTATCAATGTTACAGTTGGAGGAGTTTGCCCACACGTTTGAGCAATAAAACAGTTTACTAAAAACTAGGGCATTAATAACTGTGATAAGAGTTCCTCTATCAAAAGCATGTTTAACTCGATTACTGATTTGTCCAAGGCGAGAGACATGCAGGAGGAAACAGTGTTAACAATGTGATCATTGTATGTTAAGTGGGGATCCAGTGTCACGCCTAGGTCCTTTGCCGCCTGGACAGGTACAAGTTCCTTTCCTAGCAATGATAACGTGAAATCTCGTACTTTGGGAAGCATTTGTCTGCTACCAAATACCATGAGTTTAGTCTTATCCGGATTCAACAGTAGGTAGTTATTAAAACACCAGTTACGCACGTTAAGTAAATCCTCGTTCATAGCGATTATTGCATTTATTTTATCTTCGATCTTAAAGGAGACCAGGAGTTTTGTATCGTCTACGTAGCACTGTGAACTGCATTTTCGCGGAACAGCAGGGAGATCATTTACATAGATGCTGAAAAGAAGCGGGCCCAGAATACTTCCTTGCGGTACACCACTGGTCACAGTCAGGGGCTCAGATGAAGTAGAATTTATACGTACAACTTGTTGCCTGTCGCGTAGGTAGCTGCAGAACCATTGTAGACACGGGTAAGAAGCACCGACGTCCAGCAACTTTGATATTAGGTTTTCGTGGCTGATACTGTCGAACGCTTTGCTCATATCTAATAGTACCATAGCCGTTAGCTCTTTTTTATCGATGGCGCTAAGTATGGCGTCGGTGGTTTGAATTACGGATGTTTCAGTTGAGTGCCATCTTTTATTTCCACTCTGGTTCTTTGTTAGCCTTCCCTTTGAGAGAAGATACGATGTGAATTGATTATGAGCAACCCTTTCACAGACTTTTGATAGAACAGGTAATAACGAGATGGGTCTGTTATTCATGTGTTTGCTTGTTCGTGATCTCCGTCTTTAGGGATAGGGTTAACTTCAGCTACTTTCCAAACAGAAGGGAAGGTTGAAGTAACAAAAGAGGTGTTAACAATGGATGTGATTGCAGGAAGAATAGGAGCGAGGCAGTCTTTGATAACGCGGATAGGGATCTTGTCATTCCCAGGGGCTTTATTAGACGGCATAGATGTTATTATATCTTCTATATGTTTACCATGTGTGACACGGAATGAAAACTGTTCGGACAATGGGTATTGTCTCGGAGTAAACCAATTTTCATTGAGTTTGAAGTTACATTCATTAGCCAACGATTTAACTTTGTTTACGGTATTTTGACCAACTGCTGGGAATCACTACTCGTATTCCCCAAAGGATACAGCCCTGGTGGACTGTAAGTTCATTACGGCGTTCGTAGTATCCTGCATCTCCCTCTACATGTACTGACCACCCCTTTACCACAGAATCATAAACTCTGGCTAAAATGGGGTCACGTTGTGTCTCCTTGGCAACAGTTTCACTGGACACCAGTAGCACATTAAGCTGCATTGCATGAAAAACCTTCGCCGAATCAACATCCAACTCCCCCTTTTCACACTGCTGTAGTGGAATTCTCGACAAGCCATCTGCATTGCAATGTTCCTTAGTGTTCCTGTAATCAATGTCATACTCAAATCCAGCTAGGAACAATGCATACCGCTGGCGCCTTACTGCAGTTATAACGGGTACTCCTCTACTTCTCTAGATGAAAATTGGATTCCAGTGGCTTGACACCGCACACGATCGATATAACCTCCTTGTCAATCTGTGCATATTTCCTTTCGGTCTTGGTGAGCGACCTGGATGCAAAGGCAATTGGTCTTTCAGTTCCATCTGGCATGACATGTGAAAGCACTGCCCCTATTCCTGTTAGCTTAACCTGCAAAGCTGGGTCGTAGTGGTCTAAAACCAGCTCGGATGTTAGTAAGCGTTTAGCCTGCTTAAAAGCATGCTCACACTGTGCTGTCCACTGCCATCTGTTATTCTGCTCGAACAGCTGATGCAATGGGTGGAGAACTGTGGCTGCATTCGGTAGAAATTTGTTGTAGTAATTTACAAGTCCAAGGAATGATTGGAGTTGTGACACATTCTCGGGCCTTGGTGCATCAACTGCTGCACGAACTTTCTCTTGGATCTTGTGCAAGCCTTCACTGGTAATCACATGCCCACAAAACTCGACTCTCTCTTTGAAGAACTCACACTTCTCTCGGTTTTCTTTAAGGCCAGTATCTTGTAAGCGCTTCAATACTTTTTCTAGATTTTCAAGGTGTTCTTCATCTGTCTTCCCAGAAATGATCATGTCATCCAAAATGCATTGTGTTCCAGGAATTCCTTGGAATACCTGGTCCATTGAACGTTGCCAAATTGCAGGGCTTGAGGTCACCCCAAAAACAAGCCGATTATATTGGAATAGACCCTTGTGCGTGTTGATGGTCAAATATTTCTTTGACTCCTTGGTAACCTCCATTTGATGGCATGCTCGACCCAGATCTAACTTACTGAAATGCTTCCCTCCAGCTAAATTGGCACAAATATCCTCTATACGTGGTAGAGGATACTGTTCTTCAATCAAAACTGGGTTGACAGAGACCTTCAAATCTCCACACACACGTACTGAGCCATTGCGCTTAACAACAGGTACAATAGGACTTGCCCACTCATTGTAGCCTACCTTGCTGATGTACCCTCCTTTTGAAGACGTGACAGCTCTGCCTCTACTTTGGGTCGCAATGCATATGGCACTGGTCGAGGCTTAAAGAACCGTGGTTGGCAATTCTCTTCCACCTTAAGATCTACCTTTTGTCCTTTAAGGGTGCCTAGTTCATCGGCAAACACAGATTTATACTTGGCAATGAGCTTTTCTACCTTATCTTGAGCCACCTCAACCTTATCATGGCCCAACTTGAGAGCTTTAATCTCGCCCCAGTCCAACTTAATCTCAGATAGCCAATCACACCCAAATAAAACTGGCCCTGATTTCTCAATAACTTGGACATGAAGGTGCTTAGTTTGACTCTTGTACTCAACACTGCAGTTGATTTTTTCTTTGGGAGTGATCTTTTCCCCAGTGTAGGTCTTGAGTGTTATCTCACTATTTTGCAATTTTTTACGGCTAAAAAGTTCCTTGAACTGTTTGTAAGGGATGACAGAAACCGCAGACCCCGAGTCTTGCTCCATTTTGAGAGGTTTCCCATCAACAACAGGGGGGTAACAAAGATCACATCAGCCTTATTCCCGACTGAATTTACTTCCAAACTGGCTAGGAAATCATCACTATCACTACTGAGGCGTTCGTCACCAGACTCACTGTTATCACTACCCAGGTGATCTACAGCTACTTTACCTCGTTTCTTACAAGCTCTCTGAATTTGTCCTGTTTTCTTGCAATAATGACACACTTGTTTCTTGAAAGGACAACTCTTCTGATCATGGCTTCCATGGCAGCGGTTACACTTGAGCTCAAGTGTTTTGGCCTCTCTCTATTCCCTTCTCGGCTTAACTAAGCGATTATTCTGCTCACTTGATCTTGCCTTGTATATCTTATATCTCGTAGCTTAAACATCTTTGTAAGACTGCTCAATAGCAATACATTTGGCAACGGCAATATCAAATGTAAGTTCCTCGAGATTCAGTTTTAGGAGTTCAAACATCATTCTTTTGTCGCGAATTCCGGACACCAGCCGGTCTCTCAGTCGCTCCAATCGCATGGCCTCATTAAACTTACACTCCATGGCTAAATGTTTTAAGACCGCAACATACTCACTCACCGTTTCACTGACGTTTCGTGCTCTATTGTCAAACTCGTATCTTGCGACCAAAGCGGATTTTTGCGGTTTAAGCTGCTTTTGTAGTCGCTGGACCACCCCTTCGTACGTAACAGAATCTTCCCTCAATAGACCTGGGGCAAGCAAATCTTTCGCCAACTGGTAGATATCGGTCGGAAGATTCGTCAGTAGGACTGCCTTTTTCTGTTTTGCATCAGTAACACCATTTGCGACGAAAAAGAACTCCAGTTATTCAGCGTAAGCTTCAAAGTCGGTTCCCGCGACAAACTTCTGAACCTTGCCGATATTGCGAGCGAGTCCTTGCGCTTCGTCTTCGTTGTTTGACATCGTCACTCCTGTTAGACGTAGTAGCGATAGGGTTTGACCGTTCTACCGCAAATAAATTAACTCCATAAATCCCATCCTCGTCGCCAAAATTGTCATGTATTTGGTACAGGTTAACATACAAACCATCCAAGATGGTGGACTCACAAGCGTGACTGAAATCTCTCAATACTATGAATGTCACGTGCGTGACGTGCGTGCGCATAATATTATGTAAATGACTAAGCAGGGAGACCATAACATACTGCTCAAAATTTTGATCGACATGTCGGCTTCTTTGAAAGTGTCGACCCGACTACCCAAAAATCTGTTGCAACAGATTTTCTGAGTCGGGCCGATTTTGATTTTCACGAATCGACAGTAAATCGGACGTCAAAATACACGTACGATTTGCGCTACGACACTGTCGGTCCGACAGATCGGACCGACAAATCGTAGCGTGTAAGCCGGCCTTAGGGACGGACCATTAGAAAAGTGATGGGGGGGGGTTGGGAATTTTCAGCTTGCACGAATTTTTTTTTTTCGCTCATGCTTGTGCAGGAATTTTATTTTCAGGTGAACCCCTCTGCACGAATTTTTTTTACTACGTGTGAAAAAGTCACAATTGGACCTTCCTTCTGCATGAATTTTTTTTTTTACCTTCTGTTTGCATGAATTTTTTTTTGGCATTTTCCCTTGCATGAATTTTTTTTTTGTTTTTTTTCCCCACCCCCACCCCCCATCACTTTTCTAATGGTCCGTCCCTTACTAGTGTGTATTCCCACCTGAAGGATCCTGTTTTCATCTTCTTCACCTTTTGTATGTGTTGCTTTTTGTATTTGCTTTTCGTTTACCATTTCTGAGCAAACCTAATGTAATGTCGTTTGTTAATAATTTTCATTTTCGAAGTGAGCCCTCTCAATGAGCACTGTAACTCTTCGGGCCAACTTTACCAGAAATATGTTTAAACAGGAGCCCATGGGCTCCTGGTTTAAATAATAAAAAGAAAACATTTAAGTGACGGATCGCTTATTAAGTCCCAGTTGGGGGGCGGCCGGCTGATTTTCAAGAAAGTAACGCCTTTCAAAACTTAACCCCTCTCCTAAATTGTGTTAGATAAAATTTATACCCCCTTTCCCATCTTATGCTAATAATGCTGCTGTTGCTGTGTCATAAAATTTGACCCGCTCACGTTTCTTACTAGTCCTACTAGTGAAACATTTTCCCATACCCCCAAAAAGGTGCTTGCTTAAAAATTGTACGCCCTCCAAAATCACCGTCCCCCCATTTCCCGGTCCCTAAAAATGCATTGACACTACACAACTGTAGTAAAAGAAGGACTGGTAAAGAACATACTTCTTCCTTATTGGGGTGGTGCTGTTTTCAACAACTTTTCCTGAAAAATGGATTCTAGTGAACAGCGCAGTTTTTCTTTCTGACCAGTCAGGTCGAAACTCGGTTGCATATTGAGCATACCCTCGACGTGTAGGCGTTCTCTCAGTTTCCCTCTTGGCACGTTAATCATGTCAGGACTGGGTATGAAAACTACGTCCTTCAGAAGTACCTCTTTAGCTCCTGCTTTTAGGTCATAATTTCTTTTTCTCTTCGTAGTAGACTTCGTACTTGAGGAATCACCGAATTACCGGAAAGCAATCCACAACGCATCATCGACACTCAAACGAGATGTGCTTGTTTGCGTGAGATATATCTGTTGAAATGAGCTGGAAAATTTGTCTGGGGCAAGAGTTGCCGGCGCCGAAACTTGACTGGTTGATGATGAAGCCGACTGCAATCGCCTAAAGGACAGCGAGTCTTGCAAAACTTAACGTCTTCAGCAGTTCTTCGTTGACAGCCGCCTTGGTCTACCCTGTTGATTTGGCGGCAAACGTTGTTTTCAGCGGCCTGACATGTTCTATCGATTTGCAATAATCTAATCGATAAAAAGTTTTGCGACGCTCCGAGCTTTCAAGTGCTGTATGTACGACACGGTTCTATTTGTGTGAATCAAGTCAAATATTTGAAACGAGTTTTGTATGAGTGGCTCAAGTTTTGTAAAGATTCAAAGGAAGTTTTATATATTTACAAGATGTTGTGTTTATTTGGAAACAAGATGGATATTTGAACACCGAGTTATGTCTGTATGAAAAAAGGATTACATAAATATAAGAAGAAGCAGTCTTATATATATCAAGGAAGCATATATTTTTTTCCTTTTTGGCGTGTCATACCCTTCGAATCGACATATTACAAAACAATACATTTTGAATTCAGTACAGCGTACGCTTACAGTATATGAGGTTTTTAAATACAGAAATTACCAAAATGTAATTGAATTTAGTGTCCGTTTCCGCTGAATAGAGGTTTGTCATAAAGGTAAATATAAGACGCTAATTTCGGGACCAGACTATGTCTTCGCTTAATAACAGATGCCCGTTTCATCGGTAGGCTCGATTTCGGCCGCTCACTCGGGTCCGAGCTTTCCTACCCCGAGTAAGCGGCGGAAATCGGCGAACCTGCTTCATTGGGGGTCCGTACAATAGAGGTTTCACGGTATCGTGAATCCTGATTGGCGAAAGCACTCACTATCTAGTCTGTGATAGATGGCCTCCTAGACAGACGTTTTGTGGTCTTCGTCACGCGTCCTTGGTGGAGGAATTCGAACACGTGTCGAATTCGAAGACGGTTCATAGAACCTCTTTGTACTTAGGTGTTCAGTGATGTATCATAGAGGTCAGATAGCGAGTAGCAAAAAACTCCGTGCTCGGAACAAAACAATACACTTTTAAAGTCCAACCTTCAATGAATACATTGATGTGAAATTGGGTGCTTGATTATTGACTCATAGAAAACTCGAATTCTTATGGTAATTGTTACCTCCTGTTCTATCACAAATCCTGGAATTTGATTGGCTAACATGCTGAGGTCAAATATGGTGGCCAGATAAAGAACAAATGACATAGCTTAAGACAGAGGAGAAACAGATATCCGTGTAAGTGTTATGAATTTATCACGAGCTTATGACTTTTATTGATCATTTTCTCGCAAACAACTAAGTTTTAAGTTTTATGCTTCTTCCTGGTTTCCCCTTCCGAACACTTACTCGTCTGTACATGTCCTTGGGCATTTTTGATACCAGTTTCCACTGAAGTACAATAAAGAGGACAAATAATAAAACGGAAGCACACAGCGTTTCGCGAGAGAAAAAACTGAAGTACAGCTTGGTATTGTGACAGATTTTAGCTCATGGCCTCTAACACATATTGGTACACATCTACTTGTAGACTAATGCAAATGCCGCAATCTGATTGGCTGAAGCACTGCAGAATAACAGCCATTTGACTGGACTTGGTTGAAGATCGTTTTCAAAATGGTGACTTATGGGCGCTTTTAGGGATGTTTTAGTAGTTTGGTGCTTTTTTCACCGACAAATGATTTGTTTATTATGATTATTATTTCTTAAAATAATTAGATTATTCGCTCTCGATTTCTATGAGGTGATGGTTGATTCGGCCTTCTGGCACATCAACTAGCTATCACCCAATAGACTGATCTCGAACTCATAATCTAATAAGAGAGCTTAATTATAAGCAAGAACGACAACGACGCCGAAAATGGCACCTCAAAAAAATGGATTTGTTTTTCTTCTGTACCATTGGCGGCAGGCTTGAATTCTTTCCATAATTTTTCAAACGCCGATTTTTCCAACTTCACCCGTTCACAGTTCATTGCAGCTTTTTATCGGCAATCTTGTCGTTGTGCACTCGCGTCTTCCAGAAAACCTGAAAAATGGTCATTTTACGTTGTTTTATTGCAGAGGACGGCAAAGAAATCCACCAGACTGTATTTTGCACGTGCAGTTTCATTGTTTCGTTCATCAACGCTATTGTTTGGTGCCGTTGTAGTCGACGTCATCGTCGTGTTTTGCTTATAAGGTCCCCGTTGCCAAGTAGTAAACGACGCGGATCAATAGATAAATAGCATATGGTTGGTTTCTATAGAATACTCAGTGTGGAGGAAACACGTAAACGGCCACGCCCTGGGGCAGCTCATGCAGCATTACTAGGAAGTCAGTTGGAGAACTTCTCGGTCACCTGATAAAGTAGTTGTCTCCAGGTCTCTAGAAGACAAAAGAAGAATAGCTTTGATCAGGAATGAGAACAGCAGCGTTCGTTCTGTCAAAGAGAAAATTTTATGTAGGAGTAGGATCCCTAGCGACTCTAAGCAAGTTTTAAGAGTGCACCGTAAGGAGTACTTCGCTAAAAATACATTCGAAGTAAACATTTCTGAAAGTTTACTTTCTAACTCTGATCAAAGTTGGACAGTGGGCAGCCGGCGAGAATTCGATTACGAAATATGGATCGAGTAGAACTGTAAAGAAACTAGACGCTCCACGTAGCGTTAACTCGGGCTTGCTTGGTTCGTGCATTGTGAAGCTTCTGTGCTTTTAGTTTACTGCTAAAAAATCTTCCTCAGAAAACGCTGCATTGCATACCAAACTCGACTCCCGAAGACCAAACACGTCGCATAGTCGCATAGTCGCATGCCGCATGCACGATTAGTCATCCCTAGTTTCCACGCTCTCCACGAGGAACGCCTGGGACCATGACCCCCCATTTGGCGACCAAACCGCTAGCATTTTTAGACTCGGGCTTTGCTTTGTAAGAAAGCCCGAGTAAAAACCGCAGTCGGTAGAGCGCCGGCCTGTCGAGCGGGAGGTCGTGTATTCAAACCTCGGCCGGACCAACACTCAAGGTCTTAAAATAACTGAGGAGAATGTGCTGCCTTTGTTTTGACATTTGCAAATGGTTAGACATTCTAGTCTTCTCGGATAAGGACGAAAAACCGTAGGCCCTGTCTCACGGCACTGTTCGAAAAGAGTACTGCGGACGTAGACCCTCGTGTTGTGGTGGACCTTTGAATTAGCTGACTTAATCAGGGCCACAAGTTTATAACCCTATGGCTATTACGTGCTACCCTGCATAAATAAAGTCTTTATTATATTATTATTATTATTAAAGAAGGTTATAAAATATGTCTGCAACCAAGAGTGCAAACTATTTCCGAAAGTCTTCAAAGCTAAAGCCTTCAGGAAATCATATGCTGTTCAGTGTTGTAACGTAAGCCAAAAAGCGATATCTAATATGTTTTTCAACTTAAAAAGACAATTCTGCTATCAGTTTCAGCAATAATTCCTCGAAACATATTTGCCAACTGAGTTGAAAAAACACATTCTCAAAATTATTTTCTTCCATTGAAGTACAATAAAGAGGACAAATAATAATACGGGGGCAAACAGTGTTAGCGAGAGAAAAAACTGAAGTACAACTTGGTATAGTGACATATTTTAACTCCTGGCCTCTAACGCATATTAATTAAAATCCACTTGTAGACTAATGCAAATGTCGCAATCTGATTGGCTGAGCTACTGCAGACTAGCAGCCATTAGACAGCTCTTGCTTGAAGATCGTTTTCAAAATGGTGACGTATGGGCGCTTTTAGGGAAGTTTCGCAGGAAGATTTTGTAGTTTGGTGCTTTTTTCACCGACACATGATTTGTTTATTATGATTATTACTAAAGCAATTAGATTATTCGCTCTCGATTTCTGTGAGGTGATAGTTGATTCGGCCTTCTGCCTCATCAACTGTCACCCAGTAGACTGATCTCGAACTCATAATCTAATTGTTAAATAGTAAACGACGCGCACTGTTGCATTCCAAAGCAGATGATGGCTTAATTAAGACAAGGGAGATTTGTGTGTGCGCATTTCAATACAATGACATTCATTTATTTTTATTCATTTAACTATTAATTAACATTGGCCTTACAATATAAATGTATTCTAAGGTTCGTTTCCAACATCGAACTTTTCATGTGCCGAATCTAATGCAAATTACCTAGAACAAAATATTTTCTTAATTAGCATTAGATTCGGCACATGAAAAGTTCGACGTTTGAACCGCGCCTAAGGTGCTTTACATCAATGTAGTAAAAATGATAAACATGAGAACAAAAAATATAAATAAAATATCTGATAAGATAAAGCATGTAAAGGAAATAGATAAGGGACGGACCATTAGAAAAGTGATGGGGGGGGGGTGGGGAATTTTCAGCTTGCACGAATTTTTTTTCGCTCACTGCTTGAGCAGGAATTTTTTTTTCAGGTGAACCCCTCTGCACGAATTTTTTTACTACTTGTGAAAAAGTCACAATTGGACCTTCCTTCTGCATGAATTTGTTTTTACCTTCTTCTTTGCATGAATTTTTTTCTTGGCAGTTTCCCTTGCATGAATTTTTTTTTGTTTTTTTCCCCACCCCCCCCCCCCCCACCCCATCACTTTTCCAATGGTCCGTCCCTAACCAGTTATAGTGAGTATGTCTTACAAAGTCTTTGCGCGCGAACATCGAGGGCTTTAATAATAAACTCATCATAGAGCAAAGAGTGTTTTACCTTGAACTATGGTAGTTCTGATGTAGAATCCCAGCCGTAGTAAAAATCGATCCAGCAGCCAAACATAGATCAATGTGCTTATAACTTCCTTGCTCTGAAATGTTTGTTTCCAGAGTTACTTTCCTCTTTAGCTTAGCATTCATCCTCTAGAACGATCGTGGACAAAAACAAAGAAACATACAAACAAATAACAAAAAAAAAAAAACGGTTCCAGCCAGTTTTACTCCCATTGTGGGGATAGTTTCTAAAGAAACTGGTGCTGCGTCGGTGGGAAATTGAAACACAAGAAACTGGGTAAATCAAACGAGTTCATTAAGTAAGTTATACCACCGTAAGGTAAAAGGGAGGTGCTGACGTTTCGAATGGCTAATGGCTAATGGCTAATGGCTCCGAAACGTCAGCACCTCCCTTTTACCTTACGGTGGTATAACGTACTTAATCAACTCGCTTGATTTATCCAGTTTCTTTAGTTTTACTCCCAGTCGACTTTCCTATTGGTCAGTTGTTACTCAGTCTACCTGGGCCGGGTTGTTCGAAGCAGGGTCAAGGTAACCCAGGGTTAGTGCGAAATTTAAATGCTGATACGAGAGCTTAAAAAGCACATTCAGTATAATTCTTTTTTAATACAATTTGATGATTGCATGCTCTGAAAAAAGTAGAGAAAGTTATCGGGGAAAATGCTTTCTAACAAGAGGAAAAGAAATCCGGGTTAAAATTTAACCCTGGGTTAGCACTAATCGGCCTTCGAAGAACCGGCCCCTGATCTTTGGTCAAGGTGACACGGAAATGTGAACGTGGGTAAGACATCCTGCAGTCAAACTGGTACTGAACAAAATTTGAAAAGGCAGAAAAAAAAAATGCAGAGATCCTTGCAAAGACAGTCATGCACGCAACTGCACCCCCTGAAAATCTTGATATACTTACTAATGTTAATAATTATCTTTATATGTCAAATCACTGGTCTTCCCTTCTGAGAGGGTCAAGCCAAACAAGTACAAAAAGTTGAGGATATCTACTGGCTTTATAAATTGAATTTGAATAACGGAGAGGCTAACGTTTCAAGAGTTAAACCATCGATCTGATGTTTTGTTCGCCCAAAATATAAACTGGATTTGACTCTAAGGATACAGTGCGTCTTTACGATGGCGACAATACTTTTCAATCTACTTACGCACTGTCGGTGAATAACATAGGCCATAACCACTATTAGCACAACCCCGACTATCAGCGTTATTTGCCATAGCTCCAAACCACCACGCGTGCGCAGCTTTGGTCGCCTTCTTCTTAATTCAGCTGTGATTATATCTGCTCCGCAGATATAAATATTCAAAAGTGTCAAATTTATTGGTCCGCTCCAGCTGGTATTTTCTAGAAGGCCTCGCAGATTTTTAAAGGAAGAATTAGACATAGCTTCAATGCAGATTTGAAGTCTAACGCCTTGTTGTTCTTGTTCTGATGGCGAGTTTTCATTCTGTGACAGGATTCCTGCAACAAATGCATCTTCGTGAAGTTGACGGGTTGTTATTGACCAAGTGATGGGTCATGAGAGTGGGAAATATTGACCGAGGCCCTTCGAGAAATTTATTTTTTTTTTTTATATATAACACACGGAACCTTGAAAAACGATAGGGACCAATCAGACTGCAGTATTTGTTAATGTGGCCTCTTGGACAAAAATAAGTTTACCCCATTTGGCCCTGCGAGCGGGCAAGGTAAAACAAAACCTGCAATGTGATTGGTCACTCAGGTGTGCGAAGTAGAGCAGTCGCCATTTGAAACGTTACTTTATCGGTGTATAATAAATCTTTTTTCGACAACGTTTGTTCGTCAAGATGGCTGGATATTTTCTTAGTCCTTTTTTTTTATTCTCGTGGATCTTGACTGCGTCTCGGTCAATAAAAAATGAGTTCGGCCAGTATTTGACTACACGCGTGGTCAATTAACTATACATATTACTTTCGATCCATTTCCCGACCATCATTTATGCAAATAAACTTGCAAAGCAATGAGAAAATCTTTTCAAGACATCTGTTCAAGCAATGTTAAGTTTGAGCGTCTTCATTGGAGTCTGAAGACCTGTGTAATGTTTCTCAAATCATATACTGGCAAACAATGATTCCCTTATCTTCTCATGATCAGTGATAAGTGCAATGCAGGTTAAAAGAGGGTCTCAATGGGGTTAACCGTTATTCGTAAAACAGCCAAAAAATTTAGCCGTTAGGCGTAAATATTGAAACATTTTAGCCGTTAGCCGTAAAACAGCCAAAAATATTAACCGTTAGCCGTAAAACAGTCAAAAATATTAACCGTTAGTCGTAAAAGTCACAACCCCATTGAGACCCTCTTAAAAGTCCTCAGTTAACGCAAGAAGATTCCAAAACACAAATGCGTGAACTTCAAAAAATGGCACTTCAATCTGAGAACAGAATCACATATTTTTTCGTCAGTTAGAAGCTCTCTTTGCACATTCGCAAACGAATGACTTAGAATCAAATAATTATTAAAAGTATTTTGCAACATGGTATCGCGCGTTATATCATCCACATACTAAAACGATAACGCTTCATTGAGTCACATTTCCTTCCATGTTGAAAAACTCAACTTTATCAACGATTTAGTAGTTTTTGAAGTACTCCTCACTCTGCAAATTCTCTATCTGTCATAAAGTGACAAAAACGTATCGACATTCATTCAGTTATCAAAACTTATTCTCCCAAAAAAAGTGGAAAAGTTCTTTTTACCCGGAAAGAAGAAGGTCTAAATGGGGTGATGACTGTTTTACGGCTAATGGTTAATATTTTTGGCTGTTTTACGGCTAACGGTTAGTATTTTTTACGCCTAACGGCTAATTTTTTGGCCGTTTTACGGCTAACGGTTAACCCCATTGAGACACTCAAAGAAGGGAAAACAAATTGATCACCCTCACCTTTTAAGATCACAAACCAGGTTAAACACAATAGAACTACTTTTGTGGCTGCCATAGTGAAAAACGACTCAATAAACGTATCAGCTTTAACGCCTTATTATCAATTTTGCTCTCGTATGTAGTGCTTGCTTACGTCAGTCAAACACAGCCATAAAAGCGAAAAGCAACGTTACAACGGTAGCTCACTCCTGCCAATCATATTCTGTCAACTGATGGCTGTCAATCATCTGATAAGACACGCTTATTAATAGACACCATTCACACCAACTGATAGATGTTAACAGTTACTAACCACAGTTCGTCAGGGCTCCTGTCAGTATTAACAAAACCAGGTAATAAAATTATGATAGTTTAAAATAGTGTAAATAATCTTATCACAAGGGACATATAGGTCATGTGAATAGAACATGACACCGGGAATCTTCAATTATTTCTGGCTCGCCCCTTGTTACGTTTTCCGTGCGACGAACCCAGTAAAATTTCACCGTTTTGTGTTGCTGATTGAACAAAGGCAGTATTTCCAAGCAGTAAATTTTATTGTTCGCGTCCTCCCTGAATGGCTTCAGTGAAAACATAACTTTTTCTAGAGTTCATGTCTCATTATCTCAAGAATAATGCAATATTACTACTACTCAGTACTAATAATAACAGCAATGATAACCAAATGAAGAAGAAGAAAAATAAGAGGGATGAGCTCATGAAGAAAAAAGGAAAAACAAACAAACTCAAAGTTAAATTTCCAAACCTATATTTCTCACTGTTATATATGTGTGTTTTTTTTGCTTTGCCATTTTAACAAAACTATGCTATACACCTTATTCCAAAATGGCGGCCATTAAAATTTTCTTTTGTTTTTATTCAAATTATCCCTTGATGCCTCGTCCTTAAACTAAAATTCAAAAGAATATTTTACCTTGAACGAGGCATCAAGGTCTAATTTAAGTAAAAACAAAAGAATATGTAAGAGGCGGCCATTTTGGAATAAGACATATAGGACCATTTGTTGAAGGACAAGGGAACGAAGCTTAGACCTTGTAAACGAATTACCTTTGGCGCTTTCAGTGCAGCTTTTTTTGCTCTATTTAAAAGAATCAAATTCTATTTAAAAGAGTCAAATTCAATGCAATCCATATTGAGTTTACTTATTAGGAGACGCAGCTGGTGAAAGTAGGGAACAGATGGAAAACTGAGAAACAAAACCATAATAGCCCTCCCGCTGTCAAATCAAATGAATTATTGTTCATGCTATTGTGGATTTCGGTCTCCCCTACAATTTCCAACCAGTCACGAAAACAACCTAAATATACGGCTTGTAAATACCAAATAAAGCATTTTTATCGTCACTGCATAGATAACAGAAATTTTTAACTCGAGCGACCGACCAGACGCTATGTTTTTGCGAATTCCTTGGGCAATACCCATTCTCACTGCAATGAGTTTTTCATCAGGTAAGCTTACAATCTCGGTTATACGTTATTTCTGTTTGATTATTTTATCGCCAACAAAGTAAGGCAGTGGGAGAACGAAAGCATTTTAAGCTACAAAGCAGATTTAGATCGACTTATCAGTAGCATGTTAGAGAGATGATTTCCGCTTCAGGATGTTGAACTATACTGATGCATCCGATAAAAAAAACGAAAAAAAGGTTAATTTCTATAGCCATTTTAACTGTTACAATAACGTCATGTTTCAAAAGAAAATCATTGTTTTCTTTTTGGCTACACATATCGATTTTCTATTTGCTAATTACAGGTACTAATGGTTCTTAGTTGTTCAAATGTCAAAGCAATCTGATGAAGAATATATATGGCCGTAATCGTCAGAAATCAGTTTTGTGTCATGTGTCGTCTTGAAAATTGGAGTCTGAGCCTTAGCTAATCAAAGATATGTGTTACATGTTTAGAGCACCGGCTTGGCAAGGTTTATGACAAGAAAGCCGCTTTTTTAGTAAAGATAGAAAAATGTTGAATATTGTGGCCAAAACAAAGAAACGTGAAAATCTAGAAACTCTGAACCGTCTAACCACAACTAATTTCGTGCAAAGTGCGGCTTACGAACTTGAGTCGAAAAGCTTGAAGTCACCAGTAAGCAGTTATTTAAGGCTGGTAAGTTATAATTTTATCACAAATGACAAAACAAGGAAGAATGAAACAGAACAAATCAAAACAGGTATTCGGACGACCTTTATCGCGAAGTTTTGTGTCCATCTTGCGGTACATGCAAAAATGCTCGCATACACGAACAC
Organism: Ricordea florida; assembly: GCA_949710005.1. Taxonomy (NCBI): domain Eukaryota; kingdom Metazoa; phylum Cnidaria; class Anthozoa; order Corallimorpharia; family Ricordeidae; genus Ricordea; species Ricordea florida. The sequence goes on along the minus strand of OX453275.1, from coordinate 25,088,072 downwards.
AACAAGAAGTGCATGAATTCAAATTCTCTGCTAATGCATTTTATGACTATTGTATAAGATAAAATATTTGTTTTGGCCAAAACTATTTAAGAATTTTTTTAAGGCAATAAAACGTTGCTGGTGGAAAAGGCCCAAGGGTTTTACTCAGATTCACTCACAGTAAAGATTTCGCGCGTAAATCTGAGTTCATAGCGGAGCTCCACAGCGGCTCGAAGAGCCGCAGAGCGGAGCCCCATAACTACCGTGCGAGGATAGAAATTGAGAAAACCATGCGTTTGAGTTTTCATGGTCATTGTGACTAGCGGCATGGCTCGCGGGCGCGTGCGCCTAGCGACGACGACGACGACGAACGACGTTGCCCCAACATGGCGGCCATAGTCATCTGGGATATTTAGAAGGTCTTAAACCGAAAGGAGGCTTTGTTTTTCGCGCGCTTTTCGCGGCTTGCCGCGGCTACACAACCTACAGCCAACAGTCTACAGCAGTCTACAATGTTTTGCTGAAGAAACGGATTTTATTCCATAGGTACTGAGATTTACTCCTTATAAATCTGTGTGAGAAAAATAGTCTGTAAAAAACTAGAAGCAATTTGATTGGTTGGACCATTTTCTTTACTAGTGAAAAAAAGTGGTCCGACCAATTCACTGTTCATAGAGGTGGGATCAGTTTTGGCGCCATCAACTCGGCAAAAAGTGAGCAATAACGGCTTCTTCCTCAGCTTCGTCTTTGAGAAATTCTAGGTTTGCAGATACAGCTTCAGTCGAGGACTTCATACAAGATCAAGAAAATAAAAATACGAATAACAAATCCGAACAGCCCGTCGCTTCACTGAAAGAATTCTTGACGTTGAAAGGCGAATCAAGGTCCGTAGAAGAAATTCCTTCAAACGAGCTCAATTCAGTTCATGAGTGAATTTGTCCGGTAGCAGTGGGAAAGAAGGAAAACAAAGATTATGAGCCAAGTTCGCTGCGTTCTCTTATTCGCAACGGTTATTTGAATAAAAAAGCTACGGATTCAGCATCTCAAAAGAAGTGGTGTTTGAAAAAGCAAGAGCCGCATTAAACTGATCAAAACAAAAAGGTAATTTTACATTGTATTTCCCGTACACAAGACATTCCTGAGTCATTCATGACTCATTTTAAAACGTTTTTAACTGTCTTTGGTTCTTATACTTCTAGCGACATTTCCAACAGTGTTTAAAGTAGAATTTTCCAGTTCGTGCAATGTTTGTATCATTTTCGAGAAGTAAATTTTGAACGCATTTTTAACTTGACTGTCATGTTTATTCGGTATGCTCCAAAATAAAGCTTGCTAAGTGCGTTTTGCACCTTGTTGTGGTATCTTGATTTTTCTAGCCCAGCGTGATTCATGATCAGTTAGTAGTATTTTGTAAGGAGTAAATCTCAGTACCTAAAAAATAAGCAAATTACTTCATGGTTAGTTCGCCCGTACCATTTTTCTTCACTCGTTGTGAAGAAAAGTAAACTCACTCGTTCGCTGCGCTCACTCGTTCGTTTTCTATTCTTCACAACTCGTGAAGAAAAATCGTCCGCCCTCACTATAAACCATGAAGTAATCTCTATATTCATAGCGGTTTTGGAGGAAAAATTTTCTTCCTACAAGTTTTCAAGCGTTTTTGGAGGGACATAAGCATAAAGCTGAGTGTCTGAGATTTTTCCTTTGTTAAAGAGCTGCCTAGCTGCTTTTGGTGTTGCTTTAAAACTATTATAATTTTGCTGACCAGGTAATTAATGGTTCTGATGAAAGGTTTCAGTAATAGTACGTTGGGACAGACAAGCTTCATAGCCTTTTCACAACGGGTCAGTTTTACCTTAGAATTCAGTGACCCGCTGGGAATTGCTATCTAGGACCCCTGCCTTTTTCCCACAAATGAAAAGTTAATTTAAGCCCTACAAAAGTAGACATAACATATTAACCTTGTTCATTTTACTGCTGTTTACTTCATTTTTATGTTGTGAAATACCAATATCTAATAGCAACTACAATATACAGTTGGCCTTTTGCATTGGAAAAACTCTATAAAGAAGAAACTTAAGTTTTAGATGCAAAAGATTTTATGATCTTTGTCATATATTCATTGCAAGTGTATGTGCTGTATGTGATAACAAGTGTTTCAAGTTTTCTAAACGCCTTATGCTTTCAATCATGATTTTCCACACTAACTGTATGGACAAATGACTGCCCTAGATTTCTAAGCCGTAAAGAAGAAATGGTATTGTTTAGAGCTGTTTTAATTATTACCACCTCTGATGCAAACCCTATTCTGAAGAAAACTTCATTGCTTGTAGTAGTAGAGGAACAATACCTTTACCCAGATTAGGACATACATCCCACTCCATAACAATACATTATGTTAAACAAAAGATATTACAATAACAATAACATCAATATCAGTAATAATAACAATAATGATCATAATAACAATATAATAATACGATAATTATAATAATCATGATAATAACTACAAGTAATGATGATATAATGATAATGATATAATGATAAGTAAATACATAAATTGGGATTTTATCCCTGATAGGAAAACCATTACGAGTTCTTAAAAAACTAGCTTCGCAAGGTTTTGCCCGGCGGCAGGAGTCGCATTTCTAGTAAACCTGTTTTCTAGTTAATTAAATGGTGGACTCATATTCTTGCTTGATGAAGTCGTATTATTCTTTTTCTTAGCGTCAAATTCATCCATTCACGAAATTCAAAGCCTCATCTTTCCCTCATCGTCAACACTGGTATGGCACACATCAATGACAGCGATATCACCCACACCGTCAAACACAGACAACAACGGTTCACCAGACGAGATAACACGACCTCGAGAGATCAAAGTCAGGTCTACAATCACAGGAATCTTATGGAAGCCTCAGTACAGCGATGTAAAAGGTACTGCCTACAAAGCCCTTAAATCCTCGTTAGAAACAGCTCTAAACGGAGCATTGGAAAACTCGATTGATGGTTTTGTTATGAGCGCAGTGCGGTGGTTCAACAAGGGTGCAGATCAGAGTGTCATTGTCGATTTTTCTATTTACGCTTTTGGTACAGAATATCTCTCAGTTGAAGCGCTTCAAACGATTTTGTTGCAAGCTTCGTCTTCAGGTCTGTTGGGGAACTTAACGATAAAAGACATCACAATTTTAAGTCAAGAGCAGGAAGAAGGGGCAAAGAAAGATGAAGACGACTCGATTGTAATCGAGCTGTGGAAAATAATCTTGCTCGGAGCATTAGTGATTATTTTCATTCTTCTCGTCTTTATCCTTGGCCTACTGGTGAGCTAAGTTTTAGCTGATATTATCTTAATAATTTTCGGTACTTCAGCAATGGTCAATGCTTAACGTGCATATATGTAGTTCTAGACGCACGCGGATAGTTGGGAGAGCACGAGCGGTAGTAAGAGTCGGTCGAGGCAAAGCCAAGACCGAATATATCGCCCGCAGACTGCTCTCCCAACTCTCCAAGTGCATCTAGAACCAGACACATGCACAGCTGGATCATTGCTTTTATAACATAGCTACAGCTGTACACGGCATAAACCTTAGTTTTTGCCTGATCAAGATAAAAATCAGGTCAGGCATATATGTAGTTCTAGACGCACGCGGATAGTTGGGAGAGCACGAGCGGTAGTAAGAGTCGGTCGAGGCAAAGCCAAGACCGAATATATCGCCCGCAGACTGCTCTCCCAACTCTCCAAGTGCATCTAGAACCAGACACATGCACAGCTGGATCATTGCTTTTATAACATAGCTACAGCTGTACACGGCATAAACCTTAGTTTTTGCCTGATCAAGATAAAAATTCTTCTCAGCTTGTGCGTATGCTTTCAATCATCAATCGAGTAAACTGCTGTCGAAAAAGGACTCAAAGTATTTAAACTCAGACGGATTAATGTTCCATATTTATAACAATTGGAAGTACAAATGATCTGTGAAGCGTTAGCAATATTTTACCATTCAGCTAAAACGAATTCAACTTCAAAATCTGGCATAAAGTTTGATCAATATAGGGCAGAGTCATTTTGCGGAATGCATCCAAATTTGAACGCTTCAATTGAATTGAATTTGAAGTCTAACCCCCATCTTGTCACGGGATTTTTCGATCTACAAGTGCATTGTATTATTGACAGCTGCTGAGAGTTGAATTGATGGCTCAAAATGTGGTCTTACCGTGCGGAAGACTGCTCCACGCTTCGCGGCAAAGAACATCGCTGCGTAGCGTAACTGAACGGCCGTAGGAAGCGAAATAGAAAGACGTAAGCTTTTGCTCGTTTCTGTTCTGTGAAATTGCCATTATATATATTAGGGTTTGGATTTTGTTACTGTACAACAGAATTGTGTTTATGGCTCGTACTGAATGACTGATGTATTGGAGTAACAACTGTGCTTGGCTTTCCTAATTTCGTGTGCTGTCGAGCTTGTTTATACCAAGTGGTTTGATGTCGTACTACACAGTGTTCCTCATTTGGCTTTGGCGTTTCTTATACCGGGCAAATATTTCACAGAAACAAGGTGAATTGTATCAGTTCAAGGAGGCTAAATTTAGCAAAGCTGCAAAAAAAAAAAAAAAATTATCGACATTCATCGACAATTACATCGAGCGTAGTACATCAGATACTATACAAAACTGTGGTTTTGACAAACGTGGATTTGTAAAATTTTTAAGAAAAAGGTTAACAAAAGCAAAAAAAAAAAAAGATTATGAAATCTTGAAATAAACAGATCTTTTGTCTTCCTTGTCCGTTCTGATCGTTAATTTTGGAATAGGTTTTGTAAATTTTCTTTCGACAAATTAGGAAGCCGAGTCGTAGAGGGTGTTTCGTATTCGTGACTCCGACTTTTTATCATATTTTCATCTCTTTCGTTGTCACCTTTGCAAATGTGTGGTCACAAAATTGGAATTTCATGCAAAGATTAGAAACTAGTCTTCGAGCTCGGCAAAAGTTGCGATTGTTTCAAAAAATGAAAGTCTTTTCCGCAAAAAGCACGAAAATTTTTTGCTGGATCCCAACGCGTCATAGCGTGCCCCATCACAGTGCAATATCCAGATCTTGTACATGACTAGCCAGCCAATCAGGGTGCGCGTAAGAACGTAGCTATGTTCATAATCCAGAATGGTATGAACGCAAAGGGGTAGTACTACACTTCCATCAAACCAAAGTGTGGCTCTAGATTTTCCGTGGCGTGTGACCATTTTATAAAGAGCTACTGAACAGTACGGTTTCCCTGTGGTACTGTTTGTTTTCAGTTTCTAAAGTAGGGTTCAGCATGACTCGGAGGGAAGACACTAAATAGGACTGTACTTTGGCTCTGTTTATTTTACTCTCTCATCCGTGGATCAAATCATGCAGTACTATGACCATATATTGGAACGGTACTGAGTAGTACTGTACTGTGGTCCTGTTTATTGTACTATGAACTATGATTCTGACATTTTCATCTATGGATCAAACCGAGCGGTGTGATCATTCTTTGGAACGCTACTGAACAGTTCTGCCATGACGGTGTTACTGTCCGACTACATAGCGTGGCTCCAACGATTTCATATATTGTGACGATTTAATCTTAACAGTACTGTTCTGTGGTAATGTTGGTATTAATTTTGCTGCCTGGCTGGTACGTCTTTATACGTAAACATAGCCATGCGGTTTGATCGTTCTCTGGAAAGCTAGTTAATAGTACTGCGGTAGGACTATGTTTTCCAGCTCTTGACAAACTGTGCTTTGTTATAAAAGAAACTGGGTAAATCAAACGATTTGATTAAGTAAGTTATACCACCGACGAAGGGCTAACGCTCGAAACGTCAGCACCTCCCTTTTATCTTATGGTGGTATAACTTACTTAATCACTTCGTTTGATTTACCCAGTTTCTTGTGTTTCAATTTCCCACCGACAAAGCACCAGTTTCTTTAGAAAGTATCCCCACAATAACTGTGCTTTGTTATAGTTTTGTTTGTGTTTTGACCACTTTTTCATGATTTTAGTCTTTTCACCACTCATGATATCAACTGGAAAGATAAGGGAAACTTATACTTTTATGCTATAGATTAGAAATCACGTCTTAAAAGAGACCTTGGTGCGCGAGAGGCGGACCAGTGAACAGAACCATCAACGAATCCAGCAACAGCCTCAAGCTGAAGGACGAGTATTGGCCATGATAGCGACATCATCCACTGAAGAACTGACGAGGATTTTGAAGGATGGTGACAGAAGACAGGCATAAAATATTTCTACTCGAGCGAGATTTTTTATGTGTGTGCGTGTGTGTGTATATATCTACATGTTAAGAATGCATCGTTGTATGCATGGATTGACTATAAATGATTATTATGTGGAATTTGCGGCTTTATGCAAGAGATGTACTGACGTTCCAGATTTTAGTGCTGGTCAAACTGGGTATCCTGTAAAGTTTGAGTTTCTTTGCCAAGACAATTTACATAACACCAGCAATCAAAACCTGACATAATTCGTGGATTGCGACTGATGAGCCATATTTTCGTCCTCTTCTTAATGTTATTATTACATTAAATTCGAGGTATTCTGTAACTACTTCTCATACCTTTAAGTATATTTTACGGAGGATTAGTTGCGTGTTTTCTCATATTACCATTCTTTCTAAATTTGTTATAAAATCAAATATTTTTTTACGTCATAAACAAAAGGAAATGAGACAAACTATGTTATAAAAGATCAGCCAACAAAAAAGTTAAGAGGCACAAGGAGAGAGCAGTTTTGGAGATCTAATGATTTTGGAAGGTTCCGGCTTCACTGTTGTTGTGGAATATCTTATTTTAGTATAAATACTCAGGTGATTTTACAAAATCGCGCGCTCTGATATATTGGTTCGCTACCTCGGATTATCAGCCGATAATAACCTCGACGAACAAATGGCTGCCAGTCGTTCGCGCGCTTTTGATGAAATAAAATGTTTTCGTGTTGTACAATGCTTTTTCTTTTCTTTTTTGAAATAATCACTTGTGTATTTATACTAAAACAATTATTCGCCTCAGGCTCATTGATCATCGGTGAATATTCACCTATAATCACTTCGCCTTCGGCGAATAATTGTTAAAAAACATCGTGTATGTTATTGTCGTTATATAAACGTTGTAGTCACTTTGGTTTGAATCGCGACGTTTCGACCACGGTTACACCCTTTACTGTTCTCTCCGAAACAGGCTCTGTTTTTTTTTTGAAGGGAGAAAACTATAGAAGTCGTACATTCTCTGTTGGAACTTTCAAGTCCTCTGAAAGCCGGCTGGACACCTTTTTGAAGGAGTCTTTACCAGAGCATGCGCAGCTAGCTGAGCAGAAGCACCAAAGGAGCACAGATACTATAGGACGATACGACGAAACTCTGGTCAGCGGCTACATGCGATTTAGGTTTTCTTGAAAATTCTTTTAAACTTTCAAATCAGAGTTGGTTTGAAACGTTTTGTTTTTCTCCATTTGATCCTACGTGCTACAAACATTACAAATAAATCTTCAAACCCTTTCGCGCTTTGACATTGATAACGGTATCTCTTCCCTACGGGCAGTCTATCTCTCTTCCTTTCAAGTTTAAATACAGATAGCATCGCTACTTGACATTGTAAGTTTAAAATGATTATGTTGGTTCCTTTGTTATTCCAAGTTTCCGTCCCTAAAACCAGAGCCACAGAAGGAGCTCGTAAAAGAACGCAAAGAAGAAACAGAACAGTCCACTGCAAAAGACAATAACAACAAACGCAGCTTAGGTACAACGGTTCCACCCTCCACACCCCTCTGGGGAATCGAGTCTACCTCCGAGGTTGGGTATTTTGCAGTCTCTTCCAGTATATCTGTGGACGAAGTTTTGTAGTTAGGAGAATTATTTGTTATCATTATTTAACTGTGCTTTCATTTTACGGACTCTTGATAATAATAATGCAAGTTTTCAAGCTTATTGTTAAAAGCGTTATATTTTGTAATTAATTCATTGTCTTTCTACAGCATAAAATAAATTCCTCCGAGGCCTTGAACGATGAAAGTCCAATCTTGCAAGAACTTACTTCGCCAACCACAACACCTCTGATAGACGCAAGAAGTTACAACAAACCCACAATACAGGTACTAGTTCAAGAGCAAACAACGTCCCTATCGAAGTGTGATTTTATAGACTTGATCTTGATCAGTTGAAAAGATAAGCATGTGGATAATCAGAAAGAAAAACGTCCTCAACCAGCATCTAGAACTCTGATAAACGGAAAGAAGTCAAACTTATGCATGTGCAATTTGGATACGAGAACTTAGATAGGCATTCAGTATAACTGATCAACTCAGTTGTAACCATTCACAGTAAAAATATTTAATTTATTTCATGTATTCAAAACTCCATATACCATTTCTATCGGAGACGGTTGCTTCTACTAGTCTTACCATGCATTCAAGACGAATACGAAATCTACGGACGGGAAACTGAACTTGTGCGAGTAAGTAATTTGTTAAAAAAAACTGGTGAGAGACCTTTTACCCAGTCACCTATCGTAGAAATGCGCAACAAAAGCAAGGTACCGCCAAATTGCTTTCGCAGATGAATCGAAAACAGCTCTAACTGCAAGTCTTCCATTCGTCACTTTCTTCACCATGGTGATCTTGTAGCTAACAAACAGGACCACCAAATAGTATTGATTTGGGTACGTATTTTTTCTTCTTTCCTTCCGTTTATATCACAGGAACAGCCTTCCGTGCAATTAGAACAAATATCCTCTGACCGAGGAAAAAGTGAAGAACCAGAGGATATTTCTGCAAAAGAGGACATGGCTTTTACCAAGGTGAAGTCGTTTGAGCATGTAGCAAGTAGTGGTAACGAGGAGAAGGAAAAAAGAACCGGACAGTGGCAGAAAAAGGGACCTAAAAAGCTAAATAATATCACGTTCCAGTCAACCGCTACCAAAGTAGAGCCCACCAGGTGGAAGAAAGACGACGAGATCAAGCCATTGGGAGGAGTTGTTAAGGTTAATATAATATGTGTAAAAGTTGATTAACGTAAAACAGTGCTCAATACTTTTCAATAAATTTCTGTGTGTTTGATCCGTACTGTTTGTCGTTTTTACTAAATGCGACGTAAAGGAGCTCAACTTAAGAAACCAAGACTACAACGCCGAGTGACAGTGTACCAGTGACAAAAGTGGATTTGTCTTCCTCTTGTACTGTTGACGGTAGGCAAGTTTCATATCGTTTTTATTTTACTTTGAAACTGTAGAATTTTCCACTTAGTCCGTTTGCAGTCCATTTCGAATTTTTGCTGTCAACATTCACGTCTTCAGCGGAGAAGACTGTTGTAAATTGGTCACTTCACATTGTTCTTTTGCATAGCTTGGCACCGAAACTAACCGAACTGTATTTTGCTTGGCAATTTTATTGTTTCATTCAAAAACGCCATTGTTTGATGGTTTCCTGGTTGATGTTGTAGTCCTGTTTTTCTTAATTTAACTCCCCATTTTTACAACTGCTGACTTAGTTGTTTAACTCGGTCTCTATATCTACATTTTCCTAGAGCTCCTCATCTTCGCATTCTTGTAAGTGTAAGGGATGCTTTGTTCGAGTTCGTTCAGAATATTTTACGAAAAGCTAGAAAACTCTTTGAAAAATTCGGCCACTTTTTCACTGCGCAAAGCCGGGGGATGACGCGAGCACCGTCCTTTATACTCTGATAAAGGACGCTGTTTGGACCAATCATATCGCGCGTAGTATCGGGACTGTATTATAAATGAAAGTAAAGCGAAGTAGATGTTGCGGGAGAGAAAAACACACAAACAAACTACACGTTCATCCCTAAAAGCCTGTTTCGTGGTTGCCCAAGATGTTCTTTTATGGAAATTGTTGTAACCAAAAGAATTTTGATATTTACGGTATATATATTTTTATAGGCATGATGTTTTACCTTATTAAATAGTTGATTTGTGGCCACATAGGTAACACATGTTCAGTAGCCTGAGTCATCAAGGGGTGCAGAATTTCTGCAGCCTGGGTCATAAGGCGGCACAGAATTTCTGCAACCAGCTGGGTTATCAAGAGGTACAGAATTTCTGCAACCTGGGTCACAGAGGGATACAGAATTCTGCAGCTATGGTCATTAAGGGTTACAGAGTGTCTGCAGCCTGTGTCATCGCTCTTTACAGAATTTCTACAGCGTCGGTTATCACTGGATGCAGAAGTTTTGCAGCTTGGACCATCACTGGTTGCAGAATTTCTGCAGCCAGGGTTATTATAGGGTTTTTTAATTTTTTAACGAGGACTAGTGAGCAGCACAAAGGAGAACTTTGTAGTTGTAACTGTCAGTTTTAATTCTGACGCGTTTCATCTCAAACGGAGACTTCTTCAGGGAATGAATGTTACAACTTAGGATAGCATATATATACACACAAAATAACGCTACGTAATACACACGTTGCGGAATTTGTTTGTGTTCTATATTTTGGGGGCCATACGATTAGTGCTAATCGTATGGCCCCCAAAATATAGAACACGCAATTCCGCAATTTAGGCGTTTTTCGTAACATACGCCTACAGCATGTATATGCTATTAGTCATTCCCACGGGAAGTTTCACGCTTACACGTGTGTATTACGTAGCGTTATTTTGTGTATATATGCTATCCTAAGTTGTAACATTCATTCCCTGAAGAAGTCTCCGTTTGAGACGAAACGCGTCGGAATTAAAACTGACAGTTACAACTACAAAGTTCTCCTTTGTGCTGCTCACTAGTCCTCGTTAAAAAATTAAAAAATTAAAAAAAAAATTAGCAGGATGAACTATTGGTTTTATTCATTTGCAGTTTTAATGAAATAAGAGGATAGTGTGTTTGGGACTTCAGTGGTTGTAATAACGTTTTAGAATGTTACTTATAACGAAGGAAAATGTGCTCTCAAATAATGTTCTGTTCATTCAAAAATATTTTGATTAAAAAATAAGATTACATGTGTGTCAGCCGAGATCTTTGTATGAAAAGACTGGAGTTGATATATAGTGCGGTGAAAGATAGATTATTTTTAATGATGAAATGCTTGAAAACCTTACACACCGCAATTAACTCTAAGACTTTGTCTCTTTAAAACGTTCTTTTTCTATGATCTGTGAATATTTCAATAAAAATAGTAGTATGATATCTCCACGGATGCGGTATTATTTTGATGAATATTGCGACTTTGGTGTAGCAATTTTATCAAGTTAAACAAAAAAGGCATTATTTTGCGGAATTCTGTTGATTTTAACCAATAAATAATCCATTTTTCACGAAAAATGCTAGTTTGGAAAACCCATTTTAGTTTGGAACGCGTTTACCGTTTTCCTTACTGCTGTTTATTTCATTTTTATGACATCAAATACGTACCAATATTAAATAACAACTACAATACACAGTTGACCTTTTACATTGGAAAAACTCTGTAAAGGAGAAACAATTTTTTTTAATGCCAAAAATTTTATGATCTTTCTTTCTGATTCTTACATGATGTTGTATCTTTATTCAGGGCAACGGGACACTTTTTTGTACTCCTCAGAACATCAATGATACCAAAGAAGGTTAACCAAAAAACATGCATTCATTGCCAGTGTGCTGTATGTAATAACAAGTATTTCAAGTTGTAAGCATAATGATAAGTTGAATACAATAATTGGGGCTTTAGCCCTGATAGGAAAAACGGGTTCTTCAAAAAGTACCTTCGCGAGGTTTTGCGGGAGTCGTATTTCTAGTTATTATCATTATCATTATCATCATCATAATTGTAATCATTATCATTATCATCATCATCATCATCATTATCATTATTATTATTATTATTATTATTATTATTATTATCTTCCTGGATAAAACGTCCTGCGCACCATCATCATTAGTCATATGGTTGCTCAGTTGTTTCACATTGTGTGGCAATCAGTGGGGGCGCGTGGCAAATTTGAAAACGAAAGCCTAGGGTAATGATGTCTAGTTTATTTTAAGCGGAAATGGTTGTAACGCCTTTTAGCCTTATTTTGAATTTGGCCGCCATTTTTGACAATTTAACACCGATTTGTTGTAACAGTGGGGGTTTCCTCTGTAACTAAATGCGAACCATTCGAAATCGATTGAACAACGCTTTTAAACAGTTGATTATAAAGAACAGCAATAACAATTGTTTCTTTTTTTTTACTTTGCTGCAGAAATTCACAAAGAATCCATTTTCCCAAGCTTCTGTGGCAAGGCGGGGTGGCGCTGACGGGCCGAATGTCTGATGTCTGATTTGGTGTAACAAACATCGCTGCCGAAAATTGCAAAGAATGGCATTTGAATAAGTTCGCTTCATTGGTTTTTCTTTATAGAGGCCTTTTTCTTCTAAAGCACGATTGTGTAACGGTTTCAACTTTCAGGACCAAATATGCTGTCCTCCTAGAAGTAACGCTGATATTGTATCATGGATTTGACATTTTCCGGCTATTTAACAAACCTTGCACTAAACAGTCCAATGTTGTCGACAAAAAAAGAGAGATCCTTGAGAAAGAATTTACTTTCGCAGCATGCAATCACTCAATTTTAAGCAAATGCAATTAAGCTCGGAAAGAAGGACAGGCTGGACCAGGAGGAGTAGAAACTTCCGCAAACAAAACTGTGCGAGTGAAGAAACAGTGAATTGATGTTTGTAACTGAGTAAGACAATTGTTAATACGTTCAATAAGTTTAATCGGTTAGTAGTTAGTACAAGAAGTAATAGTTTTTTAACAAAAAAATGTTATTTACTCTATTTCTTTTGCTCATGAAGTAATTAATTTGGGGCACCTACTCGATTAGTTTACTAACTAGTTAGGTGTCCCAGACTCTAGATCATAACAGCATATTAACAAACTTACTTTCCCTTCTTCTCCTACTTTGTTTAAACAATATTGTGAAATCATTACAACTTTATGTACATAATATTCTGTGCAAGTTAAATAAAAATTAACTTGACTGACTTGACTTAAGGACTACGATTGAATGAAATGATTTTTGTACGTAATTCAATATATAAATGACTGAGTAAGCACAGGTGAAACGTTGCTTACAAACACATGTACAAGCAACGGAGCGACAAAAGGACTATTTACCTTTGCACAGTGAAGTCGCATAGCATGATTAGCTATCATATCAATAATGAACAACATATGGAGCGAGTACTAGTCTTTCATTAGTGATCTGTGGGTGCACATATGATATCATCTAATCATGCATGACACGGAGGAAAAATGCCGTTATGTTGACTTTCAAAACGACAGACAACAAAAGAAAAGTTGACACAACAATCCTTGCCAAAATTTCTTGGTCCACTTATTTAACTATTGCAATAAACATCCTGTTTGCAAAGTTACCCATAGTATCTCGAGTTCCATTTTAATGTGATATATTTGCCCAAGTGAGTTTTTTGAAAAACTTAAGACTGTAAATAAATTACAAATTGAACGAGAAAACCGTATGATTTTTGTTAATGATTACAATTTACACTGGTGTAACGCTTTTTGCATTGCTAGTACACTTTTTGCACTGGTGTTCAGCACACGTGAACTGCACTGCTGTCGTCAATCACAATCAAATGCCTTTTATATGTATATTATTTATTACCTAATAATATACATGTAAACATTTCAGCATGCTCATTGGCTGAGAGCACGTCAATTAATCCCAAACAGTGCAGAAAATTGAAATTGAGTGCAAAAAGTTGAAATTGAGTGCAGAAAGTTGAAATTAAATTTTTGCATGTATATTATTAACAAGTAATCACATGATTTGTCTCGTGCAATTTGGGATAAATCAGCACTCGTAAATTTTTCAAAGACTACAAATTGCACTCGCCCTACGGGCTCGAGCAATTTGATTAGCCTTTGAAAAATTTACTCGTGCTGATTGTCTCGTGCAATTTGGGTTAAACCAGCACTCGTAAATTTTTCAAAGACTACAAATTGCACTCGCCCTACGGGCTCGTGCAATTTTATTAGCCTTTGAAAAATTTACTCGTGCTGATTTATCCCAAATTGCACTCGAAATCATGTGATTACCTATACAAAATGCAGTATAACCTGTTTATCCTCTTACTGTCCTAACCCCTCCCGCTCAACCAATGGTAATACCTTGTTAAGAATCTATTAATCATAAATAAAAAAGCTATTAAAGAAAAAAACAAACAACGCTAATATCTGGAATTCAAGTTTGGGCAAGCACGAGGACATACCAAAATAGAAAGGAGCCGGGAGAAATACCGTTTTCTTTACAAACGTGTGTTCAACTTATCTTGGATAACGAGATTGTCCCTAACGTTTTGGTCTATAGCTAGATACTAGTTGCGAATTCGAAAAAGTATGCCGACCTTGACTTTCCAGATCCGGCTCAATGTTCGTTCTATTTACAGTTTACAATATATATATTTAGTATAAATACTCAGGTGATTATACAAAATCGCGCGCTCTGATTGGTTCGCTATCTCGGATTATCAGCCGATAATCACCTCGACGAACAAAATGGCTGACAGTCGTTCGAGCGCTTTTGATGAAAAAAATTTTTTCGTGTTGTACAATGCTTTTTCTTTTCTATTTTGAAATGGTCACCTGTGTATTTATATTAAAACAATTATTCGCCTCAGGCTCAGTGATTCTCGGTGAATATTCACCGAAAATCACTGAGCCTGAGGCGAATAATTGTTAAATATATGTATGTATGTAGGTATGTAGGTATGTATGTATGTATGTATGTATGTATACACACACATATATATAAATATATATATATATGTATATTTACGTTATGTATAAGCGTCAGGTCAAGATGGCTGCATGTTGGCAAGTATTTTTTGGCTTTTACATTGACCGAGACGTGGTCGACGTCAATAAAAACGGGAGAAAGAACAAGGCAAATATCCAACCAGCTTAAACTCAATTTACTCAACTTACTTGACAATCTCTGATTGCTTAACTTAAGTTAAGTAAATTAAGCGCTTTTAGATAGGCTAGTATCTTTTTTTTCGGCCTGGGTGACAGTCTTTGTTAAGAAAACCGTCGCACAGTCAAAACAGCTTTAACTCGTGCGATTCGTCTTCGATCATCTCCTCTTGCACGGAGATCGTGGATGGAGATGCTTCTCCCTCCTGCGGATCCAGGTCACAGGTCTGTTCTTTCGGCACATGCATGTTCCACTCGTTTTTTCATGTAGGCTTCATAGCGAGCTTTAGGTGAGTGTACCTGTTCTAGCTTCCACTGCTGTCTGAGAACCTGCAATATATGTATATATTTAGTATATACCACACAAACAGTAAAACAAACAGTACCACAGTACAGAACTGTTCAGTAGCTTTACAAAGAATGGTCACACTGCATGGTTTGATCCACAGATGAAAAGGTTGAGCCCACACTGAATCGTGAAACAACGAGTATCACATTAGGGACGGACCATTAGAAAAGTGATGTGGGGGGGGCGTTAGGGAAAAAAAAAATTTATGCAAGGGAAAATGCCAAGAAAAAAAATTCATGCAAAGAAGAAGGTAAAAAAAATTCATGCAGAAGGAAGGTCCAATTGTGACTTTTTCACACGTAGTAAAAAAAATTCGTGCAGAGGGGTTCATCTGAAAAGAAATTACTGCACAAGCAGTGAACGAAAAAAAAAAATTCGTGCAAGCTGAAAATTCCCCCACCCCCACCCCCCCCCCCCCCACCCCCCCCCCCCACCCCCCCCCCCAATAACTTTTCTAATGGTCCGTCCCTTAGAGGATCGACCGCTCAGTAGCTTTCCGAAAATGGTCACCATGCATGATTTTATTAGCAGATAGCAAAACTAGTGCCACACTGTGTGGATAAACACGCATTACCCAAGCAAAGCACTGCTCACCAGCTTTCCAACGGATGTGGGACCACTCTGACCAAATAAACAATACCATGGTGCAAGTAAAGTTCAATAGCTTTCTACCGGAGAATCGTCACACTGCATGGTTAATCTGTTAATGAATACAACTAATTGGTAATATAATTTCGTATCGTTCAATTCAGCGAAAAAACCATACTCGCTGACTAGAAATACAAGTTCAATGTGGTGTATTAAACACGATACACAGTGTTTCATCACAAATAAAAACACAGCGAAGAGAGCGAAGTATTTTCGGCAAATTAATTGGGAGTTAGATGATATATGATGTAACACATGTACTTAGTTTTCTATATGGCTTCTTGAAAGAATTGAGTTAGAAGGATAAATCAAAGATGCAAAAATGAACCTTGTTTTATCAGGTATCAAAACGTGTCACGGTGCTTAATATTCAATCTCTCGCTCATGCAAGCAGTCATTAATAAGTCTGAGCAAAGCATTTCACGCCCTTCCGATATCGTTCACCAGTCACAAAATACGAGCGGGGTTATCCCTAAATTGTACGACACGAGGTCCAATTACCAATTAATTGTGTCAATAACAAAATGCCAGAAAATGGGGAATTAGTAATGGTTAATATAACGGCACATACGCTTCTTATCAATACATATCTGATTAAAATTCACTTAACCAGTTAAGGTCGTCCATGTTTGTTTTCAATCTGTACCTTTCAACCTGCTCACTTTAAGAAACTTTCCTTGATTTTGATCGGCTAGGAAAACGTTTATTGGCTACCGGCATGAAGTGCTTAATTTTTATTGGCTAGCTAACTGTCCGTTAACAACCAATTATATTCGAGCATTTTGCTATTGACGCAATTAATGTTGTAATTAGTTTAACGCTGCATTGGAATGTACGCAAGATTTTGTAAAGATAAAAACGCAGAAACGGGGGGGGGGGGGAAATTAAAGTGAGGTGAAAGGTGTTACTTACATAGGTTAAAAAGACCAAGATCACCAGGCTAAGAAGAATTACAGCAAACACGATAAAAGCTATTGTTCCACCTTTCGTTCCCGTCTCGTCCGTCATCGATGACGTCAATGGCGGATTCTCTGTTTCTGTTTCCTGACCCTGCGTCACTCTTTCAAAACTTCCACTAGTAGCTGAACGTTTCAGCGTTTCTTCCAGGTCATTTTTCTCCAGCTCTGAGTCGGAATCGATGATGGCTTGAAACTGCACTACGACGGAATCGTCCGAACCTTTTGATAACTCCAGGATTTTGAAACCAAGCACGTCGCTGCTGTTTTGATACGCCTCCTCTAAAGCCATTTCAATCTTCCTTGTGAGGTTTTGGTAAGCGGAACTGTTTTGATCATTAAACTCGTCCTCCCATTGGACGCCATCGAGCTGTAAACGCAAGTCTATCGCGCTCCATGAAATTTCCTCGTCTTCAATATCTACCGTCAAGCCTCCGAGTCTTTCCTCAACAGTCTCCAATGAAATTTCGTTCTCATTGTTAGAGTTGAATTTCCATTCTACCAAGCAGATAACGCTCCCAGATCGACAACTTTTTATTTTAATGTCAGGCTTTTCTTGTGCGTCTCTCAATTCGATTTTCAACCTCCACTTTACGTCGTCTGCAAGTTGTGTAAATTCGCTGCTCTTGTTATTCGACAGCTTTTCTTCCCATGCGATGGATTGCCCATTTCGTTTAATTTCCACTTTAAACTGGAGTTTTTCAACTATGTGAGAGAACAAAACTGCTTGAAACCGTGTTCTGGTCATAAAGCTATAATATTTGTATTAGATGTAACATCACTTTTCCAAAACGCCGAAAATAACAATAACACGAAATTGCCTTCTTTTGCCATCTTGAAATGCCACCGAAAGTAGTCACCCACTACCCTGTTTTTATCCACCAAAACTAAGCACGCAAACGTGTCTCTCTTTATCCACTTAAAATAACCACAAAAGAAATGCCACGTTTAAACCACCGAAAATAAACCACGGGAAACTTTCTTCTTTTAGCAACTAAATATAACCACCCAAAACAGCCTCTTTTTAATCACCGAAAATAACCATTTAAAAATACATGCTTTCATCCACCAAAAGTAACCACTAAGAACTATTTTATTTAAATTAACCACCAGAAATAGATACGCACATTTGCCTCGTCTCAACCACCTGAACTGCGTAACCACCAAAATCTGCTTTCTCTTAACGACCAAAAATACCCACACAAGACTGCCTCTTTTTATCCACCAAAAATACCCACACAAGACTGCCTCTTTTTATCCACCAAAAATATCCACACAAGACTGCCTCTTTTTATCCACCACAAATACCCACACAAGACTGCCTCTTTTTATCCACCAAAAATATCCACAGAATACTGCCTCTTTTTATCCACCAAAAATATCCACACAAGACTGCCTCTTTTTATCCACCAAAAATACCCACACAAGACTGCCTCTTTTTATCCACCAAAAATATCCACAGAATACTGCCTCTTTTTACTATGATAAACATAACCACCTAAAACTGCCTCTTTTTATCCACACAAAAACTGCCTGATCGCTTAACCAGCAAGAATAAGAGCTCATAATCGCCTGTTTTTAACGTATAAGCAGGAAGTGCGGACTTTTCAAAGATGACAATGGGAAGCGGGTGGTCAACATAGATCAGTTTCAAAAGTTTGTAACTATGCGACTCTTAACTTTTGCATTGCTATGAAAGATGCTACACTAGATGTATTTTCCGAAATTAACCTAAAGCCACTTGCGATAAGGTCGCACGCGTTTTCCCGACTTTGGTGCTGAAGGCAAGCGTTTTCTTTGCTTCATGATTTATTGAATTTATTGAACTGTTGTGGTTAGTTAAAGTAAGACTGCTCTCAAATACTTAAGTGCTTTCATTTGTCGATTTTACTATAATCACGTATGAAGCACTCTATGTATGCACGTAACCAAACTAGTATCAAGTTAACACCAACTTTACCAAACCTTAAATAGTCTTAAAGGGGAACTCCGGGGTAAAATCTACTTATTTTGGGATGAAAGGCCTTTGCAGTACGTTTCAAGTTTTGATAAAATATTTACCATACGGCTTATTAGAATGTAGATATTGTACCTGAAACGCGAGTAAAAATTGTAAATAGAATTCCGCCATCTTGGAAGAAATTGAGCCGTTCTCAGCTGGTCAGCAGTGAGTTGTGACGTAACAACGTCAATGGGTTTTCGCTGGACTTTCATATCAGAACATCGTCGCATCTCGTTCGTGGCTGTATTCGGTCAACTTATAGTCGATATATTTTGGCTTGTTTTGTGAGCCAACGCTTGAACAGTGCATTTTTAACGGAAAATGGTGAATTGCGTTGTCCCCGGTTGCAATAATCATTCAGCGAAGACGAAAAAAGCTGGAGATAGGGTGAGTTACTTCCACGTCCCGCTGGATCACCGGAGGAAGGCATGGCTAGACAGGATAAGACGCACAAATTTCCCTCCACTAGAGAACTGCCATGTTTGTAGTGAACATTTCTTGCCAAGCTGTTTTGAGCCTGATCTCCGTGCACAGTTAACTGGGCAGCCGGGCAAACGGAATTCGAAGGACGACGCAATGCCGTCCGTATTTAAATACAGCCATAGCCCAGAAGAAAAAATACCCAGGCTATCATCCGAACGTGTTTGACTTGTTTTGTTAAGCACGACTTGGTTAGAAAAACAAGTCGTGTACAACACAAGTCCTACTCTAGTCCTAACTAAGAAAGATTGTAAATATTGATGTGTCCTTTCAGTGCCACTTATCAAACCTGTACATAATCGATTTCGTCTTGGTTTGATGTGATGCGTGTTACTCTCCTTCCTTCCATTTTTCACACGCCGTGAGAGATCCCTGCTGGCAGAGGGAAGTTTCGATGGTTGTTGTTATATAATACTTACTATCCGTGATTCTACATGTATGCCTTCTTTTAGATGTTTGGTCTCGTTAGGAATCTCACTGTCAATTCACGCAATAAAAATCATGGTGATTTTGGCTGTAATTTCAGGTCAACTGTCAGTCTTATGGATTGAGATGTCACCTTTAAATTTTTTTGTTTAAAATATAGAATCTGTGCATTTCAATTTCCTAATAGGGTGTTTCTTTTCCCAACACCATCGAGCCAATTGCCTGTAAGCAATATGTCTAAAAATTTTATCTTCTGCCCCATCATATGGGTCTTTATACTGTTTCTTGTACTGATACCAAGCAGTCTGGAGTACCCATCTATTTATGCAGACTGGGTGAAAGCCCGGGTGCTGTGTTATACATGTGGGTTGTTCTTCACATTCACCACATGTAACAGTCTCAATTAGCTTATTTTTTACTTGCTCAATTTCTTGGCAACAAACACATGACTCTGCCCTTTCATTATCTGGCAATTCTCACAAGCACACCTAAGTAATGAAATGAAACTCGAATTTTCTCCCGTTCCCAACATCAAAATGATACAGAAGGAGTAGAGAGCAATCCTAAACATCTAGGTCTTATTACAGTGAATAAAAACTGGTGAAATCAATAAATGACAGCTGAGCAGTAACATGGTCCTACATTTATGACATTTACGTAACCAGCAAAAATCATAACCCCTGCTTTTTATAGTAAGAATTAAAGCAAGTTTAATAATTCACTTTCGGAGAGGGCGATTCTACTTTTTTCAATACCCTTCTCGTTGCTCGGTTTCGTTTGGTGCTGTTTGTAGATGAAAGCGCCGGCGACTATATAAACAAAAGCGTGATAATTCTCAAATTTATTTCCCAAGCGATGTCGAGTAGCACGAAAATCCTCGCAGCTCAAGCTAGAGCATCGGTCACTAAACTGTTATTCCAACTTCGCAGCGTGTAATCTACCATTCTCTATAAATAATCGATAATGCAGTTTGCAAGTTAGGTACACGACGCACAACAATTACAAAGCGAGCCAAATAAACAAATACGAATGACACAGCTCAGTCCAGATCAATTTATTTACGATTTATCAGTAAGAAGAAGGTCGGTGAATCTATTAATGACAACAAATCGAAGCCTTAACGATCATTAAGCTCACATACCAGTCTGAATTTTACAGTCGGGGGTTTGTGGTTTCCATGTCACTTTCGTCACCAGACATGATTTCTTCTGGTTGCTGTCAGCTTCGTCTGAATCTATCCTTGGCTCAGACTGGTACGGCTGGATGATAAACCTTCCAGCATTGCTCGTCCCGTCGAAAGCTTTCGAATTGGACCCAGATTCGTCCACCAGAATGACGAAGTCCTCAAGCTGGTAACCCTTTCTTATTACTCAAAATAGTGCTCACAACTAGAAGACGCGCAAATATCACATTGCCTTTGACGTTGTGACGTCAGGCAACTAAACGCTGACCGCTCTTTGAGCAGGCGATTCGATTCCAAGATGGCGGCATTCTATTTACATTTTAGGCCTTTCGTTTTCCGTAGTTTTTCGAACTTGAACACTTCACCAGAAAAAGATAATGCCAAAAAATGAAACATAGTGGAAAGGCCCAACACTTGAAATAAAGTCATTTTTATCCCGTAGTTCCCCTTTAATCAAAAAATTTCTTAATGAATTCTAGGTATGGGACAAGCTAATTAACACAACTTGTTTCTATGTTTATAAAGAATTGATCGATATCACATCTTGCTTATTTTTCGGTTGAATTTTGACGTAATGGGCGGCTATTTTTCTTAATGAGAAGGAGAAGATAAAGAAAAAGAAGGGGATAAAGGAGAGGAAATTCCGCGGAATTCGGCCAGTCATGAAATTTTGCCCCTTTGCGCCCTTTTGAATAAACCAGACTTCAAACTGGCTAAGAAATCAACCAACATCTGAACGGTTCCTCAAACAGCGCAAAATAGTGTCCTTGCAGGTCAGGAAAAGAAATGTTTCTTTTTTGGTGTTTTTAGAGATCGCTTTTGTTTGACTAGAGACTCCTCCATTCCCCCCCCCCCCATCCCCCCTACCTCCCCCCACAACAAGAACAACAAGAAAGAAAGGAAAACAAGCGCAACAACAACAACAACAACAACAACAACAATAATAGCAACGAAACAACGCAGAAAACACAAGAAAACAAACATTAGTGCTCAACAATATTCCTGACGCAGTTTGAAACAAACTTCAGTGTATTCTTCTGTCATTTTCGTTTGTCGGGCGAGAAAATTTACCCTTCTGTGTAATGATGGAGTTCCTTTTTACAGTAATAAAAGACATTTATAATAAATCTTTTGGATTGCTTCAAATATATAATGATTTACATTTTTTCATTCAGTAAATGTATAAAAGCCATGATTTATCTTCCCCAAAGGTGCTTCGACAAACGCTTAAAAGATAAATTTTCAATGAATGAGCCTGACCTAAAAACACAGCACGCTTAAGCAGTATATTCAAAATCTCCGACAGAGACAGCTGGCGTATGGACGGCACTATTTTCAAGTAGTAAGCCTCTTCATAGAACGCACTCTCCACAATTAAATGTGCTTCACATGGTGTCCGTTCTTGGAAATGTTCGCGCAATTCAGTGACATTAACAAATTGTAATTTTTAAAAAAAAAAAAAAAAAAAAACATTTTTAAAACGTCCGACTTACGAGAGCGGAAAGCGATAAGTAGATTTGTAGACGAACACTTTCGTAAACATTGCTAATGTGAATATTAGGAAAGAAAATAATATAGTTTAGCCATAATACAGAAGTGAGGCATGGAGAAATAGCCCAGGAATCTTAAAGCGTTTGAGCCTATATGGACTTACCTTTGTACAAAAGACATTCCAGGAGTAAATGTCAC
Organism: Ricordea florida; assembly: GCA_949710005.1. Taxonomy (NCBI): domain Eukaryota; kingdom Metazoa; phylum Cnidaria; class Anthozoa; order Corallimorpharia; family Ricordeidae; genus Ricordea; species Ricordea florida. The sequence goes on along the minus strand of OX453275.1, from coordinate 25,065,418 downwards.
ATCGAAAAGATGTTACCCTCTCATGGCACTTTTAAGAATGATCTACTACTCACCTTGGGCTATAACTACCAAGAACGTTGTAAAAGCAGTAATAAGGGTTGATATCTGTGCTGCGCCTGAAGAATACATTACTTAGCAATGTGGCGTCGGTTTTAAGAAACTACAACGAACACGTTTTTTCACAACTCGGTTAGCCTTTCAATGCTTCAAGTCGAAAACAAACACGAATCCGCGGGAATCAAGCTTAGTTTGCAAGCCGTAATTGGAATCATATTGTATGTGCGACAGCTGCTTATTAAAATGGCTTCTTTTAGAAATAAGTTAACAACATTTTGCTTTGCAGTGTTGTTTGTTGTAATTGGTTATTCATGGATTGCAGGAGAGCAGAGAGTGAGGTCGTTTATATGAAATCGTTTATATGAGATATCAGGGTAGAGGGTAGAGGTGGTTAGAGACGGAAAACGCAATAACAATTTATTGCAGTAAAAATTTCCCTCAATCAAAACCTTACGTGGGCATAAAACAAATTTGTTATCCAAAACATTAAGGAAAACTTTGACAAAACATAACACACCTCCCTCCTCCACTCACAAGAAAAAGAAAAAAAAATTGCATAACGCCCTTTAAACTACGAGGCAAAGTAGTTCTGGTTTGTAAGGAAATCATCAACGACAGCTAAGTTGTACTACAGCCTCTTTTTCTTTTTTTTTAAATTAAAACTAAGCGTTAAAATTGTGTGTAATTACTAGTATTGTAGGAAACAGACGGTGGGCTCGAACTTTCTAATCATAACTTTCTATGATTGGTTAATTACTGTCTAGGTGCTTGGTCTTACAGGCAAGCCTATAGAAAAATGTAACCTTTCGGCACACAAAAACTAGAAGGAATAAGTTGTGAAAGACGTATATTTCAGCGCTGTCACAGGCAAACTGGGAAAAAGAAAATCAGATTTCTTCAAATAGAAGTCGAACCTTTGATCTTCCGATGACTTGTTCGGAAGCTACATCTTTCACAAATTTTCCAGGCCTAAAAATTCACCATCTTCACTATTTAAATACAAGGCACAAATTATGGGTATCACTGGAAATCGGGGTCCTTTATGGTGACCATTTTTTTCTTCAATATTAATTTTTTTTTCCGACCGATTGATGATGAACATGTTCCATTCAAGTTGGACTTTGTCGGTATCATCAAAGGAATACAAACTCTATAAAAAATGAATCTTGATTAAAATAACGAGGAAACATGAATGTTGTTCGCGAAGAAGGGAGATATGAGGACGACTGACGTTCTAAGGTATTGAAAAGCATTGTTTTAAGGATCGCTTTAACTTAAGGGAAGCTGGCAATATTGTACGCTGAACATTTTTGATATCTGTCTTTTGCAATCCCTACTGAAACTACAAGTCTGCGTTAACGTTCTTGAACCTAAGTGGTTGTCCACAATACTGGAAAATGTGCCAAACGCTTTAACGTTTAAGTGCCCAACAGTATTTTGGGCAATACGTTTTATCGATAAGACCCAAGAATTTGCAAAGTACAGTATCCATTGGACGAAACACCACCTAAACAAAATGCTGATTAACAAGGTTGGCAGTCTTATTTGATATACTCAAGAGAAAATGAGGAAAGAGAACATTACCCCGTCTGATATGATGAGGGGACAGAATCTATTTTTAGCGCGGAATCTATTTTTATCTCCGTCCATTGCTGCGCGGTTTCCACATGGCGCATTGAAATTACAACCACGTGATGAGAAGGACATCAGCCATTGGTCAGAGAAGATAGTTTGCGAATCTAAAAATAGATTCTGTCCCCTTATCATAGTAAGAGAACCCAGTATGGAAGCATACGCTCTCTGACCTCATTTTCTCTTGATTCTGTCCCCTCATCATAGTAAGAGAACCCAGTATGGAAGCATACGCTCTCTGACCTCATTTTCTCTTGATTCTGTCCCCTCATCATAGTAAGAGAACCCAGTATTGAAGATACGTTCTCTTACCTCATTTTTTCTTGATTCTGTCCCCTCATCATAGTAAGAGAACCCAGTATTGAAGATATGTTCTCTTACCTCATTTTTTCTTGATTCTGTCCCCTCATCATAGTAAGAGAACCCAGTATTGAAGATACGTTCTCTTACCTCATTTTCTCTTGATTGTCTCCTTATCATAGTAAGAGAACCCAGTATTGAAGATACGTTCTCTTACCTCATTTTCTCTTGATTCTGTCCCCTCATCATAGTAAGAGAACCCAGTATTGAAGATACGTTCTCTTACCTCATTTTTTCTTGATTCTGTCCCCTTATCATAGTAAGAGAACCCAGTATTGAAGATACGTTCTCTTACCTCATTTTCTCTTGATTCTGTCCCCTCATCATAGTAAGAGAACCCAGTATTGAAGATACGTTCTCTTACCTCATTTTCTCTTGATTGTCTCCTTATCATAGTAAGAGAACCCAGTATTGAAGATACGTTCTCTTACCTCATTTTCTCTTGATTCTGTCCCCTCATGATAGTAAGAGAACCCAGTATTGAAGATACGTTCTCTTACCTCATTTTCTCTTGATTGTCTCCTTATCATAGTAAGAGAACCCAGTATTGAAGATACGTTCTCTTGTCTCATTTTCTCTTGATTGTCTCCTTATCATAGTAAGAGAACCCAGTATTGAAGATGCGTTCTCTTACCTCATTTTTTCTTGATTCTGTCCCCTCATCATAGTAAGAGAACCCAGTATTGAAGATACGTTCTCTTACCTCATTTTTTCTTGATTCTGTCCCCTCATCATAGTAAGAGAACCCAGTATTGAAGATACGTTCTCTTACCTCATTTTTTCTTGATTCTGTCCCCTCATCATAGTAAGAGAACCCAGTATTGAAGATACGTTCTCTTACCTCATTTTCTCTTGATTGTCTCCTTATCATAGTAAGAGAACCCAGTATTGAAGATACGTTCTCTTACCTCATTTTCTCTTGATTCTGTCCCCTCATCATAGTAAGAGAACCCAGTATTGAAGATACGTTCTCTTACCTCATTTTTTCTTGATTCTGTCCCCTTATCATAGTAAGAGAACCCAGTATTGAAGATACGTTCTCTTACCTCATTTTCTCTTGATTCTGTCCCCTCATCATAGTAAGAGAACCCAGTATTGAAGATACGTTCTCTTACCTCATTTTCTCTTGATTGTCTCCTTATCATAGTAAGAGAACCCAGTATTGAAGATACGTTCTCTTACCTCATTTTCTCTTGATTCTGTCCCCTCATCATAGTAAGAGAACCCAGTATTGAAGATACGTTCTCTTACCTCATTTTCTCTTGATTGTCTCCTTATCATAGTAAGAGAACCCAGTATTGAAGATACGTTCTCTTGTCTCATTTTCTCTTGATTGTCTCCTTATCATAGTAAGAGAACCCAGTATTGAAGATGCGTTCTCTTACCTCATTTTTTCTTGATTGTCTCCTTATCATAGTAAGAGAACCCAGTATTGAAGATACGTTCTCTTACCTCATTTTTTCTTGATTGTCTCCTTATCATAGTAAGAGAACCCAGTATTGAAGATACGTTCTCTTACCTCATTTTCTCTTGATTGTCTCCTTATCATAGTAAGAGAACCCAGTATTGAAGATACGTTCTCTTACCTCATTTTTTCTTGATTGTCTCCTTATCATAGTAAGAGAACCCAGTATTGAAGATACGTTCTCTTACCTCATTTTCTCTTGATTGTCTCCTTATCATAGTAAGAGAACCCAGTATTGAAGATACGTTCTCTTACCTCATTTTTTCTTGATTGTCTCCTTATCATAGGAAGAGAACCCAGTATTGAAGATACGTTCTCTTACCTCATTTTTTCTTGATATACTTTTAACGGGCTTGGACAAACTGGTTTTTAAAACTCATCGTTGACTAAAGAGTCTGCAAAAAGGAATATTTATGGCTGTCGTTATTGTTCGTTCCAAAAAAGAAGAAGAGATAGTCGACAATGCGACAATGTTCGAAGGCTAATTACAAACGTCTCTGATTCTATCGAGGTTAGGTTAGTCGATCAACATTTAGTCTGGCTTATTGAAGTTACATCGCAGTTAAAAATTACTGAATTGGGCAACTCTTACAGAACAATAATGATTTCAAAATATACGTACACTTCAGCTATAATTCCGCCGTTAAATTTAAACCTTAATATAATTTATCATAAAGTTTATTATCAAAGTTTGTTGTAGATCCACTCGCCTATCGGCTCGTGGATCTACAACACTTTGACAATGTTATGACGCAATTTATCATCAATAAGAGGACAGACGCATAAAAAACGGACGTCAATTTGTTAAATACTAATGATTCAATAGCACATTTGCATGATGACGTCACGCGCGCACTGCATGCCGGTATTTGTAGTCAAACTCCCGGGAGCTTCAAAAACAATGGCGGCAAACGAGGCGTTCAATGATAACTGCAAAGATTGAACGATGATTGAACGAACCCGACCGAACAGGCTTCTCTACAACCGTTTTCTGGTTCGTCACTCAACGCTCGGTGGAGGGAGCGTTGCGTGACGAGCTAAACATCGGCTGCGAGGGGACTAAGGGACGGACCATTAGAAAAGTGATGGGGGGCGGGGGTGGGGAATTTTCAGCTTGCATGAATTTTTTTTTCGCTCACTGCTTGTGCAAGAATTTTTTTTCAGGTGAACCCCTCGGCACGAACTTTTTTTACTACGTGTGAAAAAGTCACAATTGGACCTTCCTTCTGCATGAATTTTTTTTTTACCTTCTTCTTTGCATGAATGTTTTTTCTTGACATTTTCCCTTGCATGAATTTTTTTTTTTCTTACAACGCCCCCCCCCCGCGATCACTTTTCTAATGGTCCGTCCCTTAATAAAACCTTCCTACAACATCGACCCCGGGGTCAATAGCCACCCTAGAGTCATAAGTATATTTATTATATCTCTCAGTTAGTACGCGCGCTGTGATTGTTCAATTTAGCGGGCCGCACTTCACTGTACGGCCCGCTAAATTCAAAAGTTTGTTTTGATATACAATAAATATCTTACAAACCTCGTTTTTTCGGTCCGTACGGTAAGTTATGGATCCTCGTTTTTTTCCGCTCGGATTTATGGCCCAAGCGCGAAGTACGGACCTCGAACTCGGTTAGTAAGAGGTTTGTATCTCGAATCAATCGGATGGCAGACTGTACGCATATTTCTCAGACCAATCAGATCGCGGCTTAGGGTTTCACCCTTAATTCACTTGTGTTTTTGAGGTTTTAGGAACAATAACTCGGTATATTAAATCATGCCGTGATGTCTCTTTTCGCTTGAACAGAGCCGAAAAGTATCTTAAGCCCTGATGAGATTATAGACCAATCGTGAGAATTAATTGTCGTAATTGGAAGGGAAGTAAGGACAATGGAAAAATACGTTTGATTTGTCAATATGTTGTTAATCTAGCACTTTTGATATTGATAGCTATTTGTTTTTTAAGCCTCACAATTAAATACAGGTGTCTGTCTGTCTGTTCTTACTGTTTGACCCAAATGGGAAATAAAAATCGCCAGACAGCCATCGTGAAACTTCTTCAACGCATTACGATCCCATATACACCTCACAAGGAAACGTCTGGCTAAAATATGAAAATGACAAACAACCATGTATGGCATGGAGCATTTTTTGCAATACTTGCATTCAAAACTGCTTACTGTTTCGTGAAGTGTCGAGGGAGAGGAGAGTTACAGAGCCCAAGGTCCGGTTCGTCCAGCGGAGTAAGGTATGGTTCTTGAAGGCCCCTGATCCTTTCACAGGAAAGCATTCTTTTTAGCCTCAGTTGGCACCATGTTCCCGATGTGACCCTTACAGATAAGGCACTTAGATGATATTAGCGCGTTCATGCTGATGTAACGAAAAACAAATTATGGATTATTCGTTCAGGTATATATGTAGGTACAGCGATTTTATAAAGATCGGAGGTAGCCATGCGAGGTAAGCTGTTGTGTGATCGATTATATTCAGAGAAAACAAGGCACCCCGTCCCTCCCTTCTCAGGATAGCATATTTTGTTACACCTTCGTGTTCAACTGACAACCTTTTGATAAAACCACCGTGAATCATGAAATGCTGGAAGAGGGGATTTGAGTCAAGGGGAAACTTGAACATTACGAAAAAAAAAAGGCTTTTGATATATGGAAGTTTACCTAACTCACTTGAAAGGCTTAACATATACTATTTCCGTTATTATACTGAGATAAACCTACTTCAATCAACCTAGCTTCCAGGAGCGTCCGATAGCTCACTGGTAGAACATGAAAACTGGTAATTGGAAGGTCGTAGGTTCCACTCTTACTGGGAGACCTGAGTTTCTTGTTCTGAGTTTGCCTGTGATATTTTGAAAAAAACAAATGTATCTTTCATAAGGCATATCATGTCTATAATTTTTAGATGCTTGAGTCAATGAAAATCTCTATGTAAACCGAAACCACGTCTTTAACTGATTCTTGCCCATTCATCTTGAATGGTATTCCTTTAAAGCTACGTAGAGGCGAGTGAAGGTTTCAAGCACCTTGTATAAACTACGTGAGATCCGTCATAATCCAGAATCCATCTCTCCGGTGATGAACTAAATATTTCCCTGTTATGGCTTAGTTACAATTGTTTGCTCAAGTATTCATCTAACTGAAGTTTATAGTCAGAGCGCTCGTGACAGACATATCCCGCCTTGAGAGAACTTTCAGGTGGAAATAATCTCATGGCAGGTGCGTGAGTGACTTTTCTGGACTTTTTGGTGATAAAATGCGTGTGATAAGGATGACTTGTGGGTGCTTAAACAAGTGAAATTCAAACGGGTATTTTTAGCACATCATTACCGTCATCAGAGCTAAACGAAATCAAAGTGATCTGTTTTTTTTTTTTTTCTGACCAATCTATGCTCATTATAGAGTTCCGTTTTGTTTCTTCAAATTGGTTTCATGATCTCGTGGAAGACTGGCCGAAAATAAAACTGGAAAGTTCTTACAAAAACAGGTCAGTTTGTATTTCATAAACATGCGCCATGCAAGTTGTTTTGATTTGTTTTACCCCCTAATTATAGTGACAGCCGAAACAACTATGATTGATAGAGTAGTTTGTCTCCATGGCAACGATAAAAATGACCGATTCCTCAGCAAAATATTCCTTTATTACGTGGGCCGTACATCCTGACGAGCAAATAGCTATAAATTGAGATGACACTTAGGCGCATGTATAAAAACCGCTATGAACTTCTAATGCTACAGTTGGAGTGCATTTCAGCAGTTAATATATCAGTGTTAGGATCATGGAGACTGCGTTTCGTATTTTCTGGCTTACAATTATCCTTAGCCGTGAATATATCATTTTGGGTAAGCTAGTAACTTTGCAAACTAATTCTATCATTCATAAATCCTTTGGACTTTAAGCAAGGGAATACATTCAACGAAAAAATATATATATATATTTATATATCTTTTATTGCACGCAAACGTTTTTTTGAATTGCTTCAGTGCCAACGTTACTACTCGGACCTAACGCGCAACTTAAAAAATAGGATTATTTCACTGTGTAAGTAAGTCAGTGCCTCTTAATTCAAAACTTTAAAGAATAAGTTTTTAAGAAGTTCGTAACTGATTTTATATCATCCTTTTGTAAGATCACTTGGGGATTTAACAGCCAGCAAATGATATCTTATGAGCGTAAAGAAGAAGGAAATCTTTCAGTTCGCATTTAATTTTTTCCCTTCGCGAAGGAAATTTCAAAGTTTGGTTGGTGCAAGGTTTAGTGTTTTGCATTCGTTAAAAATTTATAACTCACTCGTACGCAGGCATTTAAAGAAAGGTCGAAACTTTATAACGATTTACACAATCTAAACTACGAGTTAAAACTGAAGACAGGCCATAACGTATTGAAGATTCTCGCAAAAAGACTGCATGCAAGATATGCGTCGGAAATTCTAATAAGAGACGAAAGCCATCGCGAAAACAGCCGCTAGTTGTCATGTTCGACACACGAACAAACATTAAAGGTGGTCTTACAAACAAGTATAAAAGTTGAACCCTCGTAAATTTCAGCTGCTAATTGTAAACTTTAAAGGAAAGCCTAAAGCTCCAAAAAATACCTGAAAAGCATAGAATGGTGTTTTAATGTGTCACATCAAATGAAACGTTTGATTCCAGATGTCTTTCAATTTTTAAGAGATGTATCTGATCAAGTCTTTTTCATTGTCGGTCACGCTGGTAGACAAATTAAAATGCTTATCAACCACTGTCTCTCGATCAAATCGAACAAAAAAGGTAAGAAAAATGCTACAAAAGAAAAGAAATTTCAATGATAGTGCAGATTGCATTTTGCAAAGTCTTTGCCGATTATCAGAGGAGCCCTTCTTTCTTATCTGCGATATGTTTTGTAACAACGACATATTCTGCGACGACGTGTTCCTTGGAAACATTTTTACGTTGATACGTTAAGAAAGTCGTTTCACTAGTTACGTTTTTTTACCCTTTTTCATTGTCACATATATGCTGTAAAATCCTCGAAAATCCCATAACGCCAACATTTGTTCTTGAGTGTCATGCAAAGATAGAAAGGATAATAGAAAACACCTGCACAAAATGCTGACTTGTTAAACCCTCACCACCAACTGGGCTTCGTCTTTTTCAAATCTCCTTTTCAAACTTTCCGATATGGGAAGACAAACCGTGCAGTTCTCGAAAAATGTGCCAGAAATGAAAGTGGTGATTACGATTTGTGTGCCCAAACCAGTTTGATCTCGAAATTGAGTACAAATTAAGTATGGAGTGAACGGAAAGAAACTGAGTCCAAATAGATAAAAAGATTGATATAAAGATCTGTTGAAAAAAAAAGTGAAAAGGGAACTATTCTCTTCAACTGTCTAAAAACCAACGTGCAGAATTTCAGCCAATTATTTAGGGAATTTCAAGACTTTTACTGGAAATCGCAAAACTCGGAAATATTATGGGAAGCATGTAGTAAGTAAAGTTCTTACTTCGCGAAGGTTATAGAATATACCAGAGTTTATTTTTTGAGTTTACTTGGGGTTTCCCTTAGTTATTCACAACTTCGTTGACACTGCAGGTGCAAATCCAAAACTTGAAATTGAATCCATCAGTATAAATCCACTTTCTAAACTCTAGTTGAAACCGGGTCAGAATAAAGGTGCGATATGTCCAAAGTGTATAGGTGGGGGCTGCAAAACATGTGTTACGCCAATGGACGGGCTGGAATTTTTCCAGTAGTAGTAAATTTAGTTTTTGGTCTTTTTAGGCGCAACATCAGATTCACCCTCGAAACCACCAAGCCAAACTTTAACGCCAGTCTTATCTTCGAGTGTTTTCACCTCGGGAAATTTAACCTCGACTCACAGCTTGTCTGCATTCCCACTCAGCATAACCTCCGTGGTTCTTCCGCTTTCAAGCAGTTTTGTGTGTTTAATATGGACTACTGGCAATATTGCCACATCTACCGTTGGGTCATTATACGGAGCCCAACAGATGACTTTTACGGCAAGCCATACCTCTTCGTCGGTGTCCACAGAGACGATTACAAGTGAAATCTCGAAGCTATTCTTGATATCATGGGCAGACTCTCAAGCGTCGATAACTATAAGCCTTGAGATGTCCTCGACATCATTGGTAGGATCTAAATCGTCATACTCACTGCCACTGGATCCTGACTCGACCAAAGCTTCATCATTGGTTGGCGTCACCGAATCAAAAGTTGCCTCCAACTGGTGTCTGTTGTGGTCGACGTCATATCCTACCTTGGCTATGAATACTGTGTTAAACATTGTACGAAGCCAAACGTTATCGTCTAGCCAGGTTTTTTCTTTAACTGAGAGCCCGCAGTTTTCCTCTACAACTACAAGTACGAAGTTCACTCCGTCTCGGACAGAGGTGGCGCACATTTCTACCATATCTGTTACACAGTCTGTCTTGCTGCCGTTGACATTTACTGTAAGTGACCTCCAGCGTTCAACGTCTGTGTCAGAAGGGTTGCAGTCATCGGCGTCGTCATTCGTCGAACAGTCGTCATATTCTACAAGTCAAGAAATAGACTTACACTCATCATCTGCAATCCTGCAGCTTTCTTCCAGTGAAGACACTTACACAGGGCAATCTTCTATTATTCCTGAGAGTTCAACTCTATCTGCAGAAATGCAGATGATTAGTACATCAAAGGAAAGGCTAAAACCATCTCCAACAACGTCTTATGGGTATGAGTCCACTAAAACTGTAAGCCAGAATTTACAGTCGTCGTTCCCAGAATCTACAGATCTCCACATTACTACTTGTACACGAATGTTGCAGCAATCCACAACGTTTCCCAGTCAAACGTCCACTGTAACTGTGATTGAAGAGACACCAACGTGCCCTATGTCTTCAGGAAGTTTGCTGCCGATCTCCAGTACATCGCCCTCTATTTCAGCTGATGAACACCCAACTGCAACCACTGTAATTCAGATCTCAGATTCGTCGCCAAGTGGAGGACTGCCGTCAAGTAGTTCCGGCGATGAAAGCCTAATGCTGTCTTTCATACAAGAGCCAGAGACCTTATCAAGTCAACAGTTAGACATATCCTCTTCAGAAGGCACTGTATTATCCTCGACACCACCTTATGGACAACAATTTACCTCCAGATTTGATCAAGGATTAAGCTCCTCCCCATCATCCCCTGTACCAATTACCACGTTTATGAAAGTTGTAGAATTATCATCAACATCATCTTATAGAGAAGAATTCAGCTCTACCCTCGGACAAGGTCTAGTGTCTTCCCCATCATCCGCGGTATTTTACATGAGTACCTCCTTAGTCGAAGGCGAAGAAGTGTCATCGACACTACGTTATGGAGAAGAATTTACCTCTACCCTTGGAAACCGTTTAGGGTCCTCCACATCACCTGTAGTATTTGGCATGACTACCTCTTCTAAGGAACTCGTAGAAATATCGTCACCACAATCTAATGGACAAGAATACAACTCCACTCTTGGGCAAGGTTTAAGCTCCTCTGGATCATCTGCGGTATTTTATCGAGCCACTACGTCTATGGGAGAAGTAGACCAGTCTTCGACTCTGCTATATGGAGAAGAATTCACCTCTACGCTTGGACAAAGTTTAGGGTCCTTCACACTATCTGGGGCGACACTTGACGTCAGTACGAGAAGTATTGAGCTGATCTCTTCAACTACTTATGGGGAAGAACCTACCTCCTCTATGGAACACTGGCCTTCAACATCTTCTTTAGGACTGCTGGTGACTTCTGATTCCATGGAAGTAGTGGGGCTTTCACCTACAATGACTAATGAGCAAGACCCTACTTCTAGTTTGGAACAAATGTTGGGATCATCCTGGTCATCTGAAGGATTGGAGCCACGGACCACCACCAATGAAGCTTTAAAATCGTCCCCTGCGTCAACAGGTGGACAACACGTCACCTCTTCTATAGGCTATAATTGGCAGCTGACATCCACATCGACTCAGCGACAGGCGTATTCCTCCTCAGTGCAACTTGGACGGCAGACTTCGTCTGCGTCGTCTTCAGAGCAGGAGGTTAATCCAAATCCCACTACGACTACGCAGCCGCTGTACTCCACGCAACATGGACGTCTCATTTCGACTCCTTCTCATTACCAGAAAACGGCTTCCACGTTGTCAATAACTACACCAACAACCAGCAGAAAGCATAGTTACGACTTTTTACTCAGAATAATCAATTTAGTATATGTTAGAGCTCTGGAAGATCCTCAAAGTGACGAATACAAAAATACAACCAAACGTGTAGTGAGAGCTGTTTTGAACACGTTCGAGAATGTTTCCGAGATCGAGCGAATGATAGTGAACAATTACCTTAACGGCAGCGTGATTGCAAACTTCACGCTATACTTCAAGAAGGTGCCTTTAGCAACACCAGAAGATTTGCACGCAATTCTCACTAACGCAAACGGCACAAGCAAATTAGACGGACTAGTTCTAACGAATATAGTGATATCAGACAACACACAGAGTGAGCCTTCCAAGGAGATACCGGACGATGACGATTCGCTACCTGGATGGGCAATTGCCTTAATTGTCTTCTTCTTGTTGGCTTTCCTCATCATAATCATTGTGATCTTCATAGTCCTGGTAAGTGGTTAATCTTAATGCTCTGGTATGTTTATAGAGCAAAAATCAATAGATGTGCCAAATTAATGATTCTAAATAAACACAACATAAACTCACTGTCCAATAAACCAACCAGTGAATTGCGGGCCCAAGAGAGGCCCGCAACCCTAATCTTGACAGTGTCCAGCGGATTGCGTTTTAGGCGTGCGCGCCACGTTAATAACAGGCAAGCACAAAGCGGAAGTTTAAAGTTTTGTTCTTCCACTAAGAACGATCGGAATGCAAATAATGTGTCAATCACGACAGTTTGTCGTAACACCGGAAGAGAAAAATCCGTTCTCCAAGAACGATAAGAATGCGAAAAATGAGTCAATCTCACAATGCGAAAAATGAGTCAATCTCAACAGTTTGTCACATAAAATCGAGGCATGGAAGATTGCAAACGTTACGTTTTGGAGAAGTTGTTTTGTAGGAGTTGCTTTTGAGACGATTTGCTGTGATTGTGAAGATTTTTCAAGATCAATTTAAATTCATATTGAGCTTAACTGCAGAATACGGTGCCACTCGAACAATATTCTGCGTAGCCGGCTACGCGGTACGCAGAAACCACATTAATATTCAATTCCCTATATACAAGCACGCTAAACATGACCTAATATACTTCGTTCTTTAGCCATGAGTCGCCAAAAACAACACGCTGCAACACACTTTGAATTAATTTCTTTCCGCGTACCGCGTACCGCGTAGCCAGCTTCTAAGATAGCTTCACACTTTGAATAAATTTCTTTCCACGTACCGCGTACCGCGTAGCCAGCTTCTAACATAGTTTGAGACTTTCAATTTTTTCATTCCGCGTACCGCGTACCGCGTAGCCACCGTTTTCAGTAACGAAGACAAAATGGCAGGGTATTCTGCAGTTACTGCTCATATTAGGGAGCTTAAGCACGCGCGTTTTTGAGACGCGGACGTCAACCGGAAGAGAACATTACGCGTGCCAGGACAGTGGTGTCTCCCAGATTTTTATAGTGATCATCTCTAATGAAGAAAAGATACTAATCAATGTAAATGTGGTTGTGTGAAGACAAGTTAAAAGGGAAAACAGCCTACTTCCGGTTGCCGTTCGCGTCTCAAAAACGCGCGTGCTTAAGCTCCCTATTGCCGTGAATATAAGGTGAGTTGCGTTATATTTTATACTGTTCAGTTTTTGGATGGTTAATTTTTCTGGTAAACCACTTTCACTTTTTGAAGGAGCTGTTTGACATGTTTCGATTTACGGAGCTGATCTACTACAACTCAATGCAAACTTCACAAAAAACGTCCACACGAATGTATATTTTGAAATCTAGGCCCGCACTTTCTAACCTGTGGTTACCACTAGTATATATCTTAAGAGGCTGTTGTGACATTTGTTTTGTTTTTTGTGAATACTGCCCCTGAACACAAAGCAAATGCCTTTCTTCTGCAACAGGCAGTTTAGCTCTGACTGGTTAATAGATTGCTCTGAGATTCTTTAGCTATTACATATCGCAGCCATGCAAGACCAAAGCAGCTGCATAATTAGTTTAACAGTGATCAAAAACCTCAGGAACTCTATTCTGTAAACTTTGTACCTGTTGTGCATAACCTTAAGGAATGCTGTTAGGGCCACATTTTGAATCTGAAACAAAAGTACCATTGCATTTCGTCGTCCTTAATTTTAAAGACATATCTTATGAATTTCATCGAACACCTTTGAAGTTTCATCATAACCTTAAATAAGGCCTCAATACCAAGATACAAAATCTCCTACATGATTCCCATAGTTTCCTATTGTAACATTGAGAGGAAATCTGTGTTAAAATATCAACACAGTGAATTTTCAGAGACCAAGTCCTAATAAATTCGGGATTTTTTGCTTTTTATTGATATTACAAGGAGAAATTAAATTGGTATCACTGTCGAGTCTTCAAGGGTTACGGTGGGGCTTTAAAGTGACCAACAAGATGGTGGTTAACACGGTGAAGGTCACGATCTAATATAGAAACATTTCTGCACTACCAAAACGTAATCTGAGGTTCCTATATTTGAAGATGGTTGTTCCTGTGGAACACTCTCCCTTTCCTTACTGCATTAAGGGGAATTTGGGACATACAGCTTGATTCTTCTCTAGATCTAGGTCAGAACAAATTTACAAAAAGCCACTTTTGGCTGAAAATACTTGGGTTGTGGATCTAGGATGTTCATCACTGCAATACAAAGGCGGTAGCGTCACGGGAGCTTGATTACAGTATTGTATATGACCGTTTTACTCTTATCAATACATTTTAGTACCGAAGAAGATGGCATAGAGGAAGAGAAACCCAAAAAGTTCGCCATAATACTATATACTTGGGTCGTGGAACCCTTAACAAACCAAATCGAAAGGAAGGAGACGGAGCAGAAGCAGAAGCCGAAGCCGACACTGACGAATACACCGAAACAGCAACCTACGAGCTTGTACAACCACCAAAGGTTGGTGAACAAACATCGAACACGTGCGTAAATGCAACCTACGATAACCCAGTATACTGTGAGCTACAATCCATCTCGAGCAAAGATCATGTCGACGATGCAGTTTAAACAAAACTTAATACCAGAGGTGAGGAATCCACTGATATCAACTTTAAGACAAAGAAGAATATTTTTAAATATTATCAGTGTTCCTCTTCCCTTGGCAAGGGCAGATGACATTTCTATGACAACTTAGTGGTATCAGTGCCATTATGTGCACCTTGTGACGGATGATAAGCCTGCCAAACTTCATTTCATTGCTGCAGTGCTAATAGTTCTGGAGTCGTATCCGTGTGCAGAATGGGGAAGCTGACGTAAAAGGGGTAATGGAGTTCAGAAGATAACGCATATTTCCTTTCTGTGTTGCTATTCCAGATGAAAACCATTCAATGCAAGCGGAAACCAAAGAAAGCAAGAAGTGAACTTCTGATCTGAGCCAAATGAGACCAGGGCATTAGAACACTCACTGAGCATTTGGGACGTTTACGTAGAATATATTGCCTTGTTTCTCTTACCTTGCTTTCTAGTGCTTTGGTCGTCAGCTGATTTCAGCAAAAGGCTTACGGTCTAGATAAAAACACATATGTTTTGAACGACTAGTGGGTCAACGGTTTTACGAAAAGATCGACACTGAATTTAGTTATTTGCTTTTTGTAGGAATGGAGAACACTTCTCTTTTCCGCTGCTAGTTTTACTCTCCAGGAAGAAAAGTCCGTTTTCATTACAAAACCTTTGGAATACAAATGCCACTGATTTTGTACACAGAAAGCTTACAATAGAGTTGTATCTTTGGAATCAGTTAATTAAATTGTTTAGTATTAGAAATTGTGTCACGAATAACCATGATTAAAGTATCGTCTAATAATTTGGGCATAGAATAACCATGATTTCATGGTTAAAATTTGGGTGTAGAATAACCATATATGGTTGAAATAGATGTATGCCCATAATTTGGGTATGGAATAAACATAGTTATGGCTATAATCTCGGTATAGAATGACCATGGTTAAAATATACCCATAATTTGGGCTTAGGATAACAATGGTTAAAATATGCCCATAATTTAGGGATAAAATAATCATGGTTAAAATATGCCCATAATTTGGGTAAAGGATAATCATGGTTAAAATATGCCAATAATCTGGGGATAGAATAACGATGGTTAAAGTACGCCCATAAATTAGGCACAGGATAACAATGATAGCATCGTTACAATTTGCCCCATAATTTGGGCACGGAGTAAGCAATATGCTCAAAATTTTAAGAAGAACTGAATTAGGGCTAGAAGTTGCAATTTATATAACCTCTCCAAATTGTAGAGATAGTTAAGACTTGTATCAAAAAGCACAAAAACTAGAATTTGATATTCCAATATTGAATAGAACAGCGAAAAGCCGCGGTCATTCTATGAATCTGAATGTCCGCTATTCTAAACATATATTTTCCGTTTACTTCCATAGAAGGAAGACTTGCTACCGCGTTGTGACGGCATTACACAGCAAGGATTTTGATATTTTGACTTGCTGCTACTTTTGGTTCCGTTATTCAATATTACTAATTTCCAAGTTTGAGCACTGCTTATTTAAAGCGATGAGAGGATGTTAAGAAGCTGAAGAGAGCGCTTATTACAGTGAAGTTCAAAGAAAAGCAACTACATCGTGAGGCGTTTGTGAATGTTATGTCAACTGGGAAAGGCCAACTGGGAAATTAAGGGATGTTTGTGTTACCGGCATATCGAAGATGCCCGGCGAAATAGGATTTCAGGTGAATAGAACTTATTCGTTTGTACATTTTGTTTTCCAATACAGATCATGTGATAATACTCAGGAGATTTGGTCCTGTGTCTTGTTCATTAAAAAGAGTGCAGGCAGACATATTCATGTTTGCATGCACTCTTTTTAATGAACAAGACAAAGGATCAAATTTCCTGAGTATCACCACAGGATCTGTAGTGGAATAAAAAAAATGTACAAGCGAATACGGTCTACATCTACTGTCGTTTTGAATCCTGAAGATGCATTTGCATTTCAAAAAGATACTAAACATTTCTATATTTAAGGGGGAACTGTTGCTTGATTTACATTGCTAATTTGTCTAAAGCGTTAGATAAAGTGAACGTTCTTTCTTGTTTTTGATGCAGAAACCACAACCTGAATCGCTAATTTCGGACTTATCACTGTCGGCTTCGGCACAGCCAATAAGTTAGGAAAGTACTGAGTGTTTGGCTTTCCTTGTTTTGTTCGGGTTTGTTTGCAGATCGAGTAGCCATGGTAATGTTGCGCACTGTGTACCAAATATTATGTTAAGCTATTGATACACGTTTGTGTGACGATGCAGGTGATTTATCAGTTTGATGGGCTATCCCTTGGATCCATCCACCCATCCGTGTGGAACTAATTGATCAGCCGCTGTTGGCAGAACAGATGATTCTTCATTTTTTCTTTTTTTGTTTTTAAATTCTTGGCGCTTTTAAATGTCAGTAAACTTTAGGTGACCCCACTAAGCTTACCCTCGGATTCAAAGGTCGCAACATTTTCTCAAACAGGCTCTTACCTAATTGTCAACCAACGTCTACGACCTGGATGACGGCCTCTATGCGGGGGTAGCAGTAAAATTCGGTAGAATAAGGAAAGTTTAGGCAATGATCACTATGGAAACAATTCTTTTCTTTTCCCATTTCTTTTCTTTTCCCATCGCCTGAAGAAGACTAGCAGTAAGCAGTCGAAACGTCGCGATCAACATCCAGTTACTACATCGTGTGACAAATGAAGAATTTATATTATCATCACATTTTCCTCGATGAACAACAACCCGTTCCTTAACAATACTCAATGTCTTGTTAAGTGTACTCTGTCGATGCCAGCCAGCCATTTCCTGATCAAGGTTGGAATTTTATATAGAAACAAATGAACCTTAATCCAGTTTCCCTATCTTGGAGAGTTTTGTTCATTCACAATAGCGTACCCACCTATCTGTTTTTTGGTGAAAATTTCGCTCATTGGAAGGAGTGCACAGTGACGTCATGCTAGGTAGCCAAGCCTCAAGATGACGGGGAAAATGGCGGTCGTTTAATTGCCAAATACTACTGCGGTTTTTTTTGCTGTTCCCATCAATATTGATGGCGAAATTCAAATTTTCGTGTTGTTTGGTATACGTCGTCGCTACTTCTACAATTTCGAGTGGTTATTTGAAGTATTATTAAAACTATTCCCAATTTTTTTATAATCCACTAATTTTGGACACTAACAGGGCTCCTGACACTAAATATACCAAGCTTGGTATATATTGGCGGCCCATTTTGTTCGGCAACAGTAGTTATTTGTCTTTTTAGGCTTCTCAACATACCAGCTGTTATTTTTCTTTTAAAGTTGTACCACTATACCCATATTCAACTATACTTTCATATTACTGTGGTAACAACAACAACAAAAAAATTATATTTAAGCTTAAACAAGAGTTAGTAGTATTCATGTGCATAACATTGGCTTTCAAAGATAGTTCAGAGTTTATCATAGCTTCATAGTTTGCTTTCATGGCTTTCATTGAGTTCTCTTTAAGCTCGCAGAACGACGTGGCCGAAAAGTGCTCACTGTTGTAGTTTTGGGTAGGTCTACCGCGAACGGTGTGTGCGTTTGCAAGCGATGTGAGCATTCCAAGGAGAAACCCGAACATAAGCAGTGTTGCAGCCACTTTTTTGCAACGGCCTTGTACCTTTCTATTGTTAGACATTGGTATTACTGGACACTAGTGCCTAGTTCTCTTCGTTTTCACGAAATGAGATACGTAAGCGATACGTAGGGAGAAATGTTGTTTTTTACCTCGTGGTCAGAGTTTTTTGTTTAGAACTTACCCGTTTTGCTCGATTTAGTATTTAAATCAGCCATGTTTCAGTTACCAGGATTTCTCACTGATGTTTCACCGCTTTGAACGACGTCGGATTGAATAAATAGTCAGTTAAGTGTTCAAAGACTCCGGCTCGTCACTGGCGCGTAGACAATCAACGGTCTCGACCAGTTCTTACCAGAGAGGCCGTCACAAGCAGAGTACACATCTTTCGCGTCCAACATCGATGGTGCAATAACTTGATGACCTCGTGCGCAGCCTCGTTTTCATAATAGCAATACCCAAAGGCCTCTGCGGGTAGTCCGATTTGCGACGTTGTCGATAGATAGATAGATAGATAGATAGATAGATAGATAGATAGATAGATAGATAGATAGATAGATAGATAGATAGATAGATAGATAGATAGATAGATAGATAGATAGATAGATAGACTGATAGACCGAAAAGGTAAACCTAGACTCGGCCTACCTGTGGTAGTAGCCCGAGTAAAAACTGCTACAAAAGAAGTCATAAAACTTGTTTTTTTTTTTTGGCGAAAACCTCAAGGTTTCGATAAAGTCATCACCCATCCTAGCCTCTCACCTATTCCACCTTAATCACATCGTTCACCCTCTGCTAACCTAAGGAATACAGAATCAATAATTAAAAATACCAGATCCTTACTTTTACAAGAGAAAGCTTTTTAGCCAAAATATCCGAAAGGAAAGCCTCTTTTATATAAATTACACATTTTGTAACTTTCGTAAATAGTCGACATTCATTTTCCAAAGTCACATTGGGGGACTCGGCCGGTTCCGGTAGTTTGAATTGTCTGAATCATATGCCTTAACATTCATTAGTATACGGCCTTATTTATTTACCAGTCAACACTGAAGTTGTAATTTATCTCTTGATTTCGGCATTGAACGGCTTGCTCAAACTAGAGCGTCGAACGCACCAGGTGATAAACAATGGATAAACAATAAACACAGACAAACAATAACTGATGTGGACAGCGGTGATGTGATAATTGGAACCATAGTTAGTGGAGGGAGACCAACTACGCACCCAACTACGGCACAATTGTCGCCTGGCATTACGTATACACAAGCAGCTAGTTTGATAACGATTTAAACCATTTAAAAAGAAAGAAAACCTCGATATTTCCGTGAGTAGTTGTAAAAAGCGGGGATTGGCGCAAATTGAAAAAGGTTTAATAAAGTATATGGCGCAATCTTCCTCCTCTCCTCCTACTCCAGATACTTTACACCGATTTCAATAAAACGACTTAAAGGAATGGATACTATAATAAACATGAACAGAAAGACAGTGAAAGAACTGAAACAACTTGCCAAAGAGCGGGGTAATATGGACACAACTAGAAAAAATATCCCAAACCAGCCTCAAAGACCCATTCTTGATGAACCGGTACCTGAGATTAATTTTCCCCCTATCGAACCTTTCAAAATCCCAAGACAATTTCTTGATGAACCGGTACCTCAGATTAATTTTCCCATTCTCAAACCTTCTAAACCCACATCCCAACCCACATCACTTAAAAATTTAGCAAGCAGAGTTACCAAACCGATAATGAAAGAGATTAACAAGTTCGCAGACTGGATACTATCTTATGTCCCAGAACCTATCAAAAAGACTGTAAACAAACGAGTCGAAAGTCTGAAGGAAAAGGTTAACCGTATATTCAACCACCTCACTCCAAAAGAACAACAAACAGCGTTGAAGGGGTATCTAAAAACCTACAGGATAGATGGACAGAAAGGGTATGACCCCAAGACATTTATCAATAACATCAAACCAAAAGTTCTGGATCTCATTAAGCAGCAAAAGAAACCGCTCAAGGTGAAATTTATATTTACGTGTAAGTTTATAAAAGAGAATCCTGCTACTGGACAGATTGATGAAAACTCAGGATACTTTCATTCAACCGTAGAAACGATTACTAAGTCAACCGATTTCTCTGACTCGTTCAATACTATGACAAATCGTATACTTGAATCAATCCAACAGTTTCAAAATCAAGGTTCTGGTTGGCAGTTTGATCAAGTGGAATACTTTGATATCAACATCGACCCATTTGAACCTCTTTCTGGAAGTTCCTATATTCCACTACCATCAAAATTAGCATCCAAGAAGGCAATCATCAACGTTAAGAATGAGAAGGATCATGAGTGTTTCAAGTGGGCAGTAACCTCCGCTGTGTTTCCTAAAGAGAAAGACCCACAAAGACTAAATAAACAAATGAGAGAGAACTCAAATAATTTTGACTGGTCAGGAATAGAGTTCCCCGTTTCACTAAAACAGATTGATAAGTTCGAAAAGCAAAACCCCTATGCGATTAACGTCTACGGATATGAAGATGATGTATACCCTCTAAAAATAAGTAAGAAACATAAAACTCATGTGATCAACTTACTTCTCATATCAAACGATGAAACAAATCACTACTGCTGGATAAAGAATATGAGTAGATTGTTAGCTGCAAAAGTCAGTAAACATAAATCTAAGGTGCACTTTTGCTATAGATGCCTCAACTCATTCCAGTCAAAGACTTCATTAGAAAAACATCTCGAATATTGCACCACAAAAGAAGAAGTCAAGATTGAAATGCCTTTAGATAAAGATGGAAATCCTCGTCATACTTACTTTAAAAATTATAGCAGAAAAATGCGAGTTCCCTTTGTTGTATATGCTGACTTTGAGAGCTTTACAGAGAACATAGACACCTGCTCCCCAGATGAAAGTAGAAGCTTTACTAAACAATACCAGAAGCATAAAGCATCAGCTGCAGGCTACTGCTATCTTATCAAGTGCTTTGACGACAACATATTTCCACCCATGCTTGTAAGATACACTGCTGAATCCCCAGACGAAGATATCCCACAGATGTTTATAGAAAATTTAGAGTCAGATATTAAGAAAATTTACAATAAGTTCAAATTCCATAAGAAAGTTAAGATGACTCAAAAGGATAAAATCGACTATAAAAATGCTACTCACTGCCACATCTGCGAGGGTGAATTAGGTGTAGATAAGGTATTAGACCACTGTCACCTTACAGGAAAGTATAGAGGAGCAGCTCATAACGAATGCAACTTAAACTATAAAATTCCAAAGTTCTTCCCAGTAATCTTTCACAATCTATCTGGATATGATTCACACTTATTTATCAAGAACCTTGGTACATCAAAAGGTAAAATAAACTGTATACCTAATAATGAGGAAAAGTATATTTCTTTCACAAAACAGATTGTAGTTGGCACCTTTACAAACAAAGAAGGTAAGCAGGTTGATGTGAAGCGAGACATAAGATTCATCGATTCATTTAAATTTATGTCAACCAGCCTTGACAGCTTAGTAACTAATCTTCCAAAAGAAGCTTTCAAAAACCTCATGAGCTACTATGAAGGTGAACAATTAGAGCTATTGTTTAGAAAAGGTGTATTCCCATACGATTGGTTCGATAGCTTCGATAAACTAAACGCAACCCAACTTCCACCTAAAGAAGCGTTCTACTCAAAACTCAATGACAAAGACATAACAGAAGACAACTACCAACATGCTCAAAAGGTGTGGGAAAACTTTGATATGAAAACAATGAGGGATTACCACGACCTATATCTTGAGTCAGATGTACTCCTGTTAGCCGACGTCTTCGAGAACTTTCGAGATATTTGCAGTGAAAACTATGGATTGGACCCTGCTTGGTATTACACAGCACCTGGACTAGCTTGGGATGCTGCGTTAAAGTTAACGAAAGTGGAGTTGGAGCTGCTAACTGATCCTGACATGCTACTTATGGTTGAGAAAGGCATTCGAGGGGGTGTATCTATGATCTCTACTAGATATGGTAAAGCCAACAACCCATACATGGATGAATATGACTCCAACCTATCCACAAAGTATATCACATATCTCGACGCAAACAACTTATACGGCTGGGCAATGAGTAAACCACTCCCTACTCACGGTTTTAGATGGATGAATAACCAAGAACTCAAGGGTTGGAAAAATCTCCCATGCATACTCGAGGTTGATTTGGTGTATCCTCAACAACTTCACGACTTGCATAACGACTATCCACTAGCTCCAGAGAGACTTGAGGTTGACAATGTTGAGAAATTGATCCCAAACCTCAACGACAAGGTAAAGTATGTTGTTCACCACGAGACCCTTAAAGTTTACGAAAG
This sequence comes from Ricordea florida, assembly GCA_949710005.1. Lineage (NCBI taxonomy): Eukaryota > Metazoa > Cnidaria > Anthozoa > Corallimorpharia > Ricordeidae > Ricordea > Ricordea florida. Next base: position 25,042,741 of record OX453275.1, on the reverse strand, counting down.
TCTTGGATTAAAAGTCACTAAGATTCATAGGGGTATTACATTCGAAGAGTCTGCATGGTTAAAGCCGTACATCGACTTGAATACCAACCTCAGGGCGAAAGCAGTCAACGACTTTGAGAAAGATTTCTTCAAGCTTATGAATAACTCTGTCTTTGGGAAAACCATGGAAAACATTAGAAAAAGGGCAGACATTCGATTGGTTACAAATGAAAAAGATGCGAAAAAATTAATATCAAAGCCAAACTATCAGCACCGCACCATCTTTTGTGAGAATCTAGCTGCTATCCACATGAAGAAAACAAAGTTGGTATTCGATAAGCCAGTTTACTTAGGCATGTCCATTCTGGATCTAAGTAAAACATTAATGTATAATTTTCACTACAATTACATCAAGCCTAAATATGGTGAAAGGGGTAAGTTGTTGTTCACAGATACTGACAGTCTTGCCTATGAGATAGAAACAGATGATTTCTACAAGGATATCAGCAAAGATGTAAAATCCATGTTTGATACTAGTAATTATCCCAAAGATCATCCATCGGGTATCGAGACAGGTGTAAACAAGAAAGTCATCGGTATGTTCAAAGATGAGGCTGGTGGTAAACAGATAACTGAATTTGTAGGTCTACGAGCCAAACTCTACTCCTACAGGATGGATGAAGGTACAGAAGAAAAGAAATGTAAGGGAATGAAGAAGGCAGTAGTCAAGAAAACCATCAGTTTCGATAACTACAAGGATTGCCTATTCAATAAAGAACCACAGATGAGACAGATGAATGTAATAAGAAGCCATAAGCATGTTGTTTACACTGAAACGGTTAATAAGATAGCCTTATCACCATTTGATGACAAGAGGCACATTTGTGAAGATGGTATACATACTTACGCCTACGGACATTATCGTTCCAACACAAAATTAGGCGGCAGCTCAGTATCGTCTGGTACAAACTGAAGCTCTTCCCTCACAAAACTACGCCTCGGTCCATCTAGTAAATAATACAACACTGGCTGATTAGGTGACACCACACTACGAGATAGATCAAAGACTTTCAAACTCCAGATAGGATCCGTAGAACGTCTTCGCTCACCTCCTTCATCTTCTCCAGGAGCAAGTAAGTATCTAACTTTAACACCAGGCGGTAGTCTCACCTCATCATGTCCAACAACTCGCTTATACTTCGGAGGATCAATATCAACCTCTTTCAGTCTACCAGTTATTCTCGTTGGTACACTATTCAAAGTTTTCAAAATAGCCGGTAATCGTTTCACCCATACTCTAGACCTATCATCACTAATCATTTCTTGTGCGTATTGATGACTAAATAGTTTTTCTGATAATGTTCTATTTGCTCTTTCAACAAATGCTTGAGCTCTATGGTTTCCAGCTTCAGACCGTTGTATGGTTACATTATGTTTTTTCATAAGTTTTGTTACATCACCCATAAATTCTCTTCCAGGATCAACAATTAATGTTTTAGGATATTTTAACTTTCTGGAGTATATTTTTGTTAAAGCTTTGGATACCTCATTACTTTCTTTTGAGGTTAGTGGTTCTGCATCTTTGTATCTCGAGGCAATATCAATCACAACCAGAGCATATCGATATGTCTTTCTTCCAACTTTATCATGTGGTAAAAATAATAGATCTGCTTGATGAATCTGATTAGGCTTTTCCACATTCCAGTGCGGTCTAGGGATATACTTTGGAGCTGGTAGATAGATTTGCCACAGCGCCTGTTTCTCAAGCCATCTTTTTGCCTCAGCTTCACTGACTTTTGCTTTTTCAGCTAATTTAGGAATGGCAGAATACCCTTTCCAATATTCATAAGTGGAATAGTATGTTTTCCTCATTTAAAGAATAATCCGACTATCTTTAAAATAAAATATGTCACAAGCTATATCTGAAGAAATTAACCCAAACAGGATTCCACTAGAGCCCCTCGGTTTGAAAGCGGAATCGTCACTGAATCGAATTACACTAAATCCCTCATCCGCTAATCCTGAAGAAACACTATATATAAATATTCCACAACTTTCTCAGAATGTAGTGATTGTCCCAGGAAGTGTATCTCTACTATTTGACTTGACTGTTGAAGGTCATGCTAACAACACCCTTGTGAATAACGTAGGAAGTAACCTTGTATCCAGACTCAGGGTTCTTTTTGGTGGAGAAACACTACAGGATACTCAAAGATACGATCTCTTTCAAACCTACCATGACTTATACTTAACAGCTGAAGATCGTCAGAATGGAATAAAACAAGGTATTTCTTCTGAAAACATGAGGAAGCTTAGGACAAATGCGGGTGATAAGGTAACCTCAGGAAATGATAAGGAAGTAGCTCTTGCAGCAGTATACAACACCAAGTACTGTATCCCACTCAACCATCCTATTCTCAGCAAGCATGGGGTTTTCTATCCAAAGGCGTTACCTCATTCACTAATCTTTGAGATTACACTAGCCTCAGTTTCCGATATTGTTGTTTATTCTGACAAGACCAAGACTCCAACTTACAAAATCGAAAACCTCGAGTTGGAATATGCTTGTATCTCAAGTGAATACTTAGCTAGTGAGGCTCAGTCAGCTTATCAGGTTGGTAAAGTATTCTTTTACGAGAATGTACTTCTCCACAAAACTTTTACCATCTCAAAACCTAATGACAGTTTCATAAACGAGTACATTAATATACCTAGGAGATCAATGAAAGGTATATTGTGCTTGTTCACAGAGAGATACGTCGGAGGAGCACGAGACTCTGAGACGTTTGTCAATCCAAATATTACATCAATCGACATTAACGTTGACGGCATGCCAAACCGTATCTACTCCAAGGGAATGAAACCGTCAGACTTCTGGGATTCGGTAATGAAACGTTTCGGTAAAGAGGGTGTCAAGCTAAATGATTTTTATGTCGACAAGTTTGCTCTATGGATTGACTTGAGAACTCACCCTGACAATAGTATTCATGGAGGAGGTATGGCCTTGAACAATACACGAGATGGAGTAAAACTTGAAATGAAACGAAAAGTTGGAGGAACAGGAAATATCACCTGTCACATGTTTGTGGTAGCCGACGCGTTGATGGAGATCATGAATTCAAACTTAAGATCAATTATGTATTAGTTAAAAGATGGAAGAACTGAGAGAAAAAGTTCCTTTTCATTGCATTATAACAGGTCCAACAAATTGTGGAAAGACAAAGTATCTCACGGATCAGCTAAGAGGACCATTCCACAAAGTTTTTGAATACATTGTTCTAATATGTCCGACTTATGCTAAAAATAAAACCTATCATAAATTTGCTCACAGAGATAAACGTTTCTTAGTATTATCACCAGATGCTAGTAACAGCGATGAGATTAACGAGTTATTAACTGATTGTCAAACTTTGTTCTCTGGTACTAATACGTTACTTATTTTAGACGACTGTGCGGTATCGAAAGATCTAAAGAAACGCTCGAACAAGTTTATAGATCTAGCATTCTCTGGAAGGCATCATGGATTATCAGTGTGGGTATTGACACAACAATTAACATCCATAGCAAAACCATTCCGTGAAAATGTAGCTTGTGTGGTTACATTCCATAATCCATCACAAAAGGGGATGAAGATTCTTTTCGAAGATTATGGAGGTGATTTAGACTCTGAAACTCGTAAAACGTTGGTAGAAATGCTGAAAACTGAAAAATATTCTAGACTCTGTTTGTGTTTACGTTATCCATTCCAATGTTATTTAGAGATTCCCGCGGTGATTTAAAAGAATCTATGTATTATTACAAAATTAAAAGATGACAAGCGTTGAAGATTATATGGAAGAACCTAAAGATGATGATGTTAAAGAACCTAAAGATGATGATGTTGAAATCAAACAAGAATCACTAGCTATTCTCGCATCTCTTGGGAATACAAAGGAATATTTAGGTGTTGAGATGAGTCTAGGTGATATCAAGAAACTCACGGCAAAAGAAGTTGAAAAATTTTATAATCGCTACCAATTACATTAAATACATTACGAGGATGTTAGGAAAAAATACAATAGAGCGAGGGGGATATTTACTAAAATCAGTGTTGGTAGCGGGGTGGTTTCAGTTATTTTATCTGCAAGTGGACTGGGAACCTCTCTTACTGGTTTTGGTGCTGTTGTTGGTATCCCATTAGGAGCGGTTGGTGGTCTTTGTGGGGGAATATCGGTCGGATTCGGTGCGGCTTCTAAACGACTTTCACATAAAGTTAGTAAACACGAACAGACCGTTTCTCTAGCAAAAGCAAAAGTAAACACCATTCACGACTTGGTTTCAAAGGCACTGAAAGATAACGCCATCTCAGACCAAGAATTTTCGCTAATTTTATCAGAGTTGGACAAGTTTGAAAAACTAAAACTCGAAATCCGTCAAAAAAACAGGAAAGATACAGAAAAAAACTTAAATATGTCACAGATAAGGACAGAGGTTCGTGCAGAAATTTTAAAGGAGTTAACCGGTCCCGAACGTTGAAATTTTCATTTGAGAGAACGCCTGTAGGATGGAATTATGAGGTTGGTATTAGAAAAGAACGGTGTTGATTTAAAAACATCTTATTCTAAACATAAATAATAAAATGTTACTCAATGATTTCAGAAATAGGTATCCAAAGGCTGATATCAGTCAATTCGTATTTGTAGCTGATCAATATGGTGGTTACATTAGGTGGAAAGTTAATGGGACAACAATCATGTCATATGATGACCCCACTGGAAAAACATGGACTGAAGACCTATCACCCCGTTTGAAAAGACTACTATGGAAAGATTTAGGATTTGATGATAATGCATTGAGTTCATTCCCAAAGAGTTTAACTATGACCAATCGATCTTACCCAATACCTGCCATTGATTTTGATGACTTCACAAGTAATATCACAAACATGCTGACCACATTAAATATATACGTGTCCAATACTAAGAAATTCACCGCTAAGATGCGTAACATATTTACATCCCAAGTTGTGACTTTCAAGTTTGGTAAACAGAGTCGAAAATGGTTGAACTCCCCCGATATGAATTATTGGCCTCAACAACTTAACTTTGCAGTGTGGTGTGCGACCTCTGGATGTGGAATAAGTCCTTTCGAGAGTCTCAACTATCCCAAAGTCGTGAGTAGCTTCATTAAGTTTCACGTCTACTTCACCATAAGGCGGATATTATATGAATTGGGTATTCCCCTACCTGATGAGCAACCTTTTGTAATAAACAACAACCCTTACAGCAAAGTCGCTTATCAACGATTGTGTGCTGAATTTGGAATCTCAAAAAACTCTGACTTTAGATGGAAAGGTGGTCGAAACGGAGGTTTGGGTGACATATTCATCGATTATGGTGCTGGATATCATGGAGCGGGTGGTGGATATCAAAATGTTCATATGGTAAGGAACTATGATGATGGAGCTGATCAGTGGCCTGGTGAAGGTGGTAAATTTGCCGATGACGGAGGTAAGAAGGAAAAGGGTGACCTCATCTCATTTATCCGTAATGATGACTTTGCCGATTATAAATATGCTTGGTTTATCCCAACAAGTGGATATGGACTCACTAAAGCTGGACTTGGTAGATTGAATCGATCTGCTGAAGCTTTTGTTTACTGCATATTGGGGGCGCAAGTCAATACTAGAAACTCGATTTCCGGTAGTGGTGGTGGAGCGATCGAGACTCAACAAGAATTCTTAGCCCTGTTTGAGAGTAGTGTGATCGAGAATGACATTTCGAGTTCGATCCAAAGGTATCAATTAGCTGTCCAAGAAGCGAAATTACGGCTTGATTTAGCTGTTGCTCCCGGTGTATGGCTAATGCCTAGTAATATGATAATCAACACTGAGAGCGTGACTGGTTTTAATAACAAGTTGATGAAGGCCACTAGTGATATGAGTTTTGGAGTGAATAGTTCCCTAAACACTGAAGCAAAACAGGTTGGAATAAATCATAACATGGGATCTTCAAAGGTAAAGTTACCGCATAGAACTGAGACGAAACCAAAACCCTCAACGCAAACAGACTCAACGAAACACGAAAATAATATAGACTCAACGCAACATGAAAAGAATATATTAGCATTTATAGTTGTCGCTGGTGGATTAGCATGGTATTTTTTTCGGTAGAACAATAGATTACATACCTGAGCGACATAGCAACAAGCAAGTTGAAAAGTAGATTTGAAGTTTACTTTTTAGAGGCTGGTTTCTAACGTCGCTCAGGAATGTCTATATATAGCTGTTATGTAACACTGACTTGCGTTATATAACCTAGTGTTTTTGTTATGTCTCTTGTTTTGTGTGACACTCTGTACATTTCGACTTTATTCTATTGTGTTCGCACATACATAACCTACAAAACCATATTTGTTTTCCATGAATACATATTCCTTTCCCGCTGCATTCTTTGCATTGATTCCTCCTTCGTTTATGCTCACAAATACTACCACCGTTGCATTCTCTACATCGCGTCTTCTGTCTGTTGTGTTCACATATTTGAGACCCTCCACAATCCTTACAGTAATATTTAACCCTTCCATGAATACACTTATACTTATTAGTTTTTGTTTTATCTTGTGGTGTTGATGTTGATGGCGGGGCTTCGATTAGTGGTTGTGTTAGAGCTTCGATGAGATCGTCTTTACGCAATCGATAATATCCTTTAATACCCCGCTCTTTGGCAAGTTGTTTCAGTTCTTTCACTGTCTTTCTGTTCATGTTTATTATAGTATCCATTCCTTTAAGTCGTTTTATTGAAATCGGTGTAAAGTATCTGGAGTAGGAGGAGAGGAGGAAGATTGCGCCATATACTTTATTAAACCTTTCTCTTTGATCGCGCCTTGCGCAACTGGAATGTGGAATATTCGCCTTCAAGGTTGACGGCACACCCTATTGAGTTTGGGTCACTATGCCAATCACCAAGTAGAACAGCTGAGGAAGATTTACCTATAAACACCCTTCACCATCTTCTTGTACAAACAAATGGTCCGGCTTGTCGGTCTCTATAAACATTCCTATAAGAGGCAGATATTATTTATGCTTCACGTCAACGGATAAATGTTTGTTTCTACCCGACGTTTTCTGTTCAATTGGCAATATTGCGCCAGCGTGTTTCGATTTTCAAGGTTCGAGGTAATGGGTCTTCCTGTTATTACTCCCAAGTTCATGGAAGCCATAGCTATCCTCACAATTCTGCTACTTGGAGGTAAGTTGTGATCATGCTCAGTTATGTTGAAATCGCATGATCTATGAACTTCTCAGAGAACGTTGGAAATTTTCCCGCAGGCAGAAGTTTTTATCTGGCGGTCAAAAACTTGCACGGTTTAATAAATTTAGTCATCTTCGAAGCTGGCAAACGGAACACTTTATGAAAGCTCACTGCTCCCCCAGTCAGTAGATTTGACTATAGAAAACATCTTTTGGTAACTGATGCTAAGAACGGTAACATGCGAAGGAGTAGGTATTCCAAAGAATGAGATAAGCAAACATTGCGCAAATCAGAAAGACCGACCCGTGGGAATCTTACTCTAGTGCTAAGGAAAACAAATTAACCATACTACATATAGGAACAACGGAATCAGTTTTCCCTGCCACAGATTCCCAAAGTAGGGGAGAATATCTTAACCGCTTTTTTGTGAACAAACAGCGAGGCCTAGAGATGTTGCTGTTTTGAATAACAAGTAAGCGGTAAGAATTAGTTACCAGTCGGCCTCAATTACGATTTGATGTGTAAAGAACTCGACCCGTTTGAGAATATTTACAGTTGTGTCATGAAAACACGTTAGGTGAGCCTTGAAATTTTGTATTAAATTGCTGTTGGCTCTATTTTTTCGCTCGAAAATAACAGCGATTTGGCTCAACACGGTCAAAACTAGATACGAAAAATCCGGTACTCCTAGTTTTACAGCTGTGCGAGAGAATATTGTTACAATAACTGCAGTTACTTATTTCAAAGCTAACATTTTCAGCTCGTTTTATTACTCCGTCTTGAAAGCAACCAAACGAAAGCCCTTCTCGTTCTCCAATGAATTTCTGGAAGACATTTTTTCTCAAAAGTAAAAAAAAGTTGAGTTTACAGAGTCGCAAGTTATTTTAAAAATACTGTGTTAAGGTGAAACGTGATTCGTGCTTCTGCTATCAGCGTGACTTATTGACTGTGCAAACAAAGTTGTCACAAAAATATTTTCCTTTTCTGTAGGCTTTTTTTAATACGTCATTTCTAAGGCTTTCACTATAAAGTGAAAAATTTTTTCGCCTGATGTGCTGTTACGTACGGAAGCTTTAAAGGGACATGTATAAAATTCTTGAGTTCGAGTTGTTAAAGACGAGTTGTTGAGTACGAGTTCGAGTTGTTAAGTACGACTTGTTAAGTACGAGTTGTTGAGTACGAGTTCGAGTTGTTAAGTGCGAGTTGTTAAGTGCGAGTTGTTAAGTACGAGTTGTTAAATACGAGTTCGAGTTGCTAAGTACGAGTTGTTAAGTACGAGTTGTTGAGTACGAGTTCGAGTTGTTAAGTACGAGTTGCTAAGTGCGAGTTGTTAAGTACGAGTTGTTAAGTGCGAGTTGTTAAGTACGAGTTGTTAAGTGCGAGTTGTTAAGTACGAGTTGTTAAATACGAGTTCGAGTTGCTAAGTACGAGTTGTTAAGTACGAGTTCGAGTTGCTAAGTACGAGTTGTTAAGTGCGAGTTGTTAAGTACGAGTTGCTAAGTACGAGTTGTTAAATACGAGTTCGAGTTGCTAAGTACGAGTTGTTAAGTACGAGTTGTTGAGTACGAGTTCGAGTTGCTAAGTACGAGTTGTTAAGTACGAGTTGTTGAGTACGAGTTCGAGTTGTTAAGTACGAGTTGTTAAGTGCGAGTTGTTAAGTGCGAGTTGTTAAGTACGAGTTCGAGTTGTTGAGTACGAGTTCGAGTTGAATCAGCGGTACTAATGTGAAAGTATCGCGGGAGCAAAATCTGTCGAGTGACTTTTAAACGATTTGGACTGACAAAGATGTGCTGCGGAGGAGGCCCAGTTGCTGCAACTATTGGTGTATTATTTCTACTTTTTCATGACACTGAGGTTGTCAAGGGTGTTTTGCCTCCCTATGTCCCATTAGTAGACGGAAATATGGAACACGCAGCACGTATCCTTTACATTTAAATTGCTGACGAGTCATGAATCTCGTTTTATACCACGCTACTGGACCGAAATCGAGCTGTTTCATTTCGAACATTAATTTAACTTGCATTGTAATAAAGATCCTTGGACTAAAAAGAATAATTAGGTATGATTGACCATATTTCGCGACGTTTTTCCAGTTACTAGTGCAAGTTATTCCTTTATATAACATATGGTTGTTTTTATTCTCTTGCGGTGGTTCGCTAAGCCTAATAGCCACGGAAAATATTTCATTTGTAAGTAAAAACAATAACAATACCAAAAGTCCTGGAGAAAATCGCAAGGATTCGTCAAGTCCAGCTGGTGTTTGCTTGAAAGAAACGGGTATTGTTGAATGTGAACCGGCGCAACCGAATCTGGCGCTAAAGTGCCTAAATAAAGCAGAACCATAGCTTCCTCCTCGCATGCAAAGACTTCTTTGGTTTTTGAAACAGATTTTGCTCCCGCGATACTTTCACTTTGATACCGCTGATTCAACTCGAACTCGTACTCAACAACTCGCACTTAACAACTCGCACTTAACAACTCGTACTTAACAACTCGCACTTAACAACTCGTACTTAGCAACTCGAACTCCAACTCGTACTTAACAACTCGCACTTAACAACTCGTACTTAGCAACTCGTACTTAGCAACTCGAACTCGTATTTAACAACTCGTACTTAACAACTCGCACTTAACAACTCGTACTTAACAACTCGCACTTAACAACTCGTACTTAGCAACTCGAACTCCAACTCGTACTTAACAACTCGCACTTAACAACTCGTACTTAACAACTCGCACTTAACAACTCCTACTTAACAACTCGTACTTAACAACTCGTACTTAACAACTCGTACTTAGCAACTCGAACTCGTATTTAACAACTCGTACTTAACAACTCGCACTTAACAACTCGTACTTAACAACTCGAACTCGTACTCAACAACTCGTACTTAACAACTCGTACTTAGCAACTCGAACTCGTATTTAACAACTCGTACTTAACAACTCGTACTTAACAACTCGTACTTAACAACTCGAACTTAACAACTCGTACTTAACAACTCGTATTTAACAACTCGCACTTAACAACTCGCACTTAACAACTCGTACTTAACAACTCGAACTCGTACTCAACAACTCGTACTTAACAACTCGAACTCAAGAATTTTATACATGTCCCTTTAAAGCTTCCGTAGTTACGAGATGACTGTCACGAATCGGCTTAAGTTTTTTCTACAAAAACTGAAATGAAAATAAACGTGTAATTTGCATTTTTTACTTATGTGTATACTACTCAAGGCCTCTGGCCAAAAATTGCGGAACGTCGATGACTGATTTTGAATAAATGATTCTTTACACAGCCAGCGAAAATCGTAAGATAGTTTAGTAAAACGATTCAGTTGACGGAGCCTCTTTCTAGTTTCCTTTCATGTACCGACGTTTCTGCTTTTAACGTTAATATTTAGAATAAAAAAAATGTAAATCTTAAAGCTTTTTGTTTACTTTGCCATGAATTAACACCAAGGATCATAGGGCAAATAGATTCTAGATTGGTTAACCCTTTACTCCCTGAGAGTGACCAACATGCATCTTCTCTTAAACATATTACTACAAAGGCAACTGTAGAGCTCATGAGAATATGCAATCTGAAAACTACCATAGGTTTTTTTTGATATAACATCAAAATCTCCACATTGATGTAATGAAAGATGTTTTGAGATCAGTTAGAAGAATTAAGATTTTGATCTCAGGGGTTAAAGGGTTAAGATAGCGAAGGAGCCGACGCTCTGTCAAACAATATTTGTCTAGCGTCGCTCCAATCACCGAGGAGATGGAGTATTTATTAATTAAAGCAAATTGATTTCCGTGGGAATGTCTGGTCTTAGTAGCAGTACTAGTATTTTCCTTTGGAGAAAAGAAAATTTATTTGAAGGCAGCTGGAATATCACGTGCAGTTGCATATATCTAACTGATGATAAGAGAGAGATTTCACCATGAAAGGACATTCTTGTACTACAGGCCACTTCCGAAGTTTCCCCGTCTGAGCGTTATAGCACAAGTATTGGGAATGATAAGTACCACACGACAGATAGAAAAGATATTCAAGATTTTCTTTAACCACAGTGGAGCTCAAAACCATGACTTCCGGAAAAGAAGTGCGTAATCATTATTTTGGGGGGGTATGTGACCGTTTATTTCAATATTTCAACATCTGATTTTATCCCCGTTTCTTCTACTCCTCCCCCTCTAACAGAAAACGCACCGTCGGCTGTTATAGACAGTCTAGTTGCAGATACGCGAAGTTCTCCTTATAAAAAAACGTCTTCTAATTTTTATGGTACTAAGCCACGTTAGCCCGTGACCATGCTATTAAAATGGTTAATACCCCGGCAACAAAACGAGGGTGCCAGAAAATATATCATTATCAATTACTATCAGTAGTTACTCGTCTACGCGTGCACGCGTGTCCACGGATACACAAAGAATAGCCGGAGTACCTGAGTATTCTGCAGTCTAGCCAAAATTTTTTCAAATGTGAACATTTATAGTATGCTCTCTCATGATATTAATATATATCCTTAATTCTTTTGTTAAATCTCCTAGCTCACGTTAATACTGTAAAGATCACCTAAGAAATTTCTACTAAAAATTCAATGATGTTTTCTTATCCCAAACTACTCCAGAGGCGTAAATTTTAAACCCAAAACACTCCTTCATACCTCCCTACATCCTAGTATGTTCTCAGTATAAAAGGTCTCAGTATGAAAGGGGAGCAGGGCTAGCGCTGGCGCAGTGGTGAGAGCGCTCGCCTTCTACCAATGTGGCCCGGGTTCGATTCCCGGTCCCGGCGTCATATATGGGCTGAGTTTGTTGGTTCTCTACTCTGCTCCGAGAGGTTTTTCTCCGGGTACTCCGGTTTTCCCTCTTCACAAAAATTGATTTAATTTGATTGATTAAATTTAATTTAATATGATTTGATTTGATTTAATTTGTGCTTTACAATGTCCCCAATTAGTACGTCAGTGCTAGATACAGTTGACACTCAAATAAAGGTCATCATCATTATTATTATTATTATTATTATTATTATTATTATTATTATCATTATTAGTATCTCCCGGTCTAGGAAGACTTTGTCAATATGGCCCACGAGGGAGAAGGCACGCAGGCACAAACACATAGGGGAGATGAGGGGAGGATTTTTTCCCGGCTCAACAAATGCTGACTGAAATATTAATGGTACCTGAAAAAGACCGCAGAAGGCGGTCGAAAATTTAGAGACAATTTTTACTTTTTTAGATCTGTTTTAAACATTTTTTTTTCTAAAGAAACTATGAGCACAGATCGCTCCTATAGTTTTATGGTACCAATACTGAGGATCTTTAAAAAAAACAGCGGTTCATGACGGCAAACATGGTTGGGAATATTTCAACATGGTATACTGGTAAAAACTCTTAGATTTTATTAGTAAGTATCATTTTTGAAACATTTCAGTTTAGACTGCATTTTGTATTATTCATATTTTAGTGTAGATATATTAATTATCTAAGTTCTGTATTTTATATTAGTTAGTGTCCTCTTATTAGCATGGGTCTCTACCAAGCTTCATGGTTTGACGCCTAAATAAAGTTCTGCTAGCAATACTACTACTACTACTACTACTACTACTACTACTACTACTACTACTACTACTACTACTACTGCTGCTACTGCTACTGTACTGCTACTGCTACTGCTACTGCTACTGCTACTGCTACTGCTACTGCTACTGCTACTACTACTTCCACTACAACTACTATTACTAAAAAGCAATCTGTAATATGTCCAAAACTTGACATGAACCTTCGGAAATATTGTTAAACCCGGTCATGCTGTACTGATGGTCGCATGCATAGCAAGTGAATATTGGATGACGAGAAGCAAACAAGATAACCGATCCGCTTAGCGTTTCTCGGTTTTCGCAAGGGCACCAAGGTTTCTTTTCTGCTTTTCAAAAGACAAGAGTAGTAAAGAAAAAGATTTTGAAATTTACGGAGAAATAAAATGGAACCAGACATTACCAGAGGTATACTAGGACTCCGTTGCAAACCTCTCCACCAAAAAGCGACCAAGCTCTATTTATCGATATATTGTTCAACATTAAGTTAACATTAACATCAGAAGCGTTCGTGTAAAAAGGTTTGGGTTGAGTATATTTCATCTTATAGACCAGACACGGTCAAAACTTGACCAGAGCTGACCTCAGTAATAACACAGTGTCACCGAATACTCCTCATTGCTGTCAATTAATTCAAGGTTTCTTGGAAAGCCATTAAGGCTAGCGTAATGCCGGTTCCGTTTGGCGACGCTACGCATAGATCTTAGCACGTTCCATTGACGTGGTCAATATTCTAAGTTTTTAGCGTAAAGCACGTCCGCCACAGAGAAGCAAGTATGACTGGTCGTGTCTTACTCGCACGCTGTTTAGAGCCTGTCGCATTTGTATTTGTTCTCCTACTCCTGGAAGGCGAAGTTGCATGTGAGTTTTCATCATGTTTTTCTCTTTTATTAGAAACCAGTGCAAAATATTGCGTATATCAATTTAATTAGTAATTATGATTTTTCAGACTGTGCTCGAGGCCGATACTTTCAGTTGCTTTCATTACAGAAAGCGTTTTAAGACGATGCGACTCGATTTCTTTTAAACAATTTCATGTTTTCCAGCACTATCGTTAAACTCAACAGTCCCGAGCGGAATTAATACGAGAGGAAGAAAATGAGTTCCACTCTCAAGCTCAGTTACATATCTGTTGGGAACGGGAAAAATGTTTTTTGCCTTTTTGCACTCCTCGTATACTGACGGTTCACGGTGCTCTAACCTCTCATGCAATATCTCTTTTCGTCATTTACTTACTTTCAAGTATTTCCGACTGTAGCCAATATTCACGATCGGAAATATTCGCCCTGAACAATCACGTTAATTCGTTTATTCAGAGTCACGAAGCTCCGAGATGCAGTGACTGCCGGAAAGAAAATGGTATTACTGTAAAAAAAAGACTTTGAACACATGAGCCATCTACAAAAAAAAAAACCTTTCTTCTTAAAGACTTCAAGTACATACGTAGCAAGCACTTCAGTGAAAAATCATTGTCTTACCTATCCTTGCAATTCATCTAGTTGAAATATATGTTGTAACGAGAAAGAGAAAAATCTGCTTTAGAAACTAACTGCAACGCCTACAACTAGCTGCCTTTCGCTTAGACATAGTAGACAATGACTATGTTCACTAAGCATAGTTCAGTAGAACCATAAAATATTTTCCCTGGAAACGTAATCACAGCAAAGCGATGTTTAGTAACATTGTAAGGCTAGAATGCGGCTTGAACTGTATTTTATGACGTTAGAGCGATCATAAAGGAAACAGTATTAAGATTAAAAGTGTACTGAATGGCCTTTTATTTGTGGAAGACAACGCTTAAAAGGCGAATCATTTCAAGCAGGGAAAAGTAGGTCATTAAACAGTAAGATTGAAACTTAAACTGTGAAAATAGCTTTGCTTGGGTGCTTTCGATTTCATAGTCATGTGGAAACGCAGCTCTCACAATCTGAATCGCATAGTGTGTGAATGCGTTACCTCCACGTGTACCGGTAAACTCGTTAAATGAGAACATAGCTAACGTTCGTAAAATTTTGAGTAGCTGTAATGCGTTTCACTTTTAAAAACGGTAACCAAGCGAAATTAGTTTTTGTAAAACGGAATTTGAAAACATGCAATTAATATCTTGCTTTCCAAGAACGGACCGTGACCTTGAATCGAGTAGATTTCCTAGAAAAGACTGAAACCCTGACTTGCCCTTATATGGTATCATGCTATCATCGTCTTAGTTTGCTATGACGTAAGCTGTCTGGTTGTCACAGCATGGCTGGCAAACACACGTGTAACCGATACTAATTTCTGGATCTGACATCGTAGAACGGCTAGTTGTATTATTACACTCTTTAGTAATGTATCGTAATAATAGACTTAAGTACAAAAGCTTACGAGATTTATGGCACGACATAACAGATTTCAAGGAAGCGTAATTCGGTTTCTATGGGCAATAGTCAGTACTCTTGGTCTTGGTAATTACACTAGATTATGTCTACTTCGGAAATACAATGCAATTCTTGGAAGTACGATGAACGCAAGGGTAAAGAATGTAAAGGAATTTCAGGACATTCTATCGGAAAACTGATTTCCAAAAGACCGCTCAGAGTTGCCCATTCAGGATTAAATTAGGTATATATCTTGCCACACTTTTACTGCTCGTCTGTTTAGGACTTAAGTAGTGTACTTTAGTGGTCTACTTTAGTACTTATGACCCACATTCCTTTTCATCATCGCCAACAATTCCGGTCACGAAGAATCCGCGCAGCGTCAGCGGTGCTTCCTGTGAGTAAAACATGGCGGTCATGGGAATGAAGAGAAACACGAGCAAAATTGATTATAAACAACTCCATAATCTGTCATCTTTGGTGTTGTGCGATACGCCTATGAAGAGACAGAAAACGTAGCCACAAACGTCTCACGTGGAAAAAATTGACCGTCGAAAGGTTCGCGATGTGAGTACTAATGGCCTCCAAAAACAGGAAGATAAATGTTCCTGTTTGTATTTTGAAATTTTCATTTAAGAGGCTAACTGTAAAGATTAATAGCCTGATGCTGTTTAAAGTCCTATGTGAAAATAAATACTTGCGAAGTTTTTAAGTCTTTCTCTTTGCGTTTGAGATGTTCTTATACTTAATTTATAAATGTTTTGATTGCTAAGAATCACAAGTATCTGAGAAAGTGGGAACAGTCTGGTTTTACCTTCAATACATACTTTTCTTCTAAAAACGCGCTTAGAATTTTTACGTAGCTGATTGCCAGTTCATTTGTATTGTTCTTGAAATCGTACCAGCTTTTTAAGTGCGTGAAAGCAACTTCAAAGACCACCTCCTCGGTACTGATCTTATACATATTTTGGGTCATCATTGATAGAAAGACTCACAGATTCCTTAAACTGAGACTAGGCTGATTTGTAGAGTAAATCAAACATTCAGAGGTCTCAGAAATATGAGCTGAGGTCGTTTGAACAACGACCTTTATGTTTATTTTTCAAACTTATTTCAGCGCGAAATCCGCCGCGAACACTACCGGAAGTGAACTTGCTCACACCTTTAACTGCTGGCCAAAAACGTGCTGTAACACCTATCCCAGAAAGAATAGCAATCTCGTTCCCAGGGTCCTCTCTCTCTACCTCGAGAAAGTAACTTTCTCGAGGTAGAGAGAGGACCCTGGTAACGAGGTTGAAAGAATAGAAGCTTTAGAGAGCTGAAATCTCGCTGGGAATTTTGACACCAAGCATAGACTACCTTACATACTTTCTCAGGCATAATTGTGCTCCGAACGAGGACATTGCTGGTAGAACCATGTTTCGCTGTGGACTTTATATTTAAGGTTAGGGTTAAGAACAGAGTGAACAATGGGTCTCCACTCTGGCAAGTGAGGAACCAAGCACAGGAACACGGGTTCTGTCTTTAATTTTAAGCTTTTCTGTATATTTGCCAGCTACTGTAAAGGCTTATATGGGTCGCTCAATTTGATGCAAAGCAAAGGAAAAATGAAGTGACTTTTTCTTTTGCCTGAAGTCTTACTATTTACAGCAGAACAAAGATAGCAGTCGTTATAACGGGATTCCGCTCCGGCAACTGTTCCATGTGTTATTTTTAACAGACTTTCTCGAATTTTTAAAAACCTCTCCAAACATTTCTTTGTAAAATTTGACGCCATTTTGAGAATTAGATTTCTAAGAAACCGCTAATGTTACGCGCATGGCAGCAGTAGTTGGCGACGTATTTAGCTGCTAATTAAATTACGAAAGCCTCCTCTGAATCAGGCTTACAGAACTTCAGCCTTTATAGATTTTAAGCAAATGATACTATGTTATTTACCTAGCCTTAGTATGCCTCTAAATATTTTCAAAATTTCTGTATAATTTTGTTATTTTGTTTGCAAAGGTAAACAAATGTTTTCAAGTGCAATTCGGAAGAAATAAATACTAATAAACACTAGCAAATTTTTCAAATACTAAAAAATTCACGAGTGAAATGTTTTATCTTTGAAAATTTACGAGTGTTAAGTGCCAAAATCCAGGCTTGGCCAGGTCACGGACTTAAGTCAAAGAACGTAAAAAACTTTGTAGAATACAAGAATTCGTTGCAGCGAATGCCAAGTTAATGCAATCTCAAAAATAATTTCATGTTATTTCGCGTGTTACTTCTTCAGCATTTTCGTAACTTTTCGTATAACTTCCCTCCTGGAAAATTTTGGGATACCGGAGAAACCGTTATACAGTTTAAAATATTGCTATCTGGAATAGTTGAAGTTATTTTAAGTGTATCTATTAATGGCATACATTATGTCATCTTCTTCAGCAATTAGAACAGTTTCAGCATCAGAGCCAGTAACTCTCACATCACATGTCAACCACACATGCGCATTTGAGCCAAGTATCTCTATTACCGACTCACCTCTTTTGACCAGCGAAACAACTTCATCATCAGAGAAAGTGGCACCCACGACTCCCGCGACGCACGCCAACCACACTTCATCAGTTGCACCAAAAAGTTGTTTTCCAGAGTCACCTCCTCCAACAACTGAGGCAGTGACATCATCAGTGACGTCACGAGTCAACCAAACGTCTCCAGCAACTCCGAGTGTCTCTGTTTCCAATTCAGTGCCTACAGCAAGTAAACCAGGTAATTTATCAGTGCAAGTGATTTCCACGTCGCAAATCACCCAGAGATATTCAGTTGCACCGAGTGTTTCGGTTACTGACTCAATCAGTTCAGCAAATAAAAACATGGCATCATCAGTGCAAGTGACTCCCACGTCACAGGTGAACCATACATCCTCAGAAGCAACCAACAGATCTGTTACTGAGCTACTTGCTTCACTGAATATAACAGTTATTCAATCAACAAAAGTGACCATTACGCGACACGCCAATCGCACTTACTCAGCTGCACCAAATGTTTCAATAAATGACTCAAATCCTTTACCTAGTACGAACAAAGTGATTTCTACGCCACAAGTCAACCACACATCTTCCGCTGCACCAACTGTTTATACATATGACTCACTTCCATTGTTGAGTGTGAGACTTTCTGCATCATCACAATTAATTATTGCGTCACAGGTATATCGCACATCCTCAACTGCAGCAAGTGTGTCAGCAAATGTGTTCCTTCCTTCCCCTAATATGACGGTTTTTCCATCAACGAAAAAGCCTGTCACGCCACAAGTCAATCGCACATCCTCAAGTGCAGCAAGTGCGTCGATAAATGGTTCACTTCCTCAGACTAATATGACGGTTATTCCATCAACACAAATGACTATCACGCCACAAGTCAATCGCACATCCTCAACTGCAGCAAGTGCGTCGATAAATGTGTCACTTCCTTCACCTAATGTGACAGTTATTATATCAACACAAGTGATTGTCACGCCACAAGTCAATCGCACATCCTCCACTGCAGAAAGTGTTTCACTAAATATGTCACTTCCTTCACCTAATGTGACAGTTATTCCATCAACACAAGTGATTGTCACGCCACAAGTCAATCGCACATACTCAACTGCAGCAAGTGTGTCAGAAAATGTGACACTTCCTACACCTAATGTGACAGTTATTCCATCAACAAAAGTGATTGTAACGCCACAAGTCAATCGCACATCCTCATCTGCAGCAAGTGTTTCAGTAAATGTGTCACTTCCTTCACCTAATGTAACAGTTATTCCATCAACACAAGTGATTGTCACGCCCCAAGTCAATCGCACATCCTCATCTGCAGCAAGTGTTTCAGTAAATGTGTCACTTCCTTCACCTAATGTGACAGTTATTCCATCAACACAAGTGATTCTCACTCCACAAGTCAATCGCACATCCTCATCTGCAGCAAGTGTTTTAGTAAATGTGACACTTCCTTCACCTAATGTGACAGTTATTCCATCAACACAAGTGATTGTCACTCCACAAGTCAATCGCACATCCTCATCTGCAACAAGTGTTTTAGTAAATGTGACACTTCCTTCACCTAATGTGACAGTTATTCCATCAACACAAGTGATTGCAACGCCACAAGTCAATCGCACATCCTCATCTGCAGCAAGTGTTTCAGTAAATGTGTCGCTTCCTTCACCTAATGTCACAGTTATTCCATCAACACAGGTGATTGTCACGCCACGACTCAATCGCACATACTCAACTGCAGAAAGTGTTTCAGTAAATGTGTCACTTCCTTCACCTAACGTGACAGTTATTCCATCAACACAGGTGATTGTCACGCCACAAGTCAATCGCACACACTCAACTGCAGCAAGTGTTTCAGTAAATGTGACACTTCCTACACCTGATGGGACAGTTATTCCATCAACACAAATGATTGTAACGCCACAAGTCAATCGCACATACTCATCTGCAGCAAGTGTTTCAGTAAATGTGTCAGTTCCTTCACCTAATGTAACAGTTATGCCATCAACACAAGTGATTGTCACGCCACAAGTCAATCGCACATCCTCAACTGTATCAAGTGTTTCAGCAAATGTGTCACTTCCTTCACCTAATGTGACAGTTATTCCATCAACACAAGTGATTGTCACTCCACAAGTCAATCGCACATCTTCATCTGCAGCAAGTGTTTTAGTAAATGTGACACTTCCTTCACCTAATGTGACAGTTATTCCATCAACACAAGTGATTGCAACGCCACAAGTCAATCGCACATCCTCATCTGCAGCAAGTGTTTCAGTAAATGTGTCGTTTCCTTCACTTAATGTCACAGTTATTCCATCAACACAGGTGATTTTCACGCCACGACCCAATCGCACATACTCAACTGCAGCAAGTGTTTCAGTAATTGTGTCACTTCCTTCACCTAATGTGACAGTTATTCCATCAACACAGGTGATTGTCACGCCACAAGTCAATCGCACACACTCAACTGCAGCAAGTGTTTCAGTAAATGTGACACTTCCTACACCTGATTGGACAGTTATTCCATCAACACAAATGATTGTAACGCCACAAGTCAATCGCACATACTCATCTGCAGCAAGTGTTTCAGTAAATGTGTCACTTCCTTCACCTAATGTAACAGTTATTCCATCAACACAAGTGACTGTCACGCCACAAGTCAATCGCACATCCTCAACTGCTGCAAGTGTTTCAGCAAATGTGTCACTTCCTTCACCTAATGTAACAGTTATTCCATCAACACAAGTGATTGTCACGCCACAAGTCAATCGCACATTCTCAACTGCAGCAACTGTGTCAGTAAATGTGTCACTTCCTTCACCTAATGTGACAGTTATTCCATCAACACAAGTGATTGTCACGCCACAAGTGAATCGCACATCCTCATCTGCAGCAAGTGTTTCAGTAAATGTGTCACTTCCTTCACCTAATGTAACAGTTATTCCATCAACACAAGTGACTTTCACGCTTCAAGACAATCGCACATACTCAACTGCAGCAAGTGTTTTAGTAAATGTGTCACTTCCTTCACCTAATGTAACAGTTATTCCATCAACACAAGTGATTGTCACGCCACAAGTCAATCGCACATACTCAACTGCAGCAAGTGTGTCAGTAAATGTGTCACTTCCTTCACATAATGTGACAGTTATTCCATCAACACAAGTGATTGTCACGCCACAAGTCAATCGCACATCCTCATCTGCAGCAAGTGTTTCAGTAAATGTGTCACTTCCTTCACCTAATGTAACAGTTATTCCATCAACACAAGTGATTGTCACGCCACAAGTCAATCGCACATCCTCATCTGCAGCAAGTGTTTCAGTAAATGTGTCACTTCCTTCACCTAATGTAACAGTTATTCCATCAACACAAGTGATTGTGACGCCACAAGTCAATCGCACATCCTCAACTGCTGCAAGTGTTTCAGCAAATGTGTCACTTCCTTCACCTAATGTGACAGTTATTCCATCAACACAAGTGATTGTCACTCCACAAGTCAATCGCACATCCTCAACTGTATCAAGTGTTTCAGTAAATGTGTCACTTCCTTCACCTAATGTAACAGTTATTCCATCAAAACAAGTGATTGTCACGCCACAAGTTAATCGCACATCCTCATCTGCAGCAAGTGTTTTAGTAAATGTGACACTTCCTTCACCTAATGTGACAGTTATTCCATCAACACAAGTGATTGCAACGCCACAAGTCAATCGCACATCCTCATCTGCAGCAAGTGTTTCAGTAAATGTGTCGCTTCCTTCACCTAATGTCACAGTTATTCCATCAACACAGGTGATTGTCACGCCACGACCCAATCGCACATACTCAACTGCAGCAAGTGTTTCAGTAAATGTGTCACTTCCTTCACCTAATGTGACAGTTATTCCATCAACACAGGTGATTGTCACGCCACAAGTCAATCGCACACACTCAACTGCAGCAAGTGTTTCAGTAAATGTGACACTTCCTACACTTGATGGGACAGTTATTCCATCAACACAAATGATTGTAACGCCACAAGTCAATCGCACATACTCATCTGCAGCAAGTGTTTTAGTAAATGTGACACTTCCTTCACCTAATGTGACAATTATTCCATCAACACAAGTGATTGCAACGCCACAAGTCAATCGCACATCCTCATCTGCAGCAAGTGTTTCAGTAAATGTGTCGCTTCCTTCACCTAATTTCACAGTTATTCCATCAACACAGGTGATTGTCACGCCACGACCCAATCGCACATACTCAACTGCAGCAAGTGTTTCAGTAAATGTGTCACTTCCTTCACCTAATGTGACAGTTATTCCATCAACACAGGTGATTGTCACGCCACAAGTCAATCGCACACACTCAACTGCAGCAAGTGTTTCAGTAAATGTGACACTTCCTACACCTGATGGGACAGTTATTCCATCAACACAAATGATTGTAACGCCACAAGTCAATCGCACATACTCATCTGCAGCAAGTGTTTCAGTAAATGTGTCACTTCCTTCACCTAATGTAACAGTTATTCCATCAACACAAGTGATTGTCACGCCACAAGTCAATCGCACATCCTCAACTGTATCAAGTGTTTCAGCAAATGTGTCACTTCCTTCACCTAATGTGACAGTTATTCCATCAACACAAGTGATTGTCACTCCACAAGTCAATCGCACATCCTCAACTGTATCAAGTGTTTCAGTAAATGTGTCACTTCCTTCACCTAATGTAACAGTTATTCCATCAACACAAGTGATTGTCACGCGACAAGTCAATCGCACATACTCAACTGCTGCAAGTGTCTCAGTAAATGTATCACTTCCTTCACCTAATTTGACAGTTATTCCATCAACACAAGTGATTGTCACGCGACAAGTCAATCGCACATACTCAACTGCTGCAAGCGTTTCAGTAAATGTGTCACTTCTTTCACCTAATGTGACAGTTATTCCATCAACACAAGTGATTGTCACGCCACAAGTTAATCGCACATCCTCAACTGCAGCAAGTGTTTCAGTAAATGTGTCACTTCCTTCACCTAATGTAACAGTTATTCCATCAACACAAGTGATTGTAACGCCACAAGTCAATCGCCTATACTCAACTGCAGCAAGTGTTTTAGGAAATGTGTCACTTCCGTCACCTAATGTGACAGTTATTCCATCAACACAAGTGATTATCACGCCACAAGTCAATCGCACATCCTCAACTGCAGCAAGTGTTTCAGTAAATGTGTCACTTCCTTCACCTAATGTAACAGTTATTCCATCAACACAAGTGATTGTCACGCCACAAGTCAATCGCACATCCTCAACTGCAGCAAGTGTTTCAGTAAATGTGTCACTTCCTTCACCTAATGTAACAGTTATTCCATCAACACAAGCGATTGTCACTCCACAAGTCAATCGCACATCCTCAACTGTATCAAGTGTTTCATTAAATGTGTCACTTCCTTCACCTAATGTAACAGTTATTCCATCAACACAAGTGATTGTCACGCGACAAGTCAATCGCACATCCTCAACTGCAGCTAGTGTGTCAGTAAATGCGTCACTTCCTTCACCTAGCATGACAGTTATTCCATCAACACAAGTGATTGTCACGCCACAAATCAATCACACATCCTCAACTGCAGCAAGTGTTTCAGTAAATGTGTCACTTCCTTCACCTAATGTGACAGTTATTCCATCAACACAAGTTTCTGTTTCGCTTCAATTTTCGCTTGGTTTAACAGTTTCATCAACTCAACTAACTTATTCGCCACAAGTCAATCGCACATCGTTAACTGCGCCAAGTGTTTCTGTCAATGAGTCACCCTCTTTGTCTGGAAGAGTGGGCTTGTCAACAGCACAGCTGACACCAACTTCACAAGGTAACCAAACAACTCCTGTGACTGTTTCTATAAACGAATCGCTTCATTTGACCAGTTTAACAGTTACTCCATTAGCAAAAGTGACTTTTACGTTACAAGTGAATCACATATCCTCCGCTGCAAGAAGTGTTTCTGTCAGTAGGCTTGTTTCTTCCACTAGTGGAGCAGTTTCTCTGTCAACCGCTGTGACTCACAAGTCACAAGGTGACCCCACATCGTCAGTTGCACTTAGGTCAACTGAATCATCGCCATCAGCTCGTACAACTATTACCCCATCAGCACTTGTGACCACTACGTCAAAATTGAGTCGGATATCTTCAGCAGCACCTATTGTTTCTGCTTTCTTATCACCTCCTTCAGTTAGTGAAGTGACGCACGCGTCACAGGTCATCCTTACACCGTTAGCAACATCAAGAATTCTTGATACTGAGTTACCATTCTCACCTCATGTTACAGTTCCTTCGCCGATTACTTATGTTTCCCAAGTTAACCTCACATCGTCAGTTACACCAAGTGATTCTGCCACTAAGTCATCGCCTGTCGCTACTGTAGAACCTTCTTCTTTGGAAAAAGTGACTAGCGCACCACAAATTAGCGGAACATCTTCAGTTCTACCAATTGGCTCCATTAGTCAGCCACGTCCCTCAGCCAGTATAACAGTTTCTTCATTGGTACCAGTGACGTATACGTTATACGTAAATCAGACATGGTTATCTACAGCCCGTTTTTCTGCTACTGAGTCGTCTGCTTCAGCCAGCACAGCGATGACTCCATCAACATCAGTGTCCCAGGAGTCTCACGCCAACAGCACATCCTCAACTTTAACAAGTGTTCCTATTACAGATTCACCTTCAGGTATGTCATCAGTGTCTCGCACATCACATTACATGCTGCTATGCATTTGTCTGAGCGACTCGAATTAATGCAGGGGTGTGAACAGCAGTGGGGATTAATCCTTTGACAACTGAGGCTCAGTAGCTAGGCACAGGGCCTTACATACGACCGACTCAAACAACTACATAGTAGCATGCTATATAAATAAAAGCAAGACATTGTCTCTATATAACAAGAAATTGGGATAATCAAGCGAATTGATAAATACCTCTTACTAACTGAGTTCGAGGTCCGTGCTGTAAGTTACGGACCGTGTTTTTTCCGCCTGGATTTATAAATCCAAGCGGAAAAAACGAGGATCCGTAACTTACAGTACGGACCGAGAAAACGAGGTTTGTAAGATATTTATTGTATCTGAAAACAAACTTTTGAATTTAGTGGGCGGTACAGTGAAGTACGAAGGGCTAACGCTCGAAAAGTCAGCACCTCCCTTTTACCTTACGGTGGTATAACTTAATTTATCAATTCGTTAGATTATCCTATTTTCTTGTGCTTCAACTGTTCCCCACCGACGCAGCAGCACTAGTTTCTTTAGAAACTACCGCCACAATAATCGTCTCTATATAGCTTGCGCAGGACAATAGGCCTTATATACTTTAAGCATCGCTGAGATTTACTCGCGCTTGTTGCACAATGAATGAATTTCCATAATTCCACAAACCCCACTTGGAAGTGAGACAGACCGCAGAAAATAATCGATCGCAAATTGTTAGAAAATGTTCAACGACCCTGGTAAAAGTTCATATAAACGGGATTTTGCGATCCCCGTTTTTGAAGCTAGTCACGAACGGAGGTATTGCCATACCGAATTGTAAGAATCCTTACAAACAAGGCCAATGGAACCCTTAATGTAAGAATCCTTACAAAAAAGGCTATTGCAACCCTTAATGTAAGAATCCTTACAAACAAGGCTACTAGAAACCTTGATGTAAGAATCCTTACAAACAAGCCTACTAGAACCCTTGATGTATTAATCCTTACAAACAAGGCTACTAGAAACCTTGATGTACGAATCCTTACAAACAAGGCTACTAGAACCCTTGATGTAAGAATCCTTACAAACAAGGCTACTAGAAACCTTGATGTAAGAATCCTTACAAACAAGGCTACTGGAACCCTTGATGTAAGAATCCTTACAAACAAGGCTATTAACTGAAGCCCTTAATGTAAGAATCCTTACATACAAGGTTATTAGAACCCCTTACAACAAGGCTATTGCAACCCTTAATGTACGAATCCTTACAAACAAGGCTACTAGAACCCTTAATGTAAGAATCCTTACATACAAGGTTATTAGAACCCTTGATGTAAGAATCCTTACAAACAAGGCTACTGGAACCCTTGATATAAGAATCCTTACAAACAAGGCTACTGGAACCCTTAACGTAAGAATCCTTACAAACAAGGCTACTGGAACCCTTAATGTAAGAATCCTTACATACAAGGTTCAGTATTAGAACCCTTGATGTAAGAATCCTTACAAACAAGGCTACTGGAACCCTTAATGTAAGAATCCTTACAAACAAGGCTACTAGAACCCTTGACGTAAGAATCCTTACATACAAGGTTATTAGAACCCTTGATGTAAGAATCCTTACAAACAAGGCTATTGCAACCCTTAATGTAAGAAAACAAGGCTACTAGAACCCTTGACGTAAGAATCCTTACAAACAAGGC
Organism: Ricordea florida; assembly: GCA_949710005.1. Classification (NCBI taxonomy): domain Eukaryota; kingdom Metazoa; phylum Cnidaria; class Anthozoa; order Corallimorpharia; family Ricordeidae; genus Ricordea; species Ricordea florida. Next base: position 25,016,621 of record OX453275.1, on the reverse strand, counting down.
TACTAGAAACCTTGATGTAAGAATCCTTACAAACAAGGCTACTAGAACCCTTAATGTAAGAATCCTTACAAACAAGGCTACTAGAACCCTTGACGTAAGAATCCTTACAAACAAGGCTACTAGAAACCTTGATGTAAGAATCCTTACATGCAAGGTTATTAGAGCTCTTGATGTAAGAATCCTTACAAACAAGGCTACTAGAACCCTTGATGTAAGAATCCTTACAAACAAGGCTACTAGAAACCTTTATGTAAGAATCCTTACAAACAAGGCTACTGGAACCCTTAATGTAAGAATCCTTACATACAAGGTTATTAGAACCCTTGATGTAAGAATCCTTGCTAAGAAGACTATTAGAACCCTTGATGTAAGAATCCTTACAAACAAGGCTATTAGAGGTCTTAATGTAAGAATCCTTACTGAGAGTGATTCTAGGAATTCAGTTTGTGAACCTGCTGACCAACAAACAGGGCTACTAAGTTCCCTTACAAGCATGGGTTCTAATACCCCCGATTGTAAGGACTTTACAATATGTGTTCCTGATACCCCCGTTTGTAAGTATGTTTACAGACAGGGATTTTGTTACCCGAGAATGTGAGGAATTTGGGGTTCAAGTGATTCTAACAAACGGGGATATTGGGACGCTCGTTTGTGAGAAATACTTTCGAAGGGGGAAAATTAGGATTCTATTTTGCAAGAATCCTTACATTTAGGACTCCAATTTGTAACGATTCTTACAAACTGGACTCTACTATCCTTGTTTTGTAAGTATCTCACAACCTGGGGCAAAAGGAACCCGGTTTGTTTAAAGTACTAGTGAACAGCAGATCGAAACAGAGCTTGTAAACTTGCTTATTTTCTCTGACCAGTTTCGTTTTATCGCACAGAATCCATCATGGGGTTTGAACATGATGGCTCTAAACATTTTTGATTTTGGTGTTCATGAGGCTAATGTTAAGCTGGTTGGCCGTACCCAAGACTCAGTTGGAACGTGATTTGTATATTACAGAGTAGGTATTAAACTAACTTTTCTGTGCCATCTTTTTCAACTCCCTGGTGAATTACGTCTGTGTGATCAGACGAAACCGGTTGAGAAACGTATGACAAGTTCTGTTCCTGTGCGCGACTCACCATTGTTTGGAAAAACAAAACTGTGTTTAAATTAGTTTATAGCCTTCTTGTTTAGTTTATCCACGCAGCATTACGTCAAGCATTGGGATGGAGTATAACCAGACAGTGGTCACTACCCTTTGGCCTATAACTTCCAGCAAAGTCATGATCCTTTCTACAGCTTTCAGTACTTCTCCTATCGAGTCAGCAAAAGAGTCTACCGCAGCTGAATCGCAAAGGACAACAATTAGTTTGGTCTCTACTATTCAGGCTTCCTCTGTACAAACAACTCAGTTATATTCCACGACGTCATCTGCAACAGTTCCCACTGTGGCTCCAAAGGAAACTAAAACGTTTCAGTTGACAATGACGATAACGAACAGGTTCTATAACAGCAGTCTAGCCGACCAAGAAAACAAGGTCTTCCAACAATTTGCAAAGGAGGTAGAAAAATTCATCGATGACGCACTAGAGGGTATTTCGGGCTACCTTCGTTCTCGAGTCAACCGCTTCGACGAAGGAAACGGTGTCATATGCAGGTTCACAGTTTTGGTGGAAGCCACATCGTCAGCCACTATTGGCACGATAAAGAAAGATTTAGAAGCTCATAAAGGCGATTTGATCGTAGAAGACGTTAGGGAAGTAGACGCAAAGGCACTTATTGTGTTTGAAATACAAGCGACAATTTCTAACGATGAGTTCAATCCAGAACTAGCAAATCAGTCGAGTGAGAAATTTAACGACTTGGCTAAAGATCTTGAGAAACTGTTATCCAAGGCTGTGCAATATGAGATCCATGATATCCTGTATGTCATGGTAATTGGCTTCCGTAAAGGGAGTATTATTTGCATATTTAATATCGTTACAAAGGAGTCGTCGACAGCAACAGAAGCTGACATTAGAGAAACACTTACAACAGCGAGTAACGAAGGGAAATTAGGGAACTATTCGTTAAAGGACATCACAGTGGAGACAAAAGAACCAAGAGATGAAAGTCGAGTGGGAGATGAACCAACGGAGTTTCCAGTTTGGGCGATTACTCTTCTTGCAGCTTTAGGAGCAACGGTGCCCATAGCGGCTCTCATCTATTTGGTAAGCAGATTCTTAACTTTCATCTGGCTTAAGCCAGTCATGGGGCACTTTTAGTTTGACTGCCGTAAAACCAAAAGTGAACCAATAACTAATTCTTCTTATCACAGCTGATGTACACATTCCAATGAACAAATCAAAAAGCAAAGAAAAAAAATTGCCAGCACGAAGCACGTAAAAAAATAATAATAATAAAAGAAAAAAAAAGAGAAAGAAAGCGCGTGAAAATGAGGTAGACTTTGTCGTGGTTTGTTTCAGTTTAAATTACTTCTGATTGGTTGAAAAAAGTGACGTAACATCCTTACGTCATCACGTATCGTAGTAAAGCAAAACCAGAGCAATCGAATAGTCACTTTCATCAGCTAATCGCTGTCTTTCAAGGTTTTTCGATTGGCTTTTAATGGTGTTGATTCCCCAGTTGCCAACTCTAGTGATTTGGAAGTGAGATTCAAGAGAAAAAAACTGTCCCATTTGGCAAAACATATTCTTTTCCAAGTTGGTAACTATTTCACCTCTCAGAATCTGCTGGGTTGTCAATGTTTTGCTTAAGTAAGGATAAGTCGTATATTGATCATGCACTTCTAGGTTTGTTTTCATTTAGAACATGAAGCCGTCAGACGATTAGTATGACCAGTAAAACGAACCGAGAACTCATAGTTTTAATTAGCGAAGAGACTTCGAGTTCTAGATTTCTAGCTATGAGTCGGCTATTTACTGTTAGTAACTAACAATCTAACTGAGACTATACAGAATGGATAGTGGGTACGTCAGCCAAATCAGAGTGCAGGATTCGTAATGGTATGTGAGTTGATTTCTACAAGCACGTGTTATATGGATCTCCAGTTAGCTAGCTCATTACTGTATGAACTCAACAGTTAGAAAATTTATTGAAAGCTTTTAAAATTAAATTGAGGAATCGGCTGAAAGTTCATATATATGGATTATTGACAAAAGGTATAACTTTAGAAAGCCAGAATATTGACCGAGTTCTTTTTTGACTCTTTTTTTTGTAGACCGGGATGTAATATTACGCATTAGTATAAATACTCAAGTGATTATACAAAATCGCGCGCTCTGATTGGTTCGCTATCTCGGATTATCAGCCGATAATCACCTCGACGAACGAAATGGCTGCCAGTCGTTCGCGCGCTTTTGATGAAATATGTTTTTATCGTGTTGTACAATGCTTTTTCTTTTCTTTTTTTTGAAACAATCACCTCTGTATTTATACTAAACAATTTTTCGCCTCAGGCTCAGTAATTATCGGTGAATATTCATCTCGACTTCGTCTCGGTGAATATTCACCGATAATCACTTCGCCTTCGGCGAATAATTGTTAAATATCGAGCGAATATACCATTGCCATATTGACCGAATTAGCTTGATTACCAGAAGGCTTTATCGCATGTAGTGAAAAATCCCGAGCGACCAAGACAACGTTATCTTCCCCCACTCGCTTGCGGAACCAGGCGTAATCCTCAATTGCTGGCTACCGCATGTTATTACTACTATTTTTAAATTTGCAGACATACAGAGTAAGAAGGCAGAAAACCAGGAAGGTGATAATTACATCTAACGTGATCCTGCGCGCCTATGAAAATATACCTCTCGAGGACAAACATTGGACAGAGTAAAAAAATCGAAACACCGAAAGGGTAAGTCGCGTCTTAATCTTAATTTCAAAAACATTCAAAGGAAATTAATGTTTACTAAGTGTTTCGATATCTGATATAGATACGGCTAACATTTGCCTTCAATTTTCTTTGTCAAAATACACCAAAATCCAAAGTTAAGTGTCATAATGAATAGTTCTAGAAAAAAGGTTTTTGAAGCCGTTCAATAAACTCGCATTTCGTGCTCGTTTATTACACAGTACATCAAGTATTCTGCCAAAGGTTTAAGTCTTTACCCAATTGAAGATAACTAGAGGGTACATAATTTGCTCATAATCGTGCTTTCAAGTTTAAAAATCCTATCTTTGGGAAGATAGCATTAATGAAATCAAATTTTCTTTCACGTTGGGTTAGAAATTTTACACACATCACCTATGACTGAAGCGCTGTTCCACATCTTAGACATTTTCCTCTTGAGTTTGATTTGGCGTAAGGTTTATACATCCCATGATGCAAACTGTGAGTTAGTTGGGAGTTAACAATCGAATGTGGTTTAGCGTTGCCTGTACTCTTATCGACGAGAACGCGTCATCACAGTGCTCAATATTTTGACCAGTTTGTTGACGCATGTCGTCGATATGAGTACATACAACGCTGAACCACATTCGATTTGTTTTTTACCACAACATGAACGTGAAAGAAAATGCTTTTTTTCTCAGAGCGTGACCAAGAACGTGACACAAAGAAAGAGAAAGAGTTGTCTATAACTTTTTCGCAATCGCATTGGTTTATTCTCGAAAATGAGCATTTCTGATTGGTTATTGCACTGTGGGATACAATGACACAAGCAGCGTTGTCGGCGCTCTTTTCGACAACGGCAAATTAGCCAATCAAATCGTGAGATTAGTAGCAATTGTGGTATAATAATGGATTACTGGGTAACACCTTGTACCTGAAATAAATTCGCTATCTCTATCTCTGATCTGTAACACGACTTCCAAAAAGGTGCGAACCTCCTATCCATGGAATCGAAAACGAAATCAAATTACGTCCATAAGATGTTTCCATTCAAAGTTTAAGCCATGTGACCACTGATGGAACTCATTGTATAACACTGACTCACAAGTGTAGTTATGATTTTATGAACGAGAAGCGGCGGCTTATTTGAAGCAGCTGGAGGCTGTAGACCAATATTGATTTTGTTAATTATATGTACATACCAAGCAGGGTCACTTTTCTAATCCAATACGAAAACAATAAATAGGATTTTCGTCCACTGATTCGGAAAAAGCTAATTACTTTGTAACATGACTTTGACAAGATAGAGGCTTTTACACCATGAGCTTTACCAGAGGGTACCGATAGGTTTCTAAAAATATTCTGTATCTGTTACAGGTCTGAGTCAACAAGAATGAACTCCACACAATAGATAAGTCAGTTACTGCATATTTATAGAAATCTTGCAAGATCAAGATTGCCAGTATGCATGAATACAGTCTACAGTCAGAGAGGATGAATATGGAATTAAGGCTAACCTAGATTGGTTAGACGTGGCCTGGGGGCAAAAGATGAAGCTGACATTGAACCAGGGCGTTTAGTGTGTATTAACAAACTAGAGAAAGGAAACGCGAACTCTTCAATAGCTAATCAAGGGCTTAGTAATCTATTCATGCCGTCAGTGATGATTATATAACGTTATTTGTTAACAAGTGGAAATACGGAGCCACAAAACGAAGACCTGTTGCTGCACCTATAACGCCACTCATTTGTTTTCCTGTACATTTTTAAAAGTCAACAACATCTGATGACAAGTAGCATGTGTAACTATTTTTCTCATAGAAAACATGAATTCGTAGTGTACTTTTTTTGATAGAAAAGCAACCAGCACACTTCCCTGGCTTGACAGTATTTATTGCTCTCATTTCTATAAGTATGTTTTTCTCAAATTGTAGTTAAGCCGCTGTTTTGAGAAGTTGTTTTTTAGTAATAGCTATAATACTTGTTCCAGGTACTATATTAATACGTCAGTTAATCAAATTGTGGGTGTACCGAAAGAAATATGATTGTCGTAACCATATGTGATTTAGTTTCTATCGCCAGTACTTTAGAGAATTTAATTCTTGGCGTTTGTTTCTAACTTAAATGGGCAAAGCTTCCATCTAAGCCATAACCCTTAAAAAAATATCTGCGCGTGCACACACAGCAATATTTGTTCTAGCCCCAACTTACAAACCCATACAAGTCTCTACTTTCAGAAATTTAGGTCAAGTTTGACGAACTAATAAATGTTTTTATATTCTTTTCTGACTGATATTTTTCTGTTAAATTACTACCCGCGGATTCGCTTTGCTGAATCCGTTGGACTCACGCACGGACAGCCCAACTTGATGATCAAGTCCTTCTATTGTCCAGGTCCCCTGCGCTTTTACTGGAAACCAACAATGAAGTGAATAATGTAAATTCTTCATTTGTCACACGATGTAGTCACTGGATGTTGATTGCGACGTTTCGACTGCTTACTGCTAGTCTGCTTATATTTTATTATGCTTATATTATTCAGGCGATGGGGTCGACTGATTCCGACTCACCATTATGTAGCTGTGTGGTCTGCTCTGATTGGTGCACAGCAGACCACGATGAACAACAACCCATTCCTTAATAAACAAGTGAATACTTTGGTTTGACGTACGCACAGCTATACAAGGCTATAAAGAACTGTACACATCTACACAGGGCTATACACAGCTATCGGCTATACACAGTGTACACAGCCCACTGAAAGGGCTGTGCGCAGCTATACAAGGCTATGCAAAGCTATACAGGGTTATACACAGCTATACAGGACTATACACGGTGCTCTACACGGCTATAGCGAGCTATACAGTTCTATACAATGCTATACACAGATGTACACATCTATACACGGCTAGACATTGCTGTAGAGGGCCATACACACCTTTACAGGGCTGTGCAAACTTATACAAAGGTATACAAACGTATTATATCTGCAACCCCTTTATATGAGCAAACGCGCGCTCTGATTGGTTCCCTACTCACAGTATATCAGCTCATATACCATTGGCACGGAAAACGGCCATCATGGAGGGATGATTTCTTGAATTAGACAGGAAGAAATTCAAGTCTTGCTTAAAAATCATACACCGAAAAATACTACCGAAGAAAATAAATATGGGATGAAATTATTCGACGGTAAGTGAGCAAATTATATTGCGAAAAGCCGCCATTTTGATCTGTGAAGCCCGTAAACTGAGTTTTTATTTTATTTCTGCCTACTTTTTCCACTTTAAAATTCTCAAAGTAATTTGCTAACTCGGAAAAAATTGACAATTACATTAAAGAGATGTTTAAAAACGAGCCGGACTCGTGTTTGAAACTTTTTTTAAACATTGGCTCTACAATATGTCGGCTCGACAACAACATGGTTCTGTTCAAAAACAATAACAAAGTCAATCCAGTGTCTCATAAGCGAGGGTTTAGAGACATAATAAAGCAATTATTCCACTCAATCTCGTCGTATATGAGCTATAGTACGCGCCTCGTTGGCTATTAGCTCATATACGACTCGATTTCGTGGAATAATTGCTAATTATATAGTGCTCTACACAGCTATGCAGGGCCATACAGAACTATACAGGGCTATACGCACCTACACAGCGTCTTAAACAGCTATACAGGGTGATACGCAGCTATGCTGGGCTAAACACAGTTATACAAGTCTATACACAGCTACATGTATACAGTGCTATACAATGAGCTATACAGAGTACAGCTATACAGAGTTTTCACAGCACTACAAAGCTATACTGAGTTATACACATCAATATGGGCCTATATATTGCTATAGAGAGCTATACACAGCCATACTGGGCTATACGCATCTATACAAGTCTACACACAGCAATATGGAGCTGTAAATAGCTATACGAGGCTATAAAAATCTATACAAGGCTACACAGGGTTATACACAGCTTTACACAGCTCTACAGTGCTCTACACCACCATACACAGATATATACAGCTGTACACAGGCCTCCAGAGAAAATGAGGTAAGAGAACGCATCTTCCATACTGGGTTCTCTTACTATGATAGGGGGACAGAATCTATTTTAAGATCCGGAAACTATTTTAACTGACCAATGGCTGATGTCCTTCTCATCAAGTGGTTGTAATTTCAATGCGCCATGCGGAAACCGCGCAGCCATGGAACGAGATATAATTAAATAGATTTCGCGCTAAAAATGGATTCTGTCTCCTCATCATATGATCCTAATCCTGAATCATCATCATATCAACGGGGTTATGTTATCTTTCCAGATTTTCTCTTGCTTAGGTTTAAAACCACTTCTGCTGCTAACTTTTGCAAAGTTTCCATCATATTGTTATTATAGTAAGGATCAATTTCTCTAAGTATTTGTTGGCGCAACTACATCGTATTAAAATTGTGCTATAATTCTTATACTGGATTAGATTTGATTCTGTATTAGGCTGGATTATACTCTCATTCTGGATAAAGTGGATTAGACTTAGATACTGGATTAGGTATGGATTAGACTGAGGTTCTGCTAGTAGGTGCTTATCTCTCAGTTAGTACGCGCGCTGTGATTGGTCAATTTAGCGGACCGTACTTGACAGTACGGCCCGGTAAAGTTGGTTTTGGTCGCCAAAATGACTCCAGAGATATAATAAATATCTTATTAACCTCGTTTTCTCGGTCCGTACTGTAAAATACGGATCCTCGTTTTTTCCCGTCGATTTATGGCCCGCGCGCTTCGCGCTTGGGCCATAAATCGACGGGAAAAACTCGGTCCGTATTTTACAGTACGGACCTCGAACTCGATTAATAAGAGGTATGTATGATCCTAGAGTCGTAGTAAAGTTCCAAGGTAACGCTTGGTAACACACGTGATAGACGTCTTATCAATGATTCACACAGTGCTCAAACAGAGAGAATAAACAACATTTCGACAAAATAATAAAGAACATTAACAACTATGGAAACTTTACGGTAGTTTCCCTAAAGTCACACCGAATCACTATTATGTTTAATAATGCCTGCATACAAAGAGTTCCAGATGAAGAAGTGGTCTGAAAAACCCGCATCTTTTAAGGCCAAATTGGGTCATGCAGTGTTCTTACAATAATACAATGACGTCCAAGACACTAAAAGCCAACGGTGACCTTCATTCCTGCTGTCATCTTCATTCCGAGACAAGCAGGCAGATCTCCTAAATATCCAAGTGACCTCAGCAGGGCTGAGTGGGCTAGAGCAAGCGCCCATTACCCGGAGCATGCAACTGCTATAGGTTTGTGGAACGGCGTTTTCACAAGTAAGGTTATTTTTAGAGCGACCTGACCCGCGAAAAAAAAGTTGTTTCCGCTGTCTCAGTTATCTCATCGGAGCTACTACTCTCTGTGTAAATACCTTGACTATCGTCAGAAATGCTGTCCGAACACTCCGATGAAGACTCGTGTATGTCGGCTATGTTCGTTGTCGCTACAGGCGGTTATCATGCCACATATCAATCATGCACTAGCTTGTGATTGGCTCTGCCAAACCAATTCGCGGGAGAGATGATCTAAGAATAACCTTACTTGTGAAAACACCGTTTCACAGACCCAGTATGGGAGTTGCACGCTCCGGGTAATGGGCTCCTGGCTGGAGGTGATTTACCATAATTTGGTAGTTGAGTTTCAGAGGCCATGCACAACACATCTTATCAGAGCTAGGCCTTCTACAACCCAGCAGAGATGTTGATTGGCTAGATTGCTGTTTATAAAGTTTTAAAGATGGCAGTATGCGCATGCTACCTGAGCTACAACCTCGTTCCCAGGGTCCTCTCCTACTCGGCCCCCGTGGCGAAAGAGAAAGTCTCTCTCTTCTACTCAAGGGCGGGAAGAAGAGAGAACCTGGCAACCAGGTTTCCTTAGCTAATGAAAATAAGTTAAACTATCTGACTATACCAACTACAAGACATTCTACAATCTGGCTGATAATTAACAATTAGACCCGTGGCCCTTGAGGGCGAAGGGTCTAATTGTTTTAGTATCACCCAACTAGTCGGACAGAAAAAGCAATAATAAAGTTAGCAAATGGAAGTTAAAGAAATATTTATCTGGGAATTTTACGAAAGAAAGCATCACGAATTTCGCAACTCGAGGAGTATTACTAATAGTCCTCTTGTAGCGTAGCCGATCATACTGCGGTATTTGCATTAGTCCACCAGGTGGGTGACACTAAAGAAGAAGATTGCTTGCTTCATCATGTCCATTGGTGGAAAGACTTTTGGCCATGGAAGCTACACTATATTATTGGAATGGTCAAAATAAACAATTTGCCTGTACATAAACAAAACTCAAGGAACTCACCAAAGGACATCTCAGTTTTGCTTTGTATCTAAAGTAGACTTGGAGAGCGATAGTATATAAACAAAGGATGCAAGTCAATCAAAAATATTTAAATATTTTGTATTTGAATTTATCATTTATAACGCGCAAATTCTATATGTATATCATCAAATGTGCCATAACACAACTACAACGGAAGACACACGAAATTAAATTTTACAGGGGTCAGACCACAACACCAGGTACTACTTTCCCTACTCTTCGCGAACAGTGTGTGGGTTCTTTTAACGTACCACTAAGTTATCATATAAGTTATAAGTTGCATCTTCAGCCAAAGAAAAAGCTGAGCTATTTAATAACTTTTTTGCATCAATATTTTCTTCTCAACCTGATCCAAATATTGATGATACTCAATCACTCAATTTTCACACTGATGCCATTGCAGATCTTGAATGCTCTAGTTTTGATGTCGAGAATCTATTACTTGGACTTAACGTCAACAAAGCTACTGGTCCTGATGGTATAACGGCGGCACGATTGCTCCGTGAGGCAGCTCCTTCAATCTCTAGCTCATTTTCACGCTTGTTTAACATCTCTCTGAACAGAGGACAATTGCCACGTGAATGGAAGCGTGCTAACGTCACTCCAGTGTTTAAAAAAGGCGAAAAAGAAGTTGTTACTAATTATCGACCAATTTCTCCAACATCTTTGGTTGTGAAGATCTTGGAAAAGATTGTCTCAAGGCATATTCTATCCTATTTGGAAGATCGTATTCTTCTTAGTCCTCATCAATATGGATTTCGGGCTGGCCTTTCGTGTACATCCCAACTCATCCATCTATTCCACACTTGGGCGTTAGCACTAGACAAGGGAAAAACAACTGACGTTATCTTCTTGGATTTCGAAAAAGCGTTCGATTCGGTTCCTCATCGTCATCTTATCACAAAGTTAAGGCAATATGGAATTCATGGTCAAATACTTGGGTGGCTGAGTGATTTCTTACAAGAGCGTTACCAACGTGTTGTTTTGGAGGGTGAAAATTCGAATTGGACAAAGCTGTCATCAGGAGTACCTCAGGGAAGTATTGTTGGACCAATGTTGTTTCTGTTGTATGTTAACGACATTCCTGAGAATTTGTCTTGTGCCAGCGAAATGTTCGCAGATGACAAACTATTGTTCAACTCTGGTAAACCTTCTGATGTCTCTCGTCCACTTCAAGAGGGTGTATCACAAATCTCAAATTGGTGCAACAGATGGCTCTTGAAAGTGAATGCTACTAAATGTAAAAGTATGAGAATCACTAGATCTAAAACTTCAATACCATGCACTTATAATATCAACGCATCATCATTAGAACATGTAAATACACATAAACATCTTGGCGTCACCCTATCTTCAGACTTGTCTTGGAGACCACATGTACTTACAGTTGCTGCTAAAGCTAATAAAATCCTGGGCTTATTAAAGCGTACTTTTGGAAAATGTTCAGAAGCCATAATTACCGGTTACAAAACTATGGTACGCCCAATTATTGAATACGCATGTCCAGTTTGGAATCCTCATCAACAATACCTATCCGATAAACTTGAAAGAATCCAAAGGAATGCCTCAAGATGGATCTTAGGTAGTTCTGTTGAGTACGATGATCGCTTAAGATACCTTGGGTGGCAGAGTCTTCATACTCGTCGTGACTTTCTCAGTTTAGTTCAGTTATTTAAGTTTATAAACGGACTCTCTAAAGTCTCCCTAGATAATTATTTATCGTTTTCAAAAGGACGTACTAGGGCTAATCATGATTTTAAAATATGGACACCTTATGCACGGACTAATATATTTAAATTTTCATTTTGGATTAGATACATTAACTTATGGAATGATTTACCAGAACACGTAGTCCATTGTACATCGTTAAATAAGTTTAAGAAAGGTCTTGCTGAACACCTGTTTAAGAAATCATAATCATTTTAATCATAGTCATATCATATATATTTATTTTACTTTTTTATGATTGCATTTATATTTTCTTAGATATTTTATTACTTATATTATATTTTAATTGTTATTGGGGGCTGCCGCTTATGAGGATTTAGTTCTTCCCTGGCAGCACCCTTTTTGCAGTTTTTCGTGTTTATTTTTAGCAAATAAAGTTGTTATAATATAAAAAAAAATTTTATAATAATCATGAACAAGGGTTGTGAGACGGGACCTACGGTTTATCTTCCCAGGGCTAAAAATTGGCGGTGGTACGGTCGCCAGTGGCGACTTAAAACTGACCAGGGCTGCAAAAAGTTAAGGTTTGAACGCCCGATGGGCGACTATGCTACAGAATTTCGAAAAGTTGCAATGTAAATTATGCGAAGTACAAAGTTAAAATTAAAACTCAACATGTAGTTTAATTGGACTACCTTTCTTTTCGTTTCTTTGCCTGGACTCTGAGACCATCCATTTTAGTGAATTTTTAGTTCTGAAGTGGAAATTCCGAGCCGTTTTAACAGAGATTGCACGAGCGATCCATATTCACAACATATAGACGCCATTTTGATTTTGTGATTGCCACGTGACTCTCAAAAAATAAATGAGGGCTACTTCATTTTGGGATGGGCCACTAAGAATTCAAGGAAACTGGCCCGACTGGCCACCAATCACTGGATTTAATTTTTAGCCCTGTCTTCCTTATCGGAGAAGACTAGAGGAACCAGTTACAGATGTCACTGCAAAGGCAGCACTTTCTCCTCAGTTTTTTAAAGATCCCGAGTGATGGTCCGGCCGATGTTCGAACCAACGACCTCCCGCACGATAGTCCGTTGCTATACCAACGGAGCTAACCGGTCGGCGGATAATATGAAGGGTAATTGATTTCCCTTAACGCTAAAATAGTTCAAAAAGGTCTCATTTTTGGACTAGTGTTGGTTTATTTATTTATTTTGTTGTCTCCCATTGTTGTATATTTACTACAGTACAATATGAATTATTCATTTACACAAACTTAAAGGAATTGCTTTCAACGATTTACATGCAGTTTTAGCTCCATTTAAAGATTACAGAGACTTCTTTGTCGTATTGGACAAGGCGCTTCTTGGTCGCCCTGATTTAGGCCTTACACCTGCAGGACTGAGAAAGTAGAAATAATTGATGACAAGCTCAATGCACTTGTAATTTCAGTTATGCCAACCACATACACAGATGTAGGTGCAAGGGATAAGCACACAAATAGAAACACTGATTTTGGTTCACTTAAACATGTAAATGTAAAGTCTACGAGTGATAGTTCATCTACAGTATGCACCACTTTATTATAAGACAGCTGGTTCCACGAGTATGCAAGATGAGCAAATCTTGAGTTCTGGTTTTATTACCCAAATGAACCAGATGGGAGTGCAGTATCTTTCCTACTTGGATTTTCCTGCATTAACCAATTTATCATATTAAACAATATGAAAGAAAATGGCCATATGATAAATCCCTTATTGACCAAGCTTGTTAGGTCAAGATGGCTGCATATATTCTGAGTTCTTCTTTGTGTTTGTAATGCATATAGATAGAATGCACGTCTATTCATTAGATCCTGCATGTAACATAGACAGATAACAGAATGAGCTTCCTGAAAAGTTGAAAAGGAAGCATTGTCCTTCACCTCGTTAGTTCCTGGTCTGTTCTATCCATTATGGCTGACTTGTCTGGCAATGTTGCTAGGCAACAAAGGAAAATGTAAGTCAAATTCAGTAAGGGTTAAACACAACTCGAACATTACAAAATTTAAATACCATGTACACTAGCTAGTACACCGTATATGTTTTGTTGAAGACAGTTTCTTCTTCTATCACGTTATTTAACTGCAGTCCTCAGTTACGTACAGTTGCCACATGCTACAACAGGTCTAGACTATGGATCGAGTTACATAAACTGATCTTGCCATGTGACTTGGGTGTGTGGAATGGTTACGCGACATTGATTTCTGAAAACACATTGATTGCGCAGTGATCTAAAACTCTCTGTGTCTTGGTTTCCCAAATCTCGCGGCTTAATATTTACACAACGTAAACATTGAACTGCAAAACCAAGACAAATAAGAAATTACGTAAGACTGAGCAGATAGAAGCCAGTCTTGAAGCCACGTTAAACATTACTCACCAATACTTTCATTAACCCCGACATGTTTTGCAAGACCTATGAGAAATCCATAGAATGTCACTCTTTCGACTGAAGACAAAAGATCTTTTACAACTTCCACAGGAGGGCAACTGGAAAAGGATACAGTCAATTCAATATCAGTTTCAATGGTCAAATACACTTTAACTACTGATTAATGAGATGCATGCCAAAATTACTTGATTATGATTGACTAAAAGCAGTGCAGTTGAAGTGTAAGACCAGTGCAAAAAGTGTAACTACCTGTGCAAAATGCCTTGTACTAATGCAAAAAGTAACAAAAACGCAAATTACAAATCAAATTACACTGTAATCAAACGGTTTTCTTGTTCAATTTCCGATTTATTTGCATTCGTGAGTTTTTCAAAAAGCTCACACTGCATTTGCTGAAGTGGCTTGTGCAGTTTTTCAGTCACTTTTACAAAGACTGATAAAATTGCACAATCCTGCAGAGCGAATGCAATTTGATATCTTTAAAAAATTTATGAGTGCTCACTTAAACGGAAGTGCACTCGAAATCATTTGATTATTAGTAAAAAAGATATATATATTTATTTCACAGCAAATAAAAGACTTAATGGTTCCTTCGAACTTCTGGTAGCTCAGTGCACCCAAGGGGGTTGACGGAGGGGGGTAGAGGTGCTTCACATTATAGATACCAAATCACAATAGATCGTAAAAGCACAGCCACAAGTTATCCTGAAAGACACTGTGCCAAAAAAAGCAGTTGAGCAATGGACTTGTGAAAATCATAAGACCAACTCAAACGAGCAATGGTTTGCTATTTAACAATTAGATTATGAGCTCGAGATTCTATGGGGTGATAGTTGATGAGGCCGAAGGCCGTAGGCCGAATTAACCATCACCTCATAGAAATCGAGAGCGAATAATCTAATTGTTTTAGTAAAAATCATAATAAACAAATCTTGTGTCGGTGAAGACACCAAAATATTCAATCTTCCTGCGAAACTTCGCTAAGAGGGCCCATGTGTCACTTTTTTGAAAAAGTTCCTCAACCAAGTGCTGTCTAATGGCTGATAGTCTGCAATAGCTCCACCAATCAGATTGCGGTATTTGCATAAGTCTACAAGTAGATTTTTACTAATAGGCGATAATCACGAGTTTAGTAAGAGTCGAAGGTATGAGGACATCTCGTTAATGTTTAAGCGTTGGTATATAAAATACGGTAAAGTTCAATTCAGCCTCTTAATTGCCCACATCAGCACGCACTTCATTTTTTACTTACCCTTTCTACTGCCTCTTATACTCTTATTACATCTCTCAGTTAGTAGGCGCGCTGTGATTGGTCAATTTAGCGTACTTCACTTTAACGCCCGCAAAATCAAAAATTCGTTTTGAGATGTAATAAATATCTTACAAACCTCGTTTCCTCGGTCTGTACTGTAAGTTACGGATCCTTGTCTTTACCGTTTGGATTTATGACCCGCGCGCTTCGCGCTTGGGCCGATAAATCCGAGCGAAAAAAACTCGGTCCGTAAATTACCGTACGGACCTCGAACTCGGTTAGTAAGAGGTATGTATTTGCATTACTCTGTTTTCTTAGCCTTTGCAGCAGTTTTTGTGGCCCTTACCGTTGCTAGAGCTAGATAAGCAATGTATTTATCCGACGAGATTTATTTCTTGAAAGATTATAAGAAGAAAATATCTTAACCCTTTAAGCCCCAATAGTGTCTTTATAGATTTTACTCTGGCTAATGCCAGACGACTTTACTCGTCACAGGGAGACCCCTCGAGGCTTAAAGAGTTAAAGAACAATCAATCCAGCCATCAGTGACGGCCAATTTTAATCCCATTACATGCTGATTATTTTACGACCACAATAATACCTCTGTTGGCAAGGGGATTGTAACATTTAACTAAACTGGCTATAAAATTTCCAGCAAAAAGAAATATAAATGTACAAAAATTTAATTTCAAATTTCTGCACTCAATCTCAATTTCAACTGCACTCAGTTTCAACTTTCAGCACTCTTTAGGATTAATTGATGTGCTCTCAGCCAATCGGTGCATTAAAATGTTTGCATGTATATTATTAACCCCAAAATTATCCCAAATAATGCAAAAGTTAACAAAGTTGGTGACAAAAATGACAGCATGGTAAAATCTTGTACCAGAAAGACTCGCTATTTGTATGTATAATCTGCAAAACAGTTTCCAGAAAGGTATGAACATCAACACCGTCTAGACGATTTGTCAGTGGACCATCTTGGGTAACCTGTGGTTGCTGTTTAGGTTGTGCTGGTCTGGACAATGTTGGTACTACCACCACTTGTCCAGGTCTGTATGTTCCAGCCAGAAGTTCTTGGTATGTGACATGAAGTTTGTCAATAAATTCTGAGAAAAAGAAAAGCAGGATAAATATTTCAGTCCCTAGCTATGAAATGATGCTCAGTCAATGTTACGAACTCCAACATTTTCAAAAATATGTAGATAGCAATATGTGTCTGCCACGTAAGAATTAAGTAAGAGTGCTCAGCATGAGAGCACACACAGCATACACGTACAGAGTATCTCTACGCAGAAACCTTACTGTCTCTGTCATTGTTACAAGTTTACAAACTAATCAATAATAATAATAATAATCATCATCATCATCATCATCATCATAATGATAATAATAAACTACATAAATAAATAAATAACCAAAACCAAAAGATTAATTAATTGATATGGACAATTTAAGAGAATAACAGGAAATAAGTCTCTACATACTTAATCACTGGTTTGATGACAAAGTTTATAAATCACATTGTAAAATATTTCTACTGATTAGAAGAGGTAATTTTGTATAAGGGTATTAAGATCAACATAAGAATCCTCATGCTCTAAAAACTGTAGTAATATTTGTTTTAGACAATTTTTAAAGGCAAATCTCCTCGTCTTTCGTAAGTATTGAGGAAGTTTATTCCATATTTGGAATTTCCACTTCAGAACTAAAAATTCACTAAAATGGATGATCTTACAGTCCAGACAAAGAAACGAAGAGAGGTAGTCCAATTTAACTACATATTGAGTTTCATTTTAAACTGACTTCGCATAATTTACATTGCAACTTTTCGAAATTCTATAGCATAGTCGCACATCGGGCGTTCAAACCTTAACTTTTCGTGGCCCTGGCCAGTTTCAACTCGCCACTGGCGACCGTGCGACCGCCAATTTTTAGCCCTGAAGGTATAGCATGCTCTCGTTAACTTGCAAAATAAATCAAACGAAGGGCTCGCTCCCGAAGGATTGAAATTTTTTGAAGATTAGCCTTAGACGTCTGGCCCCAAGTCAGTAGTCTGTAATAAATGTATGGGTGTGCTAAAGAGCAATTAATATTTAAAAGAATAGACGTTGGTACAAAGTGTCTGAGTCGTGAAATAATGCCGATTGTTTTACTTGTTTTGAGCGCAACGTAGTCTACATGAAATTTCCAGGAAAAATTATTGTCAATAATTACACCAAGATACTTGACAATAGATTTACTGTCAAGTTGCTTCGTCATTTTGTGCTCATTGTCGAATACTTTAAGACGAATATTGATTTTAATCTTTCGTTGGTAAGGATAAAATATTACGAAATTAGATTTATCAATATTGAGAGTTAATGCTAATGGCCAGTCACAAACATTGTCTAGTCCTTTGTTTACGATACTTTCTAAGGATTTCAAATTTTTATCTGCAAAAAGCAAGTTTGTGTCATCAGCAAACAGGAAGAAATCAAGTTTTTTTTTGAAGAGGTCTGGATATAATTTATATACAATAGAAACAGCAATGGCCGAGAACCGAGCCTTAGGGTACACCACAGACTACCTTGTCTTTTTTTGAATCTACCTGCTTGTGTTGTCTGACATCGTCGGGAAAGATACGATCGAAACTAGTTGTTGACGATGCTTCGTATTCCATAATAGTTCATTTTATGAACAACTGTATTGAAAGCCTTTTTTTAAATCAATGAATATACCCCCTGAAAAACGTTTCGCATTCATGTTTGTTTGTATTTTGTCAATAATGTCTAAAAGTGAATGTTCAGTAGAGTAACTTTTGCGAAATTCATATTGTCATGCTTCGTAATTAATGCTTTCACTCTATTATACATCATTTTCATATACATCATATGCATCATTTTTGTTTTTAAATCTTTCTACCTGCTTGTGTTGTCTGACATCGTCCGGAAAGATATGATCGAAACTAGTTGTTGACGATGCTTCGTATTCCGTAATAGTTCATTTTATGAACAACAGTATTGAAAGCCTTTTTTTTTAAATCAATGAATATACCCCATGAAAAACGTTTCGCATTCATGTTTGTTTGTATTTTGTCTGCAATGTCTAAAAGTGAATGTTCAGTAGAGTAACTTTTGCGAAATTCATATTGTGATGAGTATAATATATCATGCTTCGTAATAAATGCTTTCACTCTATTATACATCATTTTCTCAAATAGTCTGTTAATATTAGAGAGTAGCAAAATTGGCCGATAGTATCCGCACTCAAGTTTGTCACAGCTTTTATAAATAGGGATTATTTTAGCGTGCTTCAGTATACTGGGAAACATGCCAGTTTCAATCGATAAATTCATCATTTTTGCTAAAGGTTTGGATTTAACTCTACAGGCGCATTTAAGGCTACATTCCGAAAATGAATATAGCCCGTGTGCTTTCAGGGAGAGACAAAATCTCATTTCTGATTTCTAACGGGCGTAATTGGGTCGAAAAGCAATGATGACAAGGGTGATGGACCACGACGGACATGGATTGGCTGTACATGACGGCTTGATCTACCGAGGCGAGCTATTGGTGACCCCTTAAGAACAAAAACCCCTGATGCGAGAATAGGTCCACAGCTTCCACATCTGGATCGTCCGGTGCCTTCGCAGAGCACGAGAGAGCATGTTCTGGCCATCCATGAGCAGCGATATAGGGTAGTGAATCATATAAGCCTTTACAAAGTATCCCGAGGGGTAGTGAATCATGTAAGCCTTTACAAAATATCCCGAAATCTCCTGATTAAACCCCCGAGGAGATCTCGGGATATTTTGGAAAGGCTTACATGATTCACTACCCGCGATATACGTAGTTACATTGCACAGTACGAGACTTGACGCCTCCACGAAACTCGCCAACCCAAGGGGACCCTGAGGAGTCACCCCGCCACGGACAGACCCTGGGAGAAAGTGTCAGTCGACCTCTTCGAGCTAAATAGTATTAAAAGAGTACCTGGCGGTCAGTGATTACTTCTCCAACTTCTTTGAGATCAACTATCTTGAAGATGAGAAGGCTTTAACCGTGATTACAAAACTCAAAGGGTATTTGGCCAGGTATGGCATTCCTGACAGCGTCGTGACAGACAAAGGCCCTCAGTTATCCTCAGACAAATTCCAGAAATTCGCAGAGGAGTGGGAATTTACCGAGTGCCCTAGCAGCCCGGGAAATCAACTAGCGAACGGAGCGACTGAAGCCGCAGTGAAGACAGCGAAGAAGCTGCTGCGCAAGGTAAAGGCAGATGGGCGGGATTTATTCCTTGCACTATTTAAACAATAGAGTGTTTCTGTCGAGGAACTATCGGCTGATAGTTGCTCCGCGGAAATTTGATGTTCTTAAAACAAATACTTGCCCGAGAAGCGAAGCTTCGAGGGCAAATATGATAGTTTTAAGAACATCAAATTTCCAAGTGGCAACTATCGGACCGACAGTTCCGAGACATAAACACTCTATTGTCTTTATCCATACGCAGAGCCTGAAATTTCCATAATTCGCAACATACATTGCCTAAAGAATACGGTATAACTGTCAGAAAATTCACATTTTCACGGACGGGCACTATCCATCCGGGTATTTTCCTTGGAAGGGCACTATGCGCTGATAGTGTGTCTCCGCGGACGAACACTATCGCGTCACGTGATCAATTTAAACCAATAAGAATCGGAGAAAATTTAGTGGTGAACTATAATGTCCTATAGAAACACTCCCTCAGAATCAATAAGCACAAGCCTGGTACAACGCTTTCTTGGCCGTCGCACAAAAACTCCTCTATCGACTAGATTGGAGTTGCTCGAGCCATACGGAATGCATATAGAAAACACCAAAGAAAGGCGGGAGATTGCCCAAGCCAAACTTTAAGAGGACACAGAGTACTTTAAGAGTTCCCTCCCACGAGTCTCCTAACGTTCGGTGGAATAACTTCCGAACTAGTAATCGGAAAGTCGTGGATTCAACTACAAAGAAATTGTACTTTTGGGAGAACTCAGATTTGGGTTACAGTGTTTGCCTGTAACAAGCGAAAATACTTTGCTCACAGTTTATCATCTGCAGTATTTCAAAACAACCAAATTTATACATGATGTGTAATCCATTATGTGCATTATTTACAACAGCATTGGTCTGGGATTAATACAAGAAAAACCAGATTTAAGTCTTGAATACCTTCATAGAAGAACTGGGTCTGGAAAGCATACAGAAAGTCCGGAAAAGACATCAGGCAGTCCATAGCATCATCCATAAGAACTATCCTGAAGAAAAGTATCTTTCCAATCAATGAATTATTTCATTTGAACAACAAATACTTCAAAGCTTCCTCTTCAATTTATAAACACCAATTGACTGATTGCATTTGATAGTCATTGCTGAATTGTTACTACCATTAAACAATTAGATTATGAGCTCGAGATTTCTATCGGGTGATAGTTGACGAGGGCGCAGCCCGAGTCAACTATCACGCATAGAAATCGAGAGCGAATAATCTAATTGTTTTAGTATAAATCTACTAGTCGTTCAAAACTTTGTCTTTTCTGGAACAGCCTCGACCAGTAAACTGTCTAAATCTTCTTCACGGACACTTCGAAAACGCGAAGAAGCGGCCGCCATTATGCTACTCACTATCTATCACAGAATAGATAGTGGGTAGCGTAGCCAATCAGAGCGCGGCTTTTGTGATAGAACGCTAGTAGATTTATACTAAAAAGAAATAGATGCAGGGATTGGTTGTAGGTAGATTAGCCCCCAACTCGATTAGCCCCCCACTAAGTCGATTAGCCCCCTAACTAAAAGTCGATTAGCCGTCAAATAACTTATCTATTATCGAACAAACTCGCAATCTAACTTATCTACTCGTGGCGCTGACATCGACATTCTAACAAACCTGGGATGGCCCACGAACCAAACTAATCGACTTTTACTTGGGGGCTAATCGACTTAGTGGGGGCTAATCGACCGGATACCCAAGGGGTTCAGTGTGCAATGCTTTTTCTCAAAAGAAGGAATGTTTTTTTGTTTCCTAAGCTACACATTAACTTATAATGCTTGATCATCACCATCATCAAACTAATGGGCGAGTCACTATTTAGCATTCCAAAATTAATACAAACACTACTGTTGCATTTTAACTGTATATGTAGATGCATTCAGTTATTGTTCAATTTATATCACCTTACTCTCGAGAATTTCCGCTGGCTCCTCATGTCTACAGGTCTGGAATAAATGTACACTGTACTTTATGGAAAGCAAGTTTAATCCTAGTTCATAATCATGAATGAAAACATACCTTGCAGTTTTCTGAACAGGTTCAAATGGAAAGTCAGGACACAAAAGACAAACTAGAGAGTGATATTCTTTCACAGTCAGTAGATCTGTATATAAAACATTAAACACTACACTTAGTGAACTTATAGGGTACAGTTTCCGTTTTGTTTTGTTTTGTTTTTGAACAAAGGTTTAATTACAACAGCAGTAAGGCAATTCTTAACAAAATGTTATTTAGCCTGGAATAAGAACAGGCTGGAATGGAATTCCAGCCTGCAACTTCATCAATACTAAGGCCTTCCAAGGGGGGTTCTGATGTCGCTTTGTCACTCATTTTCCAGCCCACCTGTCGCCTATTTCGCTAGAGACAAGTGTTGCTGTCGTTTTTTCGCTGCAATTCAAATGTTGCTGTTGCTTTTTCTCTAAATACAATTGTTCGTTAAACAGGCTTAATTTTTGCGTCTGGTAATTTTGTTTATTTTAAAGAGTACGCACCATTAAAACTCCATCATCATCAACATCATTTATGTTTCGCCTCTTTTCGTAATACATTATCAATTGAAACTTGCTTTAATGCATGGCGAGGTGACATCTAGAAACCACCAGGCTTATATTTGAGGCCACCTCGGACATAACAATATGTCAGTTTACATGAATACTGCTATAAGTGTGCGGCTTTGCCAATTCAGTGATTATTTTACTAAAAACTCTAGCAGTTTTTTTCTCCAAGTTAGGAAAACTTGACATAGAAGTGATTGTAACAGGAAGAGAAATCCAGATCTTTGGTTCTCGGTAAAGAATTGTGAATTTTTTGAGACTAGTTCGGCAATGATATACTCGATAATTATTGGCTGTTCTGGTGCTATATATAGCTATGAATTTGACAAGTTTTAAAAAAACGAAGGCAACAGGTTATTATGTAACAGTACATAAATTTCGCTGTTTGAAACGTATTGATTTGAAAAACATCTAATATTCTCAATTTGGAGAATAGAGGAGCTGAATGCGCTTTAGGGTCTGAATTGGTGATAGCTCGCACAGCCCGTTTTTGCAGACAATAAATTCTATTTAGGTTAGTTACGTATGTAGACGACCATGTAGCGTTACAGTAGGTGATATAAGGATAAATTAGCGAGTACTACAAGGTGAGTTTACTTTTTAAAGATAGAGAAAAGCGGGACCTGAATAGCATTCCAGTTGATTTAGAGATTTGTTTACATAAATAGCTAATATGATCTTTCCAAGTAAGGTGGTCGTCAGTGTATACTCCAAGAAATTTAGTGGCGTTGGTTTGTGTTAAGAGTTGACCCCCATAAGGGATATGGAAATTGTGGTTGCATTTCTTCTGCCAAGGTTTGAAAATGACATTCACCGATAATTTGTAACATTGTGGCCAAACTTCAATATTTTTTAGTTCGTTATTTAGTGCAGATTCTAAGGTGTATGGGTTAGAGTGGGAATAAAAAAATACTAGTATCGTCAGCAAAGAGCAGAGGCTCGATCAATTCTGAAGCATTTGGGAGATCGTTTATGTAGAGTATGAAAAATAAAGGGCCAAGAATGGAGCCTTGTGGTACACCACATTTTATAGTCTGCATCGGAGAAGCGGTTTGACGGAATTGAACAAATTGATAGCGATAAGAAAAGTAACTTTTTATCCATTGCAGAACTGCACCACGGATACCATAATGTTCCAGCTTGTTGAACAAAATTCCATGATCAAGGGTATCGAACGCCTTAAAAGATCCAGAAAGATACCTACAGTGGTTTCATGTTGGTCAATTGCTGAAGAGATTTTATTAAGCAAACGGATTAGTGCGTGTGATGTCGAGTGATTGTTACGAAATCCAAACTGACGGAGATAGAGTATTTCCTTTGTTTCGGCAAATTCAACTAAGCGATTGTACATTTTCAAAGAATTTAGAGAAATTTGGTAGCAACGAAATTGGTCTATAAGTTACAAAAAGACTAGGATCCTCTGTTTTGTAGATGGGAATTACTTTACCAATTTTTATTTTATCTGGGAAAATGACTAAAATTATTTTGCATGACATGTCATCCATATCTCGGTCGATGTGTTGATCGACATATTGACTTTTATATCAATCAATATATCGCTTGATGTTCGACCGTGTGTCAGGACATACTCAGTTGATATATTGGTCGATACTTGGTTAGTCTATCAGTCAACAATTGACTGGCCCCTTGACAAGTGGTACAGTATATCGGTCTACTGTCGACGGTCATGATATCAGTCAACTGGCGGTGGTATACTGTTTTTCTGTTACACAAGAAACTGGATAAATCAAACGAGTTGATTAAGTAAGTTATACCACCGTAAGGTAAATGGGAGGTGCTGACGTTTCGAGCGTTAGCCCTTCGTCGGAGCGAATGAAAGGATTGCGGGTTACGTACAATTTATATAGAGAAGTTTGGGGTCTATGTTTAGAAACTATCCCCACAATACTTGCTTTTCTGTTAACCTTCTTCATTTGACGTCAGGCACATCAGTAGCAAAGACACAAGTTGTCTTCACTTATGCTCTATTGATCAGAACTGATTAACAAAATTTCATAATGTTGAAATACTTAAAAAAAAACGATTTTCGTGGAAGTAGAGAAAATACTCGATTGGAAGGCTTGTTCCAAAGCTTGGTTCAGTTGGGAGATAATACACTATTTTAGGACTGGTGTTTGAGTTTCGTTAACATCTCAAAACAGCAACTGTGCTCCTTAAAACTAAAAGCAGAGTCTCAGAATAAACAGTTACTTCGCCAATGACAATTGCGGTTGGCAACTTAAAATTCGGCACCATTACAATTAAATCAATGTGGCATTTAAATCAAACTTGCCAAACTTTTTAATTTGAGTCTATGAAAATTAGTATTAGATTTGGCAAACGTAAAAGGTGATGTCAATGTAGCGACCGATACTGTCACCCAAGCATCAGCCAATAACAATGTTGATTGATACTCAGCCTACAAGTCGACTGTGGATCAAGCGATATGTCGACCAAGTTGCGACCAACAGTATCAGTCAACGAATGCTCTTCACATTTGACAATACTCCCATTTTCAGCCGCTTCCCAGCCATCGTTAACAAAGTACAATTAAGAATCTTTACCTCCATTCCTTCCAATGTGTCTGAAGCACTTCCAGAAGACACGAATAAATGAAGCTCTGTTATGAGGCGTTTTTCTAATGTATCTGTACTCCCTGAAAAGAGTATGGTTCCCTTGAACTACACTTCTGAAGCTTGTAAGTCAAAACAGAAAGACACTATTAATCCTTTCCCAAACAGGAGTAATCAATGTGTAATTTCTCTAAACAATATAATTACATTGCCAAGCAAATAGTAAAGGTGATGAGATTTGAGAAAATTATCAGCTCAATTAATTTTTCATTAATTTAACACATAATTCTCCCAAAAGGAATTTAAAATGTATGGCATCCAGCAAGAAGAATGGCTATTCAGGTCTTAGGAGTAAAAGGTTCAAGTGAAAATGTATACATGTATGTCACAGAAAAATAGTGACTTTGATTGTTAGTGTTCTCGCTACTTCTTTAGTCCCCATTGAACTTGCATGACAACAAATTTGACTTAACACTTTTTTAATGACCAAAGACACGTCCAAGTTTTTTTGCAAATCAGTCCCACGTGACTCCACCGGGTGGTTACAAAGCTTTGCAAGCTACTTCATGTCATTAACACGGAACGCCACGATCAAAATAAAACACAAATAAAATACTGTTCTTTAGCGGTAACAGTTAGGCCATACCCATGCAATGTTCTGTTCCCTTTCATTCAACATATAGTACCTAATTTTTAAGGAAAAGCAAAACACTTCAGAGGGCTAGGCCACCAAAGCCCAACATCACGAAGGATGTGAGAAATGCACTGAAGAGGCTCAAAGAGGACAACTCTATCACGGTTCTACCGGCGAACAAAGGCTGTGCGAGCGTAGTCCTCTACCCTGACACGTACCATTCCAAGATGTCAGCAATGATCAATACAGGACCGTACCAACCCTTAAACATAGATCCAACAGACCGCCTTAGTCGGAAAGCCACAGAGAAGCTACTGGCACTAAAACGACGTGGACACCTATTGGATAGCGAGTACAACGAGATCAAACCCAAACAGAAAAAAACCACCTAAGATAATTATATGGGGTACCAAGAATCCACAAGACCAATGTAACTCTAAGACCCAGAGTGTCTTGCATTAACACCTTTGCTATGACTTATCGGGATTCCTAGCAAAAATCTTATCTCCTCTCACCAGTACCTCCAGCTTGACGGTAAAAAAAGCAGGGGAATTCGTGTCCATCATCAACAGAGAAACCATCGGCAAAGATGAGGTCATGGTATCCTTCGATGTAGAGTCGCTTTTCACCAACGTCCCTACACAAGGAGCAGTACAAGCCGCGTTACAGAGACTAAACAACGACCCGAGCCTGCCAGACCGTACAGCGCTCATGCCCACCAAGACTGCAGACCTCCTGAACTTCGTCTTGAGATCCACGTACTTCAAGTATAACGGTTCTCTCTACGAAAAACAGGAAGGTGCACTGACGGGAAGTCCTGTTTCCGCCATCATTGCTGACCTTTACAGTTGTACACGGAGATGTTTGAAAAACAAGTCATAGCAACCGCTCCTGTAAAACCAAGGATCTGGAAACGCTTTGTAGATGACACCTTCACCATCATAAAACGCAACGACGTGGACAACCAACAGCATCTATCCGCTTCACCATGGAAACTGAGTACGACAACAAGATCGCTTTCCCAGGGTTTTCAAAAATTTAATGTCTTGAAGTAGACGTCAGCAACTGGAAGAGTAGGCGGCTGTGTCAATGTTGGGACCGGAGCCTGGAGCTGATTGCTGTGACCAGAGTAACCGGCGATATAATTTCAAGTAGCCGGCGGAACTCCGGCGGCCGCCGGCTTGTTTTGAAAACCCTGTTTCCTGGATTCACTAGTGACTAGGGAACCGGACTCCACACCACTGCCTACAGGAAGCCCACGCACACCGACCAGTACCTAGTGTATGATTCACACCATCCACAATCAGTAAAATGCGGTATTGTTAAGTGCCTAAACGACCGGGCCAAACATATCATCACTAAACCATCGGGAACAGCACAGGAGAAGAAACATCGATCGACAGTTCTCATCCCTAACGGTTACCCCCCTTCTTTCTTGCAGAAAGTGACCAAAACCAAAAACGCAGCACCGAAAAAATCACACACGACAGTTTACCACGGTGCTGCCCTACATCAAAGGAGTCTCAGAGACCCTCCGCCACAGCCTACAACAACAAGGCATACACGCCTTCTTCAAGTCTGACACGACTCTAATATCTCGACTAGTCAGACCAAAAGATCCCGCTGACCCTAGCAAGCAAGACGGCGTTGTCTACAAAATACCATGCGAATGCGGTAAAGTATACATCGGAGAAAGGGGACGACCTATTCAAAAAAGAATAAAAGAACACGACACAGACATCCACCTCGCTCAAACTCAAAACTCCGCCGTTTTAGAACACGCCAATGAAACCGGACAGAAGCCGCTTTGGAACGAAGTTAAGTTTATTGATCGTGATAACCACTGGTACACGAGGAAGGTGAAAGAGGCAATCCACGTGAGACTGCACCCTAATAACATCAACAGGGATAACGGAATTGAAATTCCAGAAGCGTGGATGCTGACGATCAAGAAACACAACAACAAACACCGCGGCAAGCCAGTGGGCCCCGGAGGAAAACACAGCAAGCAGAAACAATAGCAGGATCGAAATGCACCAATCAGAGCAGACCACACAGCTACATAATGGTGAACCAGAATCAGTTGACCCCATCGCCTGAAGAAGACTAGCAGTAAGCAGTCGAAACGTTGCGGTCAACATCCAGTGAGTACATCGTGTGACAAAAGAAGAATTTATAATATCATCACATTTTCCACGATGAACAACAACCCATTCCTTAACAATCCATTTGAGTTAATTCCTGATCTCTGTTTCAAAGAAAAAAGACGTGCTCAAGACTTATGATTGGAA